>OY728137.1:1113746938-1115006223 GCA_963277665.1 Viscum album
CATTGAGATATATTTTGTTTTATACACAACTTTCTTTTATAAGGTGTATAAACCTCTTTGACGTTTAAGTTTATTCAAAAGAAATCTTTTTATATGAAGCATTTTTACTAAACGAAAAAAGGAATGTTCTGTCTTACGTATGCAGTGACAGCGACTTCTCTTCCATCGTGACCATTATTTGAGTTTCGGATTCCTCTAAAATCCATAACATTCTTTTAAATAAAAAATAAATACCATGTTTAAATTTTCTTTTATTTTGGTTTTGAAAATGTTTTTAATAGTGTTTTTTTAATATAAATGTGTTGTAATGATATCTTGTGATTGAAATGTGGAAATGTTATGTTTCATGTATGCATGTTTTATATGATAATGTTATGCTTTATGATATGTTAAAACCTGTTCATATGAGGAATGCATTAAAATTAATAAGTGAAGGGTGGAGCCCACTATAGCTCCTCGATGCATCAGTAGGTATCATGAGACAAACTAGTGTCTTGGCACGAGTCCTTGACAAAATCTTATTTGTAGTCTTGGCATGAGGCCTTGGATATGTGTTTATGATAGTATGGAATTATGCATTCTATCATTGTGAAAGTGGTTATTGATATTGAATGTGATTATTTTACTAGTAGAATATCCATGTGAGTAAGTAAATGGAATTATTTCATTTTACTTTTTCTATATTATGCTGTAGTTCAAGTTTAAAAGGCTTTTCTTTTGGTTATTCATTGCCTTAAATGTTTATGTTTATTTATGACTGTTTCCAATATATTGTTATCCTTACTGAGCATCTGAGCTCACCCCTTTCTATGTTTTATTTTTCCCAGAATGTGAAGAAATATTTTATGACTGACCTGCATGGATAGTATAAAGGGGATATGGGTGTGGACTATAAAGGATATGTTATTTTAGTTTTTCACTTTATGATGTAATGTAACATTTATGAATGTATCTAGTGTTTCCAAGGGTACTAAACTAATCAGTCTTTTAAGACATGGTCTTTTGTGATCATGCCAATGTTACGTAATATTACACCGACTCTGGGTAACTGGGGTCGGGGCCTTACAAAAAAGATTTTCTATGCAATGTGGTGTTTATGTAAAGAGTTTTACTCAAACCCTACTTCGTCTACTGCTTGGGACTTGAGTAGATTACATAGATATAGGTTTGGAAAATGGAAATGAACATTGATGCTTATTTTTTCTTTCATGATGGGTATAGTTTGGAGACAAGGATGACATGGAGTTCTGTATGGGTGGATTTTATGATTATATATATCTACTTGTTCTTTTATGTGTATGATATTCAGTTTGAAATATAGATACATTACAACATTTCATTACGTGATTCATTATTATTATTTTATTGGTTTCTTTTTTACATTACAATCATATGTTGTCACATGTTTACTTTCTATATTATTATTAAAATTACTATATGGTTTAATTCTTCTACATTTTAAATCTATACTAGGAGTGTGTTATTCATAATATATTTATTCCATCTCTACAACTAGTTAGAAGCCTCTGAAATTTGAGGAGGCATGGTTGATGGCTCGTAACGAACATGATTTCTCTACAATAGATAGAGCTAGATTAGTGGATGTTACATAGTTTTATCATGGGTTCATGTTTTTATTTTTTACTTGTTTACTATTTGTTAATGTTAGAATATATATTTGGACATGTTAAGACATATTAATGAGATTTTTAATGGGATTTGTTTATCCATGTACAGGGAAATTTTGAGTACCTAGGGAAGGTATTTCTTTTCAAGATGTTTTCTTGTTATAGTTGATGTTATTTCACCTAGGGTGATTCACATGTTGTGTGATTCTATTTTTTCCTAAGATTTATACTCTTGTCTTGGTATTACATAAGATGATTATCCATGTATCGTGATGGGATCATACAAATATATATAGTCAATAATTATTCATGATATGGACATATTTACTAAATGTGATATATATTTTCTTATATGAGCTGTGAAATGAGAAACATGTTATATTTGATAAAAGAAATAATGGAATTGTTATTTCATTCTTAAAAACACTTTTATGCCATGTATAGAGAAATCCTGATCCAATGTCTCTCTATTGTTATCACATGTTGTGTTTTACCAGGGTTTTATCTAGTCATTAAAGGAATTTGTTAGTTTTCATAAGACAAATGTCCCTCATCATCCTCTAATTGTGTGTATGGAGAGTGGAAATTAGCACACTCCTAATAGAGCTGGACCATAACATACTATTAGTCATAAAAATCAGAGGGATGGTCATCTTCATGACATCTTCTAGAGTTTCCTGTTATCCATTAAAATGGATACTGTTCACACCAAGCATTCGATCTCTATGGTGATGAGAATCTTTCAACTATACTATCCAATAATGTCTTTTTGGGAGGGAGGCCACCAAGCATCCAAGTTATACAATGAGTTAGTCTATATGATCTTCATGTACCTTGAGACACCCATAAATAGAAGTGTGTATCTTGATTCATTTATTCATTACAAACTAGCCATGAGTTAGTGGTACATTCTAGAACAATATGGGAAGTAAGAGGAGTTATCATGGAAGAACATAAAGAATAATTTCATGATACATTTATATACAAACAAATTATTTGATGATAAGGCTCATGAGTTCAAGCATGTGACATAAGAGGTAATCTCTATGATGGAATTGGATAGATGTTTAATAGACTTGTCGCACATTGTTCCATATTTAGATTATTATGAGATATCTTAGGTGATGAATTTTCATAATGGTATTCACAATGACATTTGGTCAAAGGTGAATGTATTTCTCTTTAGTATCTTTTTAAATGTTATTTATTTGGATTTCATGACAAAAGAGAATTTGATAGAGTCCCAACTAAGAAAATATTTCTCTTCATCAGGGAGCACCGTTATCTCATTTTTCTTATTTAATAAAATGAAACTATAATAGTTATCACCTAAGAAACAGTCAACAGAGTAGTGAGGGTAGTGAGAATACATATACGAACTATGTTTCCTTTATATATTATGAGTGTTCCATGTTAAGGAACAAATGGACTGAGTTTTCATACATTTATTTAATGTGAAATGTGTTCAGTTGGCTAGGAGAATTGTAGAGTTTTTTAGTGGCATGAATCATAAGAGCAATGTTAGGGGATCATGGAATGTGCGTAAATCATGGAAGGAATCAACTACCCCTCATGAGACATGTAGTTGGAGTTCCACTGCCAATTTAGGTAAAGGTAGTGGACATGGTACCCTAGTTCATGTGAATGAGTAATACAAAGAGGAATAGATCGGGGAGCCATAATGGATCCCAGGGAAGAGGGGAAAGTCAGCTTCATTTTATGCAGTATACATCAGTTAGTTTGGATGAAGTACGTTCTACTGTCATAGGTATGAATCTTGCTTCATCTATTTTTTCCTTCATTTTTTTGATACAGTAGAATGACACTCCTTTTATAACATCCCTTTATAAAAATGGTTTAATCATGGTTGAGGAATTATTGGATGGTTTTTTGATCATTGACACACCATTGGGAGTGTGGTTTTAGGGTATGAAACATTACAAGGCATGTTCCCAATAAATTGGTGGTTATTGGTTATTTTGGCAACTGTTCTTGATGGAAATTATAGGTTTTGATTTTATTCAAAAAATATAACGGAATGTTTAATACCAATATCATATCAACTGTTACTAGTGGATATATTCCTTATTTATCTAATTTTTTTGACATATTGTTTTCCACTAGGGATACGATGATTTTAAGGACTATCATGTAAAACCAATTGAGCGAAGATTTTATTGCCTTAGAGCTCATAATGAAATCCTTATTATCCATGATATAGGAATATAGCAGAATACTTATCCTCTAGTGTAATACCATTATCATGATTTATTTCATTCTTAGTTATATATATTACCACCTTATAATGATATCAATTTAATTATATTGTTGGTTCCAAGATTAGATCATGTTTCTATCGCTCTGTATTCAATGGAACCAGTATGGATTCAGGAGTTCAATATATAATTAGGAGATCTACAAGATAAAGGTTTTGTATGACTAAGTATATCTCCATGGGTTCTCAAATTCTTTTTTCCAAGAACCATAATATCACTTTTCACTTATGTGTATATTAACAAATATTGAATAAAATGATAATAATGAACCAGCATCCCCTTTAATGTATCTGTGATCTCTTCAGTCAACTGAGATGTTCTAAGATCTTCATTAATGTTGATTTTAAATTAGGTTACAATCATTTAGGGGTGATATTATCATACATACCATGGAAAAATATTAAGAGTTGTTATGGATTTTATAAATTGTTAAGAATGAAATGTGGTTTGATGAATGCACCAAAAAAAGTCATCAATTTGATGAATTGTATCTTTCATCTGGTACTAAATTGGTGTTTTATTGTTTTCATCGAAGAAATCATAATTTTCTTCTCATTTTCATATGACCATGACCAATATATTGAAATCCCTTATAGTATATATGGAGATATTTGTATTTGAGCCGTGCTATCCTAATGGTGTTACTATTATGACACATTTCACTTTTTGATCTATGTCATCTTAGAGACTCATATTCTAGTTGAACCAGAGAAGGGTGCCCTAGTGGTATCATGAGAGTGACCAAATAATTTTTTCATGATTTAGATCTCTCTATGTTTATTAGGAAATTAATGGATCATAATCTTGGAATTATCCTCTTTGGAAGAACTAATTCCCAGGCTGAACAATAAGGGAGTGAATTTTGTTTGGTCATGTTATTGTGAAAGGAAATTTCAGATTCTAAAATGAACGATGACCTCAACAACAATCCTAAATTTACTATTTCTTGGTAAATCATATACCATGTACTGTAACACATCCAGATCTATACTCTATGCATTTTGATATACGAGGATCAATTGGTTGCTTATGGATCCTAATAACTAAGACCACATAAAATGAATTACCATACTCACAATCTACACTAATCTATGGCAGTACATTTCATGATATAATGAAAGCACTATATTTTGAGAGAGAATCTTAGTGTTTACACAAATCATAGTATTCATAGTTACATATTTTATCAGAATAACATGAAACAACAACAAATAAGGTGGGTCGACTTCCAGCAATATTTCTCCATAGATTTCGGTTATATATTTGGAATGTTCAATATCATTACTAATTTATAGAACATGAAAACACATAAAGATGTATTGTGAGAGTATTCAAATGATTTGTGGATGATGGATCTCTTTTTAGAAATGTATTTTTATGTTTAGAAGTCCTATTGTTGAGTACATCCAACTTTGAAATCTTTCATACATATTATTCATAACCAGATAAAGAAATTGTAGTCAACTAATCCAAAGGGCCTAGTTCTGAGAAAAAATATATATTATGTGGAGACACTGTTAAGATGGAATCTTCACAAAATAAATTATTTTATTTTATCTTCCTTATGATGGGTTCTAATGGTATTTAGTGAAGAGATGATGAGAGAGTATCATGATTCAAAATAGGCAGAACAACCTACTTTTACAAAGATGTATCGTGATCTCAATTTATAGTAATGGTGGTCAAGAATGAATAATAAGATAGTGGCCATTTTGGGGGATGTTTTCTTATCACAGGGTGAATGATGAGAATCATAGCCTTTATACAATATAAAAACCTCTTCACATTCTTGAGTTTAAATGGGATTGTGTCAGTATGAATTTTAGGATAGCATTACCCACATCACCTCTCAAGAATAATGAATTGTGTATGATCATGGTTCAACTGATGATGGTATCCGAATTCTTAAGTATTAGAGAGAACTTCACCATCGATGATATGGATAGTCTATCCTTGAAATAGATTACTTTATTTCATTTATTTTTGTGGACTTTCATTTCCCATTGAGATCCTAGTTTCACATATCAGTTATTAAAGGGTCTTTAGAAGGCTCTGGGGTTACAGGTTCTTCTTAGAACAAGCTATCATCAGTAGAATGGATATCAATCTGAGTAAACTTTTCATATTCTAGAGGATATGTTATGAGAATGTTTTTTTTTGATTTCAATGATTAATCAGAGAATCATATAGCACTATTTTAGTTTGAATATAATAAAATATTCTAGGAATCCATCCAAATGGAACTATTCCAGGATTTTTATGGAAGGATAGTCTATTTTAATATTGGTTGGTTGGATGTAGGTGAGTTATGCTAATTGGACATATTATTATTTAGGATATTTCATAGTGGGTAATGTTGATTAATGGATGTTTAAGGCCGTTTTGGGAACGAATAAATAATATGATGACCATCAGAGATGAAATCTATATTTTTTGGTTATTCATCTTATTTTCTTTTGGGTGTCCCCAAATTTGGGGAAATGCTATATCCAAAAATAGGGATAGATAACACCTAGGTATTTGGAGTTTTCTAGGATAGTGGAATGGTTCGGTCTAGTAGAATACTAGTTATCCCTTCCACAATGCTACATCATAATCTATGACATGTTTCATGTGTCACAAAATTATAGATTTCATCATGAAGCCTCTCATATAGTAGAAATTTAGGATGATGATATTTGAGTAGATGAATACATGGACCATTATTTGATAGATATTATGAACCATAGTGAGATATAACATTAAGGTAAGACTATAACTTTAGTACAAGTGAAGTGGAAACAAGGACGTGTTCAGGAGGAGTGATGGGAGAGGGAATCTGATATGAGAGAAAAATGGCAAGACATACTCACTAAGAATCCATAATGATTCTTGAAGTATCTCATGGACATCATACTATATTGTGGTGATATTGTATGATCCTATAACTTTCTATGTATATCCTTATTTTATTTTGTTGTTAAACCTATTTATTTTGGGTTATCTTTTTTTATTGAACCATGGTGGTTGAGTCATTTTTGGAGACTAAGTTATTTTACTAGAAAAAACAACCTAATGTTTAAGGATGTAGGATTGCAAGAAAACATGAAGTCTAATTATTAACAAGGTAAATGGGTTTATATGGGTTTCCCAATAGTTTGTAATTCTTTAATGGTGGGTTATCACTTCTTCATATGATTGGGAATAAATATTAATGATGGATATTAACATTTGGTTTAAAAGTATTACATGATGTGAAACTATCAAACATGAATCTGATGTGAAACAGGATCATAATGTAAAATAAATATACACTATAATCCTAATTCATATATTTTAATATTTGTGAATGGTTATTTTGACATGAGGTGATGCATTCATTTGGATTTCAAAAATGATTAATTACACTCCATGTAAGTAATACACATCATCTATTTCTTTGGATGCATGGTTTCTAATCCATAGCGATCTTATGTTTTATTTCTTTATCTTATACATACCCCGTCTCACAATCCCTATTGTGTTTTAGAGTCTCATCTTCTTTTTTCGAACATCAGAACCAAGATATGTATATTTGGTGGGTTGTTTTCATTTATTTTCCTCCATTTTATTTTTCTATCCATTTTTGAATTTGAATATCATGACCATTGTTGTTGGGGGTTTTGATCTGGATCTTTTATAATCTATGTTTCTTCTTGAAATATGATATGACATTGTTCCTATTGGTGTTACATGTTAGAATAATTGTGTTACTCGCTAGTTAAAGGTCGGTGGTCTAAACCATTACCATATGATCTTTGTAATTTTTATTTTTGTAAAATATTGGAATAGATCCAACACAACATCATTATTAATTACTTGAATGATGAATTTTGATATATCATGGATTGGATTATTCCATAGAACCCTATGGATTCAATGTTATTGAAACAAGTCTCGCCAATACCTATTCGGTGAGAAAATACTTTAATAATGATGAGTTGGATAGTATATTAACATATTATTATATTAACAGGAGAACACATGTGTTTTTTGTTATTTAATCATATAGGTAATTTCTTTTTTTATCAAAAAAATTGTTGATAATTTGGTATCTAAATGAGTGTGGAATTTAATGAAAGGTAGTAATTATCACAAGTACTCATTGAATATTATGATATGATACTATAATATACTTTCTATTACATGTTGTGTTGTGATCCATGTTGTAAATATTATATAGTGGTCTTGATTCAGATTCATGTTATAATGGTTATATTTATATATTTTTATTAGGACACTTTCATGTTGTAATTCATATATATAGGGCTATTACCAGATGAAAAAATTCTTAAATATTAGTCTTGGACCAGTTCTATATAGTAATTCATATATAGAGGGAAATGCATGTGACTCTAGAATTATTATATACTGGGAATGGCCCAAATGATGTAATTTTTATCTAGATATATTTTTCTAGTTATTTTATTATTCCTTAAATATGTAGTTATAGTTGGAATGGCAGTGCTACATGCTCAATGATATTCTTTTATGGAGCCTAAGTGGGTTGGTTTTTTAATTATATTAAGTTGATTATTTTATACTTCTATTTATCCCTTTATTGTTTCAAATTTCTATCAGACTATTTTTATTTAGACATGGTGGTTTAGACCAACTAATATTTACTCACAACCTATTCAATTCATAGTTTGGTGCCTAATTAGATTACATGGACGAATGTTTGGTCAAGGTCAAGGGAACTTGTTGAATATTATTGCATGCTGGATGGTTTTGAGTTTAGATATGAGACCAGAATGGCGTTAGGAATTTTTTTATTTTGGGTTTATTTATATGATCTGATAATCTTATTTATACTACATTCAGTTTAAAATTTAGATACAATTCAACAATTCATTACATGACTCATTATTACATGGTTATTGGATCATTATTTTACTTCATAGTTGTATGTTGTGCTAGTTTCATTATTTCTATAAATCTAAAATTTATTATAATATTTATTTTCACTATATTGTAACTCTACACTAGGGGGTAAAGTCTCTATAATATATTCATTCAACCCCTACTACTAGTCTCCACCCTCTAAAAAAAGGGGAGGTGTGGTTAATGTTCTATAACCAACCTAATTTGTTCATAAGAGAGAGTATCCGATCTAGGAATATTATGTAATGAATATAGTCATTCTTGAAAACATGGAAAAAAACTTATTCTTACAATTGATTCTATTTTATAATAATAATTAATGTAGCAGTATGAATAAAATTTGGTAATTATGCTAAATACACTGAGAAATTATAAGTTATATGAATAGTTTTGTTATGTGAGTTTTGGTGAAGAAAGTCATATTTTTGGGGAATGCTTTCACAAGGAATATGTTATATGTGTATTCTTATAAGACCAGTTAAATAATCAAATAACCTATGAAAAAATGTTTAAATCAATAAATATGGTTTCTTTTGATTAGCAGTGAAGTATCAAGGATATTTGTGGAACTTCTCACTATTTTCAAATCTACTGTTCCGGATAACACATAACTATGTAATTTTTTTGGACTATTGAATTTGAAGAGTGATTCATTGTTTTGAATATAAGGCCAATTCCTTTAATATTACTTGCACTACCCATAAGTGTGGAAACATGTTTCGAACTAAAATTATGGTCTAGAAAAATTTCTAGGTTTTTCACCCATGAAAAATGATAATGGGATAACTTATAGCTCCTGAATGATGAATGATTATGACAAAAAAATATGAAACGAGTTATGTTGCTTTGTTCTACAAATATTCAAGTGGAATATTTGAATAAATTTTAAATATAGACAATAATGTGATATATATATATATATCCTAATGTATATATTCACATTGGAGGTGCTAAAAACGCTCCAATGAAGATGGTTAGAGATAATATAGGATTTCAATTTCTCACCTAATTATTATTTCATATAGGAGAATAAGGATTGTAAATCTCTATGTATAAAATAGAATATAACATTATGTATCATAAATATTCACATGGATCTAATTTGTTAAATATGAAAAAGAAATGCATGGGAATAATAAATTAATTTGTAACATAATTCCTTTAAAAATGATTTCTCAACTATCAATTCTATGGAAGATTATAAAATATCATTGGGATCATATTGAGATAGAAAAAAGGAGGATTATATATAGAATAATAAAAACATATATTTAAATGATGATAAATATGGAGTTGTGAGATTAAGAAAAATACTATACTTACAATCATAGAAAGAGATCATAAAGGATGTACTGAATAATGTTAAAGGTTTATTTTCCCTATTCACCTATAGATCACTAAGATGTACAATTATATCTAAGGTTAGTAGTGGTGGGATAATATGAATAATGTGATTCCAGAATATATATTTGTCTACTTGGTATAGAAACAATTTAGGGCATAAAAGAAATATTTTATGGTAATGGTGAATCCATTACCCAAACTCTATCAAAATTAGGGAACATAACTATTGGTTTTTCAATTTTCATCTGAAATTTTATAAGAGTTATAATGAAATATGGTTTGTATTGGACTATATAAAAAGTATTTCTAACTTCATATGTATTAAAGTTAACCTAAAACGTGGTGAAATAGCATTTATATGCATTTAGAAGTGGAAAGGCTATACAGAACCAAACTATTGAATGTATTTGTTTAATATGTTAGGCTTGAATTAATATTCTTGAAATTCTTTTAACATTCCTTGAACACTAATATAAATTTATCTCATATTATCACCCAAGGACTAATGACTAGTTTAAAAAGACCATATAGCCATTTTTGGACTAGATTTGATCTAACTCATTAGACATAAAAATATTCTATGGTCAAAATATTCCTTTGATTATGCTGTTAAAAAAGGAAATATCTTAATCAATCATTTAAATGGATCATTATAAGGATATAATATAATTGAAACGTTGAAAATCAACAAGTTGGGATTAATAAAATAACTCAAGCTACTTATAAAGGAAATGGTCACTAAAATTAGATATAAGGTCAAATACCATCAGTAACACAAAAAATAAGCACAGATTCCATAGAATACCCTTTTTAAAAATTTTCTATGAGACTATGATTTTGAGGTTGGAGATAAATTATTCCTTATAATATCCCCATTGAAGAGTTTCATGAGGTATTGGAATAAGGGATATCTATGTCCTATATACAATAGAACATTTTAAATATTTCAATGCATTTAAAACATGTCTTATTAATTAGAAATCCCACCAAACAAATATTAGGTGCCTGACATTATCAATGTATCCATCCTAATGATTTATATACCAAATTCATTACATATAATAAACATAAAGGTGTTATAGTTGAATAATGATATTTCTTTAGATGAGAATTCAATTAATATCTTGGATCATGGAGACGATGTTCTATAAAACAAGAAAAAACACATTTAAAATGTATTTTTGTTAAATGATAAATATGGAGAAGCAACATGGGATCCCGAGGAAGTAATTAAATAGAATTACCCTCATATATTTTAATCTTATTATATGGAATGAAATTTTAAAGGTGAAATTTATATAAAGTGTGAATGTAACACCACAAATATTAATATAATTTCACCTATAAATATTCATGTGTTATTTTTAGTAATATATAATAGTATAATTATAAAAAACAACCCAATAAAAATAAATAACACATTATTACAATATATTATATTGTAATCATAAATATACATATTGAATTTGAATTTTTTACAATGGTATAATAAATAAAAAATAAAAAAATAAAAAAATAAAAAAATTTAGATTATATTGGTATCTTAGAACAGTCAAACTTGACAATAAATATTTTTTAAAATAAATTAAATATTTTTCATATAATATAAATTTGTAAAATATAGAATATAGAATCTTGATCGAAATTGACGTGGATGATTAATGAAGGAATTATTTATGATTAATAGGGAGTATAAAACTAATATAAATATTTTAAATTTCACTTATATAGAACATATAGTTATATTATAATTATTATATGAATTTACGCATAATTAACCATTAAATACAATCCACAGATTGTAAATTATAGTGCCTTTGAAAGGATAGGTAAATAATTTGAAATCATGAAACAAAAATAATATTTTTATCTAATATCCATAATGAGATTCTAAATAACATTTATATCTTATATATTCATAGTATAATTCAGGGAATACATGAATAAATGGGTGAGCTAAACATATTAAGGGAATAAACATAGGAATAAAGCATTCACATGGGTTAGAACGAATGACATGATGTCATGTAATGTCATGGGTCCTGAGTAATTATATGGAAGAATAACATATAGAACATGGGATCAAATAATCATGTAAAAATAATAATTTTTAAGAATCATATAACATTAAATAATAATGTTTCAAGGAAAAATTCCAAGACTACATCACATAGTGGACAAAGACCCCTAAAGGAATCGAGTTCACTCCTTGTCCCAACAAGGCGTCTCAAGAGACTAAACACTACATAATGGGTTGGACTGCTATCTAGTTACACGCATAACAACCTGTTTAGGTATATGTGTTCCCTAAAAAGAATTAAATATAAATATTAAACATAAGTAACCCCAATGGAATGAAATAAGCATCATTATCATGTCATAAGGCATAACCAATGAGAGTATCATAATGGAATCCTTGATAGAATGGATTAAAATCATACATAAATATTTATTAGATAAAAGGGGTAGGGATCATGATAAATGATTTCAAACTAAACTAAAAAAACATAGAATATGTACCTAATAAAATTTTTAAATGATCCACATTTTTTCAGTTTAAGGAAGAGGTTTTAAGTGTCTTCTAAAAGGGAAAATGCATAATTGCTTGTATAAAACTAGAAATGAATTGAGATAGTTTTTCACGATAAAATTTAGTATTTTAGAAAGATATTGGTGGATTAAAATATTTTATGTAGTGTACTTGAAAAGGGGTATGAAATTTTGATGTTAACTTTAATCATTCATCCTTATTAGGAGGAATTGAAAAGTGAACATTTTAAAATATTTATATCCCAATGAAAGAGGGATGAAATGATCTGGATACATATGTTTGGAACATATAGACAGAATTCAGAATATTTATGTTTTTGTAATAATTAAGTACATTATTTTAAATTCATGTATAGTGTAAACCAAAGGGAAAAATGGAGGATTAGAGATATACCTTACCATATGTCTGAAAGTTTTCTACACTATCACTTAACACCCTCCATAGTGTCGTCTCCATGAAAACCACTTTAGGGCACTTGGAAATGGTATTTTGGTGGTTCCATCAAGACTAGAACCTAGGTATGTTGTTTGGGAGATGAAGTGTGTATAATAAAATAAATATTCAAGGCATAGAAGGTGTATGGAGCAGAGATGGCTAGGGATAGTTTTTATAATTTGATGTGAGGGGTGTTTTTAATCATTTTATTAATTTATTTATTATTTTGGGACACGATTATCAATAGTGCTGATTCCTGGGAAAATTTATAATAAGTAGTTCATGTGATTTTTATCTAATGGGTTATTACATCATCTTTGACTAAAAAATTCTTGTATTTGGTTTAAAATGGTAAATACCATAAATTGTTTTATTTCACTATTAACAAAAAATTTAACTTTTTTAGAAAAACCCATAAAACCAACCCCAACCATTTTTTGATATTTAAATTTCATAATTTGAATCCATTTTATGAACATTATTTTCTAAAAATGAGAAATTTAATTACTAAATAAAATCATCATTTATTAGAAAAAATATTGATTTTAATAATATAACTGATTTTATGACAGTTCAGATAATTTATTAAGGTCTCATAAAATTATCTTATAATCATAAGTAAAAAATATATTAATTTATCAATCTATTTTCAAAAATATAAATTTTATTTTCAATAATTGTATTATTTTTTATACTATAAATAAACATTTACGTTTGAATAAAATACCAATACTTAATTTTATCACATTTAAAATAATTATATACTTATTCTGTGATATATATATATATATAATATTTCAATTCATAAGATTCCTAAATATTATATATACTTTCATAGGGGATGTTAATATTATATTAGCTACTTTACTATTCTTAAGGTCATGTTACTATTCAGACGGCCAAGTTACTATTCTATTAATATAGGTTACTTAATTTAAATACATAACACATATTTTATTAAAAATTTATAAAAAAATGTTTTTATTATGATTTATTTGTGATATATGTTTTTTAATATATAAAATACTTATAATAAGGGAAATTTTATTGATAAAATTCTAGTTCGCTACATTCTTCCTCCTTATGAAAATTAGAACTCAAAACTTTTTACATACTATGGTGAAAACATGTTAGGTTACTTATCCTTCATTTCTTACACTCATTCCCATGCTTTCTCTTCATACATATGGTTCTTCCTTACTACATAAATTGTTTTGGGTAGTCTAATTTCCTAGAACATTATCTCTACTATCCACGTGTTCAATGGTTGATCGTAATGCGAGTGGTCGTTCTCTAGTTCTAAAACCTTCAGATTTAATACATGTATGGGATCTGGTATGTACTTCTTCAAGAGGTTTATTTGGAATACATAGTGTACTTTAGACATGGTAGGTGTAAATGAGTGTTGATAGGCCACATCTCTGACATGATCAAAAATCTTGAAGGTGATGGTGTACCTAGCAATTAAGATTCATTTTTTCCCAAATCTCATGATCCTCTACCATGGAGATATGTGAAGGAATACAATATATCCAACCTTAAACTTCTGGTATAGTCAATGAATTTCTAAATATCTTTTTTGTCACCTATGGGCTGCCATGATGTGTTGTATAATATCTTTCACCTTTTATTCCATCAATTACACCCTTTAAGGTCATAGTATCTTACATTCACTGACTCTATCCAGAAACGTCGGTGTTTTGTATCATTTCCAATAGAGGGATTCATTTGGATCCATTTAGATGCTCAAGAGGAAAATGTAATATTAATATAAATTTACCATATGTCTATATTTGTCCCATCCTCCATTGAAGTCCATAGAACATACTATCAACATGTCTTCTGGTGTCTCAATAGTCCCCTCATATTTTCTATCAGTTTGTGGATGATAAGCAGTAACAACCCAAACTCTTATAAATAAAATCATCCGAGCAATTTTATTAAATGTATTATTATGGTTATAGAAAAAAAATGAACTCATTTTGTGTTATTATATCATATTGTATTTAATTTAATATTATGAAAATTTACCATTGATTAAATATATACATTAAATAGTTATCACATGATTAGTATAAATATAGGGTTTTAACAAATCCTAATGACATAAACAATGGATGTGAAGGACTCAACTTGGGGGGGTCATAACCAATGAATGATATTTACCAGATCTTCTGAGGAAGATAGAATATATAGGCTTTCCCCTTCATGAATCCCAGTATGAGATCCAACTACTTTGGAATGAGTGATACAATTTACACAAGAAGTTCAAGATCATCAAGATCACATTCCAAACCATGTATGTCGAACCACCCATTAAATCCCCACCATCACTCACCTTATCCATAGGGTGTTTTCTAGTGTATTAAACTGATATGTATCAAGACACTATAAATATGAATATATAAATTATTTTTTATAAAATAATGAATATATTTTCATCCTAGTATTTTTACGTTATAAATGAATTTTATTTTTATTCTATAAAATAGAAATAGTATTTTTGTGTAATAATAAAATTCAAGAAATGAATTTATTTGGATGATTACTGTATTTTTGAAATAAATAATATTTTTATATGATATTATGAATATTTAATTTTTATGAAATATGAAAGATCATATAATTTTAATGAAGTCAAATGTAATTTTTATAAGGGTTTAAATACTCATATTGTAAAGAAAAAAACATTTCTTAATTAATGTTGATATTTATATAAAAATAATAATTCTCACACTTAGAAAATTATTTTTTTTAACTGAATATTATTTTTGGAATTATAATATTTAAATAATCAAATGGTGAATTTTTCTTAATTTCCCGAGATAGGTGAATTTTAGGGTATACATTAAATACAGTATTAATATACTTTGTGTATTATGACATGATAATGACCCAAAAGAGACATAATGATTAATATAAAAGGTATTGATGAAAAAACATATGTTTTATATTTAATATAATGAGATTTTATGTATATATTTTTTAATTTTATAATCTATTATTAATCCTCCAAAACCATTAATATATTTTTTGTTTTTAAAATCATTTCTTTAAGATTATGACTGAACTTCACATAAAAAGAGAATTATATTGTTAATTTCATCCCAAGGATTTATTAAATAATAAAAACCACTGTCATTTGGTAGAAACCAAGGGAAAAGCAATTGGAATTTTTTCGGTTTTTGTTATGTTGTTATATAGAGTCCAAAACATATGTTTGAGAAATAATAATGAAATCCATACTCTTTACTATATAAATCCACCAAATCTCCCATTTATCTTCAATATAAATACATATATAAAATCATTACTCTTCCCTTCCCTCTCTAGAGTCCACCCAATTTATCCCCCAGATCTCAAGAAGCCCACCTAAGGCATTTAGAGGTACACACTCAAATAAGGGATCCTCACCTTCTATTATATATTCATGTTTCATTATTATATTAGGCATTCTATTACCAATTACTTATTTTGGGATATGTATTTTTAGGTCTTTATTACTAACTTTTTTTGTACAAATTATAATAAACCTTTTTCTCTCTCATCAACCAATTTTATGAATTTTTATGTGATGTTGTCATGCTACCAAAATTTCCTAATGATTCTCCTTGTCAAACAACTATTTAGTGAATACCATACCCATTTCCTATCATGTTTGTTCAATTTTATACACTTATAATTATTTTAATTGGTATATAGATATATTTATTTCACACTCCTTGATCATGGAATAAAATACGATGATGAATGAGTCCATGTAGATTGATCTATATGAAAAACATACAAATGGAAGTGAAATGAAATTAACGGGTACACCCAAAATCATATATCAGTCGAATTAATTGTGTAATGTTTAGTCTTATGAAAATTTATTTTGGAATAATAAGTGAACGTAATTCCTTTATGTTACATTGATCATCAGGATTTATTTGTAGTTATCCTTAATCTATGTTAATGATACAATGTTTTATGTTTTTTCCACATCTCCCATGATTCTTTTATTATTATCATGATATATCAAACCTTATTATTCATGTTCACTTTATTCCGAATTGATATTTTTCTTTTATAACATGTATAACAATAAACCTTTTTTATTACTATGTTATGATTTATTTCTCACCCATTTCTTTTGTATTTCCCAACGTTATCCCATAAAGTTTTAAGTGTGATCATGTTAAGGAAGTTTTTAATTAATATGAAATTTTTCCTATTTCAAATTGTTATGTTGTGTACGTAAATTCCCAAGGAAGTAGGCTTCTATATATTATGAGTTCTATTAAGTTTAATCTTCTATAATAAACCAAGTATTAATGTGAAATAAATAGTTACGTTGTCAAAGATGGTATTAAAGGAATTGTATTGTTTTCTTGGGTTATGGGTATACATATCTAGAGAGAGCCATAAGAATAAGACTAAGTATAAGAAAACATATCTAAATTTTGATAATTTTTTATTAAGTGGTTTATCAAGAAAATACATCCATGTATGGATACAACAAGTGGGCATGGTTATGGAACATATGCACATAGGGGTAACAAGTCCGAGAAGGTGTGTTAGGCTTGACTCGGTGTAACCTATTATATGGAAAAAATATTACTATGAACCTAGTTTTAAAATACCATTGGATATTATTTGTAAAATAATAATATCATTACAAAACCTTATTTAGGGAATAAAAATCGTTATAATAATATATCTTATGTAATATATCTTGGATAACATAGATTGAATCCTTGAAAATCATAAGCTAAGAAATAAATGTATGGTTTAAGTTATCCCTTTAATGAAATTAAATTCCATTTAATGTGTTTAATAGTATAAAAATATTCCTCTCTAATTTTCACTTTACTATATAAAATGGCCAGAAATCAGAGGAATATGGTAAAAAAATCAATTTGATAGGAAATGTGATGATTGCCTCTAATGAGATTCCCAACCCAGTGGGAGTAGGAATCACAAAGTTTGTGATGATACTCTCTCAATTGAATCAGGTTTATGACTATAAACATAGACAAGGAGGATCCCCCCAATTCCCCCAAAGAATTAAAAATCTACAATTGAGAACCTTATCTAAAAAATGTCTCCAACTGTTAATAGATCATATGATCCCTTAATCATAGAATAATGGATCAAATCCATTTAGAAGATATTTTCCATCCATAAATATTTTGAAAAAGAAAAGGTTTTACTACCAATCTATTTTATGGATGGAGGAGAAGAGGCATGGTGGAAATCGATCAAGAATAATAATTCTAAGGAACATATTAGAGTTATTGGGTATAAGAGATTCAAAAAAAATTGATTAATATTTTCCTCATGCCTTCAATATTATAATAGAATGGTATTTCCATTCCCTCAAGATAAAGGATAAAAATTATATCAGGGATTATGAGAAAAACATTAATAGACATTCATGATACACCTCATGATTTTTCATTACCCCTAAATTTAACTTTATCTACATATTTGGTGGAATCAAACCTGGTCCATGAAAATCCTTACTGATATGTGTCTTTGATAATTGTGCTGAAATGTTTTGATGTTCCCTCAATGTTAAAATAGTGAATGGATAATATTAAAAGTATCATAGGGATAAGTAGTGTAAATTTATGCTTAATTCAATAAGTACAATATAGAAATATAATGGGGCTATAAAATTTCTACATCCCACTTTTCAAATGTGTAGAAGGAACCACCATAAATATTTCCTATGGGGGGAAAGGAAATGATTTAGGTGTGGAAATGAAAGGAATATAACTACTGATTTTTGATAGGAGAAACCCACTAATGTAGTGAAGTATAGGAATAATCGAGTCAACCATAATAACATTGTTCATTACTATAACTGTAATTAACCAAGGCACTTTGAAAACTAATGAACTAATCTAAGTGTTTTGGAGGTAACCAACAGCCTTCAAGGAAGTAAGGGTGAGTTTTTTCCTTCACAAGTTCTATGGTGGATCCCAAAAATGATATCGAGAATGGTATGGTAGATATTAATTCAAGGAAATATGTCATACCTTTTTTATTTGGGTTCTACACATTCCTTCATGTCATGAATGTTTACTAGAACTACTAAAACACAACAAAAAAGGATGGATGTAGGTTTATCTGTGAAAATGGAAAATGAGAAAGTTATTAAATCCCAATTATATAACTCTTCCCTGTCATAATTGCTGGGATTAAATTCCTAGAGGAAATTGACATACTTCATTTGGTGTAATATTATTCAATCATGGGAATATATCGGCTCTCCTAATATAGAGCCATCATAAATTTCCATGAGATGGAAATCACTCTCCATTTTACAAATCAATCCTCAATTCTATACAAGTGAAAGTAGGTGGGTGAATATTATTTATCACCAACCTCACAATAAAAAATATTAATTCCCTAAGAGAAAGTGTAACTATCTCAAATTGTTGATTATATGGGAAGAAACATCCTCTATGACAAGCCTATTGTGAGGGAATTTGACGATGTGTTTCCGGAGTACATTCCTCATATTCATCCTAAATGAGAGTTTTAATTTTCATTCAAGATTATTACAGGTAAATTCATATTATCTATTACTCCATATAGAATGGTTTTGTGGATGTTAAGGATATAGATAAAAAAATATAGGATAATCTGGATAAAGGGTTCATACGACCACATGATTCACTATGGGGTGCACCAGTCTAATTCATCTAGAAGAAGGTTGGGTTAATGACACTTTTCATTGATTTTCATGATCTAAACATTATCATGATAAAGAAAAAGCATCATCTTTTATGGATTAATGATTAGTTTTATCAGATATGTTTATAAAAAAACTTCTTTAAGGGGTATCTTCAGTCGTGATATTACCATGTTTGGGTGAAGAAGGAAGATATACCCAAGAATACTTATTGTACAATGTATGAGCACTAGGAGTTCATAATGATTCCTTTCAGGCTCACTAATGATCCATAAATAATCAGTGACTTGATTAATATAGTATTAATAGATTAGTAAAACATTTTTTTAGTAGTATTTATAGTGGAAATTCTAATATACTCTATAGATAATGAGAATCATGAGGATAATCTAAGAACTATACAAAAGACCTTGTGAAAGGAGAAGTTTTATGCCAAGTACAAAAAAATGTGAGTTCTAATTGAATGAAGTCTCATTATTGGGGAATTTTCTCATTATAAACCATATATTTTTAGACCCTTCAATGATTGAGGAAATTGAAGGATTATGGAGGCTGACATTTGCTTAAAATATTTGTAGCTTCTTAAGGTTAGTTGGGTATTATCACCAATTTGTGATAAATTTCCCATGATTGTAAAACCCTCTTACCATGATAAATTAGAATTGAGTCATGCATTCTTTGAATGGTTAATGTGAATAGAGATTCATGAAGTGGAAAATGAGGATTATCATAGTTCATATTATCAAACAACATAAAAGAGGATAGTTTTTCATGGTATTAAGTAGTGATTCAAAAAATGGACATGGTTGTTGGTTAACATAGGATGACAAAATCATAACTTCTTCCCCAAGTTAGTAGATTATTCATTACCAAAGAAACCCAATGCATGCTTAGCAGATGGATGTAGTGATCTTCTCTTTCAAAATATGGTGTCATTATCTCTTTGGGTATAAGGTAGAAATATATATATATATCACAAAAGACTCAAGTATATATTAACAAATATTGAGATGAATATGTGAAAACAAAGGTGGTTAGATATGATCAAGGTCTATTAATTATCGATTCTCGAACATCTGAGGGAATTTAATAATTTTAATTATACACTAAATATAAAAGATATATAAATTAATTCATTCTTGAGAATTTAGAATGATCTCATCTTCTTAGATTATGAATGGAAATACACGAGAATCCTAAAATAAAGAACATAATAAATCCTTTCACAAATGTTCACTCAACAGTACCTTCTAGAAAATATATATGATTATCATTGAAATGATGGGGGAATTAAGAATAAATTGGAAACTGTTATAAAATGGAAATCCTCGAAGTTCAATGTTAATGGAGAAGGGGTTTTTATATTTGGGTTAAGACCATGTGTACCATCAGATCCTGAGTTTAAGAAGGATATGTTAAATGATGTAAAGAGGTCAACGTTCTTCATACACCTAGTAAGCATAATGATTTATCAAGATTAGTAATAACACTATTAGTTTTAAAATATTGAGAAAGAGATCATGGAGTACACATTAAGATGTCTTGTATATCCAAAAGTTAATGAGGAAGGGAAAAATACAACGGGATGATGAAAGTGTTAGCAATACCAACATGGAAATGGGAAAACATCACTATGGACTTCTTGACTGGTCATCTGAAGACATCAAGTGGGAATAATGCTATATGGGTTATCGTTGATAATATTAAAATGATTTCACACTTCACTGATATTTGAGAAAATTTATCTCTATATCAACTTATAGAGATATACATTAGAGAACTGGTATGGATTCATGGAGTAACACTTCTAATTATATTCGATCAAGATCCAAGATTCATCTCTATGTTCTAGAAGAGCCTCCAACACACTCTGAATAATGAGCTAATGTTCATAAGTTCTTATCACCCTCAATCTAATGTCCAATATAAGAAGACTATGAAAATACTTTGGGGAATCTTGAGAGCATTCTCAATCGACTTCAAAGGAGGATGAGATCAACATATTCCTATGGTAAAAATCTATTACAATAAAATTTTCTACTAAATCATCCAAATGGAACCCTATAAAGACATTTATGAGAATTGATGCAGAGCACCTGCATGTTGGGATAAATTTTGTGGAAACTAATTTACTAGTTCCTAAAATATTAGAGGAAATGGTGAAAAATGTCATGAACATTTAGGAACACCTCAATGTTTCTCAGAGTAGAAAAAATATCATTTCAAACCGTCATCGATGACACCTATAGTCCGATTCTAGAGATATGGTATTCCTCTGCATATCTCTGTGGAATATTGTGATGATATTTAGGAAGAAGGGAAAGATTAATCCATGAAACATCATCCCATTTAAGATCCTTGGTCACATATGAGTGGTGTCCTACCAAATTTCACTCACAACTAACCAATATCATGTACACGATGTATTCTATGTGTATGTCATGATAAAGTACATACCAGACCCCTCACATGTACTCAGTTCATAGGTTTCACCATTTTCGAATGGACTTACATATGAAGAGAAGTTAGTGAAGATATTAGATCGTAGAGACAAATGTCTATGAAATAAGATAACACACCTTGTGAAAGTGTTGTTGATAAACTACATGTTTGATGATGTTATAGGGGAACCATAGGATGTGATGATATATAGTTACCCTCATCAATTTATTTTTTGTAATGAATCTTTTGAGGGTGTAATTTCTAAAGGAGGTATGATTGTAATGACTGGAATAGTTAACAACAAAACCCCACTTTCAGTTTAATTAAATGTATTATTATGGTTATAAAAACACATGCACTCATTCAGTTTTAATATATATTATAGGATTTAAATGACCATTAAGAATAATTTCTTTTCATAAAATATTGTGGTTATAAAATTATCACATGATTAATATAAATATATCGTTTTAATAAATCCAATTGAGACAAACAAAGTATTTAATAGACTCAAAGAGTAGGATCATACCATATGAATTCCATTAATATCATATTTCGAGGGAGATATAATATTTAATATTTACCCTTAACCAATCCCAATCAGAGTCCAACCACTTAAGAATGAGCGAAACCATTTACAAGATATTTTCATGCTCATCGTGATCCCAACCCAAATATTATACATCAAACCACCCCATTAAAGTTCCACTACCAGAAAAATTACCTGTAAGAAGTTTTATTGTGTATTAATGGGATATGTGTCAAGATACTAGAAATTTTTGTATGATAATTATTTTTATTGAATAATTAATATATTTTAATCCGACAATTATTACATTATAAATTATTTTTTATTTTGATTCAATAAGACACAAATAGAATTTATGGTTAACATTCAAATTCAATCATGTAATTAATTTTGATGAATTAATTGATTTTTGAAATTAATATTATTTTAATAAAATTTTATAAATAAATAATTATTATTAAATATAAATGATCATATAATTTTTGATTCTTGTTGTAATTTTTATAAGGGTTCAAAAGGTGTTATTAAAAAAACCAATAATTTCATAATATATGTTGATTTTATTTTAAAATTGAAAAATCAAATATTTAGAAAATTATTAAAGTAAAATGATTTTTTTTGGTTTGATAATGATGAAATTATCTAATGGTGAATTTTCCCTAATTATCTATGGCAATCATATTTTTGAATGAAATTTTAATATTGTATAAATACACTGTGTATTATGACATCATAATGACCAAAAAGTGATGTAATAAATACAATAAATGTATCAAATACAAAATATATTATTTTTATGTAGAATAATAATATTTTATGTTTATTTTAAAAAATTGATAAATCCATTTTGAATCCCCCAAAACCATTAATATATTTTAATATTTTAAAATCATTTCATTAAGATTATAACTCTACTATATATAATAAAGGGAATTATTTTATTAATTTCAGACATTTTGTATATAAAATATTGAATACCACTCCCATTTGGAATAAATAATGGGAAAATAACATTGGAATATTTATTTATTTTGGTTATTTTATTTTGTATAGTCCAAAACCTATGTTTGAGAAAGAATAATGAAATACCCACTACTTTCCTATATAAAACCAAAATATATGTCATTTATCTTTAATAAAAATACATTTATCATGCCCTACATATTGCCTCTCATATCTAATTCCTCCCAAGGAACCCCCAAGATCAAAAGAAGCTCCTCCCAAGCATTTCAAGTAACATACATTAGTAAGAGATCCCCAACGTCTCTTATTTATTTAGGTATATTTATTATCAATGTATTCTATCTCAAATTAATTATATTTGGATATTTGTTCCATGTACTTACAAGTTACTATTTTTTATAAAACTTATGAGATACCCTTTCCACTCTCATCAAACTATTTTATGAATTTTTATATGACATCGTTATGCTGGAGAAATTTCACTACGATTTTCAATGAAAAAAGTTGTGTAGTGAATATCATTACATTTTTTTATTAGTGGTGTTTAATTTAATACACATATAATTATTTTAATAGGAACATACATATATTTATTCAATAATACATGATCATCAAGTAAAATATTATGATGAATGAATTAATGTTGTATGATATATGTGGCACACATAAGCCTGATAATGAAATGAATGTGATGGGAGGTTATAAAATTATAGAGCACTCCAATGCATTGGGTAATTCATTTTCACATTAGATTTCATTTTGAGATCTGAAGTGAACCTCATTCCTTTATTGGAATTCTTCCCTCATGATATCTAGGTATTTACTCTTGACATATGTTTATGATGCAGTGTTTTATCTGCTTTCCACATCTCTCATGTTGCCTTTATGATTATCATGTAATATCATGCCTTATTATTCGCGTTCATTTTATTCCCCGTTGATATTACCATTTTATGACATTGATTAAAATATTCCATGTTTATTACGTTACATGAATTTATATATCACCCCTTTCTTATATATGTCCCCAGATTATCCCATGCATTTTTTTGTGCAAGAAAGTTAAGGATGTTTTCAATAAAGATGATGTTTTACTATTTTAGTTTTTTACGTAATGTACCTAATTCAAGAAGACACTAGAATTTTCAATAAATCAAGTTGTTCAAAGTGCAATATAATGAAATAAATCTATTATTAATATGAAATACAGAGTAATATAGTTATATAATCAATACTAAATTTCAACTTAGTGTTTGGATCATGTTAGAGACTTTTTTATATCATAAAAGTTAATATGAGATCTTGATCAGTTACAATTGATTTTTTTACTCAATATAGCTTTACCAAATCTCTGATGTATATTTTTTATTTTTTATGTAGTTATATGTCTTTTAAAATTGTGATAAATTGATATTTTTTGTAAGACAATCCATAAAAACCCATATATAATTATTTCCTCTGGATGTCTTGAGATGTTTAGTGACAATTTTTATGATGATGTTTTCTCATTTCTATGTCAGTATGCATAATTTTTGTATCATCACACTAGAATTTTTTATTTTATCCTAAACTTACTTAATTACCAAGACCTTTGAGGTATATTCATAAATATTATTCTTCAAATTTTCCCAACAATAGTTCTCTTAGAGATCATGATACATATTTTTTCTCCCATGGTGAATGGGGAAGGATGAGATATGTGAATTATTAAAAAACACATTCATTATCTCTGGATTGTTTTTTTGAAAAAATCATTACCTAAATCTTATAAATCCCACCTTATAAATTTGTTACTCTAACTATTTCCCCTTTCAAGTAGCATCCACCATTTTCTAAATTTACACATCATTTATTTGAGAATCATTTATTTTATACATAATAATGGTTTAGTGATTATATAAGAAGAGATAAATGATGTTAATTACGTAAAAAAACCTACGAAAATCCTATAAAAATATATGAATATTGTATCCTTAAAAATTATAATCATTGATAAAGTTGTAGGATACTTTCAAAATAGAAAATCAGAAACTTTTTTAGCATTTCTAGGATGGTAGTGAATGTGGCAGTCATAATCGTTGATGAGCTCTAAACATCACTGATGGTGAATATCGAGCTCATTCTATGTGAATATATAATTCAGGATCCTATTATTAGTATATATTTTACAATTATACCATTATAGATAATGAATCAATAATTAAAATGTGATGATCATAGTTGTCGACTCCAGATCATGTCTGGGATAGTTTTTTCTTTTGAATATTAAATTACCTAGAGGCATAGGATATCACTTTTTCATTTATCATTAGCACAATTACAAATACCTTATCCGAAGAATCATTTTATACAATAATTAGATCCCTATATTTTGGTAGTAGGAGTACTAGCACAATTATAAATCACTTCTACAAATCTTTGAAATAGACTTCACATTCACTGGTATAAACAAACGTTTCCACCATCCATATTAGTTTTGTTAGTGGGTATAAAAATCATGATATTTTCACTATAAATCACCTGTAAAACCTTGATAAACCAAAGAAATTATAGATCCCCATTATATATGTTTTCCTTAGCCACTCTTCTATTTCCAATATCATTATAAATTTATACTGATATTACTTTTCTCGTGATAACATGCCTCACAAATAATACTTATTCTATACAGTACTCACCTTTTTTATACTTTTCATGTAGTTTAACCCTTAACAATTTCTTTTGAACATTATTCTAATTACCCTTGTGATACTTCATTCTCTTTGATTATATCCAAATATCATTAATAAAAACTACCAGAAAAATTTCAAGATAATATCAAAAAACTATATTAATTAAGTCCAAAGAAATTTTATGAGAATTAGTGAGTCAAAAGGGAATCCCAATGCACTCATAGTGTCCATAACTTATTTTAATGGTAGTCATGGGAATATCTTCCCTCATGACATTTAATTGGTGACATCCTATCATATGGTCCACCGTGGATTAATAATTCGATCTACATAGTTTATCGAAAAAGTTATCTATCCATGGAAGGGGATAATTGTTCTTTATTGTGATTTTTTTGAGATCACGGTAATCAATGAATATGAACATAGATTGATACTTCTTATTTAAGAAGAGGACTAGTGCACCCCATGGTGTAGCCCTAATGAATAAATAAATACATTTTCAGATTATCTCTTAACTAATTCTTTCATTCCTTAGACTCAATGGTGTCCATTATGTAATGTGTTGTTAATATAGGTAGTGATCTAGGAAAAATTTTAATGGAGAACTCACCCTCTTAGTCCGAAGGAAGAAAAATTAATTCTTTAGGGTACAAGTCAGTGTAGTTCCTCGTAATGGGAATGTATTATATCATGGATCTCACCTTTCTTTCAATAAATTGAGCAAGATATTAATTCTCAAAAGGAAATAATATCCACAATTTAGTTGATTATTATGAAGTATATTTATCTAACTCATTACAATAGTATAGAATATGATTATTCTTCAAGATAAAAAGAGTGATCTCCCATTATTGATAACTGATGTTGGATTCTTATAAATACATCCAATTCATGCCAAATATCTCATATAGATCCACCAAAGGAAGTAATATATTATATTAGGTTGTTCAATCCACATATTTTATTCATGGTGGAGTTATATATTTTGGATGAAATAATTTCCCAAATTTATGTTCTTACAGAAAACTCAACCTCCATATTTTGAGGTGGTGTTTGAATAGTTCCACTAAACATTAATTATATGAAATAATGTGTAGAACCAAAATCATATAAGAAGTTCAATATTTATAAATGAATAATCTGTGTATCTATCACCACATCATTTTTGGGTCCACATCATCATAGTGATAACAAATTCCCTTCTTTTTTTCCTTAGAGGTTCTCATTGCTGATTTCATCTAAAAACTATTGGATTTGGAAAATGGCTTACATAATTTCCGTGATCCCTATAGTTTAAATAATGTAATCCTAGGTGAGTGTTGTTCTTAACATTCTTTTATTACTCTATATTTGTGGGATTATTCATATCCATTAAACAAATATTATCTATATTCCCCTCCCTTCAATATTTAGAGCATATCTTGGTTCCACTTTGGATGTTTCTATAATGATTTATCCTAATATTTGGATATATGGTATGTTGTGTTTTCTTTAACTAATGAGATTTATCAATTGATACTCCTATATTGAACTCCATTTTAGCCTTTTATATTTGAGTCCATGTGACCACTAGGAGTATCTGATATCTATTTATAAATTAAGGGAACAACTGACAGTTTTCCATTACTTTCGAAGTCTCAAATCATCAAATATTTTCATTGACTCGGATTTAGTCTACTAAATAAGAGATCAACCTTGTATATAGTGATCATAAAAAAACATAGGTTTATCATTAAATCCTTGTAACATTTTCCTCATACACCTAGATAGACTCATATTTTTTTTCATCAGTACTAGGAACTACCTTTCCATAATTAGATGGAGAGTTCAAGGAAAATATTTATTGTAAAATATCTTCTTTAATTCTTCACAATACATTGAACTAATATCCTCTTTATGGGTTTTTTCTATATCATTTTCCACCATAAATCAGCTAACCCATCAAAATAATAGACCACAAACTTGACTTTCCCTTCTTCTGATCACTAAAGGACCATTATTTTATTTTAAAATGAGTTAATTCAATGGTCTATTGTTAGGGGATAATAATATCCGATATAGATAAGTGGAAGTTTTCACATGGATCTTTTGACTGAAAATTTTTATTTATTCGTAGAAGTAGATAATTCCATAAAACTAATGTTATTATTTATAATTTGTTCCAGTTTAGCCAATAATGTCATGAATTTCAAAACTCATATTCCAATAATATTTGGAATTTCATTACGTCAATAATCTCAATCCTTATGACATGGATTTTTGGAACGGGTTATTCTATTTCCAACATTCAACTGAGAAAAAGAAATTAAAATTAGGGGATCTTTAATACTAATATAATAAGAATATAAAAATGGAAACATTGAACATATAATAATTAAAAAATAATTTAAAAATATATCCATTAATTGATTCAATATGATTCAATCTATGTTATACATAGTAATATAATTATCCCTAGGGTTATTACTAAAGTGCTCTTTTCATAATCTCTGATAATAACTGGACATTTCTCTCATACCAATAATAGTGACCCTATCATTTTACACAAATTAGTAATTTATTTTATGAATGACTAACCATAAAATAAAATCCCATGATCATAAATTATAATTTATTTGGAAGATTAGGTACATAATTAGAAAGCATGAAGCAAATATAAACATCTTTTATTTAATCCACATAATGAGCTTGTTAAATCTTTTGAGATATTACATATACATAAGATAATCAAGAAAATACATAAATAAAGTGATAATCTAAAAATATAAACAAGGGAAAAAACTTTGTAATAAATTATAACACCTAGGTTAGAAAGAATAACATGATATCAAATGAATAAATTGGAAATGAGTAATCGAAGGGAAGAATAACATATAGAACATGGTATCATATAATAAATGAAACATACGACTATGGTAGAAAAAATATATCTTTATATAAAAATGATTCAAGGCTAACTTGGAAGACTATATCACACGGTGGACAAAGTCCCTTAAAAGAGACAGGTTTACCGCTTTTCCCAACTAGTGGTTCCATGAGACTAAACATTACCAAACACATTGGAGAGTTATCGGGGACCACCAATCATAACATGTTAATTCATATGTTTGAAACCTAGTTAATCAAACATAAATATTAATCCTATGGATTTCCCATGAAATGAAATAGGGTTTGTAGTCATGTCATAAGGAATTTACAATGGGTGTATCATAATGGTGTCCATGAAATAATAGAGTTAAATAATACATATTAATTTATAAGAAAAAATAGAAAATGATCATGATAAATGATTCCAAAATAAATTAAAAATATACAAAAATAGTTATTCAGAAATATTATAAATGATACACTTTAGTGCATTTTAATGTATATGATTTAATAGTCCATTAAATGAAAAAAGGCATAGTTGTTTGTATAAAACCAGAAATGAACTATTATATTGTTTCATTATAAAATGATTGATTTTATAAAAAAAATTGTGGATTAAAATAGTTTATGGAGTATACATGAAGATTGATATGAAAATGGGACGTTTTTTTTAACCAAGCTACTTATTAGGAGGAATTGAAAAGGGATCCTTTAAAAATATGTATTTACCCATCAACAATAGATGATTTAATATGGATAAATAAGTTTGGAATATATATATAGATTGTAAAATATGTACATAATAAGAATGAAGGAAAACATTAGTGTATATTGAGAGAATGAATAACCCGAAAGGAAAAATTGAGGTTCAAAGAGATCACATACCTTATGTATAAAGTGTTTTTCATTTTCACTTAATGTATTTTTGAGTGTCTTCTCCTTGATAACCTCTTTAAAAAATATATAAATGGTCTTATAGTGATACAATCAAGACCAGAACATATAAGAAGATTTTTGGGAGAGGAATTGGATAGAATATAAGCAATCTACAAGGATTATAAGATTGGAAGAGAAGAGGTTGTGAGTGGTTGTATTTATAGAGGGAGGAGAGGGGTGTTTCTGATAATTTTATTCAATTGTTTATTATTTTGGCCCAAGACTAAATGTATTTTCATTATTGTGACTATGTATGGTAACTATTGATTTTTTTAAAAATTATGGGTAGTTACAATATCCATGACTTAAAAATTCATGTGTTTGGATTAAAATTTCAAATAACCTAAATTACCATATTTAACTATTCACTAAAAATTAAACTACTTTAGAAAATTCAAAAAAAATTCACATGAACGTTTTTTTATGTGTATATATCAAAAAAGAACAACATTTTATGATTTTTTTTTCTAAATATGAGAAATTAATGTATAAATTAAAATCATCAATTAATCAAAAAATACTGATATTAATATTATTACTGGTTTTATGAAACTTATGAAAAATAAATTATGTTCTATAAAAAACATATTCTCACAAAAAGACAAAATAATATTTATTTATGAATCTATTTTATGAAAATATTTTAAATTTTAAATCATTATATAAATTAAATTTTTTAAATTAAACATTTACCTTTCAAAAAAAATACAAATAAATAATTTATCATTTTTAAAAATTTATTTACTATTTACATGATATAAATATATTATATTTTCATTCCAATGATACCTAAATTTTATTTATACTTTTATAGTTGAGGTAGTTATTCTATTAGCAAGGTTACTATTCCTAATGGTCACATTACAAATCCAAAGGTCCAGTTGCTATTCCAATAGTATTGGTTCATTAATTTCAGTAATACCACATATTTCATTCATAGTTTATGAAAATAATGTTTTTATTAGGTTCTCTATGTGTTTTATGTTTTTTTCTACAAAACATAATTATTAGAATGGAAATTTGATTAAAAAACAATTTTCATTTCAACATTGCTATTTGTAATAGAAAACTTACCAATAAAAATAATAACCTAAAATTCAAAATATTAAGTGGGCTTTTGGATTTGTAAAATAATGTTTCATTATATTTTTATATAAATATTTTCATAAATTATATAATAATAATTTTAAAATAAATGTGAACAATCTCATAAAATAAATATTCAACACAAAGAAACTATTATTTTTTAATTTAGGAACATATCTTGTTATTTAATTTATTTTCTTGATATATCTAAAAATTTGAATGAATGTTTATTTAAATAAAATAATTTCAAATAAAATAATAATTTTATTAAAAATATTAATTATTAAAATCATATGTAAATATTCTAGGGGTTTAAAAATTTTCTCGCGTTATAAAAAATTTGGTATTTTCCATAAGTAAGTTTTTTATTTTGTATACTAAATTTCTCAAAGTTTGTAAATTACATTCATAAAATGGATATAATTATATGAATTTTAAAATTTAAATTAACTTATGTTGTTTTATGGTATTGTTCTAAAATAAAATCTTTGGTTGTCAATAATGAAATATTAAAAACTTATGTATTTTACATTATCATTTAACTACATTATTAATTACATCTTGGATGTTGCAAAACATATTATATTGTCATATCATTTAAAATAAACTATTTAAAATAAATATAATTGTCAGTACTTGTAGTCTTGTGAAAATATAATAAACGAATGATCATTTTCTTTAAAAAAAATTCACTCATCCCCTTATAAATACCACTCTTCACCAACACAAATTTCATAACACCATAATTTTTATAGATTGTATAAAATCATTTGAAATACATATCAAATTTTATAATAAATGACTTACATTTTCTTATATAATAAAAATAAACGGCTTTTATGGAATAATCCAATTAACAAAGGAGTCTTCCCATGGATTAAAATAACAACATATAATAACTTCTTCGATTTATATTCACATTATAAAATTATTCTTATTCCTCCTCTAAATAAATTATATACATACTTATATAAGAAAATAAATATCAATCATATTCTAAAATTTTATAATGTTCATGGAAAAATCATTATCATCATTCCTCTCATTTATCCAAAAATGAAAACGTTTCACATATTTTTTTCCATTTAGAACCTCCATGGAAAAAATATTATATTTTTCATCACCACTATCATTTTTGTTAAAATAATAATTTTATATTAAAATATGATCAAAATAATTTTTTTATATTCCATTCAATATTATATATTAGGTAAATTAAAATAATGATTAAATGAAGTCATGAATGTTCAATATAGATAGAAAACATGCCAAAATAATGTAACCATTAAATGATGATTTTTATACCATCTAAATAATGATTATTTTTTGACAAAATCTATTATATTAATTATTATTAATATTAAAAATGTCATTAACTTCATACTATTATTATTTTAGATTTATTTTCCATTTTTATAAGATCTTCAATCATCACTGATAAACTAACGTCATCTTAGAGTGATGAAATTACCTTAGGGTGGTGAAAAAATAAATTAAAATGACCCTAAATGAATATATAAACAATAAGAAATCAAATATACAAGAAATTTTTTTCTATTATGTATATTAAATTAAATTAATTTTATTATTTATGAGGATAAATCATGCAGTATGTGAGTCCGAACTTGAGGTATGCAAACTGAAAACCACTATTTCTTCTTATTTTGTTAATTTTTTTCTCTCTACCAATTAAAATTTCCATATTAATCAAATTTATATTATTTATATTCTATATATATGTTATTTAGATATGCACCTAGTTTAGTTATATATTCCTTTCTGGTGAAATCATTGTTTTCCGTGTTCTATTATGAATTATTTTATTAATGAAAACTTATTGTAGAAATTCCACATTATTTAATATTTTTCTTATGCCACTATTTTTATTTTTTATAACTCCCAATATTATTAATGTTGTTAAAAATATTATGAAATTTATATTACAGTTCAATTATAGTTTCTAGTATAACCTTAGGCATTTACAAATAATAAATATTCCTAACTCAATTCGTAAAACATTGCTCTAGATAATATTTCTTATACTAACTTTTTTATTCCTTTATATTGTACTTTCATCATTTAGAGTGCATATTTATGAAATTATATTCTTTATTTAAATAGGAACATGAAAAATATTTCATTTACTTTTCTCTTTTTATTACTTGTGATATATACTTTGGTAATGTTTTGAGGCACGATTATATAACCCATTTTGTTCCATTGGTTTTTCATATGACTTTCAATTATATATGAGTTACATATATTCAACTGATATAAATTTAAATTTTATTATTTGTTGGGTTATGGTTTATTTATAAATCCCCTTTTTTATTGGGTATAATTTCTATCTCATTAGATACCATGTATGATGCACTGGTGATAATCCTAGACCATTTTATTAGGTTATCGAGGAAGTGAACCTTGACTTATACTTACAAATTCTGGTTCTATGTTTCTATCACATACCTGTGATTCCATGATCAGATGAAATATTATTTTTTAATACTTGATCCATTATGAATAATATAGGATCCTCCACTTCTATGATATCATGTTATGCCTCTTCACTAATATGTCGTATTTCTTGATCATGATTGTTCCCATACTGGGATTTATTGCTCAAACTTTTCTTTACATATATCAATATGGTTTCCATTATATAAATAATGGAGAAACCTATCTTACATAAAACATGTAGAGTATAAAATATATATTATGTGGATTATTTTAATGTTTCTATATAATCTATCTAATCTCTTAATGATAGAGAACCACTAGATATTTGTGGGAAGATTTATAGAATTTTATGTTAAAAATATTTTAATAGTATATTTATGGGATTCAAGTTGTGATATTTTGGGTCCCTTTTGGGAAAGCTCTAAAAATAGATAATATCAATGTAATAATACATTATTGTGTTAAATATAAGTTTCATAATGTTTTTATATTTATGATCAATATTGTATTATTTTTTTGATAAATCAATTGGATTCCCTAAAAATCATTTTCATGTTATGGTTTGGGTATATTTCGGGTAGTATCCTTAAAATTTGTTCAATATGATCTAGTTTATAACACATGATTTTAGAATCTATAGTTTTTTCATAAATATTGGGACATATACCTAAAAGCATTAAATAATGATGGATTAATGAATGGTTGGCTCAATATAAGGTTGTTAGGATAAAATAGTATTTTTGTGGAATTTAACTGGTTTCACAGCATAGATAATATTGTAATAGTTATAAAATATTTTGGTATCATTAATGATATATCAGTTTAATATTTTTTTAAAGGATATGAAACTCAATTTTATGACATATTATATATTTTTATATTTTTTTGGGGAAGTAAAATTTTTATGAAGAAATAAATGGTAGATTTGAATTATTCATTAGATATTACTTCATTATCTAGTTAAATAAAAAAATATGAGATTTAGATAAATTAGATTTCTTTAAAATGTAATATAATTTTCATATTTTTATTTTTAGTACGATGTGATGTTTTTTATTATTCAAATGGAGATTTAAATTATTGGTTTGATGATAGGTCTCATTCACATAGTGTTAAACTGTGAATTTTTATTTCTATGATCTAACTACAAAAATAAATTCTGGATTTGTTAAAAATATTTAACATGTCTTGATTTTTACCTTATATTTATTATAAACCTAATGATCTAGTTTTATAAAATAATTATCATAAATATCAATCACTGAGAGTGATTTCAGCATATTTTTTTTAGTTTCTGAGAATTTTTCCCATGTTTTGGGTGAATCATTTTGTTCTGTAAAATAGTTTTAATTCATGGTCCTTCCAACCGATTTGACCAACCATGAATATGTAGAAAACAATTATTTTTTTGATTAACTTTGATTCACCAACCACATTAATGATAACTGGAAAACCTCAAATTCCTTATGATTCCTTAGAATGGGGTTTTAGAGAATTGTATACTGTTTTTTATTGAAAACACAATTTTTGAATCAATAAAAATATAAATTCATATTAATTTGGAGAACATGTTTTTCTCTAATAATGGATATGGGTAATTAAACATAAAAAATATTTCTTCATAAATATATATTTAATTGTATTTAAAATAAAATTATTAGGGAGAAATAGGAATATAGGATATCAGTTATAGACATAATTTCAAAATCATTTGGTCAAAGAAATATCACCATTAGAGTCCTCAATGAGTTGAATTTTTATAATATGATTATTTTTTAAATTTCTTCTGGGTAAAAATATGTGAATGATGATATTTTTTAATGGTTTTAAATAATGTTCTGTTAACTAAATCAAGACCAGTCAAGATTTTGGGGAAAAATTTCTAAAAAGTGGGATCATGGTCATGATTTTTTTTAAATTTCTATTGTTTGTGGTGAATTCTTGGTTGAATTTTAAGTATTAATTATATAACTATTTTTGTCCAAATTTATGACACATTTTCTTATCATTTTTTACGTAAATTACCGAATAGGTTGAGATAAATATCATGGGCCCTATGTGGTTTTAAAAATTTTGTTTAATTTTCTATCAATGGATTGATGACATTATTATAGTTACCCATAGTATTGAATATTTTGTTTGTGAACATGGACTGTTGAAGTTGGGGATCATGTAAATGATGTTGGTTCTGAATTAGGAATAATATTCGACTCAATATATTTTTTACCTTTTCATAGATGAAGTCTATGATTGGTTGAGAGTTCTGGTACCCACCTTTTCTATTATCATTTAGAAGACTATAAAGTATTTAGATATTGGTTGATGAATATTTATTAGTTTTTATAGATTTTTAGGACCACAGTTTCTAAATTAATGTAAATTATTTGGGTTTTTGTGGAGTTGTTTTGTAGATTTTCTTATCGGGAAGGGGATATTTTTTCCAAAGGAAGTTGTCGAATAAACATTAATGGTTTTGATGATGTTTGGAAGAGAAATTTGGTGTAAAGGGAAATGATATAGGAATAAATTGTCAAAAGAATAATTAAAAACATGGTTAAAAATAATGTTTCATCTAGACTCGTGTCTTTTAAATAGAATTCTTGGTTATGTGAAAGGTTTGATGTATGGTTAGTTCAACCATGTGTACAAGCCTATAGTTTTTTAAAATAGCCCCAAAATTTATTATTTATATATTAAAATTTTGAAATTTCTACAGTTTCATGTATTTCATGTAAAATTATATAATTTGGGTTATTTTGTTAAACTATATGTTGGCTCTCTCCCTTAAGATCATATTATTATTGGATTATAGGGTGCGTTTATATCGAATCAGTCATATTTATGTATCAATTTGCATAATGTTTTCATGTTTCATTTTTTGTAAAACACTAATAATAATTTTTATAATTAAAGTTTCTAAAACAGTTAAATGAAATTTGGGAATCTATTTCTCAGTGTTATATATTTGTAAATAATGTTTGGGTTTATGGTATGAATTTATGATTTCACTTTGGTATTTTGAATGGGTTAGGTGGAATCACCTACAAGATATAAAAATAAAAAGTTTGTTTCGTACTTATTTTATTAGAAAATAATTGTTTTAAATTAATTTAAAATGTCAATTAAATGATGGTTGATTCACTTCAATACATTTTTTTTATTTTTATTGATTTTATGGAAATTAAATGTTTCTTTTTTTATGTTATTTTTTTCTAGAAAATATATAATTAGGTAGGATTTTATTCAGTAATTATATTTTATATTTGAATTAAAATTTTAAATTATATATATATATATATAATATTTATGAAATTTTATAAAGGTTTTGAAATGTATTTGGTTTTTTTATTCAAACTAATGAATATTCAGGGGAAACACTGGTTTTGACTATGATGTTTTTCCAATACAATTTAACTATGGAGGAATTTTTAGGGACATAATGAAGTAATATGGTAATATTTTACCAAATTGGTTGAGATTTATGGTCCTGATATTTCTTATGGTTTTAATGTGTGAAAAATTGTGTGAGTTGGTTGATTTTTGAATAATATAAGTGTTATATTCATTGATCAATGTTTTATGAAATTATAATTTCAAAATTAGTATTATAATATTTATATTGGTATTTTTTGAATTTTAGTGGGATGTGATTTATTTTTATTAAAATTTTAAAGTATATTTTCTTTTAACAAGGATGGTTTTCATAATATGTCATCATGGAAACCTATTAATATTTTTATAAGCAACCAATAGAGGTGAATTATAGTAATTAATTTTATATAATATAATTTTTTATTTTCATATAATTATGTTGATGAAATGGTTTATTGGATTGAAATTTGACCATGGTTGTTGAATTCTAGTGGAGGTGGAGGTGGAGGTTATGGTTGTATTAATTTTCTTAAACAAGTTTGTATAATTTTGTTAAGTGTGTATACATTTTTATATACTGTATTTCTATTTATTATTATATGTGTTTGTAGTGTTATCATATGAGTTAATTTGATAACCAATTCCACCTAGATTTTTAGTTATTTAAATTTATTATCTATCATTTACTTTTAGAGGGATGACATAAAGGGGCAAGTACTATTTTCACTCAATGTTGGTACTAGGGTTTTAGTATACTAAATGAAACAATTAATTATTAAAAATGTTATGTTTTTTATAAAATAAAAATGGTTTTTGTATGTTATATAACTTATAATATAAATAATATTGAAACATTAATATATATAGAACAAAATATCCACTCAAAGAAATACCTATAAAAACATGCTCAACATTGTATAGTTTTTTTTGTGATAAATGGGTGTGTTAAATTTAATTTAACAATTATCACATGTAAAATAGAAACCTATATTTTGGAGAATTATACTCAATGAATATTATTAGTGAATCCTATTTCATTATAATATATAGATCATCGTTTTCTATTAAAATATATCACTAATCATGGGATTATAAAGCCTATGTTTTTTATTGTAATTACAAATTGGATGAAAATTAAATATCCATGTAACATTCATTAAAGATCAAATATGGTTTTTGTTAAGAAAGATTTTGATATTTTCTCTTTTATATATATATATATATATATTTTTGTGTGCGTGTGTTAAAATTAATAAGAAAATAAATATTAATAAATTAAAACGTTATATGCTCAATATAATTTTATATTTTTGATAAGAATTTATTTATTTTTGAACTATATTGGGAAAAATATTGACTCACACAAATTCAATAATTTTTTTATTATGTTATTCATGGATGTGATAATTTTTATGAGGTAATTAGACAATTATACGAAATATATTATACTCAAAACATAGTAATAAGAATATTATTTAGTTGATGTGGAGGCATATTGATGTAATATAATAATTATTTTCATTCTATGATAATTAATTTATATTCAAGTTAGGTATTTATAAAACAAGTGGGATACAATTTTAGTTCCTAAAAAATGATACCCTCCCAAAGCATATATTAATTAATTTTATGAAAATAATTGAATATGAATAGGACTAATTAAACCAACCACATTAAAGACATATTCAACCTCACCGGAGGTGAACCATTTAAAAATTATGTGAATGTTTTTCCACTAATTTAGTTGTGCCCAATAACGACAGTTATAGAAGATTTTTTTGGAAAAAATATTTAAGAATTATATAATAGTGAATTAACGAAATTATAAAATCTATGTAAAAATTATTTAAACCAACGATCATTTCATACATTATCCACTTCTTCTATATCTGAATAATATTTGAATAGCTTTTAGTTGAATCTTATTATAACCACTTCTATTAAACACATCATTATATAATCACTCACTAGGTTTTAAATTATTTTAAACCCATTCATATTATAACAAATACTGCATTAAAAATAAAATAATTATAATTAATTAATTATATTATTCCTTATGAGTTATTTAACATTTAATTCATCATTTCAAAACCACCCTTGTATTTCTTCTAGATAGAAATCAACTGTAAAGAGATTCTAAAAAAAATTCATATGAGTATTGAACACAATACCAAAATTTTGGTTTTTTTTAGGGTTATAGTATATAGTTTTGTCTTAAAAATTATTTCCTCATAAAAAATATTCCTTGATCATCCTCAACCTACTATCATTTACATTGTAAATTAAATGAATTTACATATTAATTTTATTATAATGATTATGATCAAAATGTATCCAACTAATAGTCTTCCCCTAACGACATTCAATGATATTATTGAGGTCATGTTTAATAAAATATTAAATTTTTTTGTGTAACATATTAGATAAATGATTACATTATAGATTTGGATAGAAAATCAGGGGGAAACGTTTTCTGTTGTATCTAGCTTAATTGAATTTGATAGAGAGGATCCTCTAAATATTTCATCATATTCAATAGAAATGGTCTCTCAAGGATCATATTTATTTCCATGACATATATTTTATCATGTGGTTCTATGACTGAGTCATGTTATGTCATTTATAATTTAAATAATCATATTTAAATTCACATTTAAAAAACAATCCTAAAAAATTAAAATTAACACTCATTTTTTAACGATTTTTATTGATGATGCTTTAAAAAGTCATATTTAAATTAATTTTTATGAAATTTCACACCCAACTTTATGAAAATAATTTTATTCATATTTTATTCAAATATGACTACAATAAAATCAAAAAATTTAAAAAAATAATTTAAATAAATTTATTTATCCCAAAAAAATTAATTAAACAATATATAATAAATATCATTTGTTTTCATATTCAATTTTTTAAAATATATGTATTCTAAAAATTTCATCATTTTTTAAATTAAAAATTATTAAAATAATATAAAATTATCAATGACATATTTTTAAATAAGTTTTGTTTTTTATATCATACACTGTCATAAAACTCATTTTGTAAAATCCTAAAAAATATAATTCCACAAATTTTTTAATATAAATTTTATAATTATAATTTTTAATTTGAAATAAAACTTTAAAATAAATATTTTTTTCATGTATGTTTTTTCAAATGTGATACTATATGATTGATGATTTATAGTGACCATATTGGTTCCATAGGTCTATGTCACCTAAAAAATTAAAAAACAAAAATAAATAATCTATAGAGTTAACCGAATATTCTCATTATTGAGACTCCATTACTATCCATTATTTCATTATAAATATAGTGATTTGAAATTTTTATACTATCCCCATGCATGTCAATGATCATATCTCTAGGTTGTGATAATTTCTCAAGTGTACCACCTAATTTGGTAACATTTTATAATTTAAGGTCCAATATATTAATGATATGTCATGGTTGTAAACTCTACACTGAATTCACATTTTTTATAATTCTTTAAGAATGTCACCTCTGATGCTAATGGATAATAGTGGGTAATAAGGGTTGACCAACAACTATTTTGGGGAATATTACCCCATTTTGTTAATGTCATTAAGCCATTACGTGCATGGAGTCAAAATTAAACATTACATATTTTAGTTTCATAAAACTATAATTTAGATTATATCTTTCCAAAATATATTTTTGGTATATAATTAGATAGAGTTAGTTTATAAATCCTAGATAAAAATAAAATCTAATAAAATGTATACAATGCTACTTTGTATCCATTTTTCTTACATAAAAAATCTTTTAAAAAGAAAAATGAAATATTTTCAGGAAATATGTTCACAAATTTTATATTGACCAAATCCTTGTCTCCACCATCCATAAATACCAATAAAAAATCATTTTAATTTTTTGTATGAGCACCAACAAAAGTAAGATATTTAGAAAAGAATATATCAGTAAGCCCGGTTAGGAACATGTAAAATAATTTCTTAAAAACTAACCTTTTTATCTTGAAAGAGCCTCATTTTCCTTTTTAAAATATCAATATATTACCTGTTTAAAAAATATTTTCATGAAAAATATTTATTAATTACCGAATGTTTCTGTACATAATATGGGATATCAGCATATTAATACAAATACAATACCCTTGCAATTAAAATAACCATACAACTAATTTCCAAAAACAACTTTCTAGATAACATAATCATTAACCAATGAATTGGAGAGATTTTTGAGAATACACTTCATATAAGTTGTACTAGGCTCATAGAGGAGATATAAAAGGACATAACATATTATATAAAAAATATCCAATAATGATATCATGAATAAAAACATTGATTTTTTAATCCAATGTTCAAAAAAAAAATTAATTCCAAAATACAATTTTATTTTTGAAACACATTCTTGATATTAAAAAACAGAATTGGAAATTTGGTCTTTTTGATAAAAACATGAAATATAATAATGGAATGCAAACATCAAATAATTGTTTTAATTGTTGGAAATGTTTTTGTCACTATAAAAGCTAAAATATGACCTTCCAGTTAGTATTTTTGTAATGAAAGTTTAAATTTCTATGAAAATTTTCCTTTTGAAAACAATTCAATGAAATTATAAATAGAAATCAAATTTTATTTATAAATATTTTTTTCCAAATAAAAATTCATATAAATTAATTTTTTCAATAATATGGAAAAAATGGTTATAAGGGAAACATAAAAAGAAGATTAAAAAAAGACAATTACCTCCAGTACAACTCAACACATAAATTCTTTATTATCCATACAAACCCTTTGTTATATATTTAAATTTTTATGAAATATTTTTATGTTCATGAATATTTTTATTTTAATAAATAACATGTTATATACAATTACCAAATAATTTAGACTAACCTCAGAATATTTGTCTATATTTGGTTGGTAAGTCCAAAATTACTTTAGGAGGATGAATATACTCAAAAAATTAATTATTCTACCTCCTATAAAAAATATTCAAGATATAATTATAAATTTTATATAGGAATTATAATTTTAAAACCAATCCTTAATTATGGTTTTCAAATATGAATAATGATACAATATTGGAGATGGTAGTTTGAATATATGCATTAATAAACATTCCATTTATCAAAATTTATTACTAAATTAAGGTATGTATTATTCAATATTTAAATAATTATAATAATATCATATATAATATATTTTTTATTTAAATATACAAATATATATCATCTACTTGTCGTGGTGATGAAGAAAGAGTCATATCACTCCGTAGAGGTGGTAAACAGCATGTATTCTAGTGTGATGTTATGTTTTTTCCATGGAAAGAAAATTTCATAAATTAAATAATGTATAATATTTTCATGATGTAGTATAATATAGTTTAGGAAGAGATGGAAACTCATGATGGACTGAGCGATGAAAACCCTAATCCCAAGCAGGGCGATTCTGATGGAAATTTTGAAGAGAAAAATTATATAGAGGTGAATGATGAAGATATGGTAGGGAATCATGAAGTCTTCAGCCTTTGTGCGATGTAGAAATTGGAGAAACTGGTTGGAAAATATGCTCTCAATCATGGGAAAAGTCTTGCTGATGTAGCCAAGAAAGATGGATTTTTCTCTTTCATGGAGTGTGATCTGGGGATCTCTAGGAGGATCATAAGAAAATGGTGAATTGTACACCTCTCTGTGAATCAAGATGCGGTTGAAGAACATGTTAAGTTATGTAAATTCTCAAACATTGCTTGGGTGGTTATTGCAAAAGGGGTTAGGCCCTAGAAATTCCATGATCTAACTAACCGGATTGCAGAGATATGGGGATTCAGTGACTGGAAGATGATGGCTATGGGGAAGGGGTTCTATCATTTGGTTTTCCACTCTGATGAATGAAAAAGGAATGCATGGAGCCTGTGTTCTTTCCCCCTCAATCCTGGACTCCTTCAAATTCATGAGTGGGATCAAAATTTTGATCCTAGTTCTGTCAAGAACACCTTTGCACAGGTATGAATACTTATTCATAAACTAAGATGGCTATATTGGCATCCAAAAATACTATGGGATATTTCTTCTTCTATAGGGAACCCTATTAGACTTGATAGGTAGACAGATAACCCCAGTTTTGGACACTATGTGAGAATCCTGGTGGAAGTAGATATGTCCACTACTCTTGTAGAAAAAGTTGTCTTCACCACCAGGGAAGATAGCATCACTCATAGGTTGGGTATGAAAGGAAGCCTAAATTTTTCTTCTACTACCATATCATTGGGCACATTCTCTCTGAATGAAACAAGAACAGGGTCTGCTCCTTCTGCAACATTAGGTGTCATGATTCTATACATTGTCGAAGGAAAACAAATGATCAGGGAACCACAAATACTGATGCACCAATGAGTATATATCACGCAAGGAGTGATAAGATGGATGTGAAGGGAGACCCCTAGAAATCTAACGATGAAACTGTCAATGTTGATCATGCTACTCACATTGGTTTGGATGCTCCTTCAGTGGACCCCTATAAAAATAACTCTGATATGGGTGGGAATAATGAAGATGGACATGATAAGATGGCCATTGGGAATAATCAAAATGATGGAAGGCAAGAGTAGACAGTGAACTGGTCAATAACGATAACGTTAGTAATTAGGATTTAGTAACTCATGATTGTGCAGTGAAGGATGTCCTACAAGGGATTCCAGAAAATTGGGTTGGCACTAAGATGTTGAGTGTGGCTGAGGTCACTTCTACTCCGGTCATATAGGGTCTAGTAAAGGAAACACAGGATGCCCCTAAGGGGAATGAGTTGCACCTAGATGTAGCCAAGTCTGTATAGGGAAGTGGTGAGTTGGCTGGATATTTCCCTCAAGTTCCTTTATCTAAGGCTGCAAGGAGGAAGCTACCTGCCACCTTCATAGTGTCCATTACCTCGGAAAACAGGTTCACATCTCTATCTGATGATGAATCTTGACCTAAAAATGATGGAATCTCCCCCAATGATGAAGGTGAGGAAAATTTGGCAGATTCAGAGAAATGCATAGCAATTGGCTATTATGGCCCCTGTACTAGGCAGTGATCTTCCAATCAATGAAATTTATCTTTTCTAATTTCCAGGGTGTTGGGAATTATCCCAATGTCAAAGCCCTGAAGAATATAATTTTAACCAACAAACCAATGCTACTTGGCATTTCTGAACCTAGAATGATGTTTTCTAGGTGGATGATTTTTAATTGGAATGCTCTAGGGTATTCATTTATTGAAACCAATCAACCTGACAATAATATAGAATCATTATGGGTGTTAAATCACAATAGTGTTATAGTTGAATCTTTTCAAAATGATAAACAGTCAGTATCCCTATCCTACTACTTTTAGTCCAGCCCTTTGTGTGTCACCTCTGTGTGTGATTTTAATCTGTATATTAGAATAAAGGATATATGGAGTAACATATTAGCCAATTCTGAAGACATGGATATGAGATGGATCATACATGGTGACTTTAACACTGTTTTGAGACCAGATAAAAAAATGGGGAGTAACTTTTGTTCAGCATCAGCCAAAGACTTCTCCTCTTATATTGATCAATGTAGGTTGATTGAAGTTCCTATTTTAGGTGCAGATTTTACTTGGAATAGATACACCCTAAATGGGAGGCAAGCAAGTAAACTAGACAGGTGTCTGGTGCAGATGGATGAGTAAAGTGAGAAAATGGATGTTTCTAGCATGACTCTGCCTAGAATTCACTCTGATCACAACCCTATATTAATTGATCTAAGTTTTACCAATATAAGGTCAGCTCCATTTCCCTTTATGTTTAACAACGCATGGCTATTTGTGCCAGCGTGTAGAGAAGTTATAGTGGAGGCTTGGAAAGTTTCTATTCAAGGAAGTGCTTTGCATATGCTTACTAGAAATCTGAAAATAATGAAAGCCAGAACCATAGAATGGAGCAAAAAATCATTTTCCTTCCTTGATCATGACAACAAAGAGGCTGATTCTCAACTATCTGATTGTCAGCAAGGCAATATGCATCAGGATTTTCCAACTCAATAAAAGATACAAGCTACCTCAAGGATTGATAATCTCTTGTCTCTTAAGTAAAACCATACTTGAAATCAGTTTAATGTTAGGTGGTTGATAAAGTGGGATAGAAACTCAAGGTTTTTTTACTGCATACACCGGGAGAAAAAGGTAAGGAGGAGTCTCAAGGATTTAATAAATCATGGAACCATGTTCACTTCTAAGAATGACATCGTCAATGCTGTGGCATGTTATTTTGAAAATCTATATTCTGAATATGGGGAGGACAACTCATATAAAATTATCAGATGCATTGAGCCATGTCTCGATGATGCTCATAACGAAAAACTCATTGATATCCCTACATCAATGGAAATTCATTATGCTCTATTCTCTTTAAATATGGATAGTTTTTCTGGTCCTGATGGTTTCTCCATCAAGTTATTTATGTTCTATTGGGATCTTATCCATAAATAAGTGATTGATGCTGCAAGGGAATTCTTCTATCACTCCTATATACCATTTGGGATGAACTCTGACTTCATTGCCTTGATTCTAATGAAAGAAAATGCTTGGGATATTAAATATTTCATGCATGTTGCTATGGGGAACTCTATTCCAAAAGTTATAAGAAAAATCATGGCAGTCCAGTTATGTAAGATTGCAAGGAGTCTTATTTCCTCTATGCGGTTTGGTTTTGTACCTAGCCAGAACATTCAGAATTGTCTCTTCACTACTTTATAATGTGTTAATGTAATGAGAAGTAAGGTCAAGGAAGGAAATATGGCCTTAAAGGTTGATATATCAAAGGACATTGACACCATAAGGTGGTATTTAATTTTTAAAATTCTGAATATGCATGGATTTTTAGATAAATTCATTTGTATGGTATATTCCCTTTTGAAAAGTGTTAGTCTATCTATTTTGGTCAATGGATCGCCTAGGTGATTTTTTCATTCCTTTAGAGGAGTTTTCCAGGGTGACCCTTTATATGGGATTTTGTTCCCTGTGGTTAAGGATTATTTGAGTGTCTGTCTTCCTGATCATGTTAACACTGGTTTGTATCAAAGGATGAAAGCTGGTAGGAATTATTATACCCCCTCTCACTTGTTCTATGATGATGATATACTTTTATTCTCCAAATTTGATAGGAAGACTATCTCTTTAATCAAGAGTATCTTTGACCACTTTGAGGAAGTAGCAGGATAGGTCATAAGCTGTAATAAATCATTTTTTGTCTTTTGGGAAGGAATTCAAATATTAAAGAAAAACAGGATTGCTAGTAGGCTTAGAGTAAATAGAGGTGCACGAGCTTTTAATTATCATGGGCTGCCTTTATTTTTGGGAAGGGTGAAACAGGTATACTGGGAAGGTATTTCTCTTAAAATTACTAATCAGTTGTCCGGTTGGAAAGGGAAGACAATATCTCAAGATGGTAGGATATGTCTTTTAACTCTGTCATAACATTAATGTTTTTTTACTCTTTTTAATTATATAAATATCCAACTGATCTTATTATGGAACTGAGTGGAATGATATGCAATGTCATTTGGACTGGCTCGATTCACCAGAGAAAACCTGTCACAATGGCTTGGAATGATTGTACAAATCCTGGGTCTATGGGGGGAATGGGAGTTAATGATGTCAGAATTTTTAATGATGCACTGATTTAGAATTTCACTTGGAGGATTTTCTCTGGTTCTGATTTTTATTTGGAATTTATTACTAGGATATTTGTTGAAAGGCTGCAAAATAATTAGGTTGAGTACATGAGATCCTCGGTTTGGACATCATTTAGGAACACATATTCTCATATCATGACACAGACTAAATGGTTGCTATGTGCTAACTCTCAACTGAATTACTAGAATACTCTGTAGTTGTCCTCTCTAATTAAAGAATAAATCAATATTCCATTTCCTTAGAGGAACATATCTATTTCTGGCATGTAGGGGAACTCTAAGGCTTGGGCCATCATACTTAGTAATCTTCATACGGATATGTCGAGATATGCCTTTATTGACAATGATATTCTAATTTGGAATCCTACACTCAATGGATCCTTCTCCAGCCGAGAGTCTTATAAGTTATAGTGTGGAACTAGACCTGTATTACCTGCATGGGTGAAGGGTGTAAGAAGGACCTTCATTATCTCCATTGATTCTTTGCTGATATGGAAAATCTGGAAGCAGCTGCTGCCAATCCAATCTGCCCTTCAACGTACTAGAATGAGAATTTCACCAGTATGTTATCTCTGCATGAATGATGATGAATCTGTCACACACTTGTTCATTCACTTCTCTTTCGCTGCTCGGTTATGGAGTTATCTGCAAGACACCTTTTAGTGTCATTTCAGTTTCAGTTCGGTTGACACACTGCTCACATCAGTTCTATTGGCCGATTGGAGTGAGCAAGTTAAATCCCTACTCACTGCTTTTTTCGTTTCCCTGATTTCAAACATTTGGAGAGCTCAAAACAATACTATTTTTAACAATTACTATCCCTTGTTTAAGGAGGGTGTTTTGGAGATTCATTGAAGCATTAAACTTTCTTCAATGAGTCAAACTGGATCAATGAATAATGATATATCCGAATTTATTCTCTTGAGGACTCTTGGTGAATGTGGCAGGGAGAGGAGGCCCAGAATGATGAAACAAATTAGGTGGATTCCACCGATATATGACTGGATGATAGTGAATGTGGATGGGGAGGTCTCCGGTGCAATAGGTCCTGTTGGATGTGGTGGGGTATTCAGGACTCATCAGGGCTTTGTCAAAGGTTGTTTTTTACACTATATAAAGAATGAGCATGAAATTGAGGGTGAATTATGGGAAATGATAAAGGTGATAAGGTTTGTAGTTCATTATGGTTGGATGAAGTTATGGAGAGAATCAGACTCTTCTGTCGCTGTGCAGATTCTTAAGGACTGGTCTAGGAATGTTCCATGTAAGATGTTATCTGTCTGGATAAATTCTCTTAGACTTTCTGAGTTGATATTTCATGATGTTTCTCTTGTGTATAGAGAGGAAAATCAGGTTGCGGATGCTCTTTCCAATTGAGTGATTATGGAGGTCAGTTCCAGTTGGTCCTTTATTATACCCAGTTACAGCCCTGGTTTGGTTCATAATGATAAAATTGGTGTTTTACATACAAGCTTGTGTAATGATCCCCATTTTTGAGTTGTTCTGTAATGTTTAAAACTTTTTATATATAATATTTTGGGAGCAGGTCCCCACCTTTCTGTCGAACGTTTCAGCTATAATATTTTCATAATGAAAAATATTTCACTAATATCATATATATATATATATATATATATTAAATATATCATTATTTTCATTTATGAGAATCGGTGATGGAAATTGAATAAAATTATTTCACAATATGCTATTCCACTGTGAACAAGAACGGTGGATTACATTAGTGGATATAGTTTGATTCATTAACATAAAAACCTATTTTGAAACTATATATTATTATCTTTCAATAATACTTGATGTAGGTGGAAGAAGAAGCAAAACTAAATGATGTGGATCAAACTGTACATCTTTATTAGAAAATATCATTTTCTTAACACCTTAAGACCACACAATATTTGTATTATTCCAAAAATATAGTCTTTAGAACATTGAGAGGGATTTTAAGAAGTTATTTGGGAATATTGGATGAACGAGATGGGTTTTCAAGAGTGATGAAATTAGACGAAGTGGTTCCCTTTTTAAAGAGAGGGAATCTTTAAAAAAATTTAAAATATTAGAGTAATATAAAATAATTTTCAATTTAAAATGGCTTCAAACTGAATAATTTATATAACATGGTGATTATAAGTATAAATAATCTAACAAAATAAAATCTATACATGTTTTTATTTACTGTTTACCCATATCTATAGGTTTTTAACCCTTTGCTAACCCTTTTCAATCTAACCATGACTAAAAGTGTTTTTACTCCTTGAGATCCAATATAGTTACTATAAATGAAGAACCAGCCCATACATGTACCATTTTTAAAATTATCAAACATATAATAATCAATTTTCTGAATATAATTTTTTTCCTAAGTTTATATCATTTAATAATATATAATTATTTTTAAAATAAAAATAATGCCAATTTTTATAAAAAAACGTTACATTGAAATTGAAAATATCAATAAAAAAATTATAAATTTAAACAAATAATTTAATACACCAATAACAAGTAATTTCAATAAATTTAATATTTAGATCACATTACATATATCAAATTATAAATATGTTAATATTTTTTATACCATTTATTTTTTAATTAATTGAATAATTTGTGCATAAGTGTTTTGTAGGTTTTTAGGGTAATTATTTCTTCATTAAAATTTAGAAATAATATATCATGATGAATATAAATCATTAATATTTAAAATTAATATTTCAAAAATAACTTATCAATTATTTTTTCCATTTCAATGAAATTATAATTATTTAATAAAAGAGAGTGGGATTTTCATACTTTTTTGAAAAAAATGTTCTAATGATAGTAATAAATTCCAAATGTAATCAAAATTTCATATATTTTTATTTTGGATTATTATTGATGGGGTATACCCATTAAATAAATTTTAATAATGTTTTGGTTCCATTTTATAGTCCTTATCATTTTTTAATCATTAATTAACTAATTTAACCTTTACTATGGAAACAATAAGGTTACAATTAATTTTGACTAAAAAAGGCCAATATATAAAAACTTTAGAGTGCATAATTCTAAATTTGGAATACATTTTTCATAATTATAAACAAAAATATCAGAGAATTTAATTTAAAAAAAATCTCAAAAAACAAGATAGAAATAGTTTTCTGGAAAAATGTTTTTTAAAATAAAGTGTCTTTATAAAAAAATTAAACTATAAAATCCTTTTCAAAAATAATAATATTATTATTTTAAATAAAAATTAACTAATAAAAATTTAAAACAAACACCAATGATAATTTCATATTTTTAAAATTTTAATATAAAATACAATTTTCAATAAAAATAAATATTTTTCAATATTCTTTTGAAAACAATATATTCTGAAAATTCTCAATATTTATCCTAAGAAAAATATTCAGATGAAAAATTGACTGATGAAATTCATTTTATTAAATTTATATTCTATTTACAAAAACCTTATATGAAATTGGTTTAATATAACTATTTTCTTTTTGATTTTGAAAAATAACATAATATTGTTATAATGAATATAACTACCTAAGTAAATAATAATAAGTATGAAATGATTTACTCTATCATTAAATATATTTTTAAATTTGACCCAACCCCACTCCTTTGTAATTATCTTCCCCAAAATGTGAACATGGGTTCATTAACCAGGGTTTGCATATTCATAATACCATTATTGAAATCCCACATTGTAAAAGGGTCAATAAAAATTCTTATGGAAAAGAGATAAAGTGAAGTATGAAGATCATATAGAATAAATATTACTATGTTTTAAAATTGGAAATGAATTTTGAAAATTGAAAGCATTTATTTAAAAGAAATCCTAACTTCCGTGGATTAATACAAAGTTATTGTGATCAAGGTTATTAGAATGTTAACTATTAGAAAATCATAAATCAATGATTGGATAATAGACCATTAATTTCTTGCTAAAAACTTAAATGGATTACATTTTTGTGATTAAAATTACATTTCCAAAATTTGAGGAATAATTTACTACCTATATGAAGAACATAACGATTTATACATAGTTATTATGAATAATTTCACCTGTTAATAAATTTCCACCACAAACACTACTTTTTATCCAAATGATGCGTATTTAAGATATTTTTTTAGGAAACACTAAATCCATATTTTAATGAATTGCATAATCCATTAAGGAACCAAAATTGATTACTCCTATCATTATACATAAATCAAAACCAAAATGGTTAGAAAAAGGTAATATACTTACCCAATGTAATAAAGCATCACTTCAATAAAATTGATATAATCTCCAAAATTCAATAGTAATACCCAATTTTCATCATAGTTTATTCAAAAAATAACTATCCTTTTATTACTCAGAATATTAATTAATAATATTTATAACTATAAATCATTATAAATTGATCACATTTCCTTCAAATATTAATTTAACATTTATCTCTAAATAATATCAATTAATCATAATTTCCCAATCAAAACATTTAATTTCCTTTAATCACATATTATCTAAAATATCAGTTTAATACATATAAATAACCTAAATCACAATAAATTGGCATTAAAATTATATATTCATTAATATCAAATTCAACCATTATTCTTCAAATAGAATCTCATAATATTATGTTTACCTTTATCATATAATATTACCAACATAATGAAGTTATTCTAAAATATCATTGATAACAAGATGAAAAAATAAATTTTAAATATCATTGTTATTTTTATGATAATTCATATGTTCCTAAAATGAACTTAATACTTTTCTATAATAAATCTTAAATATATAAAAGAAATTTCATACTAACAAGGACATCACATAAGAGTGGTAGGCAATGCAGCGAGGTCATCCTTTTATTATGAGTTTAAACCTCATGGGCTTTCCATATGTGATAGGTTTTCACCCAAAATATAGGATTTCCTTTGTATAATAATATATTAATAAATCATTATAATAATTACAGAAATTTGATTAATATCCCAGAAAATTTATAAAAGCATTATTAAATTAAAACCAATTTTCATATAAACCAAAAAAGATATTCATACCATTAAACCTGAGTACACAAAAAAATAGGAAATTATTCCTCAAATAATTTTTTCACCATATAAAATTATTGGTTACATATACCTAAAATACTTATACAGTATTAATAAAATTCTTCCAATGTAATCTTATCATCAAAATAGTAATTATACTTTAATACTTATGATCATCTTTTAATATACCACTACATCGTATCTCACAAAGCCCTCATATAAAAAAATTTTAATCATTAAAAATTATTCAAAATCAATTATCCACTCTTTACATTATATTCCTTAATAAATACATCCATAAAAAACATATGAATCATGTCCTTGTATTTGACATTACAAGAAAAATAATCAAAAAAATTATCATTAACTTTCATATATTGTTTCAATTTTCCCCATCATCAACATTAATAGACATAGGTATTTCTAAATAGTTATATTTATGGTCTTATTGATCCAATGTTCTAACCCTGCCCCATAGGAAATTTATTTTCATAACAAACATACATTCCACATCTTAAAGATTCAATTGAAAAATGAATAAAAACATCTTTTAAATTCATAGAGTAAACTGAACTCTTATTTTTTTCATGTTCGGTTATTTCATTATTACATATTTTACCACATATAAAACATTTTCATATTATTTTAGTATAGATTTGAGAATTCTACCATCTTCATCCATGAAAAATATATCATTGATTATATTTACTATTGTGATCATTATCACTTGAACTTCCATGAAGATTCATTTCTATTTTATTTAGTACATTAGGATACTCATTTATCTTCATGTTGTTAATATTACTCTTGATAGCTTGTTAAGAATTACCCCAAAAGGTATCATGATAGATGAGATTTTTTTGATGCATCATTGAGACAAACACCTTATTTTCTTTCACGTCCATTGATAATTTGGTTCTTGATAGATCCATCTATTTACTAAAAAAAGAAATGTTAGTGTGAGTATATCATAGAAACAATATCTTATGAGGTGTGAGAAAATTAAAATATCCTTATTTATATTATCTAAAAATATTTCCATATATCAAAAATATCATTTATTATACCGAAAATACTAGTCGTTGTTATTATATAAGACTTATAACTTATTCTCAAATCGCATCTTAACCTATAATGTTTTCTGAACCCTAATATGATTCCAACTCTAAAGATTTAACCATAAAAAATACATACTCTAGTTACCTTAAACATGAATACATGTTACTGAATTGCAAAAGGTATTTTATTTTCAGAGTTTTAGAGAGTTAGTTCATAACTCTTAAATGAAAATACCATGTATTAACTCCTTCACTCGACATCCATTTCCCACATAATAATAATTTTAAAAGTAAATATGATTTTATTTCATGAAATATCTTAAAAAAATTTACCTAGACCTCATCCTTATCCCTAGACACCCATAATACACTATGAAACGGATTTTAATTTATTATATAAGAAAAATATATATGTAAGCGACATAAAAATAATAGATTTGTTAGTCTAATAAAAAACATAGAACCCGTGAAATTTTTTATTAAAAATACTATAATCTTAAAAGGTAATGGTTCTTTCGTATAAAAATATTATAATCTTACCAATTGAAATAAAATTATTTCCATGAAGATAAATTTTTTTTCGAAAATTATTCATGTAGGTTTCTTGGGATATCATTATCTTAAAACCCTTACTAACCATTTTAATTGGAATAACCATATAACCAGCGTCAAATTTAATTCTCCAGAGAACAAAACCATTACCCATTAATTGGAGAACTATCTTAAATAAACCATCAATTAAGCAATATCAAGTTCACCTTTGACCATAAATAAGTCTCAAACAATCATATTAATAATGTACATGAACCATATTAAGAACAAAGCCCTTGAAAATCTATTTTAAACAAATATGATAAAATAGGATATTAAAATATTGTTTTATTTTAAAAATTAAATTTCAATACAAATACATAGAAAAATAAAACTGGATTTAATTTTTGATTATAACATCAAATATGTCATATGAATAAAAACTGTATATAATGGTTATGGGGGTATGAAAATCCAATGTCGTTGTACACATTAAATTCATAAATTCCCTTCTGTCTTTTTGTAAGGAAAGTAAAAAATAAAAAAAATACTTATTTTAAGAACTATTGAATAAAATTAAAAATAGAAATAATATATCCTTTATAATTATTATATTTATATGTTAAAATAACAAAAAAATAATATTAAAATAGTAAGGGCAAAAAAGGTTGTTGTAAGGGAAACTATAAAAGAAGATTTTAAATTATTTTCTCAAACCTCGAGTCTGATATGACACATACGTTATTTATTTCCATAAATAATAGAATTTTCTTAAATATATAATATATTATAAAATTTATTGAATTTAGTTTTTCGTATTATATATTTTAATAAAATTTTATATACAATAACTAAATCCTGTAAGTTCACCTATACATTTGTGGTGATATTTGGTTTGTAAGTCCCGAATGACTTTAGTGGTTGAATATAGAAAAATAGTTCATTATTTTGAAACCTATGAAATTATAATCCTGAACGAATTATAATTTATAGTCCTCAATTATACTTTTAATTAAAATAATTAAATATGATTATAAATATGTACTATATAGCAATCATTGAGACGGTAGTCCATACTGACACGTGGGAAATGTACCATTGTTAAACAATCATTATCATAAGAAGGTAAGTATTATTTTACCACAATATAATAATAATCTTGTTATATATACTAACTAAATTATTTAAAAATACATATATATATCATTGGTGTGATGTGGTGGTGAAAAATGTTTCACATCACATCTGAGAGGTGGTAGACTGCACGTACGCATGAACACTGATATTGTTTTTTAGAGAATGAAAAATTAAGAAAAAAATATTATATTTTAATAAATATTAATATTTCATGAAGAAAATATATATATCATAAATTTAAAATTATATCAATTCTTTACAGGCAGTGATAAAAAACGAATTACATCTATTCATGAGGTGGTAGTCTTCCTGACATACGAATGTTCGATTACTTTCCCATTTGATGAATGATTTATATGGATATAGGGTGTTGTATTAAGATAATGATATATTAGTATATATAGTATTTTTTTTATTTTATCAGGGATTAAGGTGATTTTAAAGTGGTGGATGAAAAAAAAACTAAAAGATGCAGATTAAAATATACATCTTCTTTGAAAAAAATATTTTTTAAGAACTTAATTACACTAATATATGTATTATGCTCAAAATAAAGCGTATAGTAAATTATTATTAATTTTAGTATAATTTGTTTTAATACATTTTCTGATATAAATACGTTTTTATATATGAATAAATGAAAATAAGACGTTCTCTTTTATAAGGGAGGGGAGGGGAAGGGACTCTTAGAATTTCATAAAATATTAAATTAATGTAAATTATTTTCCAATTTAAAATTGATATAAAGTTATTTATTTATAATATAGGATTAATATAAGTTGAAATTATATAATCCTAAAAAATAGACATGTCTTGACTATTATTTTTACCAATATTTATTGGTTTTAACCCTTTATTAATCTTTTTTAGAAAAATCATGAAAAAAATGGTATTGATTCATGGATAGTCAATATAGTTACTAAAAAGGAATGACTTCACATTACTTTTCCATGAATGATATTTAAATAAATATCCAAATCACATTTATAAGTATAATAGTTTTATGAATTTTATATCATTTAATAAAATATTGTTTTTCTAAATATCATTAATGTAAATTTGTTGAACTATTCCTCACATTTAACTTTATAATATAATGAAAACATGTAAAATTAAAAAAAACACATACCTAACATTTGATTATTATTTTTAAAATTCTTGTATAACATTAATTAAGTGAAATTATAATACTATTATTATTATTAATAAAAATTACATGATATATCCATTAAATGAATGATTACTATGTTAGTGTTGTGTAATGAACAAGGGTAATTATTAAATCACTAAAAAATAATGATGAATATATATAATTTATATTTAAAATAAATATTTATTACATAATGTATTATCTACTAGTTCCAATGTTAAAAATAAAATAATTATAAAAAATATAGTTCTATTTTTACTTTCGTTTACATTAAATGATTTAGTGTTTATAATCAAAACCAAATAAATATAAACGTCATATATTCCACATTTGGATGATTATGTTTGACATATACTCATACAATAAAATTTAGGCATGTGTTGGTGTCATTTTAACGTTCATATAATATTTTTGACCCTCAATTACCTGATTTACCATTTATAGTGGCATAAAATTACTATGGTCTCTAATAATTTTGGATAAAATAAAAGGGGACTAATTTTGAAATTTGAACCTCAAAATTTAATATAATAAATTAATTTATTTTTGAATTAAAATATAGATTTGTTATAATTTAATTCAAAATCAAATTATAAAAAACGTGATTGAGAACAATTTTTTTTGAAAAGGTCCCATTTTAAATAAACAACATTATGATAAATTCATGGATAAAATCAATTTCATAAAATTAATTATAATATTTCAAATAAAAATGATGGAAATAATATATATAAATAATCAAAATCATAAATATACTTTGAAAAGAAATTTAATTTAAATAAAATATTCAGTAAAAGAAATATTTATAAATATTCATTGACTATTCAATATTTTCCTAAAAAATATAATAAATTATATGAAATATTATTTTAAAAAGATGAATTTATAAGTAAATTTATCATTCTAAATTAATATTCGTTTATTTTAAATTAAACTATATGATAAATGAGTTTAATAAAACTGTTTCATTTTTGATTTTATGAGTTATTAATTATATTTATATTTATTATAACTACCTAATTCTGAAATACTACTAAATACAACATTAAATTATTATATATAGAAAACCCCACATATTATTTACTATCCATAGGTGGGATCATCATCCAATCATTTCAGAAAACGTTTAATTGAAACAAAATACAATTAAAAATAGATTCTTCATATATTTTGAGGATAACATATCGGGGTGAGTATAAAATACTCATTAGTATACTCAAAAAGTATTTCTGCTTCTAATATGTATAAGAAAATATGTCTTCCATTTATATGTTCCATGTATTTAATATCTAGTATAACCCATACTAAGAGAAAAAATAAGTATATACATATAAAAAATGTAAACAATTAAAAAATTCCAATAAAACAATATATGTATGTGTTCCATGAGTTATATATAAATGAATAGATCCTAAGCTGATTATATTTTTTTATTTAAAGAAATATAGAGAAGTATAAGTTAAATGATCCATGTTTTAAGATATCATAAGTGGAAATAATATAGATACCCATCATACATACTAGTGAAAATCGAATTTGTCCTTTGTCAAATACTCCCCAACTTCATCATTTCAAATCTAATAATCAACGATGAATTAAAAAATTCATGAAGTCGCATTCCCTAACTAAATATAATCCTTATAATCATATAATTTTATGAAAAAAATATCAATTAAAAATAATTAATTCATCCTTTACAAGACACCAATTTTTAAAAACTACAAATAACCTTCCCCAAAATGAGTTTTACCATTGAGAAGGAGTTGGGTTAAATCAATGGTACTATTATTACAACTTAATTTAATGAATTAATCCTCAATTTTAATTTAAATTATAATATATTAAATGAATAATTTTATCCCTTACTCAAATGTATCAAAACTATCAACAACATAAAGTACAAAATCATTTTTACATGTCTTAACCCCAAGGAGGGTGACTATGTCCAAAAAAATTTCAGGTCAAGTTAGATTCATTGGTTTTTCACTAATGTCAAACATTATTTCATGTGATTGTTTAGAAGGTATCATCTCAAACCAAGTCGTGTTTACCAAAAATTTAGATCTTGATGAAATATAATTTTATTCCAACCAATATTGAATGTAATTACACTAACTCAATCTTTCATAGCTTCATGGAATTAAAATACATAAATTATATCAGAAGCAATATATGACCATAAAATTTCAACTCACCTTTTTAGAATGATAAAAAAAATCATAAGAGTATGCATATATATATTATCATCGATCAATTGTTTAAATAAAAAACTAAAGTAAAATTATATAGATTTAATTACCTCAACCCATATATAGATCTAGAAATATTAGGTATTTTTAGATCTTACTCAATGTCTTATTATTATTCCAAAATAGAATATCATTAATATATTTAACTTGAATACACTAGATTATTTTTTTAATTGAAGTATTGATTCACAAATTATTATTTCATTCTCACAATTCATACACTTTACTGTTTCTTACATTTTTTCTCAATTTTTATTTTTTATAGATTCATAAATCATTTATGATTCATGAGTTTTAATAAAAAATGTTTTATCATGGAAATTTTTAATGTTTTCTTAACAAGTTGTTTTTCAAATATTTCATATTTTAATAATTCTTCAAAAATATTCATGTGGTTTTCCCCACATGATCTTGAATACAATTTCAACAAACACCCATTAAAATACATTTAAATTAAAAATGAAAATATTATAATAAATTAATTATCTAATACTATATTTAACATTACTTAAATAATAGGTTTTAATAGTTATAGAATAATTGAGAAGTGGTTTTCCAATTCTATTCACATTTAACATTACAAATATAAGAACATACCTCATGGTTTAATAATAAACACATGATATTTAATAATTATATATAATTCAAGAATTTTTAGTTTTAATTTTCTAGGCATATATTATAGACTTCTAAAAATATAAAACATTCATAGAAAATCCCTCACATAGGTGTAAATTTCTCATATAATTCCCCATAATTATATTTGGTTTCTAATTTTTCACTTCAAATGGTTACCCATTTATACTCAAATAAATATCAATGAACCATTACATGTTTTTTTTATTTTTATTTATATGTGAGTTAAAGGGATATAATGTATCTCAATGTGGATAAAATAGTCAAAATCCTATATAGCTATTAGAACTAATATTTTGAATGATGGGAGTATCTCTTATATATTGAATACCTACCCAAATTTATATATTTATTCAATATTTTTACCTTTTTATTAAATATATTAAGTCTTACAAATCTTGGCCTTTTCCAAATTTTTGATTCCTTATAATAATGTTTTTTGAATATTTATCAAAATGATATTTATGTAAAAATGGTGTCATAAAAGATTTATATAATTTTAAAATAATTTATCAAAGATATTTTTAAATTCCAAAAGAGTTACTTATTCAATTAAAACACCTATCCAATTTTCAGTAATATTATTTATCTTAGAATATATACAAAACGTCCTCAGAACATTTTAGAAGCAACTTAAGAAACCCAATCTCATCTCAAAAAAAATCATCTTAAAAATATTTTAAAAGTATTTAATTTTTTTTACGCAAAATGGAAGAAAAATAATGACCTTAAAAATAATAATTGAGTTCTTTTATAGTAAACTTTGTATTTCGTCCCAAATATAATGACCCACACAGAAAGTAACAAAATCAAAGGATTTATCAAAGTGAAAATTCATGAAACCATACCACTTGATAGATAGTTTTTTTTAATTAATTATTAATATCGATGAATTTATTTTGATACATTGACTATTCTACACAGAAATAAATACACCAATATAACTTTTCTACCATTTTTATAATCAGTAAAAATTCATATTAAAAAATGATTAAGAATTATTTATGTAACTCACCCACACCCCATTTGAATCCAATTTCAAATTATTGTGGTTGTAGTCTCACACATCCTCATGTAAGATATGGAGGATTAACATACTGTTTTCAAAATAACATATAAAATCACTCACATTAAAATACATTTTAAAGAAAATATGTAATAGTATCTGTTATAGAGATTTACTAAAACTGAAAATTCATATTAGTAACTTATTCTTAATTAAATAATATTTTATATAAATATGTTTTCTTTATAATTTTTTATTACATTATTATATAGTTAATTAGAAATTTTATTGTTATAAGAAATATTTAATAGATTATCAACTTATATGTTCTTGTATTCTATCTACAGATTCATCAACATAATTTCTTTATGCCAGTGTTTTGAAGCTATATATTTTTCTGTAGTTTTAATCTATTAAAATAACACAAATTTAAACTTATACTAGATCACCCAATTTTTGACCATATAAATGTGTCTACAAAATATATATTTTCTATACCTACAATCCCCATCTAATATACATCTATGATCCACATAATAGTTGGTCCCTTAGGTCATATATAAATTGAACGAAATATCAATATTCATTTTATATACCCGAGTATTCATTTAGAAGTGATAATTTATAATTCTGTGGGATCAAATTGATATCTTTCACACATAGAATCATCATATAGAATTTCTAATTTTGATGCTAGAAGATAAATAAAGCTTCAATGATCTTCCTAGATTAAATTTTTTACTCAGTTCACAATTTCTTGATTTCATACCAACATCAATTGTTGGAGGCATTCCCAAAATATTATTTTAGAAAAATAATCCAACAATATAAATCATATTTTTCTTGGCATTTGAATATGTAGTTATCATTTTTAAAAACATATCATGACAAAAATTAGAACATAATTCCCATTCATAACATATCAAAATATATCTATATCTACATTGAAAATTCCTAACCTTCATACCCCATACCAATTTCAAAAATTATTTCCCCATCATAAACAATGAAAATAATAGTACCTGGGCTAATCTCCTTCATATAAATTTTATTTTATAAATTTCAATTAGAAAAGATAAAATTATCTTGGTAACTATATTGTTTGGATTGATATTCCATAGTAGAGGTTTTTACCCATAAATTAATTAATATAGTCTTTATAAAATTCTTCCATGACTATCAAGTATGGGGTCGTTAGATTTATCAAAAAATACTTATTATTCTAGTTTACCATTCAAAAATGAATATTTCAGATCCATTTGATAAACCATGTAGTTTGTGTGTTTTGAAAATACTGTAAATATTATGACAACCTAAAATCTTGATAAATGTAAAATATTTAAAACAAAATACATTTCACACTCCTAATACAATCCTTTATATACCAATATAGACCTTTCCCTTAAAACCTCAAATTTTCCTTTAATTATTATTTCTAAATACCAACTTCGTACCTATGAAATTTTTTCCTTCATCTCTGCAAAAAATTTCCATAGTGGAATTATTATTCATATGAACTAAATATTAATTCATAGTATTTATATACACCTTTTATTCAATATCCTGAGAAACCTTTTTCAACTTTTAATATATGAACTATTTAATTTCTCATTGTCAACATTATTCTAGTCTATAATAGTTTATTCAGTATACCTATTTTAATGTATATTTTTTACATATTTCTTCAATGCTTAGTTCTTGAATCTATCACATCATGCAAAATTTTCCTTATAAAGGTTTTATTTGAGTAAAAATCAATATAATTTGGTTCATTTACAACTTCTTCAATTTTTAACAAAAATATACCTTTATCCAACATCATTATTTTGAAAATAATTTATGTTCTATTGATAAGGTAGGTTGATATTTAAGAATGTCAATATAAATTCAATCCATCAACATCGACATCATTTTGGTCCATCAATTGTGGCCTCTATAATTAGATAGATTTCATTTAATGATTTAATCATCTACTTAATCAATGATTTTTTTTTTATTTCTATTTTTGATCATCCACATGCATATAATAACAAATCCATTGAAGTAATTATACATTGGATGTATTCTAAACCAAATTTAATATAGATTTCTAAATTACTTAGGTATCTTAAAGAATCCTATAAAAATACATTACTTTTAAAAAAACTACCATGTAGATTAATTTAGATAGTTTGGGTTCAATAAGCATTGTATCCCCTTTTCAAAAAAAATTTACTTCTATATTTATGTAACTCAAATTATTGGGGAAATATAAGATATATTATATTTATAACTCATCCCAAAATTAGTAATACAAGACTAAAAAGTGTTATTGGGGAACTAATTTTCACTATCTTTACTCAACCGCTAGATATTTCTCCCCATGTCTTCCAAAAATACTGAGCATTTCTATAGTATCTCACTTGTGCTTCAAAAAAAGAACATTTTTAATCCCACTAAAAATATTAGTAGATGTCCTAAATTAATGATTATATTAGAATATTTATATCTTATAAACCTATATACATTTTCATGGGATAGTTCAACTAGCCTAGTGGACCAAATTTCAACTATTTTATGCATTATATTAACCATTTTCCCTTATATAAATTTTTTCACACAACATTTAGGTATCTATACAATTTTGTAATATCAATATAAAATTTATTATTTTAGATCTTACAAAAATTATTTTCAAAATAGATCCAAGTATTATATGCTATCTTTTTTGTTCATTATTTTCACTCAAATAAAAAGAATTTGAAGGATCACTAATCTAGGAAAAAATTTCAATTGTCCTTTCTATCACGGGGATTATTATTCCAAATTTTGTAATCAGAATGATACGATAATTTTAATGTAATAAATCATACTTTTTAATACCATATTTTTGGATCATAATAAATAAAAAAAATTAATCCCTTCTTTAAAATTAATGTCTTTGGTTTTTATCCTCTAAGGATGAATATCACAGTAGAAACTCTAATAATATTTAGTGACCTGTCATTTGAAGATATAATAGTCCATTCACATTTATCATTAATTTTTTCCAGTAAAATATCATCATAAAATATATAACATAAACAAACATTATAATGTATCATTTTTTTTCAATTCATTCAGTCATTCTATGTAATTTTAATATTAAGTGAATTTTCATACTTATTTTTCATAAAAACCAGAACATAGTAACATATATAGAATGGTATGGATAGGGGTGACTAATATTTTTAAAAAAAATGTATTTTTGGTCATATATTGAATAGTTTTATTTCATATACTCAAAATTGTTTTTGTAGAATTTTGTTTTTGAACTTATGTTTTTTTCTTTTTTCCCATCATCTCCTCACGGTTTATTCGTTTCCTTTGAAATTTTATCTTAATTTTTTCATGCCTACTCAAATTCAATGAAATTATATACCATCATGATTATTTTTTGGGAACATAAATTCCTTATAACTAGTAACATTCTCCGAATTTTGATTCTTTATATTGATATAAATTTTATTGAGAAAACTACAGGTTTTATCATTCCATATTTGTTGTTTCCTTTTATCTGGAAGATATAGTACTCATTGATTTACTTTTACCATCATTTGATGCCAATGAAATTTTTTAATTTCTTATTATACCCTAAATTTTCAATGTTTTGGTAAGTTAGCATACATAGATAGATGTATTTGATTTTATTTTTATTTTAATGGAGGTATATTGGACATTTCCTTTGGATAAATGATTCTCATTAGATTTAGATTGTTCATATTTAACTTATTATACTTCATTGAATATTTATTCATCTTGTTGAAAGATTTAACATATTCAAGTCACCTTGATTTTTTCTTATTTACCATTCATTCTTTTATAGATATTTTTTCATCATATTCTTCTATAATTTTATCCTAAATTATAAATTTTATGTATAGGTTGAAAATTTAATCAGAATAACAATATAATGATTCTATATTTTCATTAATGAACATTACATTTCATTTTTTGAATACATAAAACACTATAAAATAGACTCTCAAAGAATGTGCTCGCAAAGTACCTTGGGAAACATGGACACATTAACATTGGCACAGAAATGAAGAAAATCATATCTGATAAGGTCCATCTTTACTAGAACACTTCCTAGACACGTCAAACATAATAAATGTTTTCATAACCTGGGGGATTGAACCATAAATGGTGTTATATTTGAGGATTAGTAATGTTAAACAACGGAGATACATAAGCATAATCTTGATCATAAGCATATGAGAACATGAAGATGAAAATATAGTATCATAAGTTTCATATCAAAGAACATAGAAATCAATTTTGGCCTAATAATATGTGGTTCATAGGACATAAATCATAAGAAAAAAAATAAGACATGAAACAATAACATAGGAATAAAATGTGTAATTGTGGTAGACACAGATGTATATATAATTATTTCTATAGTTTTCAAGGCATTTGATTCAAAGTATAAATTTGTGGATAATGTTCTTTATTTTACTGTGTTCACACCCTATCCAACCCTGTATTACTGACCACTTTCTATTAACATTCATGCTCTATAATATAGAACCAATTTAATTTATTATTCCATACTTGTTATACTAACCTGATTTCATTTATCATTCCAGCAATGTCTATCTCCTGATATAGGAATCTTAACCTGATTCGTTGGAGGGATATATAGGTCCCACACATCTCATAATGAAATCACAGAAAAATAGGACACAAAATCATAAACAATCATATCATAACCCATGAAAATAAATGGGCATCATAAAAATGTAATCATATATTAAATTGTTGAAAAATATATAGGTTTCATAATCATTTAATTATAATAATAAACAATGAAAGAAGTCGGTTTCAAAATAATATAATAGATGAAAGAGAAACACATTTCATAAGCATTATTCTATCAAAAAAAATCCATTACTAAAATAATAGGAATGAAAAGTTTTGATCATATCTTATATGTGTATGAGTGACATCAATAGATGTCAGCTTAGATTGAAAATAACAAAAAACAAATTTTGAAAACATTTATTGGGAAATATAACCTTTATTCTTTGAAAAAGGACTCTTTAAAACATAAAAATATTTTAAAAACATTTTTTAAAAAATAAACATGATAAATTATAAAGAAATATTTGAAAACCTTTTGGAAACATTTTTTGTTGAAAACATATAAAAACATATTTAAAATTTTTGGAAAACCATTTTATATGAAAACATATTATAGGTGATCGAAAGGGTTTTGAAAATAATTTCTAAGAAAATAAATTGCAATCATATAAATAAGTCATGAAATAATTATGAAAACCGATTCCTTGAAATCCTTTAAAACAATATTGAATGAAATTTTCCATGAAATCATGTAAAAGATTATTGAAAATGTTTTTAAAATCTTTTGATAAAAACTTATGAAAGAAAATTGAATACTTATTGAAAACCATTTTAATTGAAACCCACATTAAAAACAATGAATAAAAAAATATTAGGAAAATATTTTTTTATAAAAATGAATAATTTTTTAATCCCAAAAAGGGTTATTGAAGGGAATGTCGTTCATGATGGTTGGTAACTCCATAAACATTGAACATCATTTTTTCATCGTAAAATTGTTAGAAATGTTTCTCAAACAAAAAAATTACTAGATGGTTACATTTTAAGGTACCTTTTGTTTAAAAAGTTGAAACATGGGTTGAAATGTATTTTAATGATCACATGACAATATTATAATATATATTTTTCAGAAAAACTTTTTTTTGAAAATCATGCTTTAAGGGAACACATATTTTTGACCGAATAGGGGGTAATGTAGGGTTTTCTTAAAAACACTTTATTAACTATAATATGTACTAAAGAGTGAAAAAATGATACCAAATACCTGAATATATGATGAATATACAGAGGAGAAACTTTTTCATTATGTTCTTGAGATATGAATTATAAGATTCCAACAAAGGAAGCATAATCATAAACAATCCTGAAAAGAGATTACAGTGTTTCAATAAACATCTGTAAATTGGTAACATGGGATTATACTCTCAATGAAAGAAAATTAAATTTAATAAAGATTAAAATATCATGAAAATATATATATTAATGATATAAAATATAAAATTGATGTATATACACCATGAGAAAGAATTTAGGTTTATAACAAAACATGAGTCTCAACAAAAGTAAATTATGACAAAACTATTTTTCCAATTTGGTGAAATTTCAAACATTAACCCCATGAAATAATGATCATAGAATGGGAATTTAAATACCCATAAATTTTTGTTTAATAATAATTGAATACATCCATGTGTGCTATACAGACCACACAAAATAAAAGTTTTTTGAATAACGCATGTATCTGATGAAAATAAAAAGCAAGATAAAATCCCCATACCAATTGCATTTACTCTCTTCGTACTCGTACATGATTCCTGTATAATAAATCTAAGTATTTTATACATATTATTCATAATATTTTTCATATATATAATACCATACATTTTTTTACTATAAATCTATATTACCTTCTTTTTAACAATCATAAGTTAAGGATTCACATTAGGTAATATTCACTTTGTTCTTTACACATGTCTTAATTTATAATATCATTTCTCCTTGTACTAATATCATGATTTAAAAAATTCACAACATGATATAAATATCATTTAAATTCATTATATTTGTATAATAATAATCTTTATAATAAATAATTATTAAATTTAATACATCGTTCATGGATACAGTAAACCTTATGTACTGAAGAACGTTGTTTCCATTTTAATTTTCATATTGGGAGAAATAAGGTAGATAAATTATGTTTATATATATATATATAATTATTCCACTAAAATTATTATATAATATATATTTTATATGTTCACTAAACTCATCCTTAATAAATTCTATATAGTGTCTGAATGAATCACTTCATTTTGAGGGGGTGGTAGTCCACACTTCCTCAAACAGAATTATCATATTTACACCAAATGAATGGTAAAAAGATATGTGTTTTATAAGAGATGATATAAAAATTAGTAAATAATAAATATAATATATAACATATATAAACATATTTTCCATCATAACATCCATGTTATGTGGTTGAAGATGAAAAATGAACAATCATCGTTTCGTGAGGCAGTAGTTTTCCATTTATTTAAATATTGTGTTTGTGGCCCATTAAATAAAATTGTGTGTATGTTTTGGTAAAAATAATATCATAAAAAATCATTTTATAGTTAGGATACTATTTTTTTATAAAGGTATGGAATAAAGAGAGTGGAGGGGGAGAAGGAAAATAAAAAATTAGCTTGAGAGAAGACATTACCTCTTAATCAGGTAACTCCTTTGGGTTAATGCCAAAAGGATTCCTTGGAATGATTTATGGCCAAGTATAGGTTTCTCAAATTAAGAGAAGGATTTTCGAAATTTTATTGGGTAGATCCTGGAAAAACCTATGTGTTTTGAGAGGTGTGAATAAAAGCGAGAGGTGGTAGCCTTTTATAGGGAAGGGAAATGACACACTTCAAATTTTTGAAAACAAGTAAGGTATACCCAAGATTATACATGAAAAAATTCATAAAAACAAAAAAAATGATAATGGAAGTTTAAGGGATTAATCTTATACCTAAAATGGGTTTTTTACAACTATATAGGTCATTATGGGTCTTAAATCTAAGGATTAAAACTTTTTACCATAATATTTCTATTAATCATTGTAATAAGCTTTATTCATTTTTATTGATATTTTTTCAAAAACTAATTTTATATTATTATAAATTATAAATTATTATAATTAAAAATATTGAATGTATTTTTTTAAAGTATAATAACTTAATTGGTAGACATTAATTTAAAAATATTCCCATTGATGGGATGAAAATACAAGATTTTAAAGTAGCAATGTCCGAAAGATTGCAATGTTTTTTTACCTAATTACACAGTGGATTTGATTTCAATGACTTAGATTAGATTAATTTAAATAAATATTATATAACTAAACATTTAAACAAAATTTAGATATAATTTATCCTAATAAATAAATTAGAAGAAAAGGCAGTTTTGAATTAAAATCCGGTATTTTTCACTACTCATCCAAAAATTATGTTTCTCATAAAAATCTCAAATATTCCCCAAAATATAATCTCAAAATAAAATATTCCAAAATGAGGTTTTTTATTAATGAAATTTCTAAATGCGTTTAAATATAATTTTATTATTTTTCACAAAAGGAAATTAAAAGTTGCTAATTTGAGAAAAATATATTTTTAACAAAATCAGGACTTTAAAAAATTTATATATTTCATTATCAATATTTTTTATTCATATAAAACAATTATAAAAAAAATTAGAATCAGTTATTACTATTCATATTTCTATGGCTAACATCCATATTAAAGTTATCTAATTTAACAAATAATTATAATAAAATTATGTTTTGTAGAAACATAAGTATTTCGTATAACATATGTCAAGTCTGTGTTACATGTAACATATGCCAAGTCATTATACTATGTAACATATTTTATGGTTATTTTAATTTTTAATTACATTTAGTTTGTTTCATTTGAAAGGGATACTTTACTTAGTTCATCACAATACATTAATGAAAAGTTAATTTGTTTTAGGAAAATAGGTCTATAAACACTCAGGGTGTCATATTCTACCCCCTTTAAATTAATTTTCCCTTGATTTTTCACTCATGTAAAAACAAGTTAGGATAATTCTTATTCATGATATCTTTATGTTTCCACATACCTTCTTGTAACAGGTTATTTCTCCTCCAAACTTTTACCAGGTGAGTTGTATTTTTTTGTAGGAAATTTTCTCATCGGTCTATAATTTCAATTGGATGTTCTTCATAAGATATATTCTTCTCTTTGAATATATCCTCTGAGTTTATAACATGTGAATGGTAAGGTATTTACTTACTCTATATAGATACATGGAACACATAATAGACATGAGAAATATTCAGTGGAAGTCCCATGTGATCGGAAACCATACTGATATGATCAAGAACCTCAAAATGACTGATATACCTAGGGAATAATTTACATTTCTTCTAGATCCTCATAACATTAATCCATGGTGTGATTAATAGAAACACATTTTCATCAAATTCAAATTCAATATAATTCCCTCAGTTTTAGTATATCTTTTATACTAACTTTGAGTATCATTGATATGCTGCTGAATGGTCCTAACCTTCTCGAGCATTTCTTCAACGATCTCACATCCCAATAGCTTTATTTATTCAACCTCATCCATAAAAATTGGAGCTTTATATTACATCCAATATAGGAATTTATATTGTTCCATATTAATTCTTTAATGAAATCAATTATTGCTACAAAACTAAACTAGAGGAAGGTGTTGATCCAAACTACCATCAAAATCTAGGGAACAAAATCTAAACATATCCTCTTTTGTTTGAATTGTTATTTCAAACTAAAAATCATAATGGGGATGATATGCAGTTCTAAAACTCAACATATAATCTTATTCTTGCTCAATACATCACCAAAAATTGGAGGCCAACCTCGAATCCCAATATGATACAATAGAATGTGGTACTCCATACAACCTTACCACTTTATCAATCTATATCCCAGATAGCTGATCTAGATACAAGGATTGTTTGATAGTGATTAAATGTGATGACTTAGTAAGGAGATTTACTACCACCCATATAACGTTAAACTTTTTAGATGTTTTGGGTTTCCCATCAATAAAATAAATTGTGATGTTCTCCCATTTCCATTCTGGTATGGGTAATGGATGAAACATCCCCTTTGACTTTTGTCATTCATCCTTAACTTGATGGTATTCCAAGTGCCAAAATACAAACTCTATGATATCTCTCTTCAATTGATCCTAATATAAGTATTCCTTCTTGTCTTTATTAGTATTCAAACTTCCAGGATGAATAGAGTATGAAAAACTTTGATCTTCATCTAATATGTCCTTCTTCAAATATGGTATGGAAGGAACACACAAATGGTTCTTAAACATTATTATTCCATCCGAATCAATGTTAAATGTAGGAACATTTATAGATTTATTTTTAGCTTTACATATTATTTTTAAGCCTCATTAATCATAACATGGATAGAGCATTGAACATTCATTTGAGAAAAGATAAAATTACCCTCATTCCATCTAGGTTTCTCTATCCATCTGGATTTATAGATACATTATTTGAAAATATAGAAATGTGGGATCTTTTTTTATCATTATCATAAATAATCAATCATTATTCTTTCGACTCAAAACGTCTTCAAGCTTTTTCACTTTCCTAGGAAGGTAATGTACTTAAAATTCATACTCCTTTTATCAACTCTAACAATATTCTCAGGTGCATGATCAAATCCTACTATGTAAATATTTATTTTAGTCTTTTATGATTGGTATATATATAATGTTTTCTCAATAATGATAATGACTATAGAATCTCGCCTTTTTATAACATAAACTTTCATTACATTACACAAAACTGAGGATCTTTATGGTTTAGTGTCTTAGAAACCAGGAACTTAAAACATGAAAACATTAAACATTCTTCATAAACACTTGAAAGTCCTCTCCTCATGTTCATCCTAGGTTCATTACTGCATCTCATAACCTAGGGACATACATCAAAATAAACGGTGAGCAGAAGGCACAGTAATGGAAACAAGAGAAACATTTTACATGTGAACTTGAGATACTTTAATAAGTTCATGAAAAGAACATTAAGGCATGATAAAGAAATCATAAGATATATCATAATAAGAATAACATTTTTCATAACTTTAATATGTGGCTATAACATTTAATATCGACAATCATTTCATTTCACCATGGTTCATCCACAAGGTGTCATTAATAATTTCATAAAAAACCCATATGTCATAAAAGAAATGGGTTTCATTTCATAATCATAACATTTTAAAAACTGCTTTAAAGACATGATCTTTATGTCACTTTAAACCCACAAAAAGGGAACGCGGGTTTCATGTATGTAAATCCAAGAATTTGAAATAGAAAATTTTGATATATGTTTAAATACTCTTGTAGAAATAAGATCGTTGAGTATTCATGTTATAACATAAAATAATTTTGATAAAGAGAGAGAGGCATTTTGAGATGGAAATTCTGCAGCATAACGGCTACGTTACAGGGTTTTAGAAAACGTTGAAAAGAGAAGAGAAATAGATCACCCACTCATAAATGATCTATAAAAATATTATAGGGACAGAATATAAAGGATATGAATCATGGTAATGAAATATTAAGTACATACCATTTGAAATGAAAAAACATGGAAGTAAGACAAAAATAAGATTTCTCTTATAAAAATCCGGCAGCCTAACGACGTCACTTAAACTTTAATAAAAACGAATTGAAAAGATCAAATAGGTTCTATAATAATCTGATAAAAAAGATCATTATTATATATATTGAGATCATACCCCAACATAATAAAAAGTAACTTGAAAGACTTGACATGAAAGTAGAACTTTGAAAAATGGGAAGGGTGAAAGAATCCCTTAAAAATTCGGAAGCCTAACATCGTTACTTAAACGTCAACAAAAATGAATTGATGAGATCAAATACAGTCTCTCATCATATGAACATAAAATTTCAGTATGATATATATAGAGATCACACCCCAACATAATAAAAAAATAACTTGAAAGACTTGACATGAAAGTAGAACATTGAAAAATGGGAATGGTGAAAGAATCCCTTAAAAATTCAGCATCCTAACGGCATCACATAAACTTAAAAAAATGAATTGATGATATCAAATAGGGTCTCTAATAATATTAACATAAAAGTTCATTATGATAGATATAGAGATCATACCCCAATATAATAAAAAGGAACTTGAAAAACTTGACATGAAAGTAGAACTTTGAAAAATGGGAAGGGTGAAAGAACCCCTTAACAATTCGGCAGCCTAACGGCGCCACTTAAACATTCATAAAACGAAATGATGAGAGTTAGAGGGGTCTCTCATCATATGAACATTAAAATGAAATTATAATGAATATAAAAGAACCTCCTCCAACATAAGAAAATGGAGCATAAAATAAATGACATAAAAAAAATCACTTGAAAAGAAAGAGAGGGGTCGGATCCCTTACCTTAAAACATAACTTTTAAAACTCAAATCGTGGGACCTTGAGGGATTGGGGAACCATGGGAGGACTCTTTGGGAGGTAAATAGACCATAAATCCATTTGTGGAGAGTGAGGAGTCGAAATGGATGAGAGGAGGGCTTGGTATTTATAGGGATAGTGAGGGGACAAGACATTAATGGCCAAGGGACACCTCCCAAGTGCTTTTCTCAAAACCATGTGCTCTCCCATGATATTTTTCAGGGAGTTAGGACACATGGATCCCCCCATACAATAAGTAATCACCTTTGGTCGACCATCCCTTCAAATATATCATGGAATCATCATGACACTGTTATGATGTCATTAAACATACCGAAACCCTAAAACTGTGTTTTTACTATTCACTGAAAATTCAACATTCTCAGAAAAAATTACCTTAACATAATATCGATGATCTGAGTTCAAAAATGAAATTAAATTTATGAAAATATTTTTCTAAATATTTTTAATTTATTTTTTAATTAAAAAACACTACTCACCTGAAAAAAACTATTACATGAATAATAATTTATGATACCGTTATTTAACCATTTTATTGAATCACATTACTTAATCAAGGTGCCTAGATTATATTAATACTTTATTTATGTGAGATTACGAATCCATTTTTTCACATTACTAATACTAAGCATAAAATCACTATTTATAATTTAATATTCATCAAAAATCAAGTTGATATTATTAGACTCTAAATTTCGTTCTAAACATAATTGTATAAGACCATTTTTTTGAAAATCATTACACATTTTTATTTATTTAAGGTTTACATAAAATTTTTTTTAAAAAAATATCATTTCTCTATAATTCACAAAAAATATGCATACTTTACTTATCCGAACATTTGAAAAGTCATAAAAATCATTATAAGAAGAAATCCCAATTTTTATTTAAAACAAAGGATTACACAAGGCAGTTACGGTCTCCTAACATAGCCCCTTATCACACCATCATATGACCTAAGTGTAAGTTGTGCTAAGGTGAGAGAATCTGAGGGAGGCTCGGCCAACATCGCACGAGTAGTAATTTATATCAGTTTGAACTTCTCGTGAAGGCGATTCTGTTCTAGCTTCACACGATGAAGTTCGGATTGGGTTTGGTCTAGAGAAAATACTAGTGGGGCTACCTCCTTCCTAAGTTCTATTAGATGGGCTTCGATCAGTCCAAGACTACTGGGTGAGGCCATCGAATCTTCTTTCTATAATAATTAACCAAGATTACTTGAATTTAGAGACAATAATCAAAATGTTTAGTTCCCAGCGGTCATATTGACCAATGGTCATATAACAATCAAAACCCAATGGTCTTATTTTGATTATACTCATGTTATCAAATGAAACATTTTTGTTGAGTATAAAAATAAAATAAAATAACACATAATATTAGAAAACAATATTTATTCATAATTTCAGGTGGTTACAATCTTCCCCCCTTAAGAAATTGCGTCCTCGCAATTTTTAAAATTGGGTTTTGAAATTTCATTGAAAGTACCACATTGGAAAAGGATTCAATAAAACTATTACTTTAATAGAAAGAAAGGGAAGTACAAAGGTCACCCGAGGTAACCCACACTAGGATTCCATGCAGGAAAACATGGACATGGGGAAGAAAACAAAGGGTCAAGTTATGAGGGAGAGTGATAGAAAACATGATTAGGAGAAAGATAACCATAAGAAAATCCCAATCTTATGAGGTGTGTAAACGGTCTTTGATTACCTAGTAGGAAACGTAAACCAACAACATTTTTGTTTTACATTCATTTTCATAATTTTGAGGAATTCATTTACTACATAGAACAAAAAGATAAGAAAATATACCTACCTTCATGTAGAGTTTCATCCTTTAATAAGTTTCTACCAAAAATAATATTTTCTCCAAACGATGAGCATTGAAAACAACTTGGTCTCATCAAAACACAAGAATCATCTTCTAGAGAATCACATAATCCACAAAAGATTAACTATATATTTCTTCTATCATTAAACATTATCCCAAAAATAGAAAGGGTAAGGTAAAACAAAAATTCAAAAAGAAAGAATCCCATAGGAATGGAAACTACTTTTAAATCTTCAAAATTCCATGGTACTACCAAAAGTTCATCATAGACCATTCCATAAATAACGGTCCTAAAAATTCCTCAAAATAAACCAAACTAAGATTGAAACCCAAATACAAGAAGGATTTGATAACATAGTCTTCCAAAATAAACTTCATTGTTCATCTCCAAACAACATCAACCACTCATAACATCGTATAACAAAAGTATCTAACCTAAACATATTTTACCCAATATAGGTTAATCATTCCCATAAGTAACCTAAATTATTATAAGTTCACATTAAATTCATCTATTCTTCAAAATATAATTCAACCTTACTCCTCAATGAAAATACAGTAGTAATCTATTTACCTCAATCATATAGGGTCCCCAAAATAGTGAACGTCTTTCAAAATAATAATCATCGTTTAATCCCTTAATCATCTCTGTCATATTAATATGGCAATCGTCGCATTTCCAATCACATTGGTTGTTGGGACATGTTCTTCTATTTCCCACAATTAACTAAGAAGAGAAATTATAATTAAGGGATTAAATACTTAGCAAATAATCATGAAAAAGAACTTAAAGCATATAAGGATAACTTGTAGAAGAAAAGTATACCCTAAATTGTGATCCCCTAGGTTCCCATATAGGTTACCCATGATCATATATTCTTATGTGAATATTTTTTTTATCTTATCTTTGTTCCTTTAACAATGGTTCATACTAAGCTTATGAATTTACCAAAGCATATCCCCCGGGAGTGTCATAACCAAGAGTGCAGAAAAGCCCGTTGTCGTGTACCAGTTCCTGTTTGAGTCTAGCTGAAAGTGGTGTTTTTGGGTTTTACCCCTATGTACATATGTGCCAGAGCCACCTCTACCTTCTCGTATCTAGATAGTGATGTATTTTCTTGGCAACCCATTACTCAATACTCACCAAAATACCAGGAAGATTTCTTATATATAAAATTTTCTATAGGATTCTTCCTACAGTATTCATATCTTAATTTCAACAAATATCTAAACCATCCTTTGATAACAACTATAACATCTCTCCTTTTATAACATAAACTTTCATTACATTACACAAAACTGAGGATCTTTAAGGTTTAGTGTCTTGGAAATCAGGAAAATAAAACATGAAAACATATAACATTCTTCTTAAACACTTGAAAGGCTTCTTCTCATGTTCATCCTAGGTTCATTACTGCATCTCATAACCTGGGTACATACATCAAAAGAAATGGTGAGCAGAAGGCCCAGTAATGGAAACAAGAGAAACATTTTACATGTGAACTTGAGATACTTCAATAAGGTCATGAAAAGAACTTTAAGGCATGAGAAAGAAATCATAAGATATATCATAATAAAAATAACATTTTTCATAACTTAAATATGTGGATAAAAAATTTAATATCGACTATCATTTCATTTCCCCAAGGTCCATCCCCAAGGTGTCATTAAAAATTACCAAGGTTATTCACCAAGGTATCAGTCTAAAAGGTCATCTCTAGAGATTATGTTTTTACCCAATGCATTGGAGAGCTATCTAGGCGCACCCTTGACATGTCTTTATTATCATGTGAGCCACATATATCATCATCAATCATTTCATAAACAACTGATATATCATTAAATAAATGGGTTTCATTTCATAATCATGCCGTTTTAAAAACTGCTTTAAAGACATGATCTTTATGTCACTTTAAACTCGCGAAAAGGGAACGCATGCTTCATGTATGTAAATCCCAGAATTTAAAATTAAACATTTTGATATATATGTGAATAATACTGTAGAAATAAGATCATTGAGTATTAATTTAATAACATAAAATAATTTTGAGAAAAAGAGAGAGGCATTTTGAGACGGAAATTCTGCAGCATAACGACTACGTTACAGGGTTTTAGAAAACGTTGAAAAGAGAGGAGAAATGGATCACCCACTCATAAAAGATATAAAAGAATATTATAGAGATATAATATAAATGATATGAATCATGGTAATGAAATTTGAAGGACATACCATTTGAAATGAAAAAACATGGAAGTAAGACAAAAATAATATTTCTCTCATAAAAATTCGGCAACCTAACAGCGTCACTTAATCTTCAATAAAAAACAATTGAAAAGATCAAATAGGGTCTCTAATAATATTATCATAAAAGATCAGTATGATATATATAGAGATCATACCCCAACATAATAAAAAGGTACTTTAAAGACTTTACATGAAAGTAGAACTTTGAAAAATGGGAAGGGTTAAATAATCCCTTAAAAATTCGGCAGCCTAACGGTGTCACTTAAACATCAACAAAAATGAATTGATGAGATCAAATAGGGTCTCTCATAATATGAACATAAAAGCTCAGTATGATAGATATAGATATAATACCATAACATAATAAAAAATAAACTTTAAATACTTGACATGAAAGTAGAACTTTGAAAAATGGGAAGGGTGAAAGAATCCATTAAAAATTCAGCAGCCTAACAACGTCACATAAACATCAACAAAAATGAATTGATGAGATCAAATAGGGTCTCTCATAATATGAACATAAAAGTTCAGTATGAAATATATATAGATCATACCACAACATAATAAAAAATAACTTGAAAAACATGATATGAAAGTAGAACATTGAAAAATGGGAAGGGTGAAAGAATCCCTTAAAAATTCGGCAGCCTAGCGGCGCCACTTAAACATTCTTAAAATGAAATGATGAGAGTTAGAGGGGTCTCTCATCACATGAACATAAAAAGGATAGTATAATGAATATAAAATTACCTCCTCCAACATAAGAACATGGAGCATAAAATAAATGATATAAAATAGATCACTTGAAAAGAAAGATAAGGGTCGGATCCCTTACCTTAAAACGTAACTCTTAAAACTCAAAGGTTGGGACCTTGTGGGCTTGGGGAACCTTGAGAGGACTCCTTGGGAGGTACTGAGACCATAAATTAGTTGTGGAGAGTGAGGAGTCAAAATGGATGAGAGGAGGTCTTGGTATTTATAGGGAAAGTGAGGGGACAAGGCATTAATAGCCAAGGGACACCTCACAAGTGCTTTTCTCAAAACCATGTGCTATCCCATGATATTTCCCATAGAGTTAGGCCACATGCCCCCCCCATAAAATACATCATCACCTTTGGTCGACCATCCCTTAAAATATCTCATGGAATCATCATGACACTGTTATGATGTCATTAAACACACTGAAACCCTAAAACTATATTTTTACTATTCACTGAAAATTCAACTTTCCCAGAAAAAACCCAAAAATTACCTTTACATAATATCAATTCTCTGAGTTCAATAATGAAATCCATTTTATAAAAATAATTTTCTAAATAATTTTAATTTAATCCTTAATTAAAAAACACTATTCACCTCAAAAAAAACTATTACTTGAATAATAATTTATGAAATCGTTATTTAACCATTTTATTGAATCACATTACTTAATCAAGGTGCCTAGATTATATTAATACTTTTTTTAAGTGTGATTACTAATCCATTTGGTCACATTACTAATCCTAAGAATAAAATCACTATTCATAATTTACTATTCATCAAAAATCAAGTTGATCTTATTAGACACTAAATTTCGTACTGAACATAATTGTAGAAGACCATTTTTTGAAAATCATTACACATTTTTAATTATTTAAGGTTTACATAATTTTTTTAAACAAAAATTTCCTTTATCTAAAATTCAACAAAAATATGCATACTATATTTATGCAGACATTTGAAAAGTCATAAACACCATTATAAAAAGAAATCCCAAATTTTATTTAAAACAAAGGATTACAAAAGGCAGTTACGGTCTCCTAACATAGCCCCTTATCACACCAGCATAGGACCTAAGTGTAAGGTGTGCTAAGGTGAGATAATCTGAGGGAGGCTCGACCAACATCGCACGAGTAGTAATTTCTATCAGTTTGAACTTCTCACGAAGGCGATTCCATTCTAGATTCACACGATGAAGTTCGGATTGGGTTTGGTCCAGAGCAAAGACCACTGGTGCTACTTCTTTCCCAAGTTCTGTTAGATGGTCTTCGATCGGTCCAAGACTACTGGGTGAGGCCATCGAATCTTCTTTCTATAATAATTAACCAATATTACTAGTATTTATAGACAATAATCAAAACGTTTAGTTTCCGGTGGTCATATTGAACAATGGTCATATAACAGTCAAAACCCAATGGTCTCATTTTAATTATACTCATTTATCAAATGAAACATTTTTGTTGAGTATAAAAATAAAATAAAATAACACATAAAATTAGGAAACAAAATTTATTCAAAATTTCGGGTCGTTAATATGACTCTATATCTATAATAAAAAAAATTACAGTTTCTAACTTCAAATCATGAGTTGGGTAATTTATCTCATGAATCATCAACTAATGTGAGGCATAATCGATAACCACGTTATTGTTAATAAGAACACATTCCAATCAATTATTGAAATCATACCTATATATTGAAAACTGTTCTCCAATATACGGTAATTTAAACATAGGTGAATTGATTAAAATTCTCTTCAACTCCTTGAAATTTTCCTCACAATCATCTATCCAGAGGAACATGACAGCTTTCCATTTTAACTTGGTCAAACGATTAGATAGTCATGAGAAATTATCCACACACCATTGATAATATCCATCTAAACCAAAATATCTACATATCTCAGTCACTATGGTTGGTCTAGGACATCATAAAATAGCCTTTTCCTTTGATCGATCTACAAGAATACCATATCTTGAGATTATTTGACCCAAATAATGAATCCTTTTTCCACAAAAATTCACAATTTGTAAATTTTTCATATAGATTCTCCATCATTTGGGATATTAGTATAATTCTCAAGCAGTATTCATGACCTTCCTTTCTCATTGAATATTTAATAATATCAAATATAAAGGATACTAAAAACTGATCGAGGTGATCTATAAAGAATAAATTCATTAAATCCATGAGTATAGAAGGGGAATTAGTAATGCCAAAATGAATCACTATATATTAATTTTGTTCATACCTTGTAATGAATTCCATATTGGGTATATCCTATTTATTGACCCTTAATTGATGATATACAGAATGAAGGTCAATCTGAGGAAAGTATTGAGATCCTCGTAATTGATAAAATAATTCATCAATATATGGAATATAATACTTGTTCTTAATTTTGATCTTCTTCAACTCTATATAATCAATGAAGAGTCAAATTAATCTATATTTATTTTTCAAAAAATGAATTGGTGCACCCAATGTGACACACTTGGCTGAATTAATCCTTTATCATGGATTTCATAGAGTTTCTTCTTAAATTTAAACAACTAAATAGGGGCTATTCTATAAATAGTATTTGAAATTGGTGTGGAACTATGCATGAGTTAAATCTTGAAATCAACATTACATTTTGGTGGAAGTCTAGGAAACTCTTTCTGAGGGACATCTACGAAATCCTAAAAAATAGGCATATCATCATTGTCGATTTTCTCCATAGCCATTTGATATAAACAACTATTTTGAATTTGAATCAGGATCCATAAACTGGATTTAATCTCCATATCAAGTTCATGATTACTGTCACATTGGTGGATGAACATTGGAGGGTTTGAAATGTCAAAAATAACTTCCCTTCCTCAAAAATTGATGTGGGATTTATTCAATGAGATCAAATCCATGCCAAATATGACATGAAATTCTACCAAATGAAGAATGACATGAATTTTTGAAATAATGTTTCCAAAAACTTTAACCAGAGAGAAATCATAGACATGGGATGGAATTATTGTACATTAGGGATTTGCACTATTAATTCCACATCTAATTATTTTAAAAGAATCTTAACACTTAGAAAATTATTTATAAATGAAAGAGTGCATAGATCTAGAATAAAATACGATATTAGTAATTGTATAGAGGATGATATGTGTACCTCTCATCACATCATTATGGGTCTCCTCATCAAAAATGGATATTTCATGAGATATCCCTGCACCCCTCGGATTAAGAGGTTGATGTCTCCATTAATAATCACCAACCCATGAGTTTGGGAACGTTTAACATAATGATCATTCTCTATACACTTGTATCACTAAATAATGGGAGGTGTATTTTGTGTAGATTTTCCCCATTATCATTTTGAGATAACTTCTTCCCAATTCTACACAAATCAGTTGTCCGATGGCCTACCTTTATGCACATAAAACATTTACTAGACCCCTTGAAGACAAATTATTTCATTCTTCATCCCATATTTAGATCATAAATGAAAATTTATCTTATTTTCTCTATAGATTTTATATTTTCATTTTAACTCCATATTCCATTTCATGTAAAAAACATGAGGTTGATACATGACTCCAACTTACATTTCAACCTTGATTGCACAACACATAATCGCTTCATAGCTTCTAAAAGCTCTTATGGCCAGAACCCTTATAAGAATTGGATTTAATTCACTAAATATCCTATCAACAATACTTTTAGGTTGGATAATAGTTCCTAAAGCCTACTTTTCATGTCCTGTGAATTTAAATTCATTGTTACTAATAGATTTACCATCATGTTGCTTCAAATAAAGTTACTATTTGTCTATCTTGGAATGAAAATTTGAAAAAATTAATTATTTAAAAATAAGTTATTGAACTCATCAAAATCCAAGGATTTAATTTAATCTTTCCACCTCATTTTCATAATTAGAGTCCGCCACTTGTTTGCATTTCATTTTAACCAATAAATATTTAGAATACCTTTCTCATTCTTTGAATACTAGAGAACAAGGAATATAATTTCAATAGGACATAACCATTATTCATCGACAAGTTAATCATAAGACCCTCTGAATGAGGGTTGATGTTTCCTCATGAAAGAATCAAAAGAATTTTGTTCCATAATTTTCTCATTCAGATGAATACCATGATTCATAGCTTAAGAAAGCTGTGTGAGGAAATAAATATGATTTTTCATTCCACTTCCCATAGAATTCGGTTGTTCTCGAGGGAAATTGTTTAATTTTACATCACAATAACCATTAACATGGTTTCATTGGGTTCAATACATTAACTAAACGAAATGCATTGAGAACGAAAAATATATCATATTTATGAAACACATAATCCGGAAAAGTTACTTATATGAAGTCTGAATTATGGATAATTCCATTATTTATCCCACCATAAGTTTATATAATGTTATTCATTTAAATTTATATTTATATCCTTTATAATGGGATTTTAAGTGTTTGTGAATACCTAAAGAATATCCCCCGTGATTTTCAAACTAGGTGTACATCAACACATGTTGTTGGGTACCAGATTACACCGGGTGAGGCCGAGAACATCTTGTCCATGTTGTTAACCCTAGAAACCATTATTCCAGATCCACATGCACTTATTCTATCGAGAAATTATATATTTCTAATAAAGCACTCAATATTTATTTTAACAAATTTCTAATCCATTTTCATATAATTTTCCTTATAATTATAATAATCCTTAGACATTTTCTTAGGGTAATCAAAAAGGTTTTATCATTCTAGCTTCCAAAGGATAAATAATCCTTTTCTATGATAGGAACTATAATGACCCGAACTTTTCATACATAACATTACATAGCTTTAATAGAACACTTAAAACATTATAAAAACATGCATCCAAGGACCATACTAGTCTATTTCATTTTGAAACATGAGAAAATATAAACCAGTACATAAATGAGCTACATCATCTCCCACAAGGTTCTTCTGGACTAGAACCATTATTAAGCAAATAAAAATTAATACATATCATAATAAAGTAGTGGAAGGAACCTTAAAAAGGGGTGTTCTCAGATGATCAAAATGGGTAAAAAAGGTATATACATATTCATAATCCTGTGAATAAGGGTATCATAACATAATCATTAAAATTGAATATCATACACTGCACAACGAGGAACATAAATAGTAATCATGGAATAAATCATGGAATTTCAAAAATAATGAATCATAAGAAAATAAAGAACATAATCCATGAAAACATAACATAGGAATAAATCATAGAATTTTGGAAGACACATGAGAACATTTAATTATTTCCATTGTAGTTGAGGCATTTCTTATAAGGCCATCATAATGGAAAAATTCCTTTACTGAACCGAGTTCACACCACGTTCTAACCCTGTATTACTAAACCATGTTCACACCTCATTCTAGCCCTATAATATTGAACTGATTTTACTTCACATTCCATCATTATAATACTGAACCAGGATCAATTCATACTCCATCCATGTTTATATCATGAGATATGAATCATTACCTAATGCATTTTAGGGAGATATAGGTCCCACCTATATTAGAAATAAATTATACAAACATGTGAGGAAAAATCCTAAAAAATGTATCATAACCCATAAAATGAAATGGGTATTATAAAAATGTAATCATATAATAACCTTTGGAAAATGATACAGGTTTCATAATAATTTCATCATTTGAATAACCTGTGAAAAAAACAGGGTTTCAAAAGAATATAACCTTTGAAAGGGAAACATGTGTCATAATAATTATTCCATAAAAACATAAAACATTAAAGAAAAAATATTAATTGATAGTTTGGTTCATTCCTACATGTTCATGGGTAACATCAACATATGTCATATTGGATTAAAAATAACTTGGATATATATTTCGAAAACATTTATTATGGAAAATCTCATTTCCTCACTGAAAAATGTAACTTTAAAACATAAAAACCTTTTGACTGAAAGTTAATTTTCTTATTATCATAAAAAACATTTTATGGGATGAGGGGAAACCCAACATGAAATTAAAAACGTATGGGCAAAAAAACCTTCCCCAATGGACCAAAATCCATAAAAAACCCATAATAAGTCAATTAATAAAAGAACATACCGCATGTTAATAATGTTTTTATAGCTTCCATCATCTCATTTCTACTCAGAAAGCATTCCCATGCAGAAATGAAAAGACCTGGTACCAATGGAATTTTACATACCCTCTAAAACATCCAAATATAGATAACAAAGGTCTGGAGAAAACTCCATGCTCTGAACCTCATCTAGAGATGCCCCTCGGAGGAAGTCTTGTGGCAATGTACCTTGAACTGTAGATCCCAGGTCATAAAACAAATGTACACCACCATCAAATTCACACAAACCAAAAAATAATAAATAAAATAATACATTGTCGACATCTTCATCCTGGGTGACGAAACCATCGCTGGAAGAATTCACCACCGCAACGATCCAACAAGGCTCCCTCCGATAGTGCAGCAGCAGATGAGCAACCCAAAAAATCCAAATGATCTATTATTTGAAAATACAATCCAATGAATCCCAGAGAAGGATGACCCAACCATCAGACCAAAGGAGCATCAATAATTTGGGGATATATGTTTACTTGGACTGGTAGTTCCACTCTTGGCCTAAAACTGAGCATATCTGAGTTGAGGAGGAACCTATAGCAGAGGCTGAATCAATGAAACTCACAAGAGGTTTATATAAGGACCCATACATTACATACATTTTTATTACTTCAGAATTGAATCATACTTATTATGACATAAAACAAAACACTAATAGGACCATAAAGGTATAGTTTCTTTAGAAACTGGGAAACATAAACAACTGGTTCATAAATTATCTACAATGTCTCCCATTTATTTCATCATATCTAGAGTCCATTTTGGCCTATCCTACTTAATACCCTTATTCCTGACCTGGGGAAAAGAAAACAAACAAGAAAAGGGTGAGCTCAAATGATCAGTATGGCTAAACAAAAGAAATATCAATCATGTCATATTCATAAGAACATAACATTTTGAAAATCTTAACCTGCAAAAGAGATCATATTATCATAACATAAGATAAATCATAGTAGTGAAATGTAATCCCAATGATCAAAAAATATAACATGAAACATTTTTTCATACACACATAATCATAGAAAATCATTTCTTATTAGTCAATACCCATTACCTAGACTATCTTAGTGGACAAAGTCCATTTCTGAAACGAGTTCACTCCTCGTTTCAGTCCTGTATCACTGAACAAGATTAACATTCCATTCCAGCATTGTTAATCTCATGAGATAATAATATATACCCAATGAATTGGAGGGAGATATAGGTCCCACCCATCTCATAATGAAACCATTCTTATGTGTGACACAAAATCATAAATCATACTTCATTGCATAACCCATGTAATAAAAATGGGATTCTTAAACATCATGACATCATAAAACAATTCATATAAGATAAAGAACTTCCTAAAAATAATTCCATCATAACATAATAAAATCAGTGTAATAATAGGGATATAAACATAACCCTATATGATCATAGATGGAAAATTATTTTGATAAAACATTTGAACTCCTTTCTTGAGGAAAATATCATTTCTACTTCAAAAACAATTTCCTTTTTAAACATGTCATAGAAATTTATACTAAAAGAAGTTAATTAAAAATAAACTTGAAAAATTGTAATGTAATCTTCATAGAAATAATTTTCTATGGAATCATAGAAATCTATTCATTCCATATTAGTTAAAAAAATATTCTTGTTGTACTTTGGACGGAAAAGTCAAAAAAGTATCTCGTACTAAAGACGAAAAAAGATACCTTTCATATCTTTTACTAAAAATTCACCAATAGGTAAAATTGGATTTGAACAATTATAGGAGGATATAAATTATATTACATATTGAGGAAATATGGATGTTGATGATAAACAATTCCCAGTAAATTCCAAAGTGTAAACAATCTCGGATAAAAAAAATGAGATTGTGAGATTTTCCCTTACCTTAGGTTCGATATGCTTCATATGTATCTGAACCTCCTGTATAATGATTTAAATAATGTTATTTAATTCAAATAGAATCATATTCGTTGTTATTATGTCAAAAATGGTCATATTATTATCTTTTTATTAGTAATATTTCATTGCTACTTGTTATTCGGGTCTTTATTGCTTTATGTTCTAATGCATGTCTTGTCGAATAAATTCTTATTCCAATTTTTCGGTTATAGATACATTATTTAAAGAATTATATTACTGTAATATATATCATATTTATTCATTAAATTAATTTATATAATCATTATTCAATGGAGATCATGTAGAACGAGTCACGTCACTTCGTGGAGACGGTAGGCTGTACGTACGCACGTGCGATGATATCGTTCGCATAACTATTGAATGGTATTGGAGTGTAATATGGAATGTCTCAGAATTAGTATCAGGTTATAATAATCATATATAGTTATTATTTACACCATTATACCCATCCAAGTAAGGAGGTGGTGGAAAAAAGTTTACACCATAGCGTGGAGATGGTATTCCATACTTACGCCCGCGCGATGATTTCATTTTCCGTAGGATGGGTAGAAGATGAAATAAGGTTGTTTCATATTCATAATGATATATCAGTATATTATTGATACTTATTTTATTTATTTATGATGAAAAAAAATAAAGAATAAGAAGTGTAAGAACAAAGAAGCATGAATGAATCGGTAGAAGAGATTTCCTCTTCTTCGATGCACCTCATTTAAGCTTCTTCTAAAGGGACTAGAGATGGTCTTTTGAGAAGACCAGAACTTCCAGAATATTACAAGGGAGGTTGAGAAGAGTAATGGGAAGGGTTTATCTGAGCATTAAGGCTCAATGTTGTGTAAAGAGGAGGGAGAGGAGGTGCCCTTTTATAAGGGAGGAGTGAGGCACCATTGAAATTATAAGAAATATTAATTTATAATAAATTCTAACCGCACATAAAAACTTAAAAAATGACCCAAATCCAAAGGTTAGATGATATAGGGTTGGAATATCATCAACCAATAAAATTTAGACATTTTTGGAATTTATTTTAAACATTATCAACTTGATTTATCCTTATTTAATCTATTTAATTTTATTTGTGGTAATAAGATTTTAAATTATAAATTGTTATAAATAAATAATTATGTGTTGTGAATTTTCCATAATTTGATAATTTATGAAATTTTCGACCATATAAAATTTAATTTATAATTTTTTGAATATTTTTGTGATTTTTAAACAATTTTATATTATATTATTTTTATAAATTTACAATAGTGTCAATTTTGACACAATTCATTTATTTGAATTTAAATAAAATCCACACAGAAGATATTTTAAAAATAAAATAATTAATAGATTCATAACATGTCAAATTTATCTAGAAAATTAGTGGAACTCGTAAAATAGTACATATTATCTATATTTTAATATTTTTAAAACAATTTATTTGATATTTCAATCAATAAAATAATTTCAACATTAATATTATGTCACCATTAATGATAATTATTTAATCCCTAAAAAATATAAATAAATTCAAATGATTTAGATAATTTTAATATATTTCTGGAGACTATTTATGTTTTATGTTTAATAAATTTTATCACAAAATTAAAATTATTATATTTATCAGATTTAAGAGAGTGACATTTTGTCACTTTCTTTGGTTTTAATAATAATTAAATTATTTTCAAGGTCAAAAGTCTATAAAATGAATCCATTCAGACACTTATTTGATATGGGTCTACTTTCAATCATACAATAGAATTTTGGCAGGTGTTAGGGTAATTTTATAATCTTATTTTTACCCTTAATTACCCGGTTTACCGTTAACTGCAGTAAATAAACATTATCGTAGTTACTATTCATAATGTCAAAAAAATATAAAAGTAACATATTAGCATAATTTGGACCCAATGAATCCCAATATGGAATCCATTTTTCCAAAATAAAGACACAGAATTTGCAGCAATTAATTTAAAATTAATCTCGTTGTTAAGAAAATGAGTTTTAAAAGTTAAAACATTGCCAAAGATTGAAATGTTTTTACATATGAATTCAATGTAAAATTAATGGTAATGACATAATTTATATTTAATGATAAAAATATATTAAATTTATACATTAAAACCAATCAATATTATAATTTAACCATATAAATTATTGCGATGAAAAAAGTTGTTTTTAATTTAAATATAGCGTGTTTTTACTATTCATTAAAATATGAAAGTCGTCAAAAAATTATAAAAAATTTATCCAATGTAAATGTTTAAATCTTGAATCAAAATAATAAATCCATTTTGTAAAATTGAACTTATAAACTTGTCAAAAATTATATTTAAAATGGTTGCGCCATCAAAAGGCAGTAAAACCGCATGTTAAAAAATACTTCTTTTATCCAAAAAAACTGATTTTGTTTTCATATCTCATTATAGAAAATGTGTAAGAAGAATTATAATGTTATAAAATTCAAAATTCAGTTAATACTATTCATAATGGCTCTTCCATTATAATATTATAATAATATATAGTTGTTTAGTGAAACTCGGTAGGGCGTACTACACACGCTATCGATGAAAGTTGCTCTTGCGTGTAACGCAAGCCAAGATTGTGTTGTGTGCAGTGAAAGATTCCTTTGCGTATAACAATAAGAAATAAAAAAATATTTCTCAAAAAATCTTAGGGTGTTACATTATACCCCCTTTAAAATTAATTTCTCCCTCAAAATCTGTCACTTCGTAACAAACAGATGAGGATACCTCTCCCTCATCATATCTTCAAGTTCCCATTTAGCTTCTTCTAATTGGTGGTTACTCCATAAAACATAAACCAATCGAGTGGTCTTGTTTCGTAGAAATTTTCCGCTACGATCCAGAATCTCTATTGGTTATTCTTCATAAGAATGATCTTGCTATAGTGGTACAACTTCTGAGCTTAGTACATGTGAAGGATCAGGTATATAATTTCTCAAGAGAGATACATAGAACACATCATGAACATGAGAGAGATTCAGTGGAAGCGCCAATTGCTATGCTCCCTTCCCAAGGCGATCCATTATTTCAAAAGGAATAATATACCTATGGCTCAACATTCCCTTCATTCTAAATCTCATTACTCTCTTACAAGGAGATATTCATAAGAACACTTTATCACCCACTTCAAACTCTAGGTCTTTTCTTCGGTTGTCGGTATAACTTTTTTGTTGACTTTGCACTTCTCTTATGTGTTGTTGAATAGATCTTACCTTTTGTACCATCTCATCAACAAGATCAGGTCCTAATAGCTTTATTTCCCCAACATCATCCCAACAAGTCGGAGATCTGCATTTCCTTCCATAAAGAACTTCATAAGGATCTAACTGAATACAAGAGTGAAATATATTATTATAAAAAACTTCCACCAAAAGAAGGCATTGATCCCAATCACCTTTGAAATCTATAGAGCATGCTCTCAACATGTCTTCTAGAGTTCGAATTGTCCTTTTAGACTGACCGTCTATCTGAGGATGATAAGCAGTGTTGAAACTCAACCCTATATCTAGAGTATGCTGAAGACATCACAAAAACATTGAGGTAAACCTTGGATCCCAATCAAATATAATGTAAGTGGTACTTTATGAAATCTTACCACTTCCTTCACATATAACCTGGAAATCTGATTAGGAGAGAAATATTCTCTAATATAAATAAAGTGTACCGACTTTGTAAGATGATCAACTATAACCCAGATAATATTATTGCCTTTGGATGTATTAGGAAGTCCAGTGACAAAGTCCATAGTGATTTTTTCCCATTTTTATTTTGGTATGGATAATGGTTGTAACATCTACTTCGACTTCTATAACTCAGCTTTAACTTTCTGACAAACCATCCATCGAGAGATATATTCAGCAACATCTCTTTTCATGTCGTCCCACCAGAAGTACTCTTTCGGGTCCCTATATATCTTCGTGCTTCCAAGGTGAATAGAGAATGAAGAACTATGAGCTTCATCCAGTATTTCCTTCTTTAATTCTGAGATGGGAGGAACACAAACCCGATTCCTGAACCTTATTATTTCATTACAATCAATGTGAAATTCAGGAACATTTCTCACCTTCTTTTGTAACTCTACATCTTCTTTCTATTCCTCTTTAATCTTTACATGTATAGATGGTTGAACATTCTTTTGAGAAAGATAAGATTTTAACCCTTCCATTATAATTCCAAGATCTATCCTTTGTAAATCCTTAAAAAATGGGTCTTTTCTGATCCTTATCATTGATAAGATAGCATGGTCTTGTCAAATTAATGCATCTTCCACCTTTTTTTCATTCCCAGGGTGGTAATGAATTGAGCAGTCGTAATCCTTAATCAGCTCTAACCATATTCTTTGGTGCCTATACATCTCCTTTTGTGTGAAAATATACTTTAAACTCTTATGATCAGTATAAATATCACACCATTCACCAGAAATATAATGCCTCCAAATCATTAATGCATGGATTACCGTAGCTTATTCCAAATCATGAGTTGGGAAATTTTGCTCATGGATTTTCAACTGTCGTGAGGCATAAGCTATCGCCATATCATTTTGCATGAGGAGACACTCCAATTCCTTCTTGGATGCATCACTGTAGATCACAAACCTTTCTCCACTATAAGGCAATGCGAGAATAGGTGCACTGGATAACATTATTTTTAACACCATGAAATTCTCTTCACACTCCTCCGTCCAAATAAACTTAACCCCTTTTAGAGTCAACCTGGTGAGTGGATTACATAATCGTGAAAAATCTTTCACAAAACGCCGATAATATCCATCCAAACCAAGAAAACATCAGATCTCAGTTACTGTTGTTGGTCTTGACCATCTTTTGATAACCCCTATTTTTGCTGGATCCACAGATATCCCCTCTTTTGAGATTATGTGACCCAAAAATGAATCTTTTTTAATCCAAAATTCACACTTGGTAAATTTGGCATAAAGCTTCTCCTTTCTCAGGGTATTTAATACAATTCTCAAGTGATCTTCATGTTCTTCCTTTCTCTTTGAATAGACAAGAATATCGTTTATAAAGACTACCACAAACTGATCAAGATAGACTTTAAAGACTCTATTCATTAGATCCATGAAGATTTCAGGGGAATTAGTAAGACCAAATGGAATCACTATAAATTCATAGTGTCAATACCTTTTACAGAAATTCGTCTTTGGTATATCCTCCCTTTGACCCTCAATTTATGACACCCTGAATGAAGAAAAATATTTGAAAAGTATTGAGCTCCGAATAGTTGGTAAAATAAGTCATCAATGCTTGGGAGAGGATATTTGTTCTTGATAGTGATCTTGTTATGTTCTTGATAATCAATGTAGAGTCTCATTGATCCATCTTTCTTCATGAAAAACAGAACAGGTTCTCCCCAAGGTGATGCACTAGGGCGTATGAATCCCTTATCAATATTCCCTTAGAGTTACTTCTTCAATTCCTACAACTCAATTGGGGCCATTCTCTATGGTGTCTTTGAAATAGGTAAAGCACCTGGTACAAGTTCTATTGAAAACACAACTTCACGATCTCATGGAAGACCTGGAAATTCCTCTGTAAAGACATCATCAAATTCCCATACAAGGGGAATATTTTTAATCGTGAGTTTCTCTACAACCATTTGAGATAAATATCCTTCATTTATTGGAATCAAGACCCATAAGGTGGAAGAAATTTACACTAGAAGGTTATATTCATCCTGACATCGATAGATGGTCATAGATTGATCTGAAATATGAAATGCGACTTCCCTTCTTTGGCAGTCGATATGATCTCCATATAAGGAAAGCCAATCCATGCCAAGAATCAAATAAAATTCCACTATATGAAGGATCACAAGACTTGCAGGAAGCACTTTCCCACAAATGTCAACTGGAGAAGAATTATAAACTTTTGATGCAACTGCAATGCCATTAGGAGTTGTCACAGCTAACTCAGCATCTAATTGTTGAGGTAGTACGACGATACCCTTAGAAAATTCTTCAGAGATAAAAGAGTGTGTGGATCCAGAATCAGATAAATGATTTTCTACTTTAGAGTGGATGGTAATTGTACCTTTGACCACTTCGTTATCATACTCCACATCACCGATTGAAATTTCCTGTGACATTGCTTTGCCTTTGGCTTTAAGAGTTTTTTGACGTCGATCATCATCAAAAACCCTTGGATTAAGGAATTGATTAGAATAATGCCCCATTTACTTTCACTTGTAACATTGAAGTGTAGTAGGTGAATTTTGTGTAGCCTTTTCTTTGTTCACACCACTAGACATCTTTTTCCCATCATTGCAGCATTCAAATGCCCGATGACCTTCTTTTCAAAATTTGAAACATTTACCTGTCCCTTTAAGACAATTCCTTTCATGTTTCTTTCCACACTTTGATCATAAGGGAAAACTCATCTTCATTTCAATGTGGTCTTTAAATTTGCCTTTGAATTCCATTCTCCTCTTCTTATCAAACCCATATGACTGATGGATTACTCCAATCACCATCTCAACCTTGAGAGAACATAAAACAATTTCCTCATAGCTATTGAAGTCCCTTATGGATAATGCCCTCTGAAGACTTGGTTTTAAGCCACTAAAGAATCAATCGATCATACTATCAGGTTGGATAATAATTTGGGAATCTTACCTTGAATGTCTTGTAAATAATGTTTCGTAGGTACCTACCGATTCATCATCCTTTTGAATCAGTTCAAGAAACTCCTTCTCCATATTAGTTCGAAGAATACTAGGAAAGTACATATTGAAAAATAAGTTCATGAACTCATCCCATTCCATGGACTCAATTTCATCTCTTTGCCTCGTATTCTGGATAATATTCCACCATTGATCAGATTCACCTTCCAAACGATATACTGCTAAGATGACTTTATCATGTTCAGAACATTCCCAGACTGAAAATATCTTTTCAGTGGTACTAATCCATTGTTCAGACACTAATTGATTAGAAGACCCATTGAATGAAGGTGGACTCTACCTCATGAATGATTCAACAGAATCTTGCTTCTTTCTTTGATTGTTTGGAAGTCCTGCATGATTCATAGCTTGAGAAATTTGTGTGAGCATGGCTACAAGATTTTTCAATCCATATCCCATAATGTTCGGTTGCTCAGGGGGGAAATCATTGAATTGCTCGTCGCATTCCACATTAACAAGGTTCTTTCGGGTTCCAGCCATTGACTAAAACCAACAAGCATAGTGTGAGAAATAGTAATCATAATAGGAAAACCACATAATCAAGAATAAAATTTCACACCTTAGGTTATATCATAGGTTATTCATGGTAACTTCTGAAACACTAATATTGTATTCTATTCTTAGACATATCCTTAGGGTTCATACTAAGGTTTTCACATCCTAGTTTTCAAAGGTTGACTATACCCTCCCTCTGATACCAACTATAACGACCCATACTTTACATAGGTTGTTAATACTTCAGAATTGAAGCATACTTATTTCAAAATAAAAAAAACCCTGATAGGATTGTATATGTATACTGGCTTTAAAAACTGGGAAACATAAACAACTGGTTCATAAAGCATCTACATTGTCTCCCGTTTATTTCATCATATCTAGAGTCCCTTTTGGAATATCATACTTAATACCCTTTTTCCTGACCTGGGTAAAAGAAAACATACAAAAAAATGGTGAGCTCAAATGATTTGTAAGGTTTAACAAAAGAAATATCAATCATATCATATTCATAAGAACATAACATTTTAAAAATCATAACCTGCAAAAGATATCATAATATCATAACATGGGATAAATCATAGTAGTGAAATTTAATCCCAATGATCATAACATATAACATGAAACATTATGGAATACACACCTAATCATAGAAAATCATTTCTTATTAGTCAATACTCATTTCCAAGACTATCTTAGTGGAAAAAGACCATTTCTAAACTGAGTTCACTCCTCGTTTCAGTCCTGTATCACCAAACTGAATTAACTTGCCATTCCAGCCTTGTCTATCACATGAGATATAAATATTTACCTAATGAAATTTTGGGAGATATAGGTCCCACCCATCTAATAAGGAAACCATTCTTATGTGTTCCACAAAATCATAAATCATATATCATAGCATAACCGATGTTATAAAAATGGGATTCTAAAACATCGTGACATCATAAAACAATTCATATACGATAAATTACTTCATTAAAATAATTCCATCATAAAATAATCAAATAAATGTAATAATAGGGATATAAATAGAACCCTATATTATCTTACATTGTAAATAATTTTGATAAAACACTTTAACTCCATTCTTGTGGAAAATATCTTTTCTACTTCAAAAACAATTTTCCATTCTTAACATGTCATAAAATTTTAAACTAAATGAAGTTAATTAAAAATAATCATGAAAACATGTAAAGTATGCTTAATGGAAATAATTTTTCATGGAATCATAAAAATCCATTCATGCCTTTTAAGTTAAAAAAACATTCTTCTTGTACTTTGGACGGAAAAGTCAAAAAGTATCTCGTACTGAAGACCTCAAAATATTCTTTTCATATCTTTTACTAAAAATTAACCAATAAGTAAAATTGGATTTAAAAAATTGTATGAGGATAGAAATAATATTACATATTGATGAATCATGGATGTGGATGACAAAAATTCCCCAGTAAATTCTGAAGTATAAACAATCTCGGATAAAAAATGAGTTTGTGAGATTTTCCCTTACCATAGGTTCGATATGGTTTGTACGTATCTGAACCTCGTATATAATGATTTAAATAATTTCATTTACATATTAAAGAGTCATATTCATTGTTATGATTTCATACATGGTCATATTCTTATCTTCTTATAATTAATATTTCATTGCTACTTGTTATTTGGGTGTTCATTGCTTTATGTTCTTATGCATGTCTTGTCGAATATATTTGTATTCCCCTTTTTAGGTTATAGATAAATTATTTATAGAAAGTAATTTGGGTAATATATACCATATTTTTTGATTAAATTAATTTATATAATTATTATTCAATGAAGATCATGTAGAACGAGTCGCATCACATCGTGGAGACGGTAGGTCGTACGTACGTACGAGCGATGATATCATTCCCATAATTATTGAATGGTTTTGGAGTGGAAGATGGAATGTCTCAGAATTAGTATCACGTTATAATAAACATATATATTCATTCTTTACAGAATTTTACCCATCCAAGTAAGGTGGTGGTGGAAAACATGTTACACCACGGTGTGGAGAAGGTATACCGTACGTACGCACATGCGGTGATTTCATTTTCTGTAAGATGGATAGAAGGTGAAATAGGGTAGTTTAATATTTATAATAACATATCAGTATATCATAGATAATTATGTTATTAATTTATGATGAAAAAATAAATAATATGAAGTTCAAGAGGAATGATACTTGAAAGAATCAGTTGAAGAGATTACCTCTTCTTCGACGCGCCGCCTTTAAGCTTCCTCTTGAGGGACTAGATTTGGACTTTTGAGAAGACCAGAACCTATAGAATATTACTAGGGAAGTTTAGAAGAGTAATTTTCAGGGGTTGGATGAGCTTTAAGGATCAATTTTGTGTAAAGATAGTGATCTTTTATAAGGGAGGATAGGGGCACCTTTGGAATTAAAAAAAATATTAATTTATAATAAATTCCAACCCCACATAAAAACTTCCAAAATGACTCAAATCTGAATATTAGAGGATATAGGGTTTTAATCTCATCAACCAATAAAATTTAGACATGTTGGGAATTTATTTTAAACATTATCAACTTGATTTATCCTTATTTAATCTATTTAATTTTATTTGTGGTAATAAGATTCTATATTTTAAATTGTTATAAATAATTACATATGTGTTGTGAATTGTCCATAACTAGATAATGTTTGACATTTTTGACCAAAAAAAAATTAATTTATAATTTTTTAAATATTTTTGTGATTTTTAATCAATTTTACATTATGTTATTTTTATAAAATATCAATAGTGTCAATTTTGACACAATTCATTTATTTGAATTTAAATAAAATCCACACATAAGATATGTTCGAACTAAAAGAATTTATAGATTCATAACATGTCATATTTATATATAAAATCAGTGGAACACATAAAATAGTTCATATTTTATTTATTTTAATATTTTTAAAACCATTTATTTGATATATCAATCAATAAAATAATATCAACCTCACTATTGTGTCACCTTTAATAATAATTATTTAATCCCTAAAAAATCTAAAAAAATTCACATGATGTAGATAATTTTATTATATTTTTGTAGACAATTCATGTTCTATGTTTCATGAAGTTTATCACTAAATTAAAATTATTATACATATAATATTTAAGAGTGTGACATGTTGTCACTTTCTTTGGTTTTAAAAACAATTAAAATATTTTCATGGTAAAAGTCAATAAAATGAATCTATTCTGATCCTTAGGTGATATGGGTAGTGTTGGATCTGAATCTACGGATTATACACAAGAGGGGGGGTGAATTGTGTCTTTTTCAAATTATTACAATCTCTTCAATTTAGACAAATTTTGTTCACTATGCTTTTGCACGATTAAATATGCAGCGGAAAAAGTAAAAGCATGAACACACGGATGTATAGTGGTTCGGGGAACAGAAGGCCCCTAGTCCACTCCACCAACGCTCAAATCCACGAGCTTGGTGATTTTCACTATCTGGTCCTCGTTTCCACAGACCCGTCCACAACTGAGTACAGGCAGTTGACACCTTTACAAGATTCAGGCAAACACAGCCTTCCTGGTTCAAACACGAACCCACACAGCTTAGAATGAGAAGCTGATCACTCAAAAATAAAAAAGGTTTCGATAAAGAAACACTTCTCCAGTTGTTCTTCACAATTGCAACAGAATGCAATTGACAGTAAATAGATCGTCGTCTTCAGAAAATAAAGATCCGTAATCAAAACAGTTCTGAGTCGATCCAGTTGCAAAAGATATTACCAAAAACTTCACAACTTCAGCAGCAGTAGATTCACAACAGGTAGTCGATGTAGAACACGTGAATCTGCTATCAAAATATTCTTTCGGTAAAAAGGATTTTACACTTCTTCTCGATCACAGAAAAGAACGCCTTTTCACAGTCTCTGTTTTCTTGCTCGTCAAAAGATCAATAACTCTATATTTCACACACTTTCCCGTGTATATATATATCTCCGAAGTTTCCAAGATAGAACATATATTCAAATCTGAGAAAATCTTCCGCATAAATAGATCCATGAAAATCTCCTTTAGATTCGCGATATTAAATGAAATAACAGAGCCGTTGTAACTCCCCTGAAGAATCGGCATAAAAAGCTCCGTTTAAATCAATCATTAATCCGTTGTAAATCGTCTTTGATTCAGTCAAAGTCGTATTTAAGAATCAGCTCGAAATCCGCCTAATAATCCGCTTGATTGACTAATTCAAAAGGAAATATCGTCTGTCAAAAATATCCCGACGCCAAACGTAGGGTTGATGACGTGGCTCCAAACGTAGAGTTCACAAACGTAAGGTTCAGAACGTAAGGTTGAACATACATACTTTCTCTTCAGCATTCAAACGTAGGTTTGATCATCCATACTTTTTCTTGCTTCAACTCTCCAAAGAACGTACGGTTGATTATAAAAGTAAGGTTGATGATCCATACTTTTGAGAAACAAACTCAACACTGAAAACTAACGTACGGTTTCTCTTCCATACTTTTCAACAACGAAAACGTAAGGTTCCTTCCAAACGTAATGTTCTTCTTCAATACTTTTCAACAACGCAAGGTTCATTAACCATACATTTCAAAATAACATAAAAAGTAAACTTTTCATCCATACGTTACGTTCATCAACGTAGGGTATGAACAGTGATTCCAGTACGCGCTAAAATTGATCTCGCGCTACAGTGATTCCAGAACGCGCTAAAATTGATCTCGCGCTACAGTGATTCCAGAATACGCTAAAATTGATCTCGGAATAAATGAAGTATAAAATCTCGTTATATAAAATAAATTCCTGCAAAATACTCAACGAAATAATTAGTAAATAATTAAGGGTATTTGTGAGCATCAAAATCATCATAAAGAGACAGAGTATTATTTAAAATAATCTCCCCCTTTAAAAAACATTATTTTGATTTTTTTAAAAACAATACATTGCTCAACAATCTCCCCCTTTTTGATGATCACAAAACCCATAAAATAATAGAACTAATTTAATTGCAATCTTGATTGAAAAAAAAAGTTTTATAAAATTTTAGAATTTTGAAAGGATTAAAACAATATTTAACTATAAAATTTCTCCCCCATAACTCTCTCATAAAAATAAATTTTCAAATAGATAAAAGATAAATGTCGTATATATCCAAATGCTCCTATATATCCAAATTTCTTCATAGGAAACGAATGAATTTAAATGTTGTGTTTATCCAAATTCTCCCCCTTTTTGTGATATCAAAAAGAATGAAAAATTACGGATTTGAACACATTCAATATTGCACTGAACTATATGTAAATGCTATAATTAACTGGATATGAATAAGTGAATTTGTTATACTGGCTAACTTAATCATAAATCAATAAATAATAAAACAAAAAAGATAAGAAAAGAATTTTTATTCACAAGCTACGACAGTGATATACAGAGGAATCAAGGTTTAGGGATAAGACAGGGAAAAAGGTGTCTATCTCCTTTGAATTGCGGTCTTGATCTCTGTAAACTGTTCTCGAAGCCTCTTCATCATCCCATCTCCTAACTTGATGATAAGATCCCTGTTCTCCTGAGTCATATGAATATCTTCAATCAAATTAACTCTGAAAAACTCATGCATTCTTTCTTCTTTTTCAACAAAAAGAGCCAGCTTTTCTGATAACTGATTCAAAAGAATCCTAATCGGTTGCTCTCCAGATGTCAACTGATCTACCAAAAATTTCTGATTATCTAGCAAAACTGACAAAGGGGCACTATTACACTGAAGATCATGTAATCTGTCACTCATATTGCTCAGTGCTCCAGTAATTGCTTGAAATCTTCGAATCAAATCAGGTGAAGAACCTGATCCACTCACAGCACTATTTGCAACAGATTCAAATTTATTCTCCATGTAAATTTTCATCTCAGACAAATCATCTTTCGTTACCATCTCTGATTTCAACTGATCAACAGCATGCAACATATCAGTTTTAAACAAATCTACTTCCTGTCTTGAAACAGTACATTCTTTCAGCTTCTGAAACTTCAACTGCTCTAAGTTCAGAGAATTTCTGAGACTATCATTCTCAGATTCCAACTGAGAGATACGCTTGTACAACTCAACAAATTTTTCTTTTCTCAAATCAGGGGCACCCTGTGCTCTATTCTCATGTTCAGAAATAGGTTGATGAGGCAAGGCAAGTGGTAAAGAATCTGCATCTGATTGTTCTTTGTCCTGAAAAGGTTGATCCACTGAACTATTCTTTGAAGCCTGAAACTCTTCCACTGAAAAATCTTCCTGAAGTACTTCTGTATTAGCTTCAGAAGTATGTTCATCACGAACAGTAGTCTCTCTGACTTCTACTGAATGATCAAGAACAATATCTTCATGTAACTCTTGAGGTCGGGCCACTTCTTCACCAGGCACTGCCTCCATAAGTTGTTCTTGTGGAATTGCTTCTTCAACAGCCACAGCAGCAGTTTGAGGTTCTAGCTGAATTTCCGGTTGAGCTACTGGTTCCTCTATCGGTGCAGTCCTCTCCACAACAGCTTCTCTCACAAAGGAATAAGAAATTACAGGTTCAGAGGATTTCAAGGTAGGAGAGATAATTTCTTCATCAATTGACCTCTTCCTTCTAGATTGAAGTCCTTCTTGACTTCTCTCTTCCTCAACTTCCTCCATCTCAAAGCGAATTCTCCTTGCCACTGTACTAATCCTTGATTCTGCTTGTCCCTCTTTGGACTTAGCCGGTTGAGCCTGAGCACTCTCCGAGTCTTCCTCAGCTCCAACAGGTAAGAGTTTTCCTTTAATTGTGCTCCAGAAATATCCGACTTTCCTCAGAGTTCCAGCATTAAAAACATTACTGTGGTGACATTTCACCCCAGCACTTACCAATCTGATCATTCCTCTTTTAAATAAAAACAAAGAAACGAACCTTCCATATGGGAAAAAGGTCATTCTTGCTTCACTCTGACAGCAGTATCTCAGATATCTTATCATAAATCGAGGAAAATTAAACTTAATATCACTCATCAAAAGATACATTATATACATGTCAGGGTACAGAATTTTCTCCATCTCAGCCATCCTTGGTGCTAAACCAGTCTGAACAAACTTTACTAAGATTTTCTGATCAGGCTCCAAATCTTTAATAAACATCTTCTTTATCACTTTGGTTCCAAATAGAAAAGACATAATGTCTTCAGACTTATGTAGAGAATCTCCAATATTCCGTAAATCAAAATGAAAAACTCCTTCATGAGGGCAGTTAAGAATTTGACTTATCTCTACAGATGATATGGAAAAGTCCTTATCCTCTATTTGAGCCAATAAACTATCCTCCGTATCTCCAAGGCTAAACTGAACAGTTCTAAAGAAATGTCTCATTGCTGCCTCATAAAGAAACTCAGAGTTTTCACTATTAAAAGCTTGCTCAAGGACTTGAAACGACAACGCTTGTTTCAACAGCAAATTAGTTTCAAACAGCCATTCTAAATCGATGACTTTACCTTGCAGTATCTTCCGACCAACTACTTTAGATTTCTTTGCAGCACTGCTCTCAGCTTCATCTGGACTCTTAGTCTTTGCCATTTCAACAACGATTTCTGAAGGTTCGTAAGTTTAGAGTTTGAAGATTCCGAAAAGGGTTTTGGAGCAGATGTGCGGTTTTAGGTTTTCGAAAGGGTTTCCGAAAAAGGTGAAAACAATTTAGAAGGTGAAACGGTTCTGACAGCCTTGATTCCCGTGTAATCACTAATCATTACTTTTATTTAAAACAAAATAAAATAACTTATAGCGAGAAACAGAAATTAAGTAGAATTCGAAAACAGAATAAGATTAAAAAGAAACTATTTAAAATTAAATAAACCTAACTCCCCCTTAATAAATTCAAACCTTGCCATGGGAAGTGGTTTAGTAAAAATATCTGCTAATTGATTTTCTGTATTTACAAATTCTAAAAATATATCCTTTTTTAACACATGATCTCTTAAAAAGTGATGTCTTATATCAATGTGCTTAGTTCTAGAATGACTAATAGGATTTTTTGAAATATTAATTGCACTAGTATTATCACATAAAATAGGCGTATTATTGAAATTTAATCCAAAGTCCATAAGAGTGTTTTTCATCCACAACACCTGTGCACAGCAACTACCTGCAGACACATATTCTGCCTCGGCTGTTGACAGGGCAACTGAGTGTTGTTTCTTACTAGACCATGATACTAAAGACTTTCCTAAAAAGTGACATGTTCCTGAAGTACTCTTCCTATCTAATCTACAGCTTCCAAAGTCAGCATCTGAATATGAAATTAAATTAAAATCAGAGGTTTTTGGATAAAGCAGAGATTGATAAATAGTACCTTTTAAATATCTAACAATTCGTTTAACAGCAGTTAAATGAGATTCTTTGGGATTTGATTGAAATCGAGCACAAAGACATACTGAATACATTATATCTGGTCTACTAGCAGTAAGATATAACAAACTACCAATCATACCTCTATATAACTTGTTGTCCACTGATTTTCCAGTTTCATCCAAATCAAGTTTTATATTAGTACACATAGGAGTTGTAAATGTCTTGCTGTTTTCAAGTCCAAATTTCTTAAGTAAATCAGTAATGTATTTGCATTGATTTAGAACATTTCCAAAATCTTTTTGAAATATTTGAAGACCCAAAAAGAAATTTAATTCTTCCATCATACTCATTTCAAATTCTTTTTGCATTAATTCTGAAAATTCATGACAAAGAATTTTATTGGTCGATCCAAAAATTACATCATCAACATAAATTTGAACCAACAAAACATTATTTTTCACAGTTTTCTTAAAGAGTGTTGGATCTGCTAGTCCAACAGTAAAATCATTTTTCAAAAGAAAAGAACTTAGTCTTTCATACCAAGCTCTATGTGCTTGTTTAAGGCCATAAAGAGCTTTAGTAAGTTTGAAAACAGAATCTGGTTTTTGAGAATTTTCAAAACCAGGAGGTTGCTCAACATAAACTTCCTCCATTAAATAACCATTTAAAAAGGCAGATTTAACATCCATCTGAAATAATTTAAAATTCATATAAGATGCATAGGCTAAAAGGATTCTAATGGCTTCTAACCTGGCTACAGGTGCAAAGGTCTCATCATAATCTATTCCTTCTTCTTGATTATATCCTTTAGCTACTAATCTTGCTTTATTTCTAGTTATTATCCCTTGATCATCCTGTTTATTCCTAAAGACCCATTTAGTTCCTATTACTGGATAATCATGTGGTCTTTCAACTAATTCCCAAACCTTATTTCTCTTAAACTGGTTCAATTCATCTTGCATTGCTATTACCCAGCTCTCATCATCTAAGGCTTCTTCTATGGTCTTAGGTTCTTGTTGGGATAGGAAAGCAGAGAATTCAACTATGTTTCCAAAGTTTCTTCTAGTTTGAATACCAGTCTCTAAGTCACCTATCACAGATTCTAAAGGGTGATTCTTTGAGGTTCTAGACTGTCTAGGCATTACATTCAAAGGCTCTTCAGTATCATGTTCTTCTGAACTGGACTGAATTTCTTTTATATCATTTTCAAAATCATTCTTTAAATTCTCAGGTCTCATGTTTTCATTAGAATCAGGTTCATCTATTTGTTCTATCCTTTTCTCAAAAGGATCAGATTCATCAAATTTCACATGAACTGATTCTTCAACAATCCTTGACTTTTTATTATAGACTCTATAAGCTTTGGAGGTTGCAGAATATCCTAAGAAAATACCTTTATCAGATTTTGGATCAAATTTACCAAGATTATCTTTGGTATTCAAGATGTAAACCTTGCATCCAAAAACTTTAAAGTAATTTACTTTAGGTTTTCTGTTATTCCATAGTTCATAGGGTGTCTTTTTCAAAATAGGTCTTATTAAAATTCTATTCATTATATAACAAGCTGTATTAACAGCTTCTTCCCAGAAATATATAGGTAGGCTATATTCATTTAACATAGTTCTAGCCATTTCTTGAATAGTTCTATTTCTTCTTTCTACAATCCCATTATGTTGAGGTGTTCTTGGAGCAGAGAAGGTGTGTTTAATACCCATGTTTGAGCAAAAGGAATTAAATTCCTGGTTCTCAAATTCTCCACCATGATCACTTCTCAATGAGATTATATTAAAACCTTTTTCATTTTGAATAGATTTACAAAAACCTTCAAATAAACTAAAAGCTTCACTTTTAAATTTCAAAAAGAAAATCCAAGTAAATCTAGAGTAATCATCAACTAATACATAAACATATAATTTACCAGCTAAACTTGCTACTCTTGAAGGTCCAAACAAATCCATATGGATAAGTTCTAGAGGTTTAGTTGTAGCAACTTTATTAACAGATTTGAATGATGATTTGTGTTGCTTGCCAAGCTGACATGCATCACAGAATCTGTCATTTTCAAATTTGAGACTAGGAAAATCAGAAACTAAATGTTTCTTAGATAATTTATGTAAAGCATATATATTGCAATGACCAAGTCTTCTATGCCAGATCCAGGATTCACTTATATTAGCAGTTAAGCAGTTTACTTGTTGTTTACACAAGGAATACAAATCCAAAGTATAAACATTATCAGTTCTGGGTGCTCTAAACTTAAACAGTTTATCTTTAGAAACAGTACAACTATTGTTAGTAAAATCAACAGTGTATCCATCATCACAGAGTTGAGAGATACTTATCAGATTGTGTTTTAACCCTTGTACATAAAGTACTTTGTTGATTGAGACTGTCTCTGGATCTCCAACTGTTCCAATACCAATAATCTTTCCTTTGGCATTGTCACCAAAGGTGACAAGTCCTCCTTCCTTTCGAGTAAGAGAAGAGAAATTAGCTGAAGTTCCACTCATGTGTCTTGAGCAGCCACTGTCCATATACCATATTTCTTTCTTTCTTTGGTGACCTGCTACCTGCAAAGACATTCAAACAAATTGCTTTCGTACCCATATTTTGTTGGGTCCAAGAGTGTTAGCAAGCAGTGATCTGGGTATCCAGATTTGCTTTGTTTTCTTAAAATTGATTGAATCATATAGATCGTTGGAAATATAAGCTTTCTTAATTCCACATATCTGAGGTTGTCTTAGAAAACAGTTTTTAGCTATATGACCTCTTGTTCCACAGTAGTTACAAATAACCTGTTTAGTGCTAGGAACAAAATAATTTTTGTATAACTTAGGTTTTTCTCCTTTACTTCCAATTCCAAACCTTTCCTTTTTAATTACAGTTTTTCCAAGTATCTCATTTAAGGTGTTTTCTCCTTTTGTAAAAATTAATGCAGCCGTTTTATAAGATTCTACTTCATCCTGTAGAGTTTTTATTTTTGATTCAAAATTAATTTTATTTGATTCAGCAGAATTGTATTTGTCAATTAATTCCTTATGTTGTTTTAGCAAAGTATTTCTCTCATCTGAAATAGCTTTGTACAAGTTCTTTATAGATTTATATTTATTAAATAATGAGTCATACCTTTCTTCAAGCATATTGCAGTAAGCTGCAAGTTTTTTATTTGAGAGGCTTGTTTCAGAGTTTGATTCATTATTTGAGTCAGAGGAATAGTATGAGTGTACCTCATCAGTTTCAGCCATGAAACACATATTTGCTTTTAAATTGGCTTCCTCCTTCTCTGAGCATGATTCAGAAGAATTACTTGAGTCTTCAGAAACACTCCAAGTAGCTTTCATAGCTTTCTTGTCTTTCTGCTCATAATCATCTCTTTTGAAGAATTTCTTCTTCTTTGCATCTTTCAATTTTGGGCAATCTGGTCTGATATGTCCCATCTTTTTGCATTCATAACATCTCACTTCCTTGCTATCCTTTTTAAAGGATTTCTTGAAGTCTTTCTTCTTACTATAGAACTTTCTGAATTTTCTGGCTAGCTGTGCCAGTTCTTCATCCGAATTTGAAGAATCAGAGCTTTCTGATTTAGCACTCACTTCTTTGTTCTTCATCTTTCTATCCTTTTGTTGAGAAGTCACTTTCAAAGCAGTATTTTCCCTTTTTATGTAGACTTTATGCTCATTTACCTCATCTTGCATTTCAGCTTCGTACATCATCAGTGTACCAATCAGTTCTCTCATAGTTAGATCTTTAACAGAAGTTGATTGTCTGATTGCTGCAGAGATTCCATTCCATCGAGTAGGAAGTACTCTCAGTACCTTCAACGCTTGATCAGCCTGCTTGATTGGTTCTCCTAGAGCTGTTATATTATTGACAATTTCTGTCAATCTTCCATTCATCTGAGTGATGCTCTCTCCTTCAATCATTCTGAAAGTATCGAATTTTAACTTAGCAGTTGCATATCTCATCTGTCTTACATTATCTGTTCCTTCATAAGCAACAGCTATTGTTTGCCACATTTCATATGCAGTCGGGCATTGAGATACTCTGTTAAATTCGTCTGGTCCTAGACCACAGATGATTGCATTCATAGCTTTTGAATTTATGTCATACTCAGCCTCTGTAGCAGCACTCCATGTATCGGGATTTTCAGGAATTTCATAGGGAGTCAGAATCTTTGAATAGACTCTGTAACCAAGATTTTTCAGATAAATAATCAAACGTGATTTCCAGCAGCCATAATTATCTCCATTAAAGTAAGGTGCTCTGACCATTGACATTCCCTCTCTCATATCAGCCATGATACACTCTGTATAATCTTTAAATACTTCTAGCTTGATAGGACTTTAGAAATAAGAAGCTCCTCCTCTGATACCAATTGTTGGATCTGAATCTACGGATTATACACAAGAGGGGGGGTGAATTGTGTCTTTTTCAAATTATTACAATCTCTTCAATTTAGACAAATTCTGTTCACTATGCTTTTTCACGATTAAATATGCAGCGGAAAAAGTAAAAGCATGATCACACGGATGTATAGTGGTTCGGGGAACAGAAGGCCCCTAGTCCACTCCACCAACGCTCAAATCCACGAGCTTGGTGATTTTCACTATCTGGTCCTCGTTTCCACAGACCCGTCCACAACTGAGTACAGGCAGTTGACACCTTTACAAGATTCAGGCAAACACAGCCTTCCTGGTTCAAACACGAACCCACACAGCTTAGAACGAGAAGCTGATCACTCAAAAATAAAAAAGGTTTCGATAAAGAAACACTTCTCCAGTTGTTCTTCACAATTGCAACAGAATGCAATTGACAGTAAATAGATCGTCGTCTTCAGAAAATAAAGATCCGTAATCAAAACAGTTATGAGTCGATCCAGTTGCAAAAGATATTACCAAAAACTTCACAACTTCAGCAGCAGTAGATTCACAACAGGTAGTCGATGTAGAACACGTGAATCTGCTATCAAAATCTTCTTTCGGTAAAAAGGATTTTACACTTCTTCTCGATCACAGAAAAGAACGCCTTTTCACAGTCTCTGTTTTCTTGCTCGTCAAAAGATCAATAACTCTATATTTCACACACTTTCCCGTGTATATATATATCTCCGAAGTTTCCAAGATAGAACATATATTCAAATCTGAGAAAATCTTCCGCATAAATAGATCCATGAAAATATCCTTTAGATTCGCGATATTAAATGAAATAACAGAGCCGTTGTAACTCCCCTGAAGAATCGGCATAAAAAGCTCCGTTTAAATCAATCATTAATCCGTTGTAAATCGTCTTTGATTCAGTCAAAGTCGTATTTAAGAATCAGCTCGAAATCCGCCTAATAATCCGCTTGATTGACTAATTCAAAAGGAAATATCGTCTGTCAAAAATATCCCGACGCCAAACGTAGGGTTGATGACGTGGCTCCAAACGTAGAGTTCAGAAACGTAAGGTTCAGAACGTAAGGTTGAACATACATACTTTCTCTTCAGCATTCAAACGTAGGGTTGATCATCCATACTTTGTCTTGCTTCAACTCTCCAAAGAACGTACGGTTGATTATAAAAGTAAGGTTGATGATCCATACTTTTGAGAAACAAACTCAACACTGAAAACTAACGTACGGTTTCTCTTCCATACTTTTCAACAACGAAAACGTAAGGTTCCTTCCAAACGTAATGTTCTTCTTCAATACTTTTCAACAACGTAAGGTTCATTAACCATACGTTTCAAAATAACATAAAAAGTAAACTTTTCATCCATACGTTACGTTCATCAACGTAGGGTATGAACAGTGATTCCAGTACGCGCTAAAATTGATCTCGCGCTACAGTGATTCCAGAACGCGCTAAAATTGATCTCGCGCTACAGTGATTCCAGAATACGCTAAAATTGATCTCGGAATAAATGAAGTATAAAATCTCGTTATATAAAATAAATTCCTGCAAAATACTCAACGAAATAATTAGTAAATAATTAAGGGTATTTGTGAGCATCAAAATCATCATAAAGAGACAGAGTATTATTTAAAATAATCTCCCCCTTTAAAAAACATTATTTTGATTTGTTTAAAAACAATACATTGCTCAACAGGTAGGGTTTTCGTCATCCAATAGAATTTTGGTAGGTGTTAGGGTAATTTTATAATCTTATTTTTACCCTTAATTACCTGATTTACCTTTAACTACAATAAATAAAAATTACTGTAGTTACTATTCATAATTTCAAAAAAATAAAATAACATATTAACATAATTTGGACCCACTTAATCCAATTATGGAATTAATTTTTCAAAAATCAAAACACAGAAGTTGCAGTAATTAATTTTAAATTAATCTCGTTGTTAAGAAAATGAGTTTTAAAAGTTAAAACATTGTCAAAGATTGAAATGTTTTTACCTATGAATTAAATGTAAAATTAATGGTAATGACATAAATTATATTAAATGGTAAAAATATATTCTCTTTATACTTTAAAACCATTAAATATTATAATTTAACCATATATATTATTATGATGAAAAAAAGTTGTTTTTAAATAAAATATAGCGTGTTTTTACTATTCATTAAAATATGAAAGTCGTCAAAAAAGTATCAAAAATTTATCCAATGTAGATTTTTAAATCTTGACTCAAAAGAATAAATATATTTTGTAAAATTGAACTTATAAATTGTCTAAAATTATATTTAACATGGGTGCTCTATCAAACGGCGGTAAAACTTCATTTTTAGAAAAATACTTCTTTTGTCCAAAAAACTGATTTTGTTTCCATGTCTCATTATAGAAAATGTGTAAGATGAATTATAATGTTCTAAAATTTAAACTTCATTTAATAATATTCAAAAAGGCTAGTCCATAATAATATTATAACAATATATCGTTGTTTAGTGAATCCCCATATTGCATACTGCACACGCTATCGAGGAAGGCTGCTCTTCCGTGTAACACAAGACAAGATATTGTTGTGTGGAGTGAAAGATTCCATTGCGTCTAAGATAATTAATTAAAAAAAATTATAATTAAATATTAGGGATTTACAGTGTAAGAGAGGGAGACCAGTGAGAACCGGTGGTAGGGACTCAATAATGACATTGACGCCATGTAACCTAACTCAGACCACAACTTCTTCCTTCTTTCATATGGGTCTACCATAAACACTATGGATGAATAAATCAAGCATAAAGACACAAACAACAAATTAAAATTTGATATAGATAACTGATTAACTTTGAAAGTTTATAGTAGCCCAAATCTAGGAATTTGAAACTAAACAAGTGCATGCGAGGAAGAATCATTGTGAAGAATAAAAATCCACTAAGATCACAATGAACCAAAAGAATATTCTATGTCATATATTCACTAGGGATTTGATTCTCTCTACGGACACAACTTGAAAACCAAATATCAGATTATTGAAGATCGACTGAAGAGGCATTCTGAGGATGAAAACCCAAAAATGAATAAATCTGACTATAGTGGCATTCCATGGAAGAAACCATTTTGGAAATCATTTTAATTGAAAAAATATAATGAGGGTTTAGAATTTTTTTGAAAACCAATTTTCTTGAATACTTATAAAAGGATATTGAATTTTTTTGAAACCCATATCTCTAAAAATACTTTGCATTCTTATAAATAATTCTTGAAATAATTTGGAAAACTTATTTCCTTGAAAACTTATAAAATAATCTTGATAAATTTTGAAAATAATTTTTCTTTAAAATTTATAAAAAAATATTCAAAACATTTTGAAAATTTTGTACATGAAAAATTATGAAATAAGATTGAAATTTTTTTGAAAACAACATTCTTTTAATGCTTGTGAAAGAACCATGAAAAAAAAATTAACAACATTTTCATTCAATCCCACATTAATATATGGAATGTCTATATTATTAGGAAAACACCTTATTTTATAAAATAAACTTTTAATATCTAAAATGAGGCTTCATGGTAATGTCATTCATGATGATAAGTGAATCCATTCATGTCAAACATGTTTTAGGCACAATAAAAATGTTAAAAAAGTGACTTGACCAGAAAACGACAAGAAGTGTCCTTTTACGGAATGTTTTGATTATAAAGGAAAAAAAATAGTTAAAAATGTATTTTAAATAATGTAGGATAATATTATAATCTTTTTTTTGTAAACTCTTTATTATATAAAACATGGTTTGAAGGAACACAGATTTCTAAACGAAGATATGGTAATGTTGGGATTTCATTAAAACAATTTTTAACTATATAATGTACCAATGAGTGGAAAAATATTAATAATATATGAATATATCATGAATAACTAGAGGATAATAATATTAATTAATTTTTATGATAGAGGTATTATAAAATTAAAACAATAAAAACATAATCATAAAAAATCATGAATAGCGATGAGATTGTTTCAATAAACTCTAATCACTTGGTAATGTGGGATCATACTCTCCATGTAAGAAATTTTTTTATGCATTTTAGAATTTAATTAAAATATTTATATTAATTATATAACACATAAAACATAAGTATATAAAACATGAAAATGAATTCAGGTGCATAACAAAACATGTGTCTCAATGAATAAAAATTGAGCAAAACAATTTACAGATTTGGTAATGATTGAAAGTGTAACCACCTAAAATAAAGGTAATATAATGTATATAAAAGGTATATTAACAAAAAATTACTATAATAATCATTGAATACATCTATTCTCAGTTTAAACACTACACAAAAGAAATGGGTGGAGTATAAAGCATGCATCTCACAAAAATACAAAGGGAGATTAAATCCCCTACCCATCTATTAGGACTCTATTTATACTCATAATAGATTCTTATATAATAAATTTATGTTTATTATTAATTTTTTATATAATAATTGTCTTATATATAACACCATATATGGTTTATTTATGACCATATAGTACCCGATTTTTAACAATCATGTGTTAATGTTTCACTAAGGGTAATATTTTCTTTGTTCTTCACATGTGTCTTTATTTTTTATATCTTCTGCCCATATACTTACATCCTGATTTAAAAAGTGTACACAATTATATAAAAAAAATATATATTCATTATATGTGTATTATAAAAATCTATATAACATTGATGTATGATATTGAATACACAATTCATGGGGACGGTAATTAGTTCATTCGTATGAATGTTGTTTACGTTTCTATTGTTCTATTGAAAGAAAAAAGGAAATAAAATAGGTGCATATATATGTACATATATAATTATTACAGTATCATTATTATACCATATAAATCATGTATGATCACGAAATCTGTCCTTAATACATTTAGTGGAGTGTGTGAATGAATCACATTTCATTGAGGGAGTAGTAGTCCAAACATCCTCAAAAGAAATTATAATATTTATGCCAAATAGATGGTATAAATATATTTGTTATAAAAAAGAATAAAAAAGATTAATTACATAATAAATATAATATATAAAATATATAAATATTTTTTCCACCATTATTTCCACCATGAGGTTTGGTAAAGGAAAAATGAACATTCATCATTTCATAAGGCAATAGTTTGCTGTACATGTAACCAGTATGTATGTTACCCATTAGATTTAAGTGTGTGAACGTATTTGTATGATCCATAGATTAATAAAATAATAGTTTATTTATTATACTGGGGATTTTATAAAATCATGGAAATTATAGAGTGGGGGGAGGGTGGAGAAAAAAATAAATGAAATGAGCTTGAGAGAAGTCGTTACCACTTAATCAAGTAATGCCTTTGGGTTTGTGCCAAAAGGCTTCCATGGAGAGATATAAACAAAATGAGATACTTATAGGAGTAATTTGGGTATTTTTGAATTTTATTTTTCAAATACTGGCTCATCCTATGTGGTTTTAGAGGTATTAATGAGAGGGAGAGTTGGTGTCCTTTTATACGGAAGGGAAACAATATACTTGGAATTTTTAAAAAAAAGTTGAGCGTACCCACATTTTTACTTAAAAAATGTAATAAAACAATCTATACTAAATATTATGAGGTTAATGGGAAAATAATTTCCATATAATTAGTGTTATTAAAGTTTCTAGGTCATTTTGGGTCTTTAATTAATGTTTTAGTACATTTTTCACCTAATTTTTCTCTAAATCATTGTAATTAATTTTAATCCCTTTCACTACTCTTTTTGTTGAAAAATATACTAACCATATTAGGAATTTTAAATTATTCAGATTTCAAATATGGGTTCTATTTTTGAATATTATAATCATATAAGTTCTATAAATTAATCTTAAAATGATATTATTGATGGGATTACACTACAAGGTTTTAAAGTAAAAATGTCCTAATGGTTCATATGTTTTCTATACACAATTTCTAAGTGAAATTGATTTCAATGACCTAAATTGGATTAATTGATAAATATATGATCGAATTAAACTTTTAACCCAAATTAAAATATAATCTAACCTAATATATAAATTATATGAAAGGGAAATTTTGAATTAAAATATGATATTGTTCACTATTCATCTAAAAATGAGTCTTAATAGAAAATACCAAAAATTTGTCCTAACATAATTTCAATATTATAAATTCAAAAATGAAGTTTATTTAATCTAATTAAATTTTTTCAAAATGTCTAAAATTAATTTTATTATTTTTCATAGAAGAAAATTAGAATTAGTTAATTTGGGAAAATAGTATTTTTAAACATGTAGAAAAAAAATCATTTTTAATAAATATGTTTTATTTATATATAAAAATTATAAAAAATATTATAAAAGTAATTATTACTATTCATATTATGATGTTCAGTGAAATATTAATAATTATATCATTTATAAATTTATAACAATAAAATGATATTTTGTTGAAACATCTGTGTTGCGTGTAACATACGCCAATTCGTTGTTGTGTGTAAAGTACACCAAGTCCTTGTTTCATTAAACAAACTCCAAGTATATGCTACATGTAAATTATTCCAATTTATTTCCATTTGAAACAAATGTTTAACATATGTTTTGCAATACATAAATGAAATTTTAAATTATTTGTGAAAGAATATTCTATAAAATCTAAGGGTGTCACAAACCAACCTCCATTTTGAGAATCACTTCCATTCCATCATAATTGTTTCGATCATACTTCCTCAATATTTTTATCTAATTATTGATATTAGTTTTCATTTAAAGATAATATTCATTTTCCCTCAATATTTTTCTATATAATTATCTACATTGACTTATTCAAGGTTTCATGTTTCCACTTATTATTTGACATGATCTATTATGTTCCAAAACACTTTTCAAACCTATTATTCAGAATAACTATTTGAAATATAGTTTTATCCAAATAATTTTTCATTACAATTCTACTTTAATTTCATGGAATCTTCTTCATTCACTTGTGTTATTTTTTAACTTCCATTGAGATTTGATGACAATTCATTCTCTAATTATTTTCTATATTCTCATCATCATGATACAAACTATAGTATTTATTTACACTATTAAATGTAATTTTTACAACACCTCCATGATTTAATAATATCAATAAAAGTTTAAATTTGAATGTTTTTTCCAATTCTAATGTTTATTTGTGAATATATCCTTACTTATATTAAAATATTCTCAAATTTCATTGAAAAATCAATATTTATTTGATATATTATCTTACCCTTTCTTATTTTTGATACATATAATGGATTCCAAATCCATATCATACATGAAATTATTTTTTATGTTTTATAATTCCAAAACTCTTAAGTAATAAAAAATTTAATTTAATTCATCTATTGACAACCCAAAGATTAGAATTCAGGATCTGGTGCTAAATATACATATGTTCAATATATCATATGAATTAAAAAAATCCAAATATAAAAGTTTTAGTGTCATCGGGATCCGGGAAAATATACAAAACATCACATGATACATTTCTCATTTCTTCACAAATATTACCCACACATGTATTTCCTTATTATGTATCCCTTTCATCACATTTCTTACGGGAATTTATATGCATATCTAATAGGTGTTCTTTAAATACGAATAATGGATAAAAATGAAAATGGATCATTAGTGATGAAATTGGGTAAAACATGAGACTTGATATTAGAACATGACAATGATGGTAAGATTCATAACATTATTATAATAATATAAGGCATAAAATTACTATAAGTACATGAGGCCCAACAAGACCATAAGTACAATAGGAATAAAATGACCATACATATATGGTTATTAACAAGATCATTTGTATCTGAGGCATAACATGATCATATTTACATTAGGTGAGGCAAGGAAATGTAGTGAAAACATAAATAAAATACCTTCATAATAATATCAGAAACGAGTATCATTAATGTTTCATAAAACATACTACCATGGAAATCTCTAATGGTATCATGAACATGTTATCTCTGAAGATTAATTCTTTAAATGATTTATCGGTCTATTAATAGGAACACACAATAGGTAATATTTTAATCTAATAAGAGTAACATACATCAGTTAACATGGCCTCTTTTCTATATTCACTGGATAAATATCAGGGAAAACCCTTTATATAAATTAATTCATGTAGGCCTCATAAGAAAAATATACAAAATTATCTTAATATTTATCTCATAAACCCATGGATGATAAATGAGTGTCAAATAAAAGTAAGAACCACACTATATAAATACCCTTAAATAAGGATAAATTAATATGTTATACTTATACTTTATGGAAAAAATTGAATATGGTTTAGTTAATAATCACCCTACCCAAGAAAGGGATGAGTTTCAAGGAGACAACCTTCAATAAAATGAAACGTACAAATTTATTCACATAAAAAATTCATTAGATGAAAAGATAATAATAATTTATGGAAAGGCAAGATAAATGCAAGCATGGGTCATTATCAACATTGATCTTATTTACACTATATAATGTGTTCATATTGGCATTAACATTCTGGATAATGGTAGGGTCCATGATAATGTTTTATGTGATAGAGAAAATGATTGTTTTTTATAAAGTAGGTGGCATAGAATCCAGTGAAAATTTTTAATGTGGACATTTGGTTGAATACCCAACAATCAAACATAGGTACTATATGACATTCATAATGCAGAGTATAATACCACAATTAAATGAATCACACCATGAACTGATAGAGGGATTTTTTTTGAAAGAATGATATCAATTGTTTTTAAATATATATCAAATAATTAAAATCCTTTATTATCACTCATAATGTGCATGTGTTCTTTCCAAAGAACACCCCGTGGACTGTGAAAACATTTTTACAGTAAGGGCCTACTCACCTACACCAGAATGAAGTTTGAGATGTACCTAAATAACCCTTTTTAGTGTTAAATAACTAGATTAATTTTATCCAAAACCATGTTCAAAATTAGCATACAAACATAGACGTCATTTACATGAAAACCACACACACTATTCATTAACAAATTTAGAATAGTTTTATGGATACAAGATTATAACAACATAGAAAAAGGAAATAAAGATAGGGAATAAATGGAATATATTTTAAAACAAATAAAATGTAATGTAATACCATGTAATAAACAGTTTCCATGTATATGAAATTGGAATTTATAATGAAAATATAACAATGTAATGTACTTGAAAATGTAAATTGACAGATTTAGGAAACCCTTACCTTGGGATGATGATTTTTATAGGTAGATAACGACTTAGATAAACCATGGAACCAACATTGAAAGACTCTTGTGAGGGATTTTGAGAGAGGAATCATGCTAAACGGATTGTGTTTATAATATGAGGAGGAAATGAGGGTGTTTATACTAGAAGGGTTATGGTTTTAACTAATTAAGAATTGATTATTTTTTATTTGATTCTAAACACAATTGGGTGAAATTAATTATAAATATTTTGGTTGAAAATTAATGTTATCATGTCTGGTAAAGGTCATATAAAAATATATAAAACGATTTATTTTTATGTATTTTATGCTTTTACCATTTTACTTTAACATGTTACTTTATTTTACCAATACAAAAGTAAATTTTCATTTACCATGGTAAAATTTGGTTACCAAAAAAATGAAAATGACCTCATTACCTAATTTGGAAATTATAATTACCAATATGAAATCGATCCAACCTAAATCAATTCAAAAAATTGATACAAATAAATTCTAATATGATAAGAATATAACCCATAAAAGTTTTTTGTATAAAATTAAAATTCAGCATTTTCAAAATGTAATGCATGTGTTTCTAAATGTAACCCATTTTATTTTATTATTTTTTAAATACTTTTATTAAAATATTAGGTATTAATAAATTTTTAATCATGATCATAAATGGAATATATTATAAGAGTTATAGAATGACTAAAATTATTATTCTCACATTTAAAAAAAATAAAAAACTCTTTACCCAAAAAAATAATTCTCCACAAAAACAATAAATTCACCCTATGATAATTCTGACGTACTGAATTTAAAAATTAAATTTATTTTACAAATAATAATACTATAAATATGATAACAATATATTTTTAATTCAAATCCTTATTTATTTAGTTTTGATAGTTTTTAGGATATAAAGAACTTTTTTACCGTTATCAAAAGTACTAAGATATTTATAATTCATATTATCATATAAAAGTTCCTTATAATATAATTTGATGATTAAAAAAAATTATTTAAGATGTATAGATATATCATAATAAAATTTTAAATTAAAATTAAATGTTTATATAGTCTCAAAAAATAACTTTTAAAATAACACAAATGGTAACTTTATTGCACCACCAACAATAATAATGTCCAACCGTATAATTTATAAATGGTGACAATTCCAACTGATTATATTATCCAATATTCCTTAGGCTGAACAGTTTTGTTAACTAATAAATAAAACAAATTTATATCTTAATGAATCACCACCTAAATTAAAATAGTTCTTATAGATCTATTGATTATGTATATTTATTTCATAATGTGTCTCTTCCATTTTAAAATCTTTATTGAACGGGTGATCTTTATTGTGGAATTCAAGCCTATCGAGTTAGATTCAGTGAAATTAAAATTAATTTTTCTTTATATATTATATATGTTGTTTGTTATATTTTTCTCTATATATTAATGATGTTTAAGGTTATTATGAAATGAAAAATTCATTCTATGTGATTATAATTAAATAGTCAAAATAAGAGATCTTGTATTAATAACATATCAAGATTTTTAGGTTGTTACATTCAACCCCTTAAAAATGTGTGTAATCAAAATATTATCTTATTTTTTGATAACCTATAATTAATTCCTTTTAATTCAATTTATCATGATCTTATTTAGAGTTATATGTGTTTATTTATTATTTTATTATATAGTATAAAACATGAATATAGGAATGGTAAAGACATTGGTGTTGTTTCCTTTAATGAATGAGAAAATATTATTTAGATTTTTAAATCATATCACAAATGTACTATGATTCATACAAATGAAAAGGTGTTGGATAGATCAAATAGTTTTTTAAGGAGATTATAATGTTCTAAATAATATATTGAAAAAATTTTAACTACATTTTTCAATAATATTATCAATCAAATTATCTAGACAAGATAAAAATGTGGTATATGATTTCATTACTTACATTCGGAAAATTACATTTAATATAATAAAATGAAAATGTTAAAATATGAAATTAATTAAATGTAACTAAATTATGAAAATTTTAATTATCCTTTATTTCCATACATGATGTTATAATAAATACATAAATAATAATATTGATAATTTTAATAATAATCAAGATAATAAATTACAAGAGAGGTTATAATCCTATTATTTTTCTAATGTAGGGATTTTAAGATAGTATATTATAATATTTTCTTTTTTATAATTGGGAAGTTAAACATTGTATACTTATTTTATTGATAGTTTATTAAAAAAATTAGGTTAACCAATGCATATCCCTAATAAAGAAATTACATCCCCATAATTTTACTCATTAAAAGACAATTACAAAATACAAATGTCAGCAAAAATGTAATCTATAAAAAGGAAAAATTATGAGAACCTTAGATACATTCATCCTATTTTTTCGAAGAGGTTACACTATACATTGTATTTTAGTGAAAATTGTTTCTTGTATAAGGCTATCTACCCAAATACTATAAATCCTAATTCCAAAAAATAAACAAACCCATCTCTAATACAAAATATGATGCCCTAGGCTCACACTTCCAAATTTTGTTCTAAAATAGAAACATTTTAATACATCATATGAATTAAGAAAGACTATTATGATCATAATTTTATTTTGATGGGAACTAGATACATTTACAACAAAACTTATTGTAAAAATAACATATCTTCCCAAATATGCTACACAAATTTATTTCCCTTATACACATCCCTTTCCAAGAATTCATGGGATGATGGGGAACATAATAAAAGTGTGAGATATAAAGCACAGTAGAGTATAAAAAATAAAATGGCGCATTAATGAATATATTGGTTAAAACACAAGGCCTGGTATTAGAACATGAACATGTTTATACAAATCCTAAAATGAACATAAGAACACGAGGCATACCATGATCATATGTAAATGAGGGATAACATGATCATAAGTAAATGGGGAATAATTGGATCATAAGTACATGAGGCATAACATGATAATATAAACATGATGCATAACATGATCCTAAGTACATGAGAATTAACATAGAAATGTGGTGATAACATAAACAAGATATATTCATAAACATATTATCAATTTTCATCACTAAGGAATCACAAAACATTTCAGAAAGGAATGCTTCTAATTTTTCATGAACATGTTATCTCTTGTGATTAATTATTTACCCAATTCATTATTCTCATAGTAGTTACATAAAATTGTTAAATTTTTTATATTTTATAAGATTCTTACACCAATAAAATCTTCCCTAATACCTAATGTATTGGAGTGATATCAAGTAACACCCTTTATATGATTAATTCATGTGTCCCATATGATTAAAACATACATAAATCATTCAATATTTGACAAATCAACACCTAGAAGATAAATGGTAGTCCAATGAATTTATGAATAACTCTACATAAAAACCCTTCATCAATGATAATGAATTTTGGGTTATTTACATAGTATATACTAAATGGTATATGGTTTACTCAATAACCGCCCATTACATTTGATGGATGAGTTTCTAGGTGAATACCCCAAAATTAGATGAATCATACCATGGTATCTATAGGGTAATACATTGGATTAAGTTTTTTGAATAGATGATGATATGGGATGATAAATACATTAACGATTCATTCTAAATTTTGATCTTATTTCCATTATAGATTTTGTTTATAGAAACATTGGGATAAAGGTTAAAATAAAATTTCTATGATAAATATTCTATTGAATGAGAACATTATAATTGGTTACAAGTTATGTTTGAATGAATCCCATTAAAAGGATTAAACTTGGTATCTGGGTGAATACCAAACAATAAACATTAGGATCATTAGGTCATTCACTATGTGGAGGATATTATCCCAATTGAGGGAATAACAACTAGAATTTATTGAGGGATGATTCTTGGAAGATGGATATAATTTTAATTCAATTATCAATATACATAATAAAATATATTATTATGGATTATAATGTGGATTTGAGTTATGAAAATAAAACCCCACGGGAGTTTCAAACCATGTGCCGAATAAGGTCCCACTCACTATGAACCATAATGATGTCCAATATATACCCAAAAAAATGTTTGTAGGGTGTTAATTCCTTGATGTGTCTCATCCAAAACCACATACACATATAGAATTTAAATTCTATATTTTGAAGGTCATGAATATATTATAAATGGAACTTAGTTTCTCCCTTATCAATTGAAATATAATGCAATGATGTATAAAAATGTTGAAGGTGTGTAATTCTGTGAAAAAAAATTTAAATATTATATTCCTGAGAAACTAATCCATATCCTTTTATAGTCAAATCATCTCAAATTTTCTTTCCTAACCTTGATTGAATGTAATGAAATAAAAATGACACAAGAAACATATAATTTTACATGGATTCACCCAAATGTCGATGACTAAATATTTAAAGTGTTTGGATCATGTATGATATACAAATTATCAACTATTATAAAATATGATTTTATGTTTTTTGGTAGGTATTATTCTGAATATTGTATTACATCAAAACCATTTATCTATAAAATTAATTTTAACTACATACCATCATTAGGAATTGAAATTTCCTATGATATATATTCCTTAAATTAATGAACATAATCTACATAAATTATATCAAATGGAATAAAAGAACATTGATCTTCTTCTCAACTTTTCAAAATGATCAATTCATGCGTATGAGCATTCATATTTACTCTATATTTAGAATCATCTATATAAATCATTTTTTAAAATAATAAAAACAAATTAGATACCTTTAACACGATACTGATCAAGTAGTATAATGTGCCAGTTTATCTCACTTGACATATTCTTCTTCTTTGTCAATTGAATACCTCTAAGTAATATCTATTAAATAACCTAGGTGTTCTATTTACTATAGTTTAAAATACATTCTCCCTTTTTTATATCTATAGTTTTCAAACATCCTTTTCATAATTGGTTTATAAATATATTTTTCTAGAAGACTCTTTAAAAATTCATGATTCAAGAATCTATGGAAAAAACATTCAATCTAAAAAATTGAAATTATTATCTTAATTGAATTTATCTTCATATTTAAGCACACTCTTCTTCTTCATAAATATTCATTTATTTTTTCACTAATGATCCTCAACATAATTTTTATACAAAATCATCAATATAACCACACAATAATTCTATCAGTTAATATGATCATTAATGATTTTTTAATTTTTTAATTTAAATATTTTGGAATAAATGGGTATTGTTCCTATAATTCTATTTTAATTTAAGTATCCTCAAAGCGCATCTTTAATTAAGTATAAATCATTTTCTTTTTATATATTTTAATTTAATACCAACCAATTACGACCAAAATTAATTCATAGAAATGTCTTATAAACCATTGAAATTTTCAAAATTTAGGAAAGTAACACTCACATAAAATTAAATGGAACATTCATTAATGAAAAAATATATTCCTTTACATGTTTTATGTTAAATGTTAACCCTAACATACTATATTTAATCAAAGGGTAAATTTACAATTTCAACATTACTGGCTATGATATTTGAATTAAATGAATCTAATTTTTCATATTCTGTCACCAGTAGTTCAATTTCGAGATGGTTATTAGAACTAATTTTTGTATTCTCATAATTACTCTTACATATTATAAACATGTTGAAATTTTAATATTTTACTCAGAGTGAATTTTATACATGCATCAGATATAATGATAGACATTTGGAACTTTTAAAATGCCTGATGTATATTGGGGATAAGATATAAATATTGATATAAATTACCATTTAATAAACATATTGTCTTGTAGGACACATATAATTCACTATTCTTGTGTTATATTTAATTTAAAATGACATCATTGTTATGTTTATGCATAAAACACATAAATAGTTATTCTACGTTTTCCGTAACTCATAGTTTATCTAAAACATCAACTAAACCAACTAAAATCCTCTTAAGAAACCCCATATCATCTGAAAAAATTTATAAATCATCTTATAAGCATTCTCAATGTATTAAATGACTCTGAATCATAATTCATAAAAAATAAAACACTTCAAAAAAATTAGTAGGATATGTTGGACCCAGACACTTTGAAAAGGTATGGGTTTCTTTAAAAAAATTATTTATCTCTATGATCATTGGATGGGCATGTTATAACTATATATAGAATCATAATGTGGGTTGGTAGAGATCTAAAAAAAACAGGGGGCTTATCGGTGGCTCGGAATTATAAAGAGGTTTTTATTGTGCCACTGGAAAGATGAAATTGATACCCTAAGTAACCCGTAGTAAAAAAGTGGCAATACATGGGGCCTAGGTTCCCTAACTACAAAGTGATAGCAACACACCTAAACCTCTAGTCCACCAATTTTCTTGTAGAGTCCATCAGTGGACATGTAGCCTCTATTATGCTTTTGGAATAAGTGGGAACCCCATCATTTCACTAGGGTTACACCATTAACACTATTTTATTATTTTTGGCTTCCCACCATGTTGTATGAGCTCCACACTCACCTATCTCCCTCTCCTTAAGAGATGAATGTCCTCCTTTTTTAAAGATTATTTTGGTCATTGTTAGGTGAGATTTAGAATAAGTGGTTTAGTTCGGTAACCCTTTCCATCTATTAACTATTTTTTCACTATCAATTTTTGTATCACTTTTTTTTATAATGTTCTATATTTTTAGGTTATGTTTATAATTAATCATTTTATAATGATTTATACTATACTAAATAAAAAAATCTAGATCCATGGACACTTCTAAGTATAATTTTTGTGGTCTCTAAACGTTTTTCCATAGTATTTTTTAATTTTCACGAGAATTTATTCTGTTGGGACATTGAGTTTCTATGTTGTGACCTTCAACCAAATTAATATAAAATGTATCAATATTAATATGATAGATATTATTAAATAAAATAAGATATGTAAACTATATTATGTAGTTATACCAAGTGAATATGTTATATTTTAAATTTACCTCGAATATTGGGATTTTAAATTTTTATGGAATCATTTAATGGGAAATGATTTCTAGAAAGTAATTGGGTTTTGTAAACTAATAAAATATATTCTTTGTAATTTAAAATGGAATTACTCTTAGATAGATGATTGAGAAATCTAATTTCACATTAATAGAAAATAAAATGAATGAATTTCGAGAATAAATTTATTTTTTAAAATTTACTAATGAAATTATGAAATGGGGTGTGATTGAAAAACTAATGTTGATGTAAAATGATAGTTTATGGATATGGTTTTGAATAGAGACATATAGGATATGTTCTAAATGAACAATCATTTTTTTATGATTTTATTTCCTAATTATTATTATATGAATGTTAATTATAATGGTTTGAGATATCCCCACTCTAAATGAAGAATAGTTTTTTTTCAATAATTAGAAAAACAATAAATGTGATATAATTAATGTTTCACAATGTAAATAGTGAATTTTATTATAAATTATGTTTAGTAAAATGAAATTTCAAATGTTGTTTTTATTTGAATGGTAAATGTGATTGAATTTTTTTATGTGGAAATGAAAAATCCTTTTTAGGTGGCCTTGATTACTGTTGAAAAATTCCATTTGAATATGTTTTGATATTATAATGAATAATCCCTATTATGTGGTACATGATTCCATAATAAAACTCCCTATGAATCCATGTTAATTTTGGGATTAATCCATGGATGAGAAAACTTGTATATGGTATTTTTATCTCAATTGCAGGATTATACATTTGTTTAGGGAACTCCAATAGTGAAGGTCCATGTTACTTTTAATTATATGACATTGTATTGAAAACTCCCATGGGGGGGTCTGTGATACAAAATCTATATACCTGGGAGATAAGGGTTGTTTTTCGTTAGAGTAACCAATGTGACATGCTTAAAGAAACCCAGAACCAATCAGAAGGTGGTGTGGTCAATTGATTTCGTATGCCTAATGATCAACATAGATTGCACGGATCTCTATAGTAAAAATATAACAAGGTATTGGGTGGTCATTTTTACCACTTTGAATTTAAAATATTGATATTTTTAAAAAAATTAGTTCATTTTTTTATAAAATTACATGAATTTTTTAACAAACTAGTTTTATTTATAGAAATTATTGGTGTTGTACTAATTAGTATTGCCCAAACCCTACTCATCCCTCCATGGAACATAGGAACCTTTGTAGATGATACATGATTTTAGTTTTAGTAATGTTAAATATAATTTCATGATTTTGGCTTACTAGGATAGAGCATAGAGGATTGGAATCGATATTGGACTTGGGGCCATTTTTAGAGGTTTTACAAAAATTTTCATTCATTGTTTTGATAATTTTAATAGGTAACTTGTTGTTATTGTATGTGTTTACAAAAATGTAGTATATAGTTAATTTTGTACATCATGTTTTTTTATTATATCCAAGATTTCATTTCACTATCTTATTTATATGAGAGTATTTAATTTATTATTTATATCCACTATTATTTTTAATCTAATATATCAATATAGTATCCCCATAATTTAGCATTAGATCTAAACTTTAAGTTTCCATCATTTAGTGTACGGGGTGTTCCACTTACGGTACAGTAGCGAATTCTAGTCTAGGCTTTGATTTGTGTCCCAGGGAATTTCAATGTTACTATATAGTATATTATCAATCAATTATATAGTTTTATTATTTTTAGAATTTAAAAAAGTGATATGATGTTATTATCACATGGTATGAATCTTTTCTCTATGAAAAACCACCCAACATATGAGGACAGTCCATGTTTTTAGGGATGGTTTTTTTATTTATATCATTCATTATAACTATTTATTTTATTTTACATAGAGTAACACATATGATTATGATGTTATTTATTTATGTAGTTTAATCTCTTAATTGGAAAAAGAGGTGTCTATGTTTATGCATTATATCAGGAATATAGGATTTACATGTCATTATAGTGATTTTATATGATCTTATCATGGAAAAGGACATGGTTTAGTTACTTAAAGTGTCTAAAAGCATTTATATTTTGTTTCTTATATAATTATATTGTGGTATGCTACTTAATTTATCTTAGTTGTTTATAATAGCGTGTATAATGATTAAATAACATTATTATTAGGTTTTTCTAACTAAATAAAATTAATAGTTATTCTTATAAGGCTTTTTACTCTATAAATTTCAGTTGAAAATTAATTTAAAGAACCCTTTTTATATAAAATACTATTAAATGAAAAATTAAAAACAGTAAATTTTGAATATTATATGTATATGATGTGGATATAATGGGTAATTTGTGGTTGAGATATTTTTCATCTTCCATGGGATGTAATAATGGAATTGTTTTTAAAAATCTATATGAATTTTTATATATTATATATTTATGTTTTCATGGCCTAGAGAATTTGTATTGGTGATAGAGATAATTCCAATTTAGTGATACAATTATTGATGTATGGTAACAACTTTTAACCCTAGTAGTTGTTCCTGATTGAAGAGTTGGTGAGGAATATTATATTTGATCTTGTATAAGAGAACTTACTCTAGTTTGGTAACTTTAATGACTTCTGTTCATAAGAAATTTATGAGGGTGTTTCCCAATCTAGGTTTTTTATGAGTTATGGCCATTGATTTAGGTTGGAAATACTTTTTTTCTAACATGGGACCCTATTTTTGAATGTTTTTTCTAGTTTTGTTTGAGGTTAAAAATTTTAGGTGTTGTCATTTTATTATGGGTATCAATATATTATGGAATAATGGGTAAATATTTTCATCTTATAAAAATTCATTGAAAGTGTTTTTAATGTGATGTAATAATGGTTCAGTCTCATTGAGAATTCTTGGGTTCATGTTTCCCAATGAACTTGGATCCCATTTAATAGTATTGAGTAATGGTATGCAGATGACTTAGGGGAACAATAATTTTGATAACAAGCCTTGAAAACAACTAGTGTAGTAATGATTATTGGTTAATAGAAACCCCCTAAGACATAATCAAGGGATATTATTTTGTGGTTAATTGCATTGGGATTCTTTATGGTGATCATATTTTGTGTGGTAATGAGGAATGTTTTGGTTTCATGAGGTGATCTAGTTTGGAATAGTGTCAATACAAATATTCACTTTGTGAGATCACCATACAATATGGGAATGGATGGTGGTTAAAGCACATGGGCCAAGTTTTAATAAATCATGGATTTCTATAGCTCCAGATGGTTTATCATGACTATGTTTTGTGAGAGAATGTAATTTTTTTCTTTAACATAATAAAGAAGAAAAGACCATGTTATAGATACACTCTGAATTTTGGTTAATGGATTGCATTTTTGGGAGAGAAAAAACATTTTTCAATAATGGATTCAATTATTTTCAAGCTATTTATGTGATGTTCTTATTAAGTGATTAATACATGAGTCGTAGTGTATGTGCTGAGCTATAGCGTTGGTTTGATGTGGGGTTTGTGGGAATCATGGTAAAGATTATTCATATGGGATTAGTGGTATTCGTAGTGTGAGAATGCGAATGTGGATGGGTCGAGTTATAGTAGAATATTTGATATACTCATGAACCTTTCTTGGGGATATCATGATGAATTAGAATGTATTGGGGGGAGTGTAACAAGCACATTGATGATGAATCCTTCAATGGTATCACTCAAGGAGTAGTGTAGGTGGGGACATATAATGGGATATGAACTATTTTTAGGTTATAGTGTTGACCCTCCATTTAAATTTTATTACTATTAGTGTTGAATATGGCATTCATGGTGAGATACAAGTGGTTCATAGTTCGTGTTTTTGTTAACACAATGATAAAACAAGGGTAGTAATCTACAGTCATTTTCTATGGTCATGGGTGGACGATGTTCTCGGGAAAAAAGTGTTTTACTTAATAGGTGACTGTGAGGGTACTTAATGTGTGGGGATAATCCTGTCAACAAGAACATATGATATTCTGTGAATAGAATCACAGTTGTAGTGAGGCTGGTCGGTTGATAATCAAAATGACAATGGGGGTTCTGTTGTACATACGAGTCTATTCTTCTAGGGTTTTGCAAAGAACCCCTTTTTTAGAATATGTTTAAGGTTTTGGGTAAATACTATGTTTTATTATCATAAAATTAGTAGGATTTAGAAATTTTATAGGAGATCATACAGAGGGAAAATCAACTATCATGATAAAAAATAAGAATAGATTGGGTTGGTACGGGGTTCAAGTGAGAAATGATAGTAGAAGTTGACTTCTGACTACATTATGCACTCTTGAACTGTCTTGAGACTCTTTCAATGGGTAAAAATCATGGTAGAGTAATATAGTAGCACATTAGTTAGTGTGGTCAAGAACTATTGTGGATATATGGACTATGGGGGTTACAACAAGTGTTGTTCCTTTTATCTAGATGTAGTAAGGTGGAACCACATATGGTATTTTATAGAATGTAGAAGTTTTTTTTGATTGTATATATCTATTTTATGTTAACATGTAGCATATATTTAGAATTTGTAAGTTGTGATACACGATGATGGTTCACAATGGGATGGGTGATGAACCAATCAAGGATTTCGGTAGAATTTTGTTTTGATTAATTGAAATTAATTTGATACGGGGTGATGTTTGAGTGATATAACATGGAAACATTGTTGGGGAACTGAGGGTATAGTAAACGAGTCTTTAAGTATTCATTTATTAGTGTTATCCTATCAAAAAATCTTGTGGTGTGTCCATTTTTTTGTTTAGTATTTGGAATGGTACTATGAGTTATTATGATTAATAAATGCCATAAATTCATCTAGTGGTAGAGAAATGAGGTGGAGTTATTCTAATTGATCAAGGTCTTCTGATGTGGGAATGTGATTATTTTAGTATTAGAGCTAAATCTGATAATTGTTTTTTGATAAATCCTTTTGGTCAGAGTTTTTGGGTTAGAATAATTAGACTAGGTCTTTTCAAAGATCCCTTAAAGGTTATAAATTTGATCTCAGGATCAGGTGAAATCTAGTAGTTGTAGAAATTGACCATGTGTTGATAATATTTGCTAACCTCTGTAGTTTTAGGTGTTATAAAACATATTGATATGGTAGATTCCAAGATGGGTCCACCTTCACATTGGATATTGAGAATATCATGTACCCAGATTGTGGGGGCAGTTTAAATTAAGATTATGTGTGGGATAGGGCATGGTGATTCTCATGAATCCATATCAGGAATATGATATTATATATTCGGGAAGTTTGTGATACCCAACAATTTGTAATGTTATATATCAAATTAAACTTTTTTCAGTCGAGTTTATGTTCCTTGATAGATTGTGTTTCCATTATAAATATACGTGCAATGGGTGTATGGAAGGATCTTTGAAGGAAATCAAGGAAAAAAACAGTGATTCGAAGATAGAGGTAGTGTTTTAGGTTTCATTCCTTCAATTACTAATTCTTTTTTTCTTTAAAGTGGTGTATCACTATATTTATCAAATGTGACCAATTTTTTGAGAATTCATCAATTGTTTCATTTTTTTTGATTTAGTCTAGTCCAAGGGCCAATGTCATTTGTGGGGAAAATTTTATGAAAAATGTTTCTAGTCACTCTAATTTTTTCCATAGGATCTCATTATTTTTATGTGAATACATATTAATCTCATGATGGGTTTTCATGCATATATCATAAATCCAACTAAAATAATGATATGTGATATTGATATATTTGATCTTTTTAAAAAATAGAATATAAAAAACCTAGATGATCGTGTGGATATATGTGATTGTTTTTTTAAAATTATAGAAGAATATGGGGATTTTAAATTTGTGTGACTTCAGGTAATTTTAAATAATGTTCATAATCCACTTTTGTTTTGAAAAATAATAATTTCTATTCTAAATAATAGAAAATTGAATTATGTTTTGATAGATGATTATGAAATAGAATTTCATAATAATTGATATTCATGAAAATAGAGTTCAATAATATTTTGATTCCGTAATACCATGTATGAAATTTTTTAAATTGTTTTGGAACGATAAAATCATAGTGTTTTACTATAATGACAACCAATATGTTTATTACACATTGTTTCATCATTTTTTATAAATATACACATCATACATCCCAAGAAGATCATAAGGCCAAATTTATGAGAAAAATTAGTAACATTAAATTATATCATTCATCATAAAAAATAACAAAAAATAAAACCCTATAATATGATATAAAATTCTATTGATCTTATAAAACTACATAGGATATCATTAGGACATACATATATAAGGGGTGAGGTGTAAATCCTTGTAATGGGATAATCCAAGAATTGAATAGTGTGAGTATGTACATGTGATTCAAGGGGGATAAAAAGGTTGCATAAATGGGGTGTTAATCCAAAACTGGATCCTAACATCACTATATAAGATGACAACGTAAATGTGACATGGGAATGTAGTGAAAATAATTAAAATGGAATCATAAACATTAGTCAAGGTTTACCATAAACACATCATAACATAGTGTTATTAGGATAATATTCGGTGCTCTATAACTAGTATCTCATGAGATAAAAACATTACCCAAATCATTTCAGGGAAATATAAATTTGGTCACTCCCATTATATTCATGTCATGTATATGCATAAGTGTTCCACATATATCATAAACTATAATAATGTATTTCATCATTTTTAATACTAGGAATTTGGAGTGTTAAACACATACATAGATTTCACTAATCAATAAAGGATATGTACATCTATTAGAATATCTTACAGTGAATATTGGAATGGTATATACATCAAAAAATATCTTAGAAAATAATAGGATAATTTCATCAGAATAACAGGGATACATAATTATTTGAAAAATGGTTTAATGAAACTTAAAGGGGCCTCTAATCACTAGGTAATAATATGTAAAATATAATTTACGTGTGAAAACATATCCAAACATGAAAAACGAGATATAAATAAAAATGTATATAGAATTTTCCTGAATAAATAGGTAAAATAGAGGATCCATTACCCATAAATGAGGCATCTAAAATCTTGTTAGGAGCTTCTTAAGAACATGGGGAACCTTCATAATGATCTACATAGGGAAAAAGAGTAAATTCATCCTCTCTATGTAATGTTCCAAACATCGGATATGTGTATATTCATATTAATGTTTTCATTAAAATATTGTTTTTATTACTGAAATTGATGTTGGGTGTATTTGGGGTCTTGGGGGTGTATTAGGGGTTCATGTTATGAATAGGGAAAAAAGGGTTATCCACTTCATGTAGCTTGGTTGGTGTACAATTATTTATTACTATACACCACAAACAAGAATGCCTTAGAGTTTTAGTGCACAGTTAAGAAAACATGCAATGGGGAAGCCTAAAATCATTTGGTCTTAGAAAAATCCACCCCACATGGCCATCACATGGTTTGTAAAACAATTCATTCATCCCATGAGAATGTGTGACCAATGCTCCTATTGGAAAGATGATAATTCATAGTTGGTGCATGTTTTTAAAACAGAGTGGCTAAACCATTTGCCTCATTAAAAGGGAAAATTTTCCATTTTCCCCTTAGGGTATAAGGCTTATAACTTGATTTTCTCCCATTTTATCATCTAGAATCCATGGTGATGAACTTCTTCCTCCCAATATTCTAAAGGGACAATCTCCCTTGTTTTTTTTCATTTAAATTATGGTTGGTTGAGAATCAAATATCAAAGTGAGTCTAACACTCATAATTACACTATTTTCTATAAAATTAGTTGCCTAATTTTTATTCACATTGTTATTCCCTAAAACACTCTTTTTATATATCATTCGTTGTGGAAAATTTTATGGTCATTTGAGTGTGAATCAAATTTTATAGTTAACTGATATTCGTTCTATGAACACGAGGTTGGTGATCTACAAGTTATATAACATAGTGATGAAACCATAATGTATGTGTATGTGGTTCTGTTGTGGTACCTTCTTGTTGTAGATATGTTTACCTTAGTATAAGAAGAAAAGTTGGTTAATTGAATGATAAATTGATCAACTGTTGATCCCTATGGGATCTGTTGGGGATTAGTAGGCATGATGTAAGGATACCCATGGGTTTTACCTCTTTATTTAACATTTAATTGAATTGTAAAATGTAAAATTGAATAGTTCATGAGAGAGAGAACAACATATACATTGATCTATTAAACATGGAATGTGATGGTGTCTTTCCCAACATTAATGTGTTATATGAGTTATGAAATGTATGTGGAAAATGGTAAATCTGAATAATAATTAATGATGCATGATAATGTGAATAAGTGGTATGAGTAGGGTTTCAAACTAAGGCTCTAATCACATGGTTTTTGTCTAGATTGATTTATAGTCCCCATTGTGGTATTTCATGTGTTTGGGTGTCAGAATATTGACATATGCCCCTATCCATTTAAAATGATGTGAATTCATAGACATGGGCTATAGAGAAACATGGATTATGTACTTATTTGTGGAATAAATATCCTTGTGATGTAGGGAACTTGACTCTGCTTATGTGTTGTTTAGTCAACCAGCACAAACCGAAGCATGTTTGATAGATATGGGTAACACATTGAACTATGAATGGATGTGGATATTTTAAAACCTAATAACCAAGGTAATTTGATTTATCTTTTGTTTTTATTGTTGTTTTCCATACTCCTAAAATAACTATTTAGAATGAATACTTTTTTGATAATTTTAGTAGTGGCCTATAGAGTTGTACACACACCCTGCATGGGATACCAATGGGCACTTGAAAATATTTCATGGTTGCATGTTTGGATAAGGGAAAAAGCCATATTCTAGATGGTTCATTTGGGGATCCATAATGATCATAGATGAGGAAATCATACATGGGGTTAGGACTAGTTTTGGGGGATTTTAACCATTTTCTTTATTTCTGTATTTCCTTTACACTTAATACTCTAATACATGACACACTATACTTACTATTTAGTTGAGGGCATGTACACATTTTTTTGAAATAAATTTGTGATCAACATTTATTGTTTATTTTATTTCATTATTTCATAATTTATCTATTTTTTATTACAATGATGAAGAGGGTATAGTCTCCCCAAATGTCTCATTAGACCCTAGCAGCTAATCAAAAGCCAATGTAATATGGGGAGGTTTGTCTTGAGGTCATTTGGCACACCGAATTGAGGCACGGGTTCAGTGTCTCCCATGTTCTAGTCTGATAACGTGGTATTAGATGGGTTCATTTCTATTACTTATTTTATTTTGGGAAGGTAAATAGGGGATTAGGAAGTTTCAAGCCTCAAGAATCTGCTATTTCATGGTAGAATCTAACCCATATAGGGGGGGGAACCCCATGTACCCAAGGTGGTATTATTATTCTAGATATTTATTATTACTAGTAGATGTTATTTAACCTTGGGTTATGCACTTTATTTGGGAAATTATTATTATTATTGACTTTTCTCATTGAAAAAATGGAATGATGTTTTTATGTGCATGTATCATTTTAGTCACGAGGATTTATGTGACATGAATCATGTTTGAAACATGTAAAAAAGATATGTTCATGTATGTGAATTGGAAACACAATTTGAATCATTTATGTATTTGAGTAAATGTGGCTAATCGAGATGTTTTTAATGTATAAATAATTGAAAGACAATATTAATGGTTCAAAAAATTCAAATGAAAAAGTTTTAACTATTTATAGAATATAAGGATGTTAATTGGAATGGACTAGTATGGTCTTTAAACCGAATTTACCATCAATGTTTTATTTCCCTATGTTATCCATTACATATAGTATGGATGGTTGAGGGTAGATATATAGAGTTTATCATGTCTATTAGAATAGTGTGTTAGAGTGGGTTGTTATGGATTTTAGTGAGACTTTTTTTTTCAAATTATAGAAACTTTATGTTATGATTTTGTAGACATTTATTTGGAATAATAGATAGATACCACCATGAAGATGCCTACCAGTTAGGTTAAATTAGTACATCATTGTGAATCCTCCTCTATAAGTCGGGTGAGATCCCCCATTAGAACTTGGTAATAAAGGAGAATATCGGTTATATGAGGACATTTCCCACTTTATACAAATGTTATACCATGACCTTGGGAGGGGTTTTTCAGAGTATGTCTGTATGAACTTGATAGTTTAAATTGTAGCACCATCCAAAATTTTTGTGAAAGGGTGGAACAAAGGTGACTGAGTTTTTGATAGAGTCCATAATAAATATCTAGGATCACATAGAGACTCCTCCAAAGAAGGATGTAAAGTTGTAACATATATATTGGGAGGACAATAAAAAGCATTGGTGGGATATTCCTGTTCAAATATAACTAGAATATAGTATGTAGTTTATTGATTTACATGACAAGATTCTTGAACACATCTATTTAGAGACACTAATATAGGAGAATGCTATGAACCTTTTAAGGATGACATAGGGGACTATTTGTTTGATGGATTATATTGTCTTATTCAGTAATTTATAACACATAATTCAATATTTGGTAGGGGATACAGTATATTTCACAAGAAATTATCTATATAGACATAGATATGAGATCGTTTCTTCGGTACACACCTTCTATTTAAATAGGTTTTTTGAGGTGGTGGTTCAGGCCCACATTTGATAAAGGAACCAAAATGGGGCTTATACTGGTTAACATGGTGTTTTAGTTGGGAAGTCTAATTATGCAGATCCTAGTAGTAGGAAGCATTATTTTAAGGGTTTTCTATAGGTAAAGGGATGATATAGAAGCCAGTGAAGAATATTGATCTCTCAAGGTGGTGACCTAGTGTGTTGTTCTATGTATTTGTAGGCTGAGAAAAATATATAGACAGTGTCCCAGACTACCAGTGTAGTGATAAGTGTGTAAAAAAATGTGACATGTACAATTGTTCTATAGAAACCCTTAGTATGTGTGTATTGATGATAGGTAAGGACCGATGTAGAGTTCCAGAAGGGGGTCTACTCCATCACAATATGTATAAATTAGATTTCTACTAGAGTAATAGTTGGGGAAGATGACATGGTACTCCAGAATAGTAATATTCATATTATCAAAGAAGTGGAGTATAGGGAACTCAGATCAGATCCTAGGGAAGATTGGTCGTCTGGCATCATGCAGTTTTTCCTGCAACGGGTGGTGGAGATGTTCGAACATTGAAGGTTTGATGTAAGGTTCTTTTATCTTCTGTAGTTTCAAGTGATTTATTTAATACATGGGCCTCAAAAATATTTATATTTTTTATTTTTTAATTCATTTTGTCTAATAGTAAAATTTATGGGTTTGGTTTTGTAAATTGAAAAACAATCAAGAGTACGAATAAGAAAACTAGAAATTTAAGGAGTGTGATCTTGATGTTGGTGGGTTCCACTTCCTTTAGAGCTTGTTTTTGTTCGAGATGTCATGTTTTGAATTAATATTGGGAATGGATTGGTTGGTATACAATCGAGACGATATCACCTATTTCTGATGAAGGGTAATGTTCACATCCATTAAGAGAGACATTTATGTCCACCATGGGGAATGGGATATCCATGATGGTTATATAGGACAGTTATATTAGCTGTTAGGTGAGCTCATTGCCCAAGTATCATGACTTGTTCGTGATAGTGTGGGTAGAGAAATATGTATTTACTCTTGTGGTATATCGGTTTCTGGAAGTGTTTACCAAGGAATTATTAGGGATTCTACCTGAGAGGGAGATCAAGTTTATGATTGAACTGATGCCTAGAGAAGCACCTGATTTTATTCCACTAGTTATTATAAAACTGAAAAAACATCAAAATAAGAATACATAGTTGGGGATTTGGAGAATTAAGAGTTTATTCATCTTAATACGTCTCATATGGGATCCCTAGTTTCATTATCTAATAAGGCTAGTGGGACATTACTGTTGTGTGTCGATTTCCAGTTGTTGAATCTGATGATAGTTATGAAATGATATCATATTCCACATATTTCTGATATTTTTGACTAGTAGAGTGGTTCGTCTATGTTATTCAGAATTGATTTTATGTCAAGGTATCATCAGTTACGAGCGATACCTTCTAATATTTCTTCAACTTCTATTAGGGGGTAGTATGGGTTATATGTGTTCATTTTTAGTCCTTTTTAGTTGAAAAACACTCCTCATGTGTTTATGGGCTTAAGGAATTGAATACTCTAGCCATATCTAGATCAGGTTTTGGTTGTGTTAGATAAAATATTGTTATGGGAAACTCATGGAAATCACGCCAAACAGCTTGACATCATCCCAAGTACACTAGTAGTGGAGAAGTTATCCTCCAATATATATTAATGTCATTTTGGATTGTCAAGGTTATTTCATGGGTCACATCATCATAGTGGGATATATATCGCTGGAAATATAGAGGTTTCATGTATTTTTATCTTGGGATAATCCCAATATTGTTATGGATATCCAAGTCTTTTAATTTTTAACATTATATTTACAAAGGATCATCAAATACTTTTTCTTTTGGTAAAACCACATTCACGATTGGCCAAAAAGTGTTCCCCATTTATGTATTCCATCTAATGTGATAATTCATTTTAATGATTTGAATAAGTTCTTGAACATGGTTCTAATCTTTAACTTACCTGATCCATGTAAGGATTATACATTGTTTTATGATTCTTATGGGTTTGGACTTTGGGTAGTGTTTATGTTTGGGGTCAGAGATGTGGAGTATGGATCACGAAAATTGAGGAGATATGAATTGAAATATCCAATGGATAATATTGAATTAGATGTTAAGGATTATTTCATGAAGGTTTATTGGAATTATATTTTGGGTGAAATTTATTTTAAACAAATAATAATATCCATAAATACATCTTATCCGAATGTGATTTTAATTTTAATAGAAAATATGGGTTGAGTACATGTAGTATTTTGATATTCATTCATATTAATTTACAGGTAAGGGAAATAGTATTGTATATTATTTTTATTTAATTACATATAATCAAGAAGTCAAGGATTCTATGTCCAAGTGAAATATAATGGATTTATTTATGAGATACACATAGAGGCTCAAGAGGGCCAGGGATAGATGACCCATCATATCATTGTTAGACGATTCTACACTACTTATCAAGATCAATGAGTGGATTTTTTAGGATATAATCCTTCTATCCTTGATGGAAATCATTAAATATGGGGTTACACCATTTGAATTCACTATATATGAAAATGAGATCATCGATCTCTAGGGTCATGTTGTAGTTCATATGTATATGCGAGGGGAGTTACTGTGTGAGTTTCATTCCTCAATGTGGGATGAAAATCCTTGTTTAATGAAAAAAATTATGATCTTTAAAGAATGTATTGGTGGATGGGGACGAATAAAGTGGTTGGATGTTTCATGATGTGGTACTAAAGTTGTCAGTAGGGGAAGGTCAAACATTTTTATTAGGTATTTTTCTACACTCATTGACCATTCTGGAATGGTGGTGGGATGATTTCAACATGGATTTTGTGGTTGGAATCCCAAGTAAACCATATAATAATGATTCTATTTGGGTAATTTTGGATTGTTTAACCAAGGTATCAAATTTATTACCAATTTCAGAGAGTTTAATCATGGACTAGTTTTGTGGCATGTATGCTAGGGATAAAGTATGTTTTCATTGGATAACTAAAAGTATTGCTTTATATCCTAATAAATACAATAATTCATGATTATAGAAAGGTTTAAAAAATGCACTTGGTACCTAGGGGTTTCTATGAAAAATGTTTCACTCATAGAAAAATAGACAGTCTAAACATACTAGTTGCTGCAAAAGGACAAGTAGAGGGAATGTTTTATATTTTTAGTGGACCTTGGGACAACTATTTAGTACTCATTCAATTAACCTATAACAAAAATTATTATAAAACTATTTAGATGGATTATATGAAGTGTTATAATCATTATACTAGTTAGTGTTCAAGGAAACAGTGGTTTTAGGGTGGAGTCTTGTACATGAGACATCCAAACGGGTTTAGTTGAATTAAAAATGTATTACAATCAAATTATAAAGAATAAATATTCTAATAAATTTTGTTATCATATTTAATTTCTTATTGGTGGTCATGTGTTTTTTAGGGGTCTTTATGGATGGTTCCCCCATCAGGTTTGAAAATAGGAAAAATTGGACCCTAGGTATGCGGGGTTGTTTGAGATTGTAGAGATTATCGGACTGCTGGAATACAGACTTCCTCTTCAATAATATTATAGTTCCATGGACATTATTTTTCATGTGTCAAAGAATCAAAAGTATCTCCCTGACCATTATAATATATTCACTATGGATTATGTTGAGAATTATGATGATGAATCTTTTGCGGAGAATATGGTTCATATTTTGGGTCACAACAAGAATATCTTTTGTGGTTAGGATCTAATTTTAGTATGAGTGTTGTGGAAGAATGGTAGTGTCCAAGAGGAATATTCAGAATGGAATATAAATATTTTGGCCTAATTTCCTAATCATTTTACTTTAAATAATTTTTTTTCTATTGTGGCTTGATGATGATCTGTTATGAGGTTGGGAAGTTGTCAGATCCCAAACATCTGCTGAGGTACATTAATATTTAATTTTTTTAGCATATTTCTTAGGTTACTTAAATTGTTTTTTTGGGGGTATGAGGGGTCTTAAGGGTTATCATAATGAAATGATAGAAGTAAGATTTATCCAGTGCATACTATTAATAATAATTAGGCTTCAAAATAGTGTGAGGCTTAGGATGTATGTGCATGATTAAGAAACCATGAATGGGGGAAGCCTAAAACAATTATATCTTGGATATAGATATCCTTCATAGCCAAAGAATTATATTTAAAGCTGTGTGGGATTCCCAGTAGACCTTGTTACCTGGACTTTACTTGGACATATTGTGGCACACAATTATCACACTATTTGGATAACCATGTGGCCAAAACATGTTCTTTATTAAAAAGTGGAATTTCATATCCCCCCTTATAATTTTAGGTATCTCTCTCAATTTTCCCCCATTTCATTATCTGGCATCCTAGGTGGTGAAATTCTTCCTCCCAACCATCCCAAGGACAATCCTCCCTTGTTTTTTAATCCATTTGGAGTGTGGTTCAGTGATAATAGAATATCTGGTTGAGTCTCACCCTACAATTTCCTATAATTTCTAGAAAATAACATTCGTATTTGTTATTGTTATTTTACGTCACTAAAACCCATTTTTTATAATAGATTTCATGTTGGGTATTTGAGATACATTTCAGTTCGAATAAATGGCTAATGATAAAGAACTATGGGTCTGAAAACAGTAGTTTGGTGGTGTATATGTTATATCCCTCATTTTTAATGCTCAAATGTATGTGTTTTTGGGTTTATTGTTGTCCCTTCACTCATTCATAATAGATTACATGTTAGGTGGTGATAAAAGAGTGAATTTAATGATGAATTAAACCTATTGTGATCCTTTTAGGATCTATTGAGGATGATTAGAACAATTATAAGGACACCAATGTGTTGTGCCTCTTACGTGAACATTAAATTAATTTTTTTAATGATAAATCGAAATTTTCATGAGATAGAACCATTAAGAATGGTATTTATCATTTTAATGTGGAACATGATGGTGTTTAGCCTAACATAAAAGTGTTAAATGAGTTATGATATGAATGTGGAAAAATAGAAAGTGTAAATTATGATTAAACAACCATGATCACATGAATAAGTGGTGTTAGTTGGGGTATTAGAATGTGGTTCTATTCCACTAATGAATTCACATGTTAGAAATTTAAAGATTGAGTATCTGGTGAATGTTGTCTTATGTGATTTTTTGGGAAATAAATGTCCCTATAATATAGGTAACATAAATCCTCGTATATATTTTTTATTTGACCAGAATAGAAAAAATAATGTTAGACGGATATGGGTAACACATGGAACTAACGATGGAAGTAGATAATGTAAAAACTATTAATTATGGGAACCTAGTTTATGTTTTTTTATCTTGTTTATTTATAATAATCATAAATCCAATATTTATAATGGATATTTTATATAAACCATTGGTAGTGTCATACTAATTTATACTCACATAGTACTCATGCCACCATTCACTTCCTAAGAATATTTCATCATTACGGGTTAGTAAAGTGGAAGTGGAAATATGCTAGAGAGTTTATTTGTGGGTTAGTAATGTTCATTTATGAGTGAACCCATCATTATGTGAGGACCCATTTTAGGGATTTTTCATATTTTACTTATATTGGGTTTTTACATTAATCATGGAACTGTAATAACATGGTAAAATTACTATTTGGTTGTGGTCATATACACAATTTTTGGATATAGATTTGTGACACATTTTTATTTTTTATATCAATTCCTTTATTTATCAGTTTATTTGTTATGGAATACAAAAATAAATAGGTGATAGTATCCTTGCATGTATCATTATACCCTCCCTACAAGTCAGTATCCTATAGAAAACATGGAGGCACATCTTACGTCTTATAGTGATATTGATCGGGGGACCAGTTTAGTAGATCATGGGGTTTAGGAGTTGCACTCTGTGTCCAAAGTGAAGATTAATTGGAGGTTTTCTGGGTTTTTATATCAAATGTGTGGGTAATTATTTATTTACTTTTATACATGTGTATTTGAATCTATATGATATAATATTCAAAACTATAAATTTTCACATAGTTTTTTCCAATGTTTTCTTCCAAAGGGTAGTTTTTTTCAATATTTTTTAATGCTACGAACGAAACTCATTAATGTAATACCATGGGAAATGTATAAGTAATTCATGATCATAAAGAATTGATTTGAAAAAAATTAAAATATAATCTAGATTTTGGAATATTCATTAATGGATTATAAAATAAATATGATATATTTAAAAACACATTATCTTGAAGGGAAAATTAATTTTTGGGTTAGATAATATTTATAGTTTTTTTAAAAAAATTTATGGTTTTAAAATGTCATAATATATACCATATATTATTCTATATATAGTTTTTACAAAAAAAATATTATTTTATCATGAAAGTATGAAAAATTTACCATTGGATAATTTTCATATTATTTATTAAAAAAGGATTTATATTATATAAAAAATAATTCCCTATATTGAATAATTTAAAATTATCAATCTAACACCACATGTTTTTAAAAACAATTCTTTATAACAATAATAATTTTATAACACTTATAAAAATTATATTAGACATCATAAAATTATATTATCCTTGGTATTTAAATAAATATTTTTAAATAATAATGTTTTTATAAAATAATATTTTTATAAATAAGCATTGAATTAAAAAAAATGTTTCTTTATTGAAACTATATATTTTCAAAAATATAATTTGTGTTTCATCTTATCAAAATATAATTATAATCAAATTCATTATATATTCAATTATAATAGTATAATAAAAAGTATATGTATAACCATATTTTATTAAAAAAATATAAATGTTATTACTATTATGGTATATATACATAACCCCTTATTTCACTAATTTTTTCCCAAAGGATAAGGTTTTTGGTGGAGACACTTTCTTAGGGATGTTCGATGAACATGGTTACTAGCATAATCTTGATATTCTTTATCGTATCCCATAAGTAGTTTAATTTTTCTTTAGTTATTGAATCTGTACTTGGGATTAGTCAAGGGAAAAGGACGATGATCCCATTTCCCTTAGAAGCATTGATAAATGGGTTTCATGTGCTAAGATCCTACATGTTGAGGCCATTACTTGTTTTTTCTGTTTCAATTAAATTAATCATAACCATTAAGATATAAAAATCATATTAATCACTATACAATTTCTTTATTTTTCATTTTTAATGATTCTTAAGATCCTTGTAAATTTTTTTGGGTCATTACATTCTTAGCCACTTCATGATTTTTTCCATGAAAATTTATTTTCATAGAATAAAATATATAATGGTATTTCTGTTTATTTACCAATTCCTATTCCCATGTTGCATCATCAAACATTTGGTTCCACTATAACAAATTTACAAAGATATTTTTATTCTTTAATGGAACATTGTCACTAAAATATATGATCATTACCAACATCTCATTATTTTAATTATCATTAACCAATTCAACCACCGTCTAGATTCATTAAATGTGATGGTTATGGTATATAATACCAAAAGAGAGATACATGGAATACATAATGTACATGAGGTTTCATGTGGGGGGGGACTTCTTTTAAATAAGTTACTAAACCAATTTGACTGGGGATCCCAAATGGGCAATGTATCATGGAAAAATAGTTCCCTCATTCCGAAACATTATGACTTTCTTTTACAATGATATATGAATGACCACTTTATCTCTGACCTCAAACTCTATGTATCATCGATGATTTTCTACACATAATTTTTTCATATTTTTTTATATCTCAAAAAATTATACATGGTTTTAAAATTATACACTGTCTATTGGGTAAGAACTGGTCCCATTTTCTACTTCTCTTAATATTCATCCTGTTATGTTGGTTTCTAACACCACATCTAATACATATCCTCATAAGTATTCAATTGAATAATTGAATGGAAGATATTTCTATTTGATAAATATAATCGGGTATGTTGTTGAACACCACAACCATGTAAATCCATTCATCATGATCAGATAATATCTTATATATTTTGAATGGTTTTCTTAAACTGACCATCTATATTAGAGTGATTAGATGAAGTGAGTCACATATCTATGTCCAATGATTTTTTAATTCAACTCTAGAACATAATAGTCAATAATGGATATTTATTAGATACATTGTAGTGTAGAACTCCATGTATTCTTACCAGTTATATTATGTATATAATGGCATTTTGATGAATATATAATTCTTTATTTATAGTAATGAAATGTGCAAATATTCTAAGGTGATCAACTATAACCTAGATTGAAATATTTTCCATGGAATTTATAGGGAGTCCGACAATTAAATTATTTTTCATACTTTCCCATTTATATATACTAGTATAGGCAGTGGTCTAATCATACTAGTGGATTTATATCTTTTATCATTGACTTGTTGGCATATAGATCATCGAGAGTAAAATAATGTAATCTCTCACTTTAGGTTATCCCACCATAATTGTTTCTCTATATAAATACACATCATAGTGATTATGATATCTATATGTAAGGAATACCTTTTAGGATGTTTTATAACATTGATTTATTTATATAAATGATTAATATTTCCATTATTTGGATATCTTAAACTCATTTTGGGTTTTATAATAGGTTACAAAGAATGATGTAAATGTAACAAAAAGAAGTAATAGTCACGATCTAAAAGACACATTGCATTGTGAGCTTCCCCCATAGTGACAAAAGGATATTTTAATGTTCAGTAGGTTGGAAAACTGGAAAATCCATTTACATGTCTTGAATTTCATTACAAGATGTGTGTGCATCATGAACTAGTCACTACTCAGGATAATTCATGATGCAACTACAAGCATTTAACATCCCTTAAATGAATTGTAAAAAAATACACATTATGAAATTTCAATACATAGAATGATCTTAAATTCCCATTGCTGATGTGAATTACACATCATGTATATTTATATGTCATCACATTGTCAGGAATATAAAAAATAAGATATGTTTTTATGAGGGTATCACATGATGAATTATAAAATCACCACCACATCCTATCCATTGTGGTCATCTAGAACTAGATCATAGATGAGGGCTATCCTCAAGATGACATGAACCTACTATGGATCACTTCTAGTTCCATTATTTTTTATCTTATTTATTCCATTTTACTCCCTCTCATGGATGTCATGAGGGGTGATTTCTTTGTGATGTGGCATGTGTGATGAATGGGGATTCATTATATGATCTATTTTATATTTTATTATGACTTTTTATAGTGGTTCTTTTTTTTCTTCATTTACACCACTTACCTTATTATATATGGATGAAGATTTTGAGTATAGGTATAAAGTGGTTATTCTATCATTATTTTTTGAGAATGAACATTATTAGAGTTAATTTAATCAATTTTCATAATATGAGATCTAGGTTTTATGCTTCAACCATGACCATTTATTTTTCCTCTACCATATGATTCAATATGGTTTCTAGTTACCTATCATTTTCAATTAAAAGTATGAGACATGAGAAAAGGAGATATATGGATGGTGGGATTCTAGTATTGACATTAAACTCTGTAGGACATGAATCAAATGGTTGCATGATTAGTAATAAATTATTTCATACACTATCATCCCCTGAACCTGAAATCATTAATACTCAACACCGTTTTATTATTTTATTCATCCAATTTATCCACTAATAAAATGCTCCATAGTATAGATTAAATTATTAGTTAGCTAAGGTACATATTATATAAATTAATATTTTCTCTAACTCTGTCTCTCTAAGATGGACTTGAGACTTGTAATTTATATACTACCCTTTAGTTTAGTTCATTGTTTGATTTGTGTTATAAATTTATAAATTTTATAACATTTAATAAATTAACCACTCCAAATAGGATATCAAATTCCATGAGGAATATAAAATAACCCTCTATTTGATTAATAGGGAAGTTCCTTCTATATTTCATGTTTTTTGGAACACATATCCACTTTCAAAATATTATAACTCTATATTTGATAAATTTAAACACTAGAATATTTTGAAATTTTTTCATTTTAACCTTATCATATTTTAATACCACCATTATCCTATGATGAATGGATTTTTGAGATGCTATTTTAGGATGTTAGGTCGCAATCATTTTTTTATCTCCATGTCTAGACTATGTAATTCATTGAATATTAGATCCCTTATAATACACATCATGTATATTTCTGTATGATCATTTATACTAAGATAATATTCCATTATTATTCTTCCCTTGATGGTAAATGATTGAAAAATAATGCATGATTAGCTCCAACCACCATCATTTGTAAATTTTTATCTAATTTTTTGTGAGTTTATACCTTATTATTTTATAATTACTATATATTTCCTACATCTCACCATAGAGATAATGACAATAAATATTCTATGTGATGTTCACTACAACAAATTCTATCATTCATTGGTTAGTTATTCTCATTTACCATTAGTTGGAGGAATGAATAGGATACCACTTGGTCATATTTCACGGGTACGCAAAACAATCCTTTTTCTGAAAGGGTCACTCTAGATCACAAATCTTTTCCCACTAGTGGGTAATGTGATCATTGGAGTCATTATCCACTTCTTCATATCTTAAATAATTTCTCCACATTAGTAATTCCAGATAAAATTCACCACCTTATAAGTTATTTTGTTTAGTGGTCTGTAAAATTGGGAGATGTTTTGCCACAAATCAACTATAATACCTAGATAATCCATATAAAATAATGTTATACAGAGCAGAGGTTGGTCTATTCTGTCATTTAATAGATTGTATTTTTTATGTATCCCAATATTACCCATTAATGGAGAAAAAATTCCCCATGAATGTTACATTATACATCCAATCGTCTAATTTACTATACTTTTCCTATAATTTTTTCTTTTAGAAGTCTTTAGTTTATAATTATAATGCACCTCATATTATCATTTCTATTAGAGTAGATAAGAATATCATCTATAATGAATAAAAATATTATCATGGTAATCTCTTAACACTATTTTCATAAACGCAATGTATATTTATTTATTATTAGTGATTTTAAAAGGAGTCATTATGAACTCATATTTTTTATAGCTTTCACAAAAATAATACCTGATTATATCTCTCTTCATTACATTAACATTATAATATTTAGACTGAACATATTCCATAGAAAGGTATTGGGCTAGAAATATCATTTTTAAAAATTCCTCAATCATTGAAAGAGGATATGTTCTCTTTATCAAGATATTACAGAGATCAAGATAATTATTAAAGTGGAACATTAATTGATCTTTTTTTTTTGAATAGGACTGGTTCACCACATGGTGTAGCTCTTGGGAGTATAATCCTTTATTCACATTCTAAAATAGTTTCTTCTGCATTTATATAATCTAAAAGGGACATTCTATATGTTGTGTTATATAGTTTTAATTCCCATGGTATAAGAATGATTGATTAATCAACCACACTTCATGGAGGACAACTAGAAAATTATTCTAGAAACATGTTAGTATATTCCCTCACAATGGTCATATCATATATGATAATATTTTCCTCTAAATAAATAATTTAATCTAGGTATGAACTCTAAAAAATTGATAGTATCTAAGCATGAGGTAATGATAACAAAGGAAATTCATCCTCTTCCATTAACTTATATATAATAGGATGGAGATTTTTAATATGGATAGTGATTTCATTCCCATAAAAATTTATGTTTAGTCTATAAAAGTAAAACCAATCCATGCCTAGAATAGAATTTAATTCCACTAAAAGGGGTATCACATGTTTTTCTGGTAAATTCATCCCAAAATTTTTGATTGTATAGGAGTAATATATATGACATAAAATAACTTCCTCATTTTCAGTTTTCACTAAAAAATTGACATCTCTGTTTTTGGGTGGTGTTTCAATAGTTATACTAAGCATTCCAAACATAAATCAAAGAATATAATTATAGTAAAATTTTATATTATCTATCTTTGAATGAATATCTATAATAAATATCCCCATTTCATTATCTGGATCCACCTCAGTATTTGTGATGAAATAACCTCTCTATTCATCTCTATCAATTGTTTTTTCTTGTCATCAATTGTCATCAAAACCCCATTTCATAGTGCATTTATTTTTATAGTCCCTTTTTCCATGAAATTAAAAATTAGATAATAAGATGTGGGTTTACTAGGTAACTTCGTTATTTCATCATATTTGACATTTTCTCCCATTAGTAAACAAAAGCTATGTTCACTACATTCTAATAACTATATAAATTTTTTCCCTCTAAAAAAAATTCCGATATTCCTCAACCTAGACATTTAAAATGTGGGATGTTGGAAATTCATTACAACATAATATTTCAAAATTATAATAACAGTATTATAAAACACTCACTATTCCATTCCACTAAGGATGTGAGAACCTATATATTTACATATCTCTATTTTGGATTTAAGGGAATATCATACAATTTTCTCTTATATTTCATGGTTTTGAATAGAGAATGATTTTTATAGGCTCGTATATAATGCATTAATGAAGCAGTTAATAATGAATTCAAGAGTAATAAAAATATGAAGGCATATCGTAAAGGACTTGTGATGTTTTCAACAAACCCCCAATTGATTATTCAAACATTTTTAGGAGGGAAAATAAATCAATAACAATTTTATATCAATGAGTGAGAGAAATATGTTTATTGAAAAATAATTTCTTGAATTATTTGCACTCCATAACATTGATCTCGTCCTCTAGTAGTGTATTTTTGATAAATATCCCCTATTGATCATTTTATCTCTCAATATGTTAAAAAGGTAATATGACGTCCTCTTAGTTAGATAATTAAATAATGGAGAATATCATTTCTATAGAGTTAATCCATTTTACCTGGAATAATGGATCTAAAGAAACCTAAAAAATTTCAAGGCCTTCATTGGATAAAGGTTTCAATTGAAACATACTCATTAAGGGGGGGGGGGGGGGGTTCCCCCTTATTTATTTGGCTATCCAAAAAATGGTGTTAATTGATATATTATTTGCATGAATTTTTCAACTCCAATAATAGGATTTGGAATCTCATTTATTTATTCAACTATTTTCTTATACACTGGTTGTTGACTTGGTACCTCATATTTCCTGCCATTGACTAGAGTATTGAAAAAATTAAAGATGTTATTTCTTAAATAATAAACAAATATGTAGGAAAACTGTAACATTAAAAGGATTACACATAAATAGAATATATTACATAACCTATGAATTTTTGTCTCTTAATCTATTTTATAAATTATATATAGACTAACATAAAATATTAGGGGATTTTTATTCCATAATAATTATTCATAATGATATAATTAATTTAATAAATAATTTCCAACAAGAGTGTCAAATGCTTTGTATATCAAAGCCTCTATATTCTTCTCTATGTGAAAATAAATTCCAGCATATGTCACCATTTTCATGGTTATTAACCCTAGGTAGAACTCTTCAAGAGCCACATCCACTTGTAAAGTCAAAAAATGGATTTAGTTTATAGAAAACCGATTACTATATTATTTACCAAAATTTAGGGATTCTTTCTTATGTTTAGTCATTTCAATAAGGCTTTAACAATGGATTTCTAATCCTAATCCACAATAATAACTTTTTTTTCCAATGATACAAACAATGATAACCCATATCATTAATACACATTATATCACAAATTCTATATATAATGATACACATAATACAAACCCATAAGATCGTGTGGTAAAGTTTGAATATTTAATTAGATATATAGAATAATAAATTAAAAAAATACCATTACATAAACTAAAACTTCATAACATTCCCTTAAAATCACATAATTTTTTAAATATACCATGGATAACTTTGGGGCTTATATAATAAATCGGTGATATATAAATCCAATTAAGTTAATAATCAAAAAATATCATTGGGAAAATAAATAAATGTGATTCAAGTTTAATATCAAGGTTTTATTAGAGTGGTTAGAATAATAATGTTGATCATCGAAGCAGGATATAATATGATAACATAATGGTAACATAGAAATGTGAAAAAACATAAAGCAAGGAATTATACACATATGTCAAGGATAAAAACCAAGAAAACATGAAATATTATTCGTAGGATAACCTCTCATGAACCATAAATGGTATCTCATGATAAAAAACATTAACTAATTAATTTATGGACTATATAATTTTAGGCCCACCCATCACATTCATATCATTTACATGGATAAGTGTGCCACCAAGATCTTAGAATATAATAATTTTATTATTCACATTTAATCAAATGATTAATTAATGTGGATTACATATATTAATTCCCCAAATAAATTATGTAAATTTTTATCTATGTTAATAAACTAGAGTGGAAATTCAGATGGTTATTCACAATACAAATGTTTGGAATAGAAAATCATTTGATAATTTCAATATCTCTACAATGTTTTATAAATAATCATGTAAGGGTTTAATGAGGGTGAATGTTGTATCTCATCACTTGCGAATCATAAAGAGAGTAATAAGGATTAATGGAAGTATATATCAATATGAAAAATAGAAAATACAATGTAATAATACAATTATGAATCTCGAATAAAGAGGAGAAATAGTTGATCCCTTACCATGAATGGGATCTATCAAAATATGAGGATGAGTTTATTAAGAGCATGGTGGAACCATTAGGGGTTCTAGAGTAGTAAAGTAAGAGCAAATTCAATCTACCTAGATTTTTTGTAATGAATTTTTGGGGTAGGGTGGGGTTTATATCAAAATTATGGGTGATTATTTAATAATTTGTAAACATAGTCTATAAACACTATATGATAATATAATTAAAACCAAAAAAACCCATGGGATATTCCCAAGGATTATTCCAAAAGAAAGTGTTTGTAAATATTTTATTATTATAAGAACATGATACATTTAAATAAAACATTCAGTGATGAGGATGTTATTCATGTCTATAAATATCTTATTTTAAAAATATAAAATATATTATAGGGTTTTTTGGATTAATTGGGATGTTTTTATGCTGTCTCACCTTGGTACGTTAGATCATGTATAAGGAATTGTTCCATGGGTCATCAGGTCATCTTATGGACCTTCTTCTTCTATACCTATGATTCATGTAAGGTTTACCCATCAACCCTTAAAAATGGTGGTTATCTAAAAATAATAATAACTCAAAAACCATAAGGATGGTTTGACATGACTTGGAAGATTCAATAGATGTTTATAAATATCATAAAATAACATCAAACCCCTATTTTTTAAAGGGAAAACATAATTTCGTTGATGGATAATTTTTATTGTAATTATTACGTTACATTTTTAAGATTTTATGACATAATAATACATTTAATATATTTACAATATATTAAATTTTTACCAAATAATTCCAAAATCTCAAAAAATTATGAAAAATTTACCATTGGATAAATTTTGCATTATTATTTCAAAAAAAAATTATAAAGGTAATTACATAAATTTGAGAATATAAACTTTTAGAACTAAATGCATATTTATTGAAAAATACTAGCTTCTTGACAATAATATTTTTAGAAACCTTATAAAAATTACATTTTACTTTATAGAACTGTATTATCATTCTAATTACAAAAAATATTATTTAATAAGAATTTTTTATTAAAATAAAATTTACTTCCAAAATTACTGAATTCAACAAAAACAATGTCTACAAGAAAACAATATATTTCTTAAAAGATGATTCATGCTTCTTGTTATCACAATCTAATTTCTATAAAATCCATTATTTAACTATTTATAACGTAATAATAAAAAATTATAAATATGTTTATTATTTTAATAAAAATTATAATATAAAAAATATATTTTCTGGGAATATATAAATAACCATTTATTAGAACATTGTATTCCATGAGGATATGGTGTGTGATGAGGATAATTTATTGGGGCAGTATGGAAAATATTGTTTGTGTCCTGACCACGATATGCTTTAACATCTATTATAAAATATTTCTTTAGTGATTTAGTTTTAAAATCAATACATCAGATTTGTCAAATGAAAATACAAATGATATTATCTCCATCAAAAAAATCTATTAAAAGGGCTTCATAGGGTAATATCCTAATAGTCGAGGTCATCACTTCATTTTTTTTGTAAGAATTGAAATTTTCATAAGCCTTAATATATAATAATAATAACAGTCACTATAAATAAGATATATTATAAATTATCTCTATTCCTAATGGTATATTAAATTTGGAAGGATATAACTTATAATTGCAAAAATTTGTGCATTTTTTAAATATTATATATTCTTAAAAAATATTACATATTTACAAATGGATTACATTTATAAATGTTTGGGTTGTTAAATAAATATTGGTTGATGGTTATTGTTCTAGTAGTGGGATATAGGGGTTATGTTCTAAATAAAACCTCATATTTTTTAGGATACCATCTCATATGAAATATTGGTTTAATTTAACATTTAATGTTTTCAGATATATCTTGTTAAATGAATAATGATTTGTTTTAAAAAATTTAAATGAAAATTCTGAATGAGGACAATGGTTTATACATATAAATGGTGAAATTTATTATGAACTTTTTTTTTTGAAAATAAATTTTTAATGTTTTATACATGGTAATGGTAAATATGTTTGAATTTATTTTATGAAAATGAAAAGTCTCTCTAGGGTGATATTAAAGATTTTATTAAAAAATATCATGATGTTGTTTTGATGTCATAGAGAAAATTACTTATGAGTTGGGATTTGATGACATATGAAAATTCCCTCAATAGTTCTATGGTATAGGCTGAAAAATACAACATGGGGCATTCAAATTACTTGTCAGGTTATAACATAGCTCAAATATATCTTATAGTGGAGGCATGTGTTTCTTTTTGGCTTCTTCGTTGGCTAAGAAATCTCTTTTATGGTAGGTCATCATTAATTGTGAGACTATTCCATGGTATGTAAAAATCATATAAGGGATTTTAGTGATATTTATTCTATATATCTATTAGAACTGGGTTGTTTATGCAAGAATCATTCTATACGTTCATCTCAAAGACACCTCAGCACTAGCCAATGATGGTTTGGTTCATCGAGGTTATAGACTTAAGGATCCATAAAAGATAAATAGTTCTTAGTTTACTATATGGACCTAATCATGGGTTTTCATTTTTAATTAAAAAATTTAACCAGATAAATAAATACTTTTTTATAGTATTACCCCACAAGAACATTTTTCTGACAGGTTATATGCAATGAAGCGATTTTTGGTGACCTATTAGCCATTACTCATGCCATACTTTGGTCACCATGGCCCTTGGGTTCCCATAAAGATGTTACAATCTTTTATTTTTTACCTCGGTAAATGTTGTTTTTTGATATTTGTATTATTAGGATGTAGCATGGGATATTTGGAGTAAGCCATGAATACTGATTGTTTTAATAAATTTTCCTAGTTTTTTTACTCTTTCAGTATGCTATATATGTTACTTTTTACTTGTTTATATATTTCCTAACATATAGTATACGGTTATTTTGATATAACATTTTTTATTGGGAATTTCCTGAATGTTATATCATGTTCTTATTTATTTTGGTGTATCTGATTGCTTTATTACATCAACTACAGTTTCACTTAGACAAAGGAGAAGAGTCTCCCCACATTTTCACCTTAGTCTTGAAAATAAAACATTAATCATACCACATATTTAAATTCATGCCTATGATACAACAGTAACCAGTGATATTGGAAATTATTTGTGGTCCAGGGAGGTGGGATGTTATATATTCTTCACAACAACAAAAACATTTTAAAAATTTATTAATTTTTAAGGTATTATAATTTACTTGTCCAATGCATTCACAATGGTAAAATTTAATAACATCAATTTTTATCACTAATAAAATAGAGGAGAATAGTGTTTAATTTTTCCTCATGATTTACTTATCATCCTCTATAAGGATAAATATTGATCAATTGATGATAAAATTGTGTATTGAAAATTTGTTTTTTAGCCAAAAGTGTTTATCCCAAGACTATAATAAAATATAAGAAGTAATTTATGTTTATAGAGTAATTTAAAAATTAAATTTAAATGAAATCATAATAATGAAATTTGTAAGAAAATTATTATATATTTTTATGATTTAATGGTTTATGATATTCTGTGTGATAAATGATTAAGATACTTTAATTCATTTACATCCACCCCCATTATGGTTTTTAAATTATTGAAAGAAACTAATCCATTCATGTATAATTTTTCACAGTGGAAAAGACCAATAATGGATAGTTTATGAAAAACATTGACCATTATATCCTCAACCATCTACTTATTCAAATGAAATATTTTATTATAGTTATTATGTAATAAGTTTCAACAGTTTTATAATATTTCTATGAGTTATTACTTCCACAATAATCTTTATATTAAATATTTAATTAAAATAAAAATCTAAATAATGTATAATGAATTGGTAGTAAGTGAATTAAATTTATATTAATTAAAAATGTTTTAACTAAGTAAAATTTATCATATCATGAAGAAATATAATTTAATTTTTTTATTAATGGTCTAAAAACTAATGAATTATATTTTTCATGATTTATCAAATGTATGACAACACAAACCTAACATATATAAATTTTACTCTATTTTACAGAATTATAAATTACAAATCATAATAATAACTCACACATAGAACATAAAGACAAATCATACTTTAAAATTAGTGATATATTAATAAGTTTTCCTAAAATATCATAAATTTTATATAAATAATCATTCAAACTTGATTCCATCATATAATTATCATTTAAATTTAAATTATAAGGAAATTCATAAACAAATGAAAGGTTAAACTAAAATACTATTAATTTGAAAAACATAGTGTATTCCATTAAAACATAAGTAATTGATCATAAGGTTTGACATAACAAAATGATATATTCATAATTAAAAAGGCATAAAAATATGAACATGATACATTATATATATGTATGTTACACATTCTATATATATTTTGATATTATTTATAATTTTTTCCTCCAATATAATTTTTTATATTCCCTTATAAATTATTTATTAGTTATTTATTCATTATTTGTATCATAATATATTAGTTATTTTAATTATTGCATGGTTGTTTCAGTATATTTATAATGATCATTGTTCATTACTCATGATTTAATCTCATATAAATAATCAAGGTTATGGAACAATATTTTTAATAAAATTTTTTAAAAAAACAATGTTCATTATATTGAACGAATATGTGTAGTATTCAATGAAAATATTTATTACTCCCATTCTTTCGGTAATTTTATCATAAATAAAGGTCTACCAAATAATGATTATTTATTTTTTTATTTCCGATTAAAAACAAATATTCTTAAAAAATGATATAAAATATTATATATATATATATATATTATTAATTTTTATTGACTTCCCTTATAGTTAAGAACATATAATAGAAACTTCTATCTTAATTATTTAACCAACCAAAAAATGAACAAGAAACAATGAAATAATGATTACTAATTCATCTATATATATTTATTTTACTAATATTAAAAAAGTAAATTATTATTATTAATATCTAATTAAATTGAATAATATAGGCGTTTGTAAGTATTTTTAAAAGTAAATATATTAACAAAATATGATTCTTATAGTGACTATTTGGATCATTACTTGAGTAACATCTTTGTAATACATGATTTGGGACTTATTCTTTTAAAAATATAATAAGAATAACGAGGAAGGATTTTATGGGAATAAATTTGGCCATTGTATGTAAATAAAATTCAATGTGAGGTGTAGTTTATAATAGGTGGAGGAGGGATACTTTTATTAATAATATTAGTTGAAGTTTACATAAATATAAATATCTTAATAGTTATAAAATGTAATTTTAAATTCTTAGAGACTTGTAAATTTAAAAAAGGATAATTGGCCATGAATATCTTAGATCTTATGGCATATATTTGTAATATTTACTATATTACACAATTTATAATCTTTTACTCAAATTATTTAATCCATTTTATAAAATTATAATTTTAAATATGAGAAATTTATCTTTTAAATACAAAAACCTATAATATATATTATAAATTTTTTATAGTAACTAATACCTTAACAATATATGTTTTCACCATTTTCAAATAGAATTCCTCGATTATTATATGTAAATTACTTAATTTATTTACTTATATGAAAAATAGAAAGATTATTTGTTGATGAATTTATATTTTTTTATTAATCGATATTTCGATAAATTTTGTTTTTATAATAGTTTTCAGATTTAGAATGAATAATTTTGTCACACTAATAATAAAAAACTTGTGAAGGCCCACAAATTTTACAAAATTATGATATTTACATGTGTATAGGTAGAAAATGGTATTTCCAAATGTTTTTTTAATAATGTTTTGAACTTAGGGTTTGGGGAGAAATAATGTTTTTTGTGTATTACCACATTATGGATTAGGTGTTTCCTCATAGAATGTTAATTTTTATTATAGTGTCAATTCTTGGTTAAATATATGAGTATTGGAGTTTCTAAAATAATTATAAGTTCAAATAACATCATATTGTGTCTCATAATAACATGGGTTAATAAAAAATGGTTTTAACCTTTATCAAAGTATAGAGATTTATTTTGATGGGTTTATGGGAAAAACCTAAAAAACTACACATCATGAATAATTATTGTGGTTTAGAAATTTATGTGGTTAATAAAAGGGATCTATGGGATAAAAACATATAGTAAGGGGTGATAAAGAAATCTAAATCCTTGGTGGGTAGTAAAACATCATGGGTTTAGTCAATCATGTGATACTAATTATGAAACATATAATGAGTTTCAAATATATTGAGATTCAACTCATCATATATTTAGGATCTTCCATAAGTAAACTAAACCAAATCATGGTTTTTGAAATATCACCATTGTTGGGTCAATTTTAATTGAAATAAAAATTTAAACTTTATCTCTCCCTTTTAATATTATTTTTATAGTTCCTTGGAGATCCTATAAGGAAGAGGAATCCTCCTTGATGATTTATTATAGCATTATAGTGGATATTAATGAGCATTTTTTCCTTGTATTTAATCGATGATTGTTATGGTATCCCACTAATATTGTCTTATAATCTCATATTGTTATTTTCTGATTTACAAGTGAGAGGAACGTTTTTCATTGGTTATATCTCTTTTGAAAATTCCTTATGGGGGTGAAATGATATTATTTCTGAGCTTTACTAACCATAGATAAATCGAGGTAGGTGATTCAAAATTACATTTTTTTATATTTAGCCAATTTTATTTCATAGTAGGAGAAGTGTTGGGTAATTTTTTTGAATGAAAAAATGTATAGGATAGATAAAAAAATTAGATATTTTTTTAAGTGATGTATGAATTGACATTAAATATTTACTCTAGTTGAAATATAGACATCTTTTTTTCATGACCTAATAGAAATGTTGTTATCCCCAAGGATCTATACCCACTGTTTATAAAAATAGTGGGTATAGCTTTGATAGAGTCTTTCTATACATACTGTTTACATAAACCATAGGTTTATCTTATATATACCAATGGTTTTTTAAAAATATTTGGGATAGAGTACTGCATTATACCTAGCCTCCCATCCCACCACTTTCACTCGTTGTGGTGCATATCTCCATGTAGTTTGAGATGCATTCTTCCATCATCTGAGCAATGACAGATGCCTCTCCTCCTCCAGTATTCTCCCTTAATTCTCTGATTTTATTATTATGATATTCTTTGATAGTGAGTTCCAAATCATTCATCTATTATTATTAATATTGTTTTAAGATGTATCTATGTTTGAAAAACTAACTAAAATAAAATTTGGTTATGATTATTTTATATTATTTGACATATGGTTATTTTTAAGTGATGTTTTATTTATAGGTTTTTAGTTTAAAGAATGTGATTTGGATGATCCTTTGTGATTTAATTGTTTTATATTTATTTTTTTGATTTTTTTTCATATTAGAACTATAATTGGAGTACACATTTATTCATACCAATGGGGATACATTGATGTCAATATTAGGAATATTTTTTATTATTTTACTCTTTCATAATTATTAATATATAGTGTTGACATGGGTATTTTCTCTTTAGTAATTTCCTACCACATATCTTGATATTCTCAAGTATATATTCCCCTTTTGTGTTGGATATTTAGGTTGAATGTGATATAAAAATATGAAATTCAGTCGATTTGATGAACATTCCAAATGATATTTCAAATGGAGTAAGAGGGAGATGATTTAAAAAAATCATAATTATTTTTTGAAATGTCAGATGATTCCAAAATTATTCTAGGGATTTATTTAATATCGGTTGAAATCCAGAAATTCATAGGTAATGATAAATATGGGTTTTTTAATGTTGATTTTAAAAGGTATTTATAATTTTTTTTCTTGGTTTTCATTTCGATTTTTTTCATTACTAGATTTCGGATATGATTAAATAGGAATAAATTGGTTATAGAAATTGAATTATTCAATATATGTGGTTTATTTATTATTATCAATGCTTTAAGATATCATCGATAGATTGTATTGGTAGGTAGGATCTTCCATATAACTCATTTTTTGGAATATTCATATAACATGACTAAACTTTTTTTCCAATATAAAATAAATAAATAAATAAGTAAATTTGAAAATACGAATGAGGAGTTTTGGAAGGTATTTTTTATAATAAATAAAATAATTAATGCGATGTATTTTTTGAAATAAAAAATATTTATGTTTTGTAATTATTTTCCTTACACATTTTTATGTAGTTTTGTTACACATACCTATTATTAAATAAATTTTCCAATTTTTTATGCATATTTATATAATTTATTTAAATGGTTTAGTTTATTATTATATCAAAATGAATCAAATGATGCATAATTATACTCATAGAGCAATATATTTCCATTATTCAGGTAATATTGTTATAGAATTTAATGATTTCGCGATATCTCTTTAAGATTATAATTACATTTGGAATTAGAAATGAATCCATTCCAATTAAGGATGAGTAATTTTCTCTAAAAAAATAATACATTTCATATATCAAACAATTTGGGGATTCCATCTCATTTTTTACATTTTGGTTATATTTTTTAAAATTTTAAAAATATTAATATATTTGTTGAATTTCATAAATAAAATTATTGTAATGAATTTTTTCATAATGGTTTACATTTTTTATTAGAACATAACTGTAGAGACCTGTATCTTGACGTACATGGACATTACATTACATTTGTGGAATACTTAGTACATAACAAAAACACACACACAAGGATCGTAATAGTTTAGTGTCTTTGGAAACTCGGAACATAATCTTCTAATCGTGGTGAAAGATCTTCAATATCTCCCATAAAGATCTTCTCTTTTATTTACCTAAAACCTTTCTTTATATCCTGGGGAAAAGAAAACATAAAAGGGTGAGCTCAAATGCTCAGTAAGGGTATACAAAAGAAAAATCAATCACATCATATTCATAAGAACATAACTTTTGGAAATCTTAACCTGCAAAAGAGATCATAATATCATAACATGGAATAAATCATAGTAGTGAAATGAAATCCCAATAATCATAACTTAAAACATGAAACTTTGTGGCATACACACATAATCATATAGAATCATTTATTGTTAGTCAAGACTCATTGTCAATACTATCTTAGTGGACAAAGTCCCTTTCTGAATCGAGTAACCCTCGTTTCAGTCCTGTTTCACTGAACCGGTATAACCTACCATTTCAGCCATGTCTATCTCATGAGATATAAAATCTTTACCCAATGAATTGGAGGGAGATATAGGTCCCACCCATCTTATAATGAATCCTTTCTTATGTGTGCCACATAATCATAAATCATACATCATCGCATAACACATGTAACAAAAATGGGATTCTTGAAACATCATGACATCATAAAACAAATCATATAAGATAAAGGAATTCATAAAAATATTTCCATCACAACATAATCAAATCCATGTAATAATAGGGATAGAAACAGAACCCTTTTATTATCTTATATGGAAAATAATTTTAATAAAATACTTGAACTCCATTCTTGAGGAAAATATCCATTCTATTTCAAAAACATTTTCCTTTCTTAACATGTCTTACAATTTAAAACTAAAAGAAGTTGATTAAAAATAAACTTGAAAACTTTTAAAGGAATCTTCTTGTAAATAATGTTTTAAAAAAAAATCCATTCATGCCGTATAAGTTAAAAAAACATTCTTCGTACTTTTGTCGGAAAAGTCAAAAAGTACCTCGTACGAAAAACGACAAAAGATTCCTTTCATATCCTTTACTAAAAACTCAACAAATGGTAAAATTGGAATTAAACAATTTTATGTGGATGGAAATAATATTACATATTGAGTAAACATGGATGTGGATGATAAAATACACCCCAGTAAATACCAAAGTATAAACAATCTCGGATAAAAATGAGATTGTGATATTTCCCTTACCTTAGGTCCAATTTGCTTTGTAGGTGTCCGAAGCTCCTGTATAATGGTTTAAATAATGTTATTGACCTATTCCAGAATCATACATATTGATATGATAGCATATATGGTCATATTCTTAGCTTCTTGATAGTAATATTTCATTGTTACTTGTTACTCGGGTCTTTATTGCCTTTTGTTCTTATGCGTGTTTTTTCGAATACATTCTTATTCTTATTTTAAGGTTATAGATACCTTATATCCAGAATGGTATTAGTGTAACATATATCATATTTATTCATTCAATTAATTTATATAATTACTATGTAATGATGATCATGTAGAACGAGTCGCATCACATCGTGGAGACGGTATTCCGTACGTACGCACGAGTGATGATATCGTTCCTATGATCGTGGAACTGTATTGAAGTATATATATATTATTTCAGTATCAATATTACTTTATAATAATCATAAATAGATACTCATTACACCATTATACCCATCCTTGTAAAGTGATGGTGGAAAAATAGATTACACCACGGCGTGGAGACGGTATTCCGTACGTACGCACGCGCGGTGATTTCATTTTTCCGTAGGATGGATAGAAAGTGAATTAGGGTTGTTTCATATTTATAATAACATATCAGTATGTAAGTAATACTGATGTTATTACTTTATTATGAAACAACTAAAGATGAAGAAGTTGAAGAAGAAAGAAATTGAAAAGATCGGTAATGGATATTACCTCTTCTTTGGAACGCCCCTTTGAATCCTCCACTTAGGGAACTAAGATTGGTCTTTGAAGAAGACCAGGACCTCTAGGATTATTCTAGGGAAGTGGAGAGGAGAAAATGGCAGGGTTTGGCCGAGCTTGAGTGCTCAATTTTGTGTGAGGAGGAGGGGGAGGACGTGCCCTTTTATAAGGGAGGAGAGGGGCACCTTAGGAATTCTTAAAAATATTAATTTATAATAAATCTAAACCCACTTAAAAACCTCCAAAAATGACTCATATTCGAAGCTTAGATGAGATAGGGTTGTAATATCATCAACCAATCAAATTTATACTTGTTTGGATCTTATTTTAAACCTTATCAGTTTGATTTATCCTTATTTAATCTATTTAAGTTTATTTGTGGTAATAAAATTCTAAATTTTAAATTATAACAAATAATTACTTATTTGTTGTGAATTTTACATGATTGTTTACTTTATAACATTATAGACCATATAAATATAAAATTATAATTTTTAAATATTTTTGTGATTTTTAAACAATTTTATAATATGTTATTTTTGTAAAATAACAATAGTGTCAATTTTGACACTATTCATTTATTTGAATTTAAATAAAATATATACAGAAGATATGTTCGAACTAAAAGCTTTAATATGTTAATAAAAGGTCATATGTATCTATAAAATTAGTGTATCACATTATATAGTTCATATAATATTTATTTTATTATTGTTAAAACCATTTATTTGGTTTATCTCTTAATAAAATAATTACTACATCATTTTTGTATAATTATTTAATATACTTATTTGTTGTATAAAAATTTAAAATAAATTCCTATTATGAAGATAAATATATTACCTTTCACAATAATACTTTTACTCGAATTTATCATCTTAAAATAACAATATTTAAATTGTTATATTTATTAAATTATGAAGGTGACAACTTTGGAATCATTTAAAATAAAATAATATAAGTGTTATAATAGATTTTATAAGGCTCCAAATGGTCAAATATTCGACCATTGGTTTATTATAGTTTCCATTTACATGACTAATAAGTTTTGGTCAGGGTTTTGTGCCTTTTATGGTCACTATTAGTTTAATAAAAACTATATTCTTGATTTTTCACTATATAAATAATTTCTGCATCACTATTGTGTCACAATTAATGATAATTATTTAATCCCAAAAAATTCTAAATAAATTCTCATGATGTAGATAATTTTGTTATCTTTCTTTAGACTATTCATGTTCGAAATTTTATGATGTTTATCACTAATTTAAAATTATTATACTTATAAGATTTTAGAAGTGACATGTTGTCACTTTCTTTGGTTTTAATAATAATTAAATTATTTTCATTGACAAAATTTAATTAAATTAATCTAATCCGACCCTTAGGTGGTATGGGTCGTTTTTTTAGTCATCCAATAGGATTTTTACATTTGTTAGGGTAATTTTAAAATATTATATTTACCCTTAATTACCCGATTTACCTTTAACTATGATAAATAAAATTTACCGTAGTTACTATTCATAATTTCTAAAAATAAAAAGTATCCTATTAACATAATTTGGACCCACTGATTCCGAATATGGAATCCATTTTTTAAAATTCAATACACAGAAGTTGCAGAAATTAAATTAAAATTAATCTCGTTGTCAAATAAAAACGGGTTTTTGTTTAAAACATTGCAAAAGATTGAATTGATCTAACCTACGAATTCAAGGTAAAATCAATGCTAATGACATTCATTATATTAAATGGTAAAAATATATTCTATTTATACTTTAAAACCATTCAATATTATAATTTAACCACATAAAATATTACGATGAAAAAAGTTTTTTTTAATTAAAATATAGCGTGTTTTTACTATTCATTAAAATATGAAAGTTACCAGAAAAATATGAAAAATTTATCCAAAGTAAATTTTTATTTCTTGATTCCAAAGAAGAATTTTATTTTGTCAAATTGAACTTATAAACATGTCAAAAACCAGATTTAATGTGGGTGCGCCATCAAAAGGCGGCAAAACTGCATTTTTTGAAAAATACTTTTTTTACCTGAAAAATTTATTTTGTTCTTATACCATGTTTTAGAAATGTGTAAGATGAATAATAATGTTATAAAATTAAAAATTTAGTTAATACTATTCATAACTGCTAGTTCATGATAATATTATATTAATATAACATTGTTTATTAAAACCCGGTATTGCGTACAACACACGCTATCGAGGAAGGTCGCGATTGCGTGTAATGCAAGCCAAGTCAAGGTTGCATGTTGTGAAAGAATCCTTCGTTGTTTCGTATAACAGAATCCAACCATATTTCATTTATACATTTAATATATATATATATATATACTCAATGTTGCATAGAATAACTATTATCAAAATTGTGTGTAACATGGTCCAAAAATAGTGTTGCGTATACTGCAAGCTAATACGGTGTTGCGTATAGCGCAAGGTAATCTTGGTGTAGAATACAACATAAGACATTAATGAAATAAAAATAATATTTTTCATAAAATCTCGGGGTGTTACATTCTACCCCCCTTAAAATGAATTTCTCCCTCGAAATCCGTCGGGGTTATAAATGGTTTACTATTTGAAAGTTTCTTTGATAGAAACCCACATCGTAAAAAGGAATACCAAAACTTATCTTTAAAAAACTAAAGTATAAAATGTAATGGTTACCCAAGTTAACTATTCACTGGGTATCCACATAGGAGAACATAGGTGAAAATATGGACATGGTAGATAAATCTAATCATCATGTTCTGATGGAGAGTGGTAGAGGACATGGCTATGGAAAAGCTAGCAATCACAAAGCCATAAATTTGTGATGATCTATGGTACCATCCGATTCATCAGATATAAGATCACTAGGACAACATTTTTGGTTTTCAATATCATTTCCCTAAAGTTGAAAATTTTGAATTAGAAGAAATACTTACTTGATTTTGGTACAATCTCACTGTTGTTCGTGAATTGAACAATTTACACTTCATCCCTTAAAAAATGAAGTTGAATTTGTTATTCGTGATGTGTTAGCAGAAAATGTGATAGAATGATGGGGCATTCCAACTCTTTAAAACAAAGGTTAGCAAAATTTATAAGTCCATCTTGTGGTTAGATTAATCGTATATGGTTCCAAAAATGAACTTATAATTCATATATTATACCGCTTAATAAAATAAAACTAGTTTATACTAACCAGGGACTTTCTGTAGGCCAGTGGTAGGCGATAAAGGCCAGTCACACTTCGGTTGTGGGTTCGATTCCCACAGCCTTGTCCGACGCGATGGGCTGTCGCCCGTCCTACAGGTTGTCTTTTTCTAAAACTATATTACTATAACATCCCATCAATAATATCAAAAAACAAACAATACTAACTTATGTCCAACACAATCCATTCCAATCTTTAGGCTTATCCATAATACTGCAGTCCACTCTCAGAGATTTAATACCATCGTTTATCCCCATATATCATAAGATATATCTTGTTGGTCACATTCCAAACATTCAAAGGCCTTAATCATGTACTCTCTTGAATACCCATTGAACCTTATTGAAAACATGAGTGCTGTTAAAAGTTAACACTTTCCACATACCAAAATCCTCAAAATTCTATATACTCAAACCATGATATAACCTTCTCCTTATATCAGTCATAAGCTCATGAATACTATCAAACATTTAATTTTCTCCTTATCCCTTCATTATGCGCATATCATCTACATTCCAAAAATATCTGAATAACCTTTCATGGATACTGGTAACATTAATCAAACACTTTCAAAACTCAAGGAAAGGCAACAGTGTAACAATCCTTATATGTCTCTTTATTCCATAGTACCATGAGATTACTTATACAACATTACACATGATAAACATGTAATCATTCCACTTCATTCTTAAACCATTGACCGAGCTTCAACAATTCTGTCATTTCAAATATCATTTGTAGTCTCTTCATCATCATCAACATAAATACTATCCATATGACCATACTGATTATCTTCATGAGACTTTACCTTAGGGCATTGGTTTGCATAATGCCCGTATATTCCACATTTAAAACATTTAACCATTGTTGATGTCGTAGCAATACCATTATCCTCATCCCTGGTGTTCACTGAACCTTTTCCTTTGCACTTACTGGCTTTGTGTCCTTCTTTTCCACACCCAAAGCATCTTCCAGTTCCTTTGAAACATTCTCCTTGATGCCTCTTCCCACATGATTTACATAGGGGAAATTGATCTTTCTTTCCTCTATGATCATCATGAAACTCTATCTTTCTCTTATTAGCCGAGTCAGGAAACTTACCAAACATTACTTTATTAATCATATTATGAGATTTCTGATTCGGCATAATAATTATGTTTGGACTTCCAAATCCCATTCCATTTGGTTGCTCATGAAGAATATCATTCCATTGTCCATCATATCCTTCATTATCGTGAATCATCCTTTTTCCAGCCATTTTCTAAAACCCAAAAAGAATAGTATGAGAGGCAAAAATCATGCTAGGGAAAACAACATAATAAAGGGGTATTACCGTCAATATCTAACATCTTAGGTTAAATTCTAAGATCGTTAGCACAATTCTAGGACTATAACCTATACGTATACTTAACCTTAGAGACATTCCCTAGACATACCTTAGAAATATCTCTAGGGATCTCACTAAAGTTTTTGCATCCTAGTTTCCAAAGGTTGACTAAACCATTCCTCTGATACCAACTGTAGAGACCTGTATCTTGACGTACATGGACATTACATTACATTTGTGGAATACTTAGTACATAACAAAAACACACACACAAGGATCGTAATAGTTTAGTGACTTTGGAAACTCAGAACTTAATCTTCTAATCGTGGTGAAAGATATTCAATATCTCCCATAAAGATCTTCCCCTTTTTTTTACCTAAAACCTTTCTTTATATCCTGGGGAAAAGAAAACATAAAAGGGTGAGCTCAAATGCTCAGTAAGGGTATAAAAAAGAAAAATCAATCACATCATATTCATAAGAACATAACTTTTGGAAATCTTAACCTGCAAAAGAGATCATAATATCTTAACATGGAATAAATCATAGTAGTGAAATGAAATCCCAATAATCATAACTTAAAACATGAAACTTTTTGTCATACACACATAATCATATAGAATCATTTCTTGTTAGTCAAGACTCATTGTCAAGACTATCTTAGTGGACAAAGTCCCTTTCTGAATCGAGTAACCCTCGTTTCAGTCCTGTTTCACTGAACCGGTATAACCTACCATTTCAGCCATGTCTATCTCATGAGATATAAAATCTTTACCCAATGAATTGGAGGGAGATATAGGTCCCACCCATCTTATAATGAATCCTTTCTTATGTGTGCCACATAATCATAAATCATACATCATCGCATAACACATGTAACAAAAATGGGATTCTTGAAACATCATGACATCATAAAACAAATCATATAAGATAAAGGAATTCATAAAAATATTTCCATCACAACATAATCAAATCCATGTAATAATAGGGATAGAAACAGAACCCTTTTATTATCTTATATGGAAAATAATTTTAATAAAATACTTGAACTCCATTCTTGAGGAAAATATCCATTCTATTTCAAAAACATTTTCCTTTCTTAACATGTCTTACAATTTAAAACTAAAAGAAGTTGATTAAAAATAAACTTGAAAACTTTTAAAGGAATCTTCTTGTAAATAATGTTTTAAAAAAAAATCCATTCATGCCGTATAAGTTAAAAAAACATTCTTCGTACTTTTGTCGGAAAAGTCAAAAAGTACCTCGTACGAAAAACGACAAAAGATTCCTTTCATATCCTTTACTAAAAACTCAACAAATGGTAAAATTGGAATTAAACAATTTTATGTGGATGGAAATAATATTACATATTGAGTAAACATGGATGTGGATGATAAAATACACCCCAGTAAATACCAAAGTATAAACAATCTCGGATAAAAATGAGATTGTGATATTTCCCTTACCTTAGGTCCAATTTGCTTTGTAGGTGTCCGAAGCTCCTGTATAATGGTTTAAATAATGTTATTGACCTATTCCAGAATCATACATATTGATATGATAGCATATATGGTCATATTATTAGCTTCTTGATAGTAATATTTCATTGTTACTTGTTACTCGGGTCTTTATTGCCTTTTGTTCTTATGCGTGTTTTTCCGAATACATTCTTATTCTTATTTTAAGGTTATAGATACCTCATATCCAGAATGGTATTAGTGTAACATATATCATATTTATTCATTCAATTCATTTATATAATTACTATGTAATGGTGATCATGTAGAACGAGTCGCATCAGATCGTGGAGACGGTATTTCGTACGTACGCACGAGTGATGATATCGTTCCTATGATCGTGGAACTGTATTGGAGTTTATATATATTATTTTAGTATCAATATTACTTTATAATAATCATAAATAGTTACTCATTACACCATTATACCCATCCTTGTAAAGTGGTGGTGGAAAAATAGATTACACCACGGCGTGGAGACGGTATTCCATACGTACGCATGCGCGGTGATTTCATTTTTCCGTAGGATGGATAGAAGGTGAATTACGGTTGTTTAATATTTATAATAACATATCAGTATGTAAGTAATACTGATGTTATTACTTTATTATGAAACAACTAAAGAAGAAGAAGTTGAAGAAGAAAGAAATTGAAAAGATCGGTAATGGATATTACCTCTTCTTTGGAACGCCCCTTTGAATCCTCCACTTAGGGAACTAAGATTGGTCTTTGAAGAAGACCAGGACCTCTAGGATTATTCTAGGGAAGTGGAGAGGAGAAAATGGCAGGGGTTGGCCGAGCTTGGGTGCTCAATTTTGTGTGAGGAGGAGGGGGAGGAGGTGCCCTTTTATAAGGGAGGAGAGGGGCACCTTAGGAATTCTTAAAAATATTAATTTATAATAAATCTAACCCCACTTAAAAACCTCCAAAAATGACTCATATTCGAAGCTTAGATGAGATAGGGTTTTAATATCATCATCCAATCAAATTTAGACATGTTTGGATCTTATTTTAAACCTTATCATTTTGATTTATCCTTATTTAATCTATTTAAGTTTATTTGTGTTAATAAAATTCTAAATATTAAATTATAACAAATAATTACTTATTTTTTGTGAATTTTCCATAATTTTTTACTTTATAACATTATAGACCATATAAATATAAACTTAGAATTTTTAAATATTTTTGTGATTTTTAAAAATTTTTATAATATTTTATTTTTGTAAAATAACAATAGTGTCAATTTTGACACTATTCAATTATTTGAATTTAAATAAAATATATACAGAAGATATGGTCGAACTAAAAGCTTTAATATATTAATAAAAGGTCATATGTATCTATAAAATTAGTGTATCACATTAAATAGTTCATATAATATTTATTTTATTATTTTTAAAACCATTTATTTGGTTTATCTCTTAATAAAATAATTACTACATCATTTTTGTATAATTATTTAATATACTTATTTGTTGTATAAAAATTTAAAATAAAATCCTATTATGAAGATAAATATATTACCTTTAACAATAATACTTTTACTCGAATTTATCATCTTAAAATCACAATATTTAAATTGTTATATTTATTAAATTATGAAGGTGACAACTTTGGCATCATTTAAAATAAAATAATATAAGTGTCATAATAGCTTGTATAAGGCTCTAAATGGTAAAATATTCGACCATTCGATGATTATAGTTTCCATTTACATGACCAATAAGTTTGGGTCAGGGTTGTGTGCCTTTTAGGGTCACTATTAGTTTAATAAAAACTATATTCTTGATTTTTCACTAGATAAATAATTTCTGCATCACTATTGTGTCACAATTAAAGATAATTATATAATCCCAAAAAATTCTAAATAAATTCTCATGATGTAGATAATTTTGTTAGATTTCTGGAGACTATTCATGTTAGAAATTTTATGATGTTTATCACTAACTTAAAATTATTATACTTATAAGATTTAAGAGAGTGACATGTTGTCACTTTCTTTGGTTTTAATAATAATTAAATTATTTTCATTAACAAAATTTAATTAAATTAATCTAATCCGACCCTTAGGTGGTATGGGTCGTTTTTTTAGTCATCCAATAGGATTTTGACTTTTGTTAGGGTAATTTTAAAATATTATATTTACCCTTAATCACCCGATTTACCTTTAACTATGGTAATAAAATTTACCGTAGTTACTATTCAGAATTTCTAAAAATAAAAAGTATCATATTAACATAATTTGGACCCACTGATTCCAAATATGGAATCCATTTTTTAAAATTCATTATACAGAAGTTTCAGAAATTAAATTAAAATTAATCCCGTTGTCGAATAAAAACGGGTTTTTGTTTAAAACATTGCAAAAGATTGAATTGATCTAACCTACGAATTCAAGGTAAAATCAATGCTAATGACATTCATTATATTAAATGGTAAAAATATATTCTATTTATACTTTAAAACCATTCAATATTATAATTTAACCACATAAGATATTAGGATGAAAAAAGTTGTTTTTAATTAAAATATAGCGTGTTTTTACTATTCATTAAAATATGAAAGTTACCAGAATAATATGAAAAATTTATCCAAAGAAAATTTTTATTTCTTGATTCCAAAGAAGAATTTTATTTTGTCAAATTGAACTTATAAACATGTCAAAAACCAGATTTAATGTGGGTGCGCCATCAAAAGGCGGCAAAACTACATTTTTTGAAAAATACTTATTTTACCTGAAAAAATTATTTTGTTCTTATACCATGTTATAGAAATGTGTAAGATGAATAATAATGTTATAAAATTCAAAATTTATTTAATACTATTCATAACGGCTAGTTCATGACAATATTATATTAATATAACATTGTTTATTAAAACCCGGTATTGCGTACAACACACGCTATCGAGGAAGGTCGCGATTGCGTGTAATGCAAGCCAAGTCAGGGTTGCGTGTTGTGAAAGAATCCTTCGTTGTTTCGTATAACAGAATCCAACCATATTTCATTTATACATTTAATATATATATATATATATATACTCAATGTTGCATAGAATAACTATTATCAAAATTGTGTGTAACACGGTCCAAGAATAGTGTTGCGTATACTGCAAGCTAATACGGTGTTGTGTATAGCGCAAGGTAATATTGGTGTAGAATACAACATAATACATTAATGAAATTAAAATAATATTTTTCATAAAATATCGGGGTGTTACAATAACCTTTTCCCATTATAATGTAGTGGATATAATATTGACATAACAAGGAAATAATATTTCAACCGAGATTCAAATGAATTTGGTTGTTTTTTTAATTTTACATTTAACAAAGCTTTAGATGGAGGTTAGATACAATTTACATATTATAATTGTGTTATAAAACCAGGGATAAATAGTGAAGACGTTATTTACCATATAAAAAATATAGATTTCAAAAAACATATTATGTTTTTTATCACAATGGAGATAAAATACAGTCTTATAATATTCATGAACGTAATGAAAGAAGTGGTATATATAATTTGATATTCGATCAGTTTCAATTTATGAATCCTCATGACAGTTATAGTATTCTAGGGAAGGAAGGAAATTATATCAATACACATGAGGAAAAGTCTAATGATTATGATGTTGAGAGATTAAAAAAATCAATGGATGTTTTAGGAAAACTTATATATATGGAATGCACTAAAATGAAAAGTTTAAATTTTTAATGTCTTTATATCTTGGAAAATCAATTTATGTAATTTCGTATACCTACAATGATTATATACTTACCATTTTTCAGAACATTTTTCTAGATGGTGTAAATATTCCCTCAAATAATTATATGTATTGGATGTTAATTTAGATGTTTATATTTTCAAATAACAAAAAACATGAGTTTCGAAAATATTGTAGTTTATTATGTTAGGAAATTGCTGAACATAATAAATATAACGAATATGGTATAACTTTGTGGAAGGAAAATTAAGATGGAACACCATCTCGTGAACCATACAAAATCTTGTAGCTCATTCAATTGATTCCCAAAAATGAAAATCTATTCATGTTTACATAAATGTAGACCAATATCTGATGGGTTAATATTGATATAATTAAATAAAATGATTAGTTTTTTTATCTTGTAGATGAATTATCATGGATGGAATTTGATTCACAATATCATAATTTTTTAGATGTGGTGTTTCATGTCCTATATACTCTAATTTATGATCGTTTTAGAATATTTGGTAAGATTCTTAGTGCTCATAGAATGTGGAACATTTGTATTCATATTTATATTCTTCCATCATGGATGTGTATGAAAAATCCTTTCAATTTAATGGTAATAAAAATATATTAACCATATGAACATGTTAATTATATATAAGTTTACTTGAAACCTTTATTAAGATAGTAGAAGAATATTTGGGATATGGGTGTTCACACATTTGATTCTTCTTTAATAAATATATATTTCACATTTTTTATTCTATTATATTGATTGTAAATGTTTTCCATGATTATGTAATGATTCCTAGTGATAGCATCAATAGAACACAATCATGACCAATTTTTTGAAGAATAAATGATCATGAAGGATTAAATATTATTTTAGATTTAGTATTCATGGGGCATCGAGGATTCTACCAATGGGTCATCAATATTGAAATTATCACTAGAGATTTGATAATATCATTGATAATAATTAACCAACTCAATATATATCATGTTGTGATGTTATTAATTAGTTGAAATATTTTATTTTTTTCATTAGGGAATGGTCAAATGAAATCTAAAAAGAGGAATAATTTTGATAATTAATCCACTTAAAATTTGTAAAAATAAAAGTTTCTTTTTTATGTTTTCATATTATGCTACCAATCTTTTATTTAATTGTTTAGAATCAATTTTCATTGAGAGAAATATATGTGAAATTTTTATTTCAATTATTCTAAATATTAAGGGGAAGAATAAACCTTACTTATATTCTCACAATGACTTATTTGATAGGGATAGGTGACCAAAATTGCTCCTTGTGTTTATTAGGGAAAAGAAATCGAATGTTCCTTGTGATTATCATGTGATCACACCTTTAGAGAAAAATCAATTTCTATAATTATTGTAGAATATCAAGGTTCCTAATTTTTATTCAGGAAATATATCTAAATTATTCAATATAAGGGAATTTAAACCGAAATCCTTAAAAATTATTGATTTCCACATTCATCTTCATGAATTGATCCCAATTGAAAGATGAGATTTGATATCCAATAATATAATTATGAATCTTAATTATACTATACCCTTTTTAGAGACCTCTATTATAAAATGGGGTCAAATTATTTATTTAAAAAAATGTATTAGGAGGTGACATTAATTTTGAGTGAGTTGGGAAAATATTTCTCCCATCAATTTTCACTTCCATGATACATTTAAAAGCCCATCTTCCAACTGAAACACTTCATTAGGGAGCCGCTCATTTTTATGTCTATATCATATTGAAATAAAAATGTGTACAATGAAATTTTATTTCTAGAATAATAATCATCCTAAAGGATTCATTATTAGAGGATATCTGGATCAATAATGTATGTATTTTTGTTTAATTTATTTGTATGATGTTAGCCCAAGACATAATCAGGCAATGAGAAGTGAAAAATATTGGTATGGGGAAATTGAGCCCACATTTTCAACTCTTCCCTATATTTGAGGAATTCTAGGTTCATGTACATTAGCTACATTGATCCTTAAACAGAAGGATATGGAACACCACAGAGTCATATTTTATTATGATTTTTAATGACTACATCATGTATGTAATTTGAGTTTTTATATGTTATAACATACTATTAAATTTAAAATATACCTTAAAATTTTATGATAAAATTATATAGGTAACATAAAAAATGATAATTATATTTCATCCATCATTACCTTTGATAAGAATAGATGATTTTCATAGAAAAGTGCATCCTTATTTGTTCAATTCAATGGTTTGAACAATAAATTAGTTCTCATAAAATTTAGATATTAGTTTAATTGTATAATTCATATATATAAATATATTCTAGGTATTTATTTTACCTATTGACTCTATATCTCTAGAATTAAGAGCATTAGATTTTTCTCACATTTCATTGGTTTTTGAATAAAAGTCATTAATAATTAATGGGGAAAATTTGTTACAACTGTTTGAGTAGTGAATATTAGAGCACAAAATAATAGAGTTATGTAAACTACTACAATGGACTATTAGTAAAGTGTATCAGAAAATATTTCTCAATATAAAAATTTGTTTTATTATGGACTTGTTGAGAAAATATTTTTATTAGATTACTATTCTCATGGTCGTGTCACTATTATGAAATGTAAATGATTTGATTAAATGGAGTGACACGGTACATTTATCTTTTTACTGTGGATTCATATTTTTTGACAAGAGTTAATTACTCGCTACCAATGAACCATACATTATAGAATCAATGAAAAACATGTGTTTTATATGATTGATCATCTGAGACCGGATTACATTGTCAATAATGAATTAATACCTATAAATATTTTTCATGATGGTGGAGATGAAATTGTAAAATTGACCTAATGGACTAATGGTTAATTAGAAAAAATACCTCATTGGACAATAAACACAAGGACCAAACATCCAATTGTCCAAACAACCCTATGGACTAATTGAAAATTGGATTAATGTCTTAACTACCAATTTTTGAATTGACATAATCGGCTGATGGATAATTATACTAATTGAACAATTGAACATTTGGAATAAAGAACTCATGGATTAATGGATAATTGGCCCAATGGCCTAATTCATTGTTGGCCAAATTGGCCAATTTACCTAATGGCCTAATTGAATAATTTTTATGTTTTCCTAATGGCATAATTTCTCATTGGCCAATTAGACTAATGGGCTAATTGAATATTATCGTATTGTCTTAATGGCCTAATGGATAATTTGACTAATAATCCAATTATAAATTGATAAAAAAGAGTTTTTGGACTAATGTATAATTCACTAATTAAAAAAATGGGCTAGATACCCAATTAACCTAATGGCCTAATGGTCTAATGTAAAATGGCCACATAGCCTAATGGACTAATTTCCTAATAGAAAATTGATCTAATGGCTTAATATCCAATTTTCCTAACAATTGAAAGGATTTATGGCCGATTGGCCTAATCACATATTGTTTTGTTGGCCTAATGGACTAATGTCTTAATTGAAAAATTGGTTGAATGGCCGAATGTTCTAGTGGAAAATATTCTAATAGGCCTAATAGCCAAATGTCATGTTGGTCTAATATACTAATGGTCAATTTTATAAATGGACTAATGGTCAACTAACCTGATGGCCAAATTAGACCATTTTCATTATTTCCTAATGGTATGATGTCCAATTATCCTAATGGCCTAATGGACAACTGACCAATTTTCCAATTCGCGTAATGTCTGGATTGAGAATTGGACTAATTCACAGTTATACTAATGTTCAAATGACCTAATTTTTATAATTTTCTTAATTTCCTAATGGCCTATTAGGCTATCGGTCTATTGGCCTAATGGCCTAATGGCCTAATGGAAAATTGTTCTAATGGAATAATGTCATAAGGTCCTAATGGAAAACTAGAATAATGGCCAAAGATCAAATTGGACTAATGGCCTATATGGAAAATTAACCTAATGCTATAATGATCTATTGGCCTAAGGGAATAATGGAAAAATGTCTTAATGGAAAATTTTCATAGTATCCCAATTGGTAAATTGGATAATGGACCTAATATCCTTATTTCATAATGGGAAAATTTCCAATTTCCCAACAGGACTAAGATTCATGTGGCCTAATGGCCTAATGAATTTTTTTTCTTATGGTTGAATTTGAAAATTGACCTAATTTCCTAATGTCATAATGGCCAATTGGTATAATGAAATAATGTACCATTGGACTAATGTCCTAGCGACCCATAAGAATACTATATTAATGACATAATGGCATATTATACAACTACCCTAATGGTCTAATGGCCTAAATATCCTAATTGGCCTATATTTCATAATTGGCATAATTCGTATAACTATAATAAATTTCCTAATTGGCATAAATGGCCTAAATATACTAAATGGAATAATTTGACTAGATTTCCCAGTTTTCCAAATTAGCCTATATAGCCTAATTTGTTCCATTTTCCAAAATGGTATCATTGTCCTAAATGACATGGATTGGCCTGGATTAGATTGAATATGCCCAAATATTACTAAATGATCTATTTGGTCTAAGTGGCCAAATTGGAATAAATGAAAAATTGGAAAAATGGAAAATGGTCATGTATCAAAATGGACAAATGGCTAAATTACGAATTGAAAAAATGGACAAATGACCAAATAAGCAAAGAACCTCACCAAAAAATGTTCCTAATGACCAAAGGATAAAAATTACCAAGTGTCCAAATAAATAAATTAGGAAACGCAAATAAAATTATACTAAAATGATAGTACAAGAGGATTCTGTATGATACAAATGTTTATCATGATAAATACTATTTTTAATGTTATTCCACATGTATTGAAATTCTTATTCAATCAATATTTATATGATTCATCATTTTATAAATTTCTTCAATAACTAGGTTTTTAAAACATTATGGGTTTTAAACATTCATATTATTGAATAATATATTATTAAACTAATAAATGTCATTTATAGCCAACATAATTGGGGATCAATGTCCAATAATATTGATAAAAATTTTGTTGTCTCATATAAGAAGAAAAATGATGGATGATCTATAAATGAAGAAACATAAGAAAATATTGTCAGTTATTTCTATTGATATTTCAAATATTGATAAGTAATTATTCATTAAATAACTTTTTTTATATTTTAAAAATTGTTCTATAGAGGACCTCGATGTGAAAGAATATGACAACATTAAGAAAAATGATCATTTGAGTAAGGTATTTGTTGAGGATTGTCAGGGGAGAGTTAGACATTGACTATTGAAAAAGATAATAATCATAAGGTATTGGACTTCATCAGGTATCTCTCAAACCTCTATGACCACAGAGATAGAAAATGATCTTGTAAAAGTAGTTGAGGCCAAAAAACCGTTACAAGAGAATGAGAGAAGTAATCCGGTCTCCAAACACTTCCTTAATGCTTTGTAATTTATAGTCATATTAATTATAAAAAAGGATGCTAATAAATTTTATTTATTTATGGAATCAGTGTTCTCATTATATGATACCTTGTGTGATATCATGGAGGTTCATTGTTGTAGTCGTGATGGTGGAGGTGATGGTGGTGGTGATGATGATGATAATGACAGTGATACTGATGATGTTTGTGATCCAGATGATGGTTTTGGAGATGAGGGTGTTGTTGATGGTGATTAGGGTGAGGATGTTGATTATGGGGTAGAAATGGAACCCCTCTATTTTTGAGTTAGCATTAAAAAGACATGTGGATGTTGTTTAGTAACCTGAATTGATTGGTTGTATGGATTTATATGTATGTTATATTGTGGAAAATGGTTTAATATTTTTTACAAAAAGTTAGTTTAATGATAAATATAAATATATGTGTTTCATTGAAGGTGTTATATGGTTTTTATTTTCTTCAAAGGTTTATGATGGGTTTTAAGGGCTGATGTTTCCAAATGGGGGCAAGTAGTGATACTGATGATTCAATGAACCGTGGGTATGTGGGTTCTACTGGTAAAATTTATACACATGGTTCTTATAACTATGTGAATAGATATATACCAACGATTTAACCATGATATTTGGTATGATTCTATATACTTTGAAATACCCATAATTTATATATATATCATGGGTATAGATATATACTGATGACACTATCATTTGTGGTTTGTTAAACCATGGGTATAGGCTTGACCCTTGGTTTTGTGGGTTATTCTGATAGTTATAAAATGTGGTTATATTTTGTGATTCATATAGTTATGGAATGCTAAATGGGTTTTATTATAATGTTTTTTGGAATAAAAAAATATGGGGTCTAATGAAATTAAATGAAATTATCTTGGATTATGTCTCTTGACATTTATTCATATAATACGGTGTTGTGAGGATAATGACATTCGAGATTGTGAAAAAAAAAATTAACCATGAAGATTTTTTTCTATACTAGGAGGTTATGGTATGATAAATTAAAAGTGGATGACTGATTTTAGGGAAATAGATGATGTTATATGGGTTCGTTATGGATGATGAGGAACATTTTTCAAGGAAATGAGGATGTTATGGTAATAATTAGTTGGTTTAATAAAAGAGTGTCATGGTTTACTTATTTTATTCATCGATATACTTAGGGTGATGTGAAATGTAGTTATATAATGTGTTTATAGTTATGACATGATATGTATGATAAATAATTGTGATTATGATGTTGTTAGATTATTTAAATGTGCTTGCCTTAGGTATATTGAATATGATGTGGTTATTGGAGGGATTTTGAATTCCCTTGGAATGACGTGACACAAAGAATATATGATTATTTGAGGATAATATAAAGGATTCAATATTCATTCCCTATAAAATTATAGTTTTTTTGTTGTTTTACTACTGTCAAATTGTTTTTTCTTGTTTTATAGTCATCACATTGTGACCAGTTTTTTTGTGGCTATATTTTAATTAAATTTTTAGAGAGATAATATTGGAGGTTAATGTGTGGACCATGGTATTGTATATATAGTGATAAAATAGTATTGGTGGATGGAATAAAATAGATATTTACTGGTGTCGATATTTCTCATGATTTATTTTCTTAAATAAATTACATTTACAAATTTATTTCACTAATCCTCGATTAGTCCTATTCATATAACATAAGAGTTATTGAAAATGGAACCTACTAAGTTTACTTGAATACAAATGTTATTATTTTCAATCATAAAAAATTCAGAATCATGTTTATGGCGTTGGAAGGTGAAGTTATTTCTAGGACAAACTAATATAGCTATAAGTTGAAGAAGTTGAAAAAAATAACTCAAACTGACTCAACACAACACTCGGCTCAGTCCACCACATGATAGAATCAGAATTCACAATCCCCACAAGAAGGAAAATAGTTCCTACGAATCAATATTGAACAATTGAATCCAAAAGAGTACTGTTGATCCATCCATAATTTGGATATCCACACAATCAAATAAAAAATTGAAAAGAGACAATAAAAACTCTACAAAAAATGTAGTAATGATAAATATATTTAATAAACCATATCAATGATTAAACTAAAAAGAACCCAACATCATAAAAGTAACCACCAATATGCTCAACATAAATACATATATAATATAAAAAACAAATAGAACATCTAGCCAAACGGATTGACACATAAGATCTCATAATAAACAAAAATAATCCTAAATAGTTATAAGACATCTCTTTGTGACCCAAAGTCACTCTCCAAAACCTAAAAAGACTACCAACTAACCAACTAGAAAAATACTTGAAAATAATATATATTTAATAATAAAAGATGTGATCCTAATAAAATAAATTTCTATAAACACATTTTTATATGTAAAATGTCAGAAAAATACACACAGTTAGATTTAACCGATATGTATATTCAATTTTCATTGTAAATCCACTTCATTAATGATATATTGATTTATAAATTTAAAATAGGTTTTTATATTGAATGTGAATCAAAAAAATTATCATTCCATAAATTTATCTTGTAAATCTCTCCCTTAAATGAAAAATAAATAGAAAAGACAAAAATACAATATACCACTTTATAAATATTGGTAGAGGGTCACTAATTATTCTTGTAAAAGATAATCCATAAACCATTATGTATTTCAAAATATTTTTAACATACCATTTTTGAAACATATAAACTTCATGACTCTGAAATATCTATTTTCAAACCATTTTATAAATTTATTTAAAATTCATTAAAAATTTATAAATGTTTTAAAAAAAACAAACTAATATTTCAATATGGCGTATCAATATAAACAACAAAGGAATTGGTTTTTTTCATGAGCATCAAGTCTAGGGAATAAAAAATAAAAAATCATATATAATCATTAATAATATCTATGTTTCAAGGGAAACTCTGTAAGGATGAATTCATACCTATCTGGATCTTGAGACACCATCACCTTATCATAACTATATATGTTTTGCATCTCAATAGTCTTGTTGGAATAGTGGATCCAAATACCTCATCTTAGGAGAACTAACATACCATTGTGTACATTATCCATCATTTTATTACTCATTTTGTCCAACCAATTAATATTCATTAGTTATAGTATAGTCTACACAAGGTAGTTCATTCATTCAAGTCATCTATTATGTCCAAAATATTCACATGACATGCCCAAAGCAGGTAAGAAACCAAACCAACACATAGAAGAAGTATAAATATTTTTAAACAAATATAATATAACAAACTAAAATAAAAAAGTAATGCCTGCTATTCCTAATCATTCCAAATAATAAAAAATATAAAAATATATAAAAAATATGGTGGGATCCCAACCCACAATGGGAATATCAATCTCATTGGTTTAGTTGAGTGTTTCAAAAAATCTTAATAATTATATATAATTTTAAAAATGTTCTATTTATAAAAATTATTTGTTTTACAATAAACATTCCACATTTAATTTATACATTAAAATCATCCATTAAAATCAAATAAGATCACATTTTAATTCTTATAAATAAAAAATCCCCATATTTATTAAAAATATTTTAAAAGTTCCAACCATGAAGTTTTTATTTGGAATATTCTTTGAAAACAATAATTTACACATTTCAAGACCCAAGATGGAGTTAAATGATCTTTTCCGTCCAAATCATTTTTTAACAAGAAATATATTAATTTTTTAAACACTTTGAATTAAAATTATTCTAATAAAATTATAAAAACCATGAAAAACCATTATGCCTTGTGAAATAAATCCTTCAATGATTTGTAAATATATTACATATAACTAATAATAAAATTGTTAGATATGTTTATGAATTAAAATAAAGAAATAATATAATGTAACTTAAATTAAATAAAATATATAAAATAACCAACATATGTTCAATTGTAACCATGTATTAATATACAACCTTCATTCATGAATGCTCAAAAAATTAAGAATACTACCTTAACATTTCTTAATTACCAAAAATCCCTTGATTAGGTCACCTCAAACCCCAAATATTGACCCCATAAACCATAACATCTATTAGAGGGTAAATGCAGAGAAAGATGTGTGTAAAGGAATAAGAAAATAAGATCTAGAGAAACTGAGTTCTTACCTTGAATAAAAAACATTAAATCGACACCGAGGATGTTAAAAATGAAGAAATAATAGAGGTTGGGAATACACATCACACAGCCAAGGATTTATTGATAAAATAGGAAAAAATATGGATGGTAAATATAACACCCCATTCTTAACATATAGAAACATTACATCATGTTAACAGAATAGTTAAAAAAATATACAAATTGATGCCCAAAGACTGTATTAGTCTAGTGCCTTTGGAAACATGGAAACATAAAAACGGGTTCATAAATGAGGTAAATTATCTACCACTAGGTTATTATTTACTATAATCATTCTTATAAACATTAGACAAAATACATATCATCATAAAATTGGAAAGGAAACATAAAATGTGTGAGCTCAGATGCCCGATTAGGGTAAACAATAGAGACATGTAAGCTTAACAATGTGGATAAGGGTATCAGACAATTATCAAGAAGATATAAAATCATACCTTGCATATAAAAGTTCACAAACATCAATCAAGGTATAATGCTTGAAAATTTATAAGAAATTAATCATAAGGAAATAAAGAATATAATCCATGAAATCATAACATTTGAAAAAACTTGGAATTCATGTAAATACATGATAATGTTATATGATATCTATAGTACCCAAGACATAATTATTGAGAACAAGTTAGTTGTATGAGATCACTCATCGTACCATCTTTAAATTCATAGTTCACATCCATGGTCATCTTAGTAGAATGAGTTCAATCTGAATTTCATATTAATATTCTTAAATCACTTCCATTACCATATTAGTAGTCAATGATCACTCCTAATCCAATCTTATTATATATCATGAGATATAAATCTTTACCCAATGCATTGGAGGGAGATATAGGTCACAACCTTCTCATAATGAAATCATACGAACATGATCCAAAAAATCATAAAAATTAATATCACAACCCACAAAATGAAATGGGTGTCATAAACATGTAAATATATCATAACCTATGAAAAATGGTATCTTTTATATTCATTTAATTAAAGTATAACCCATGGAAGGAAGCGAGTTTCAAAAGCATATAAAATGTGGAACAGAATCAGGGATCATAAGCATTATTCCATAAAAACATAAACCATTCAAGAAACAATACTCGTAGAACCATTAAAACAATTCCATGTAGGGAATGAGTAAAATAGAAAGATGTAATATTTGACAAAAAAAATTGGAAAGATATTTTGAAAACATTTCTTGAGTAAAATAACCTTCTTTCATAAATAATACATTTTTATGACATAAAACATTCTGAAAATCATTTTCATTGAAAACATATAAAAAAGATTTAAAATTTACTGAAGACTATTTCATTGAGAGTACAATGAAAACTTATAAATAATAATTTAAAAAAATTAAAAAACATTTTTATTTGAAAACATATAATGGTAGAATTTAAATAATTTTGAAAATAATTTTCCATGAAAACTTATAATATAATCATTGATAATATTTTGAAAACCATTTCCCCTGAAAATATATAAATGATGCTTGAAATCATTTTGAAACCCATATATTTGAAAATCAATATTTAAATAATCTTCTTTAAAATAATCCTTTTAAACATAGAAAGTAATTTTCACCTAAATAAGGGTGGTTAAATCCTTACATGCCATATGAGGTATGAAGAACAATCCTTTTTCTTAGAATAAGGATAGAAAAATTCCTTTTTCAGATTGAAGGAATAAGATTCCTTTGAAACGAAATAGTAAAAATAAATAATAGAAAAAAAAATTCCATTATTATATGAAAATAGTATATTATTCTTGGAAAACCTTTTTAGAATACATTGTTACGAAGGAAAAAATATTTTCAACCGAAGAGGGGTAATGTTGGGATTTCATAAAATAATGTTTATTAAATATATTAGGTACTATAAAGTAGAAATATAGTACCAATACAGGAAGATATCTTTAATAAACATTGTATAAATAAAATTCAATATTTCTATTGAGGGATGGATCATGTGATTTCATGAAATGAAGCATAATCATAAACTATCTTGAAAATCGATGAGATTGTTTCAATAAACTCTTATAAATTAATAATGTTGAACCATAATACCCATATAAGAAAGTGAAATTTTATGAATATTATAATATAATAAAAACTATAAGATTCAGGATATAATATTTCAAAAGTAAGTGTATATACCACATAATAAAAGTGAGTGGAGAATAAGAAATGTATCTCACAGTAATAAAAGGTTAGATGAAATTACATTACCCTCTGTCTTAACTCTTGTCGTACTCATTAAAAAACCCTTCATAAGAAATATAAATTTATTATAAATATATAATATAACCATATTATTAAAAATAGTACCATATTTTGTTTGATTATGGCTTTATATTACCCTCTTGTTAATAATTCTTTGTTAAGGTTTCACTTTGTTATATAATATCTACTTTATTTTTAGCATGTGTTTTTATTTTTTATATCATTGGTCTTTATTATTATATAGTTATTTCCAGAATTTAAAACATTATTTCAAAACAAATTATATTCAGTTTATGTGTATTACAATAATCCATAGAATATTTATGTATGAAATGGAATACACAGTTCATGGAGACGGTAACCTGTACATACGAATGAACACTGTTTCTTTTTAATTTTCATGTTGAAAGAAATAAAATAAAACACATAAATGTTTATATATATAATTATCAATTGAAATTATTTATATCATTTATATAATATATATTCACTAAACCCATCCTTATTATTTTCCATGAAGTATATTAACAAATCACATCACTTTAAGGGGCTGGTAGTTCATACTTCTTACATGAAATTATCATTTTAACACAAAATATGAATTATAATGAAATGTATTGTAAAAAGAACTTATAAAGCTTAAATAAATATTAAATTTAATATATTACATAAAAATAAAATTTTCATCATGGTTTTCACTAAGATAGGTGTTAACGGAAAAATTAACAATCATTGTTTAGTGTGGCGATAGTTCACCGTACAAGTAAAAAATATGTTCATCACCCATTAGATGGAAGTGTGTATATTTTTTTGTATAAGACATAGAAAAAAACATACTAGTATATTTATGATACATTTTTGTTATAAAATCATGGAATAAAAAGATGTTAGGTACTAGATAAATAAAACCAAATAAAGGAGTTTGAGGGATGTTGTTACCCCTTAATTGGAGAACACCTTCTGGTTTGCACAAAAGTGATTACATAGAAGGATTTATTCCCAAATGGAGTCTTAAAAGGAATATTAGTGGATGTTTTGGAACTATTTTTTTAGATTTTAGTCCAGCCTATGTGTCTTTATAGGTGTGAGGATGTGTGAGGAGAGGATGACTTTTATAATAGAAGTGTAGTGGCTCTCATAATATTTTCGAAAAAGGAAACCCCACCCACATTTTTTTGTTACATGTGGATCCAATAATGGTAAAAGGTATATAAACCGTATTATAGGGTATAAATATTTTAATAAACTTATATTTGGAAATGTTTATAGGTCATTTGTGGTCTTAAATGCTAGGTATTTTCACTAGTTAATCTTAATTTTACCTTAATTAGTGTAATTAATTTTAATTACATTCGCGCATATTTTTGGTAAAAAAATAGTTTGACCATATTAAATGTTATGTAGAATATTTATTAAAAACATGTAATTCATTTTTTAAAATTCTATTCATATATGTTGTAGAAATTAATTTAAAATTAATCCCATTGTTGGGACGACAATGCAGGTTTCTAAAGTAAAAACATTCAAATATTTTGTATGTTTTTATACCCAATATCAATATGAAAATGATATAAATGACTTAAATTATATTAATTGATTATAATACTGAATAATTAAACTTCAAAACCAATTTAAAATACAATTTATCCTTATAATTAAATTTGATAAAAAAAGCTGGTGTGAAATAATGTTCAGTATTTTTAACTATTCATTAAAAAACATCACATAATAATACATAAAAATTACCCTACCGTAATTATTATGGTATTTATTAAAATATTATGTTTATTTTTAAATATAATTTCTATAAAAGTGAAAGAAATTATATTTAAAATAGCTTCTCTCTTAAATGGTGGTAAAAATGATTTAATAAAAATATTGGGCTATAAACATAAAATTGTGTTTATTATTATCTTTCGTATGTCAAATCGATTACATGGATATTATAATTATTTTAATAAATATATAAAATATATATTAAATTAATTTCACTCACCAGTTTTTCTCAACATAATTTATTAGGGTAAAAAATCTTTTGATTATAATGACAATAATAATTCTCTTTATTTTCAATCATTTTTCATATAAATTTCTAATTAATTGGTAACCTATGAATTAATATTATATTTTTAAAAAAATTATATGTTTATAAATTTTTAATATTATTCATAAATTCTAATTTAATATAATATTTTTTACTATTTTATTATGTAATAACATTTTAATAATTTACTATGGTTTGGTATAACTCAGTCTTCTATGTTTCATAAGCCATCGTGAAAATTCATTATTGTGTGTAACAAAAGCTAATTTCAGTGTTCCATTTACATAAAGCTGATGCTTATATTCTATTTTTTTTATGAATAAAATGGTGCTTCATATATTAGAAACCAAACATAGTGCTTTAATATAAAATAAAATATCATCAGTGTTGCGTGAAGTAAAAAATATCGAAAAGGATAAATTAATTCGGAAAAAAATAATCCAAAAAATCTCAAGATGTTGCATTATACCCACATTAAATTGAATTTTCCCCCAAAATTTGTTCAGGTTATAAAATTTTTAATAAATTAAATCTTTATTCATAGAAACCCTTATTATACAAAATGGTTACTACGAATTCCCTTAAAAAGGAAAAATTGGAAGCATAACAGTTACCCAAGGTAACATATAACTATTTTTCCATATAGTAGAACATACTTTGGGATTAATGATTAGACATATTAGATAATCATAAATATTTACATGGAGTGATTGAGGTCATCAATTAGAAATAGTTGAATGATCAATGGAAATATGGGTGCCTCAAAGCCATACATTTCTGATGATTTAAAAGGCTATCAGTTAAGAAAAACTAATGTATTAGAACATCACATTTTCTATTGATCACTATCCTAGCATTAAAAAATTATTTTATTGACCGAGAATAGACCAAATATACCTACGTGATGGATTAATAGAAACCAAGTTTCATTCATTGGTTGTGATTATATCGACTTCTAATTCATCCATAACATCAAGAAATGAATATAAAAAAATAACTTTGGTGCCTAATGTGATAAAATACACTTTCAACAGATCTTAAGGCCCATAAAATATTTCAATGTATAACTATTTTCCTCTATATATTCTTTAATATTAAAATTGTTTATACAATAATCAATATACATAACAAGTAACTCTACTTGTTCATCATTAATAATTATCCAAAATTAATAATTACACACTAACATGGATATCACGTAGGCCAGTGGTATGTGTGAAACCCTTATCATCCTATGACTATGGGTTCAAGACCTGAAAACATGACAGAATTGATTTTTTCGTCACCCAACATACATTATTCCCTTTTCTAAAACCATGATAATATAATTTTCAGAATAAATGAGATGGACATCCTTTAAATAATGTTAAACAATGAATAAAATTATAACCAAGCTTTTCAATAAAAACACTACGCGTAAATACTTCTTCTAAATTTTAAGTTAAACATTTTATTAATGGTAAACCAGATAAACCTTCTATATTATTAAAAAACGAAAATTTAGAAAAAATTAAGTAATGTTAGCTTAACATTGATCCCCAATATATCTCAAAGTATATCTTGGTTGTCACATTCAAAACATATGAATACCCACATCATATATTCTTTTAAAACATGATAATAACCTAAATTACCAAAAATAGGTTTAAAAAACATGTATACTTATTTATTCCATATGCTCCTAGAAATATTCCATAAATAGAAGAAGTTGTAAACATCATCCAGGATAGCATAAACTACTTTTCAACAAGAACATAATTACTTCCAAGAAAATAAGTACCAACCAATTTAATTATATCCAATATATCATTATCCAAACAACATTATCATATCATAAAAAACATATTATGGGTTATGATTCCCTTAATCATGTTTTTTCATAGAATTAAAATTTATGTTACATCAGATTTCTATTACATCATAAACATTCATCACATACTTGTAAATCATTAGTGAAAAAATATAAACTAGAAAACCCTTACATATTTTACCTTTCATAATTTCTAAATCCAAATACATAATTGTTTTCTTATTATAGTAGATCATTATTCCATTCATAAGGCTACCTCATCATACTACACAATACCGCTTCCCATTCACATTTCATCTATAGTCTCATCATCATCTTCAATGTAACCATTACTTACACTACCTTGAAGATTATATTCAGGAGCATTCCTCTTGGGACATTGAGATTCATAATGACCATTTATTCTACACATAAAACACTTAACATTTAATGGAGACTTATGGAGGCCAATATTTTCATCTATTTCATTAACCGTACTCTTCATTTTTCATTCCCAGTCACTTACTTTGTTTCTTAATATTCCAGAGTCAAAACATATTAATTTTTCTCTAATAAATTCAATTAAGGGATTATTTTCACATTATTGAAACCAAAGAAACCAAATATTATTTCATACAAGATCTCAAATACTTGAACTCTCAGTGAAATCTTTCTTTCTATTCCTTGTGGAGACTGATAGTTGGTTAAGATACAAATGGTTAAACCTGTTTTTTGAAAACTGATTAGGCATTATCACAACATATTTCACAAAAGTGAAGACCCCACATGAATTATCATCATAATATTTTCCATCACATTCACTGTTAATCCTGTTTGGGCCATTTAAAAATAACATAAGAAAAGTGTGAACATTATTTATCAAATTAGAAAACCATATCATCCTAAAATTAATTTCTTATAGGATGTATAAATCATGAATCCTTTTATAATATATGACATCTTAGGTTCATCCAAGGTTATCCATATCCAAATTATATTTAAATCTTTGATGATGGTTCATGAATTGTTTTGTGAATTCCAAAATCATATCCCCAAGATTGTCAATCTAGCTGTGAATAAAGCCTATTATCGTATACTATATTATCCCGAGTCAGGACTAGAACATAGTTTCAGATTTCTTACCCCTATGTATAACTTTTCCAAGTCCACATCCACTTTTAGTATCCAAACAATGATGATTTTATAGGAAACCACTCAATCTATCCTTGACTAAAATTCCCAGACATTTTCCTAAACATTAACTCATTCTTATACTTATCCTTATACATATCCCTATATATATCCTTTTAAATACACCTAGTCATATTACTAATGTTTTTTCATCCTAGTTTCTAAATTTTAACTAAACTATTACGTTGATACCAAAAATAACAACCCAGTCATAACGTACAAAGAAATTACATCACTTTTGTAGAATACTTACAACTTTATACAAACAGATGCCCAAAAACCATATTAGTCTACTCCCTTTGGAAATATGGAAACATAAACACTAATACATAACTAAAATACACTATCTACAACTAGGTTTTTCATAACTAGAATCTTTTTTAGACACAACAAAAATATTACATATATTCTTAAATTGAAAAAGGAAACACAAAAATGGTTGATCTCATATGCCCAGAAAGGGTAAATAAGGGAGAAATGTAAGAATATTTATGAGAATTAGGTTATGATAACATGATAAAGAAAATAGAATATCATACACTTCATATCAAATATCTCAAACATTAATCATGGAATCAAGCATGATAATTCATATGACATGAATCAAAAGAAATAAATAAAATAATCCTTAGAATCATAACATAGGAATAAAACATGGAATTATGGAAAAAATATCAATATAATATGGTTTCCATAGTAATCAAGGAATCAATTCCAATTCCATCTTAGTATAATGGGATCACTCTGCATTACATATTAGTATTCATCGATAACTCCCAGGGCCATAATAGTAACATGATTTCACTCCTCCTAACAACTTGGTAGTCATGGTTCACTTATATGGATATCTTAGTAGTCATTGTTCACCCAAAAGACCATATTAGTTTATATAATGAGATATAAATCTTTACTCGATGCATTGGAGGGAGATATAAGTCCCACCTATCTCATAATTAAATAATATGTACATGTTACAAAAATTTAAAACCATCATATCATACCCGCTAAAATGATATGGGTGTCATAAACATATAATCATATCACATGTGAAAAAATATCGGTTTCATAAAAATTTCATCAAATCATAAACCCTGAAAATAATTGGGTTTCAAAAGAATATAACTCATGGTAGATAAATGGATGTCATAAGAATCATTTCATAAAAACCTAAATCATTCAAAAAAGAATATGAATGGAACCATTTTTTCCTTTTCTAGTAGCGAATGAGTAACATAAAACTCATATTTGATAGAAAATTAAATGGATAACTATTTTTAGAACATTACATCATAAAAATAACCATTATTTATGAAAAATACTTTTTAATTAAAACAGAAAACTTTTTTAAACCATTTCCCTTGAAATCCTAAAAAATAAACTCAATTTTTTTTAAAACTATTTCTTTAAAAACACTATGAAAATTTGTAAAGAAATATTTAAAATATTATAAAAATTTTTTCCTTTTAAAACATTTAAATGTATATTTGAAAACATTTTTAAGATGAATTTCCTCGAAAACTTATAATGGAAGCTTTGATAACTTTTTGAAAACAATTTTCCATGAAACATAATAAACTAGTCATGAAAAAAATTGAAAACCATTTCCATGAATATTATTTTTAAAACCGTTTTTTTAAAAATTAACCATTTAAAAAAGGAAAGGATTATTCATAGTAATTATAGTGGTTAAATCCACACATGTCATATAGGGTGAGATGAACATTCCATTTTTCATTAAATGGTTAGAGAAATTACTTGTTCATAAAGTTACAAGAAGATTCCTCTGAAATTATTAGTAAAAAATGGAACATTTTCTAATAAATAATATATTTAAATATTATAATATTCTTTGAAACCATTTTATGAAAACATGGTTTTGATGAAACATGGAATTTCTCCTCAAAAGAGGGTAATTTTGGGATTTCATAAAAAAAACATTGTCAAATATATTATGTTATAAAGAGATACAAATGGTACCAATAAATGTATATATAATAAATAACTAGGGTATAAGAAAATTCATGCAGACTCTTGAGGGATGAATCATATGATTTCAACAAACGAAGCATAATTATTAACAATCTCGAAAAGTAACAAGATTGTTTAAATAAAATTATATCACATAGTAACATTGAACCATTATCACCATGTAAGAAAGTGAAATTTAATTGATTTTATAATATCATGAGAAAAAAATATTCATGATATTAAATTTCATATGGCATTGTGTATACCAAAAAATAAAATTTAGTGGTGAATAAGGCATGTATCTCATATTAATAAGAGGTGAGATGAAATTCCCTTATATTGTGTCTTGAATCTCATCTTAATCATTCAGTAATATTGTATAATAAATAAAAATTTATTATAAATCAATAAAAGAACCTGCATATTAATTATAATACAATATATTGGTTTATTATGGATTTATATTACCTACTTGTTAAGAATTCTATGTTTAGGATTCACTTCGGGTAATATTCGCTTTGTTTTTCGCATGTGTATTAATTTGATACATCTTTGGACTTTATAATAATATAATGATTTACAGAATGCAAAAAATGATTTAAATTTAATTTATTTTAAGTAAATTTGTATTAAAATAATCAATCAAATATATATGTATGAAATAGAATACATTATTCATATAGATGGAAATCCTTATAATGTACACATGAATGTTATTTCCATTTAATTTCCATTATGAAAGAATGAAATTAAAAAGAAATATTTGTATATATATATGTATGTATATCATTATTAAAGAACATTTATTATAACATATATAAAATATATTCACCAATCCCATCCTTTATTAATTACATGTAGTGTATAAAGAAATCACATCGCTTTGAGGGGATGATAGTCCACACTTCCTTAAAAGAAATATTTATATTAACACAAAATGGAATGTCTAAATACATGTATTGTAAAATAATTACAGAACCTTAAAGAGATAATAAGTAAAATATTTAACATATAAATAGGTTTTCCCTCACAATTTTCACTTTAATAAGTGGTAATGGAAAAATGAAGAATTATCATTTAGTGAGGTGGTGGTTCACCAAACACGTAAATAGTTTGTTCCTTACCTATTAGATTGAAGTGCGTGTATGTTTAGGTAAAAATAATAGCCTAAAAATCCAATTATGTTGAGGAAATTATTTTTTAATACTATAGTGGAATAATAATATTTGAGGGAGGGGATAATGAAAATAAAATAAAGAAGTTTAAGGGTAGGTGAAACCACATAATTGGGTAACTTCTTTTGGTTGGCACCAAAGGGATTACATTAAAGAATTTGTTCCCAAATTAAGGATTCCAGGAGTAAGGGATATATTCTGGAGATATATTTTTCCATATTCTGTTTTATCCAATGTGGATTTAATAGTTTGAGTTCGTTGGAGGAAAGAAGGCCTTTTATAATGGATGAGGAGTGGCAGGTTTGTAATATTTTGTAAAAGGGAACACCCAACAACATTTTTCTTATTGAAAGTGGACACAATAATGGTAAATTTTGATATAAGGGAGTACTAGGTAATACTTTTTCCAAAAAAAATCTTTTGGAAAATTCTATTAGGTGTTTTCAGTCTTAAATTTATGGTTTAGTCTCCAGTGAAGCTTAATTTTACCTTTATCAATATAATTAATTATAATTACATTCTATAATTTTATTTATACAATATAAATTGGAAAAATTTCAAATTATAAAATTTTCATATTCCTAATATGGAATCCATTTTTTTAAATTCTAATGAAATAAGTGGCAGAAATTAGTTTAAAATTAATCCAGCAGTCATGTCGACATTTCAGGTTTTTAAAGAAAAAAACATTTAAAAGTTTTCTATTTTTTATACCCTATTTTAAAGTGAAATTAATCTCAATGAACAAAATTATATTAATTGAAAAAAATATTATATATTTTTACTTTTAAACCAATTTAAAATATAATTGAACCTTATAAATAAATTAGATGAAAATGTAGTTATGAACTATAATTCAGTAATTTTCACTATTCATTTATAAATAAAATATCACATTAAAATAAAATAAAATTACCCTAGAGTATTTATTACATTTTTATATCATAGAAGAATTTTATTTTGATATTTAAAATAAATAATTGTTTCAAAAATTGGATTTATAATGCGTTTTCTATTAAAAGGAAGTAAACATGACTTAATAAATATATTGGTTTTTAATCAAAAAATTGGGTTTTTATTATGTTATGTCTACAAAATATATTCGATGAATAATAATATTATTTGATTTAATATATAAAAAATTATTTAAATTAATATCACTCACTAATTATAATTAACTTATTTTATTATGGTAAAACCACTTTGTTATCATAAACATTAATATATTTCCCTTTATATTCAATTAGTTTTCATATTGATTTATAATTAATGGGTATCTTATGGATTCATATTATATTTGTGTATACCATGTATTTTAATAAATTAGTTAATATTATTCATAACCATTATTTTAAAATATAGTACATATCATATTATATTAAGTAATAACATTTTAATGATATAATATTGTTTGGTAAAACTCGGTCTAGTGTGTTACGCATCCCATCGAGGAAATTCATTGTTTTTGTAATAAAAGACAACCTCAATGTCCAATATAGATTATTCTAAATGTTATGTTTCATGTTGTGAAAAATTATATTGGTGTTTCATATAATTCAAACCAAACATACATCGTTAATATAAAATAAACTATATTCAGTATTTTGAGAAACAAAAAATATCAAATAGATTAAATTAATTTGAAAAAAATAATTCATATAATTGTTGGGGTTTTATAGTAAAATTATTAAAAATGAGACTTTTCCTTTTGTAAAATCAAATTTTAATCATTTTGGATAACATGAAATGTTATGTTTCACTATATTTCCACCCATAAAATAAGAATGTTACTGGAACTGCTCAAACAAAACACACTCCGATGGTTTCCATGAAAGTTATCTCAAAAGTGTTCACAATTAGTGTTCCATCATACATAAAAACCAAATGGATCATATAGTTAATATTAATCTCATGGGGTTTCTCTATTTCATGTGCTTCCCATGTATAACTAACCGTACTCAAAAAAAATTATCTATAAAATTCCCCAATGTGAGGGGAAAATTGTGTGATTCATAATAAATGAATAATAGAAAGAAATACTATGAAAAATTAATCTATATAGTTCACTAATTGTTTTATTAACATTCTGTAATATATTTATAGTGAATAAATTTCCAAAAATCAAAATATTTAATCCCCAAAACCTAAGAAAATTAAAATTAGCCAATAAAAATCTAAAATATAAAACCATTGTGGAATGAGACTCCACAAATCTCCCCGTCATGACACATTATTTTTCCAAGAAATTCATTGACAAATGTAAAATTCAATGTGTAATCAGAAATCAAGTAAATCACCTCACCAACTAAAATCCACAAAAAATGAATAAATCCTCAATCCTCTTCAAAAACCAATAGAATCATCACTAAAAAACATTGAGATCTCAAAATATAGAGACCTTATATGGGTATCCCCAGTATTTATAATTAATCTAAATATATGAGATAAGAGAAAAAATACTATGTAGAATACCCTCACCAAGATCTAAATGAAATAAAAATACCATTATTAAATTTCTATAACCATATATAAACTGACCAAATTACCACAATGAAATAAAAAAATTAATGAAAACTTTAATGATCCCTGTGAATGTCACAATGACTACAAAATATCATATCATACTATTATTATAAATGGAACCTCATCCAATGACATTCATAAATGTTGAAAATGATAAATGTTCTAACAATGAGTTACAAAACTAAGTGAAATGGTGATCTATTACCTCATAAATATACCCCTCACAAATAAATCAAGCTTGACTGAAGCCAACAACACCCATTGTTTAATCTAAATTGTATTAACCTTCATTATAGACACTCTAAGGTCACATTTAAGGCAAACCTATGTCTGAACCCATATAAAAACTATTGATAAGTAATTCAATAATATGGAAAGGACAATATAAAATTCTATGAAATAAAACCAATGATATAAATTATTACCTTAGAAATAAAGAACCAAATAATACTAGAGGAACATATCCTGTAGAGAATCACATCAAGAACCCCAATACATTCCAAACACAAAAATGAAGAGTAGCAAAACCAATATAAAAAATTAAACTTACAGTTTAAATCAATTAAACCATTTTTCTAAAAATGACTTATCCACTTCATTATAAAAAATAGAGCATCATTTTCAATAAATAAAAAAAGGTGCCATAAAATTTATTGGGGTAAGGAAGGCTTCAGACCAAAACTACCTTTAGTTTTTTATTATGGTTGACAACTAGGGTAGTTTCACTGAAATAAAAAGGTGATACTCCCTATAAAAAAATCCTAAATATGTACATCCACATCCTCCAAAGAAACATATGGGGGAAAAATATTAATTGTTTTGAACATTAATCAAACACATTCATGTTCCATAAATAAAACCAACAGAAGGAATCGATATTATCTACCTTTTTCTCCCCTTCCACAATGCATAATTTCTATGGAACATTGGTTACACAATCTTCTCATTCCATTAATCCAAAAATAGAACACTCTAGTTTCTCAACACCTATATGGACTAAAGAAGAATACAGGTGGATATGTCCACCCATTCTAGATAGTAGTTACCTTTAGCTAGATACAACTACTCAGGGTGGAAGAAGATCATTCTATACTCCATAGATCATTTCATCCTATGATACTAGCTTCATTGAACTTATCCTTTACCTCCATGAATATGTGGTTCGACTTCAGGGTACAACGCCCTGATGATAGTTCTCTCACATGTCTTATATCCCTACCCCTGGTTGTTATTTCATAGGTCATCATTTCCCCCTAACCTCTTTTCTCTCATTCCAGGGTGAGTGTTCCTGTCATTATTGTGACCCTCCCCCGATTAATGGTCTCCTCCTCCATGCATGAACATCCCTAAATCACCTCATACCAAGGACTGGACGTGCTCCACGATGGTTTTCGATATACTATCAGTGCCTCCCCAAGAATTTTTGCCCTATGAAAATCCTTGAATCCCTCTTATCCATGAAAAGGGGCATGTGAACCTACTTGTGTCCCCTCATTTCCCTTTTATTCTAAGCCCCTCTAATCCTTCTTCTAAATCCCCCCCTTATCTATTGGACTCTAAATGCTTTCCAGACAATTGTAATTCTTCATGTTTCTTCTCCATATCCTAATATTCTCATTCTTTTCATATTCACCTATAGTCCCAAAACATGTTCCATTTATAATTTTTTCATCCCAAAAAAACAACCTCTGTTAGTGTGAACCAAACCCTATTTTGTTTACCCCTAATGATATCATTCATTTTTTAGATTACATGTTGCTAGTGTTCTAAGAAAAATTTAAATTTCATGTACAATGAGCCCGAAAATAGAAACTCCTATCTCATGGTGGATCTTTAACTAAATCATTAACCATTCTATGTTTCTATTTTCACTCATAAGATAAGGGTGCATGATAACATTATTAGAGACCCCTTGAGTCAACACATTTTTATATTTTTTAAAACAAGTTTTCAATGGTAAAATGTGGGAGTCTCTATACAATTTAGCACTTATAAGAGTAGAACCGAAGTTCACTATTTTTACAACCCATTATTCTATGTTATATACGATTCATAGGCTAGATATTCCTTATGGACTGACCTTGGATAATTCAATATGGGGCACTTTTCATGAACTGTTAGAGGGGATTTCAACATCACCATGTATTCTATGGAAAACAAAATAGTCGGATCGTTCACTAAGAAGAAATGGTATAATTTTTTTATTGAAGTATCGTAAGGATCCCTAGAATATGGGTTATATGCGAGATTAATTATACTTTTGAAATATAAATAAGTGAAGTATTTTTTTCATGATTTCCCCTTGATAACTACATTGATAATATTCATGCCAACTCAATAGAGCCCTCACCTATTTAGAAACCCAACCAACACTACGATCCAAGTACCACTGACCTTAGGTGAACCTCCAAATATTCCAATGACTAACATCTACTAATGATGGTGTAAAATAGTGATAGTGGGGAGACTATAACCAATGGAGATGATATAATAATGGTCTAATTTATATATAATATGTAGTGAAAAAATACTAATAGACATTGGGCTAGTAACACACCCAGAACCGGAGCACAAAATACAACATAGGAAGTAATAATAATAATAAAAATCTCAATATCATTTGTTGAATTAATCATCACAATATACCATTTTTAGATGCTAAAATTGAACATGCATACATGACACTTCGTACATAAAATAAGCATAAGGGTCTCCAATGTAAAACCTCAATACATACATATATAATAACATGTTTTCACAAAAAGGGAAAAAATATAAATCCAACTAAGGAAAGATCCAATAATCCCTTTCCTTCTATACAATTCTTAAACAAGTACTATGATCAAGATCTAGAGACTGAACCATTACCTAATTGGAAGTCCATAAAATCTACAGGTCTCTAGAAAGGCTTGTGTGGGGTGTGAGATAGAATCTCAATAGTACCCCACCATAGTGTGCCTATAATAACATTTTGATTTTTCAGGTGTGTTCCAAAATAAATAAATAAAATATCATATCACATATCCATAACAATAACTTTCTCCCCTTGTGCTTAGAATTTACAAGGGATTAATCAAATACATTTCCAATGACATAATACCATAGTGGAGAGGATCCATAGCCTAATCCCAAGGAATCCCCTAATGTATGTTAGGCTAGGAAGAACCATTGGTTCCACCTCTAACAAATTCACCCATAACAATGTTCTAATAGACAACTTTTTTCTATGTCAGTTCCCTGATTTCTTCATGGAATGCCCAAGCAATGAGAATCTTGTCCCTCAGACCCCTATTCGAAAGGTCTGATTGGCTAAAGGATTGAAATCATATGGCACATCAGTATATTTACTCCATTTCATAGAACATTTGGATCTACAACTAATGTCTCAAGTAACAACGATGTATTTCATCCCCAATATGACCTTGTTTAGAAGACTCAGGTATAACAATCCTCAACCCCCAGCCAACGGTCTCAACACTATCAACCGAAGGCCCCTCACCCACCATGTAGATTTTAATATAAATAACCTCTAACCATCATCCTAATATAAAACTAATAGATACCTCTACACATATTAGTGGTCAATACCACCTTATTGTTTGAGTCAATCTCTATGAACAGTACTCTAAGTGGAAGATTGTCTGTCACAGGTGAGGAGAAATCACAAAATAAAGAACCTAAGTAACACCATAATAAACCTTGTTCCCCTGATATCACTTCATTTAATATGATTTCCATAAAACATGAATATCAAAAAAGCCTAGCCTATAGCCTAATGATGTCATCACATCATCCAAATGACTATGTCACCCAACTGATGACCAACATCACCCAAATTCCACGGCACAAGTCAATACAGATGATTTTATCACATAAAACTATATGGAAATTTACATATCAATATTAAGGAAAATCCATTAAATATCCAATGGAATTAAAAATCAATATAATTACTTTAAAATAATTCAATTAAATTAATTAAAGAACCCCAACCTAATATTCCAATGGTTTGGCCTCCCACCAATACTCAACCATTTTTATTCTTGTGCAAGTATTCCCATAAGTGTCTCACATAGTCAATTTATTTAATTAAAGAAAATTGGTTAAAATTATAGGGTACCATTGAGTAAACATAATTTCATGATCAAATATGAACCAAAAAATCACCTTCAAAATCACAAATAAATATGATCACCACTTACCTCAAGTTGAAAGATTCAAACTCATGTAGTCTTATCCTCTAACATAAGACCATTTATATGTAATCTACGTTTTATAAAAATATACATAAAATAGGGTAAAATTGATCACATGGATTTAGTGCTCCTTGAGGCTAGATAAAACTAGAATATAGGAAAGACAATTCAAGGGAATATCATCACACATATAATGTCTTAGATTGATCAATAAATAGATCTTGAATAAGGAATTTAGATCAAAAGCTAGAAGTGGAGAAAAGAGGGAGAAGATCCATGTTGTACCTGAAAAGAGAAGCATAAGGGGGGATAATAATAAATAGAGTATTATGGTAGTTTAGTAATTTCTCTCTTTTAATGCATCTCATTCTTAGCTATCTTTTTTTGGATAACCATGCATCATTAGTGTGACACTCACTGAGAAAAGACCCAGCTTAGACAGTCATCCAAACCATTTGAAAACCGTGTGAATCACCTACACTAAAAACTATAAAGGTTTCACATGACCATGTTTCATATCCTAAATATGTTTTCAAATGATTTCTATTTCATTTAGAGGGATGCTCAGTTACACCTTGTAGGACGCGTGGTTTTTTTAAATAGTACCCCAAAGTTTTCCCACCATATAAACTTGGGTACTCAAAGTCTGATGCCCCTGAAACCAAAAAAAAAAACCTTAAGAAACATTGTGGGAATTAATATTTATCCAAAAAATATTTCTATGAAGGAAAAATCAGAATTAATTTCCATCGAATGTGTAAATAATTGGTCAACCCACCAAAATCAGAAAATTCAAAACTTTTGTGGAATTTGACCCGCTCCAAAAAAACCTGTTATGTTACTATATACCCACCATATGATATATAATCCAAGAGATATAAAAAATATGATATTGTTACAAACATGCCCATATAATTAAAATTATCCTGGATGACCTCTGTTAAATTTATAAAAATAAACTCGCCCAAGCGCACCCCACCTTATGAGTTACAAATCTAGGTCACCTCCCAAACTGAAATTCATGTAATCCCAATAGTCCACTAGTCATCCATTGACTTAACATACTCTTGTAATGAATCATTACTCGCACTCCACAACATGTGATCTTGTGTCATGACCAAAACCCATCATGGACCACATATCAATAGATTCTCGCATCATGTCCATGTCGCACGTGACACCTAAGATGAAATGAATCTCAAAAGATGCTCAAATAAGTCTCAGTACCTCATGAATCAATCATGTCTCAAATAAAATATATTCCAAGATACGAATGAACCTAATATAATCAACACATCCATAGATTCCCTCATACAATTCCGGAAACTATTCGCCTTGTATATTGATATATACATAGACTACATCTAAACTGACACCAACCTACTTACCGGTGTTTTGTTAGTCCATAAACAAATTCTTTGAACCTCATGATCTCAAAATGGTAATTACTATATATGGTTATTCCAAAATAGAACAAAAGGAAACATGAATACACCCACAGTATACCACTAACATTAACTGGCTCCCCAACCTGCTCAGTAGTTGGCTGTTGTAATGCATGCTGCATGTATGACACTCATCTTCCTGAAGTCGTGACTCCTTACACTAATACACTAGACACCGACCACTAACCCCACTCCTTTGTTTTTTACATAAATTTTTATGAATATTAATTACATTTCAAAATATATGAAAAAGAATGATAATAGATTTATGTATTTGGAAACATGGAACAAATATTTTAATTTGGTGAAATATATTCACCCTATCCCATAAATATCATCCCCTTTAGTAGTAATAATTAAAATCTTTATTTATAACATGAGGAATAGAAAAAATTAAAAAGGTGACATCATTATATTAGTATGGTTACAAATGCATGATATGTAAGAATAACATGATCATAGGGTATTAAATAATGATAATAACATTGTATGATCATAGCCTCTATATCAAAAATCATATACCTATGTCACGACATAAATATTGGAAGTTCAGAAGAACTTAATCAAAATAATTTCAAACAACATGAACCATAAGAGTGTAACAATAGGACAAGACATGGGATTTGTGGCATACACATATGTTTGGAATATCTAATATCAAAAATACCTACAAATACAACCATAGTATGTTAGGCATGTGATAATCACCTTTGTAGCTAATTCATGCTTGTGAGGGACTCCCATGTACCTTATAGTTTTGGGAATTAGATGACCTCTCATGATCCATCTTTTTTCAGGCTTAGAATGACCTACATTATAACATTTTGTTGCAAGATTATGATGACCTCCCATGTACCCTTTTTTTGGGCCTTGGATGGCCACTTTTGTACCCTTTGACAACATATAACATTATAAATACCCAATTAATTGGAGGGATATTTAGTTCCCAACTATCAATAAATGAAAACCTCGTATATGTGTGACACAAAGGGATAAATTGTTCTTTATATCTGAACCCATGGAAGGAAACAGGTTTCACAAACATTATTCATTCCTAAAATAACCCATGGAAAAGAAATGGGATTCATTAATATTTTTCAATCATAAATAAAAACCTACCATTTTATTAATAGGTTATATATACTTGAAAAAATATCCTCAATAAAAAATAATTTACATAAACAAATGACATCATGGATAGAAAATAATTTTTAGAAATTAATGAATGTAATTGTTGAAGAAAATATCCTTTCTTATTCAAAAACGTTTACTTTTATTAAAATAAATCTCATCATTAAAATATATAATTTCATTTTAAAATAAATTTTAAATAAATTATATGAATTTTCATATCATTAATGTTTCGTGATTATGAAATAATTTATTCATGCAGTATAATTTTAAAAAACATTCTTTCTTTATATGTTGTTGGTATGTTCACAATGATCTTTGTTTAGAAAGAGAAAAAAATATTATTATAAAACATAATTATAAAATTTCAATTATGGGAAAACATGAAATTAAATATTTTAAAGGAAATGGTAAAATCATTTGATATTTTTTTGGAAAACATGAAAATGGACAATAAATATTCCACAATGGCGATTTAAAATAAATCCATTTCGATTATTGGTGACACAATAAAATAGTCACTTATCACATTAAAATAAGTATAATAATATTCCCCATGAAAGAAAGTAAATTATATGGGTATGAAAATACCATAATTTTAATAATAGTACTCATAAATTACATTAGTCAGGATTATATACACCGCACAAAATGACATGTAGTGTATAAGGAATGTGTCCCACAGAAATAAAAGTGAGACCAAAATCCCTTACCTTATGTGTTAATTTCCTTCATAAACAATAGAACATCATGTATAAGAAATATAATATTGTTAAAAATATTACATAGATCAAAATTAATACAAATAATTACATATATTTTTTACATAAGACTTTAAATTACTATATTATCAACAATTCCATGCTAATGTCATTTTTGGGCAACAATCGCTTTATTCATCATTGATGTTTTGACTTTTTATCCATAGTCCCATAACATGGATCATTGTTTCATCTTCATTATAATTATAACGATTATATAAATATCATATCATATATATATATATTCATTATATATTTATTCATGTTTATTCATAAAACATAGAGGGAGAGAGAAAGAATTACACCATTCATATAGACGGTAGGTCGTACGTATGCATGAACGTTCATTCCATTTTATTTTCATTTAAAATAAAGAAACATATAGAATATAAAATCAGTAGAAATTCATTTCTATGTTAAATATATTATATATATTCATAAAATTTTTCCTTTTTACCGTCCTTGTAAAATATAGATGAGAAATTAATCACATCAAATTATCGAGATCATATTCCTTATGTACACACGAGAGAAGTTATCATTTCCCAAAAAAAAATATGGAAAAGGTAGATTTGATACTTCCATTATATAAGTATAATAATGTCATTTATATCAAATGTAAACATTAAAACCATAATAATTCCCAATCATAAATGGCGGTGATGGATAATGAATGATATCGCTACATGGAGATGGTAAGCCATACATACATATGAGCCATACTTACACATCTTATTTGATTTGAATGAGGTTTTATAATGATGTGTTTAAAATAATAAGAATATTAATGAATATTCTGGAAGATGAATTTACTATTTTTTGATATATATCATTGATTTAGAGGAGGTATAGATGATTATAAAATGATATTGATCGGTTATAGAGAGTACATATTCTTTGAAACAGATCCTTTAGATCTCATATAAAGGATTCTAGAGTTAGACCTTTGGGAAGAAAAGAGCCTATAGATTTTTTATAGGGAAGTGTGGAAGATAATTTTGAATAATTTTATCCAGATAAAAGAAAATAATTGGTTAAATGAGATGAAGGAGGAAGTGTCCTTTTCTGAGGAGGTGATGGGCGCTTTTGGGATTTCACAAAAGATTAAATTTAAATAATTTAAATCTCAATAATATACCTCTAAATGGAATGGAAATTGATTATAATTTGAGAAAGGTTGTAATACCTTCAATAAATATATTTTAGACTTGTTTTTTATATAATTTTAAACCATATCATTTTGATTAACTCTTTCTTAACCTATTTTAATTTTAACTATGGTTCCAGACATTCAATATTAAAAGGTGGATATTTTTTAAATATAAGGTTTCAATTGAACCATAAATGGTCAAACTATGATATTATATATCAAAACTTTTCCCATTTTTCATTATTTATAATTTTTATAATGTTTTAAAAAAAATTAAGAAAATATGATTTTCATAAAATGTCGTTAGTGTTAGTTTTTAAACATTTCATTACATTGATATGAAGAAAATAAATACAAAATATCAAATTCAAAGAAAATTAATAAACCATTAGGAATTATTATTTATCTTTAAAATTTATGCATCACCTTATGTAATTCAAATTATACATATTTTAATGTTTTTAATATCACTAAACTAATATTTCAATTAATTGAATAAATATTGCATCAACATTGTCTAATTATTTATAATAAATAGTAAATAACTAAAATTTAAAAATAAAATTATAATGATGTATACAAACAAATTATCAATTTGAATAATATCCATAGTTATGAATAACTTCTACTTAACTATATATTAAAAATATTATACTTATTAAAAGTAATAGTGGGACATTTTGTCACTCTATTTGATTTTAAAAATATCCAAAACAATTTCATGGAAAACTATACATTAAATTAATAAATTTCTATAATTATATGATACTTATTTAATCAAATTCATTCCATAATATTTAGTCTTTTTTTGTGGAATTTTTCTATTTTTTCTAATATAATTCTGACCCCTAATTACCTGAATTACCCTTTATTGTGGTATGAAAAATTACTAAAGTTAATATTTGTATTTTACAAAAATAGAATGGAAAAATTTAATAATCACAGAGCTTATTGATTCCAAATATTATAATAATTTTTTCAAATATAATTAATATACTTTTTATCAATTCATTAGAAATCAATCCCACAGACAGTGTGAAATAATGGGGCTTTTATGAAAAAATGTTGAAAATCATAAAATGTTTTTGTATCCAATTTAAATGTGATGTTTATTATAATGAACTAAACTGTATCAAATGATATATAATAGATTTAATTATACTTTAAACAAATAAACACTATAATTTTTTAGTATTAATTATATAGATAAAAAATTTGTTTTAAATTAAAATTTTGTATTTTGACTATTAATTAGAACATGAAACTTACAAAAAAATCCAATCAATACAAAAAAAGTAAATTTTTATATAATAACTTAAAAGAAGATATTTAATTCATAAAATATAATTTATAAAAGTGTAAAAAATTTGTTTTTGGACAATTTTACCATAAAATGCAAACAAAACTGCGTTATATAAAATTACATAATTAATATGAAAACAATGATTTATTTTTATAGCATGTATATAAACACCAAATATGAAAAATCATATATTTAATATATATGTATATATATATTTTTAATATAAAACAATAAGAGTTATCTTTTTATTCAGTATTATAAAACACACTTCTGTTTATTTAAATTGTTTTTTTTCTACAAAAACTATTCCGTTTATTTTAAAATTGTTTTATATTTTATAAATAATTGATAAAAGAATTATATATACATCTATAAACAATAATATAATAATTTGTTTAATAATTTTTATACCCTCTATTCAAACATGTAGGTTCTAATTGTGTTTCTTAAATAATTAAAACAACAAAATGATGTTTCATAGAAACACGGTGTTTCAGGTGACATATGCTATTTAGGTGATTCATGAAACACAATTCATCAATGAAATTAAATTATTTAAACAAATTATATTTCATAAAAATATTCGGTTGTCACATTCTACCCCACTTAAAATAAATTTTACCCTCAAAATAACATTGGGTTATCATAGGTTTATTAATTAAAAGTTTCTTTAATAGAAAACCACAATGTAAAAATAAACATCTCCCTTTAAAAAGGGAAATTTGGAAACATAATTGTCATCCAAATTTATTCACATATGGGTCTCTATATAAGAGAACATAGGTTGAACGTTAAAACATTTACTTTGAAGTGAAATCATACTATGAAGTTCTGGTAGAGAGTGATTCATAACATGGTAAAGAGAATGTTAATAATCATAAGGCTATAAGTATACGATGATCCAATAGACCATTTCTTGGATAAAAAAATAGATTAGTAAATAAAATTGGTTTCAATATATTTTCCGTATATTTGAATAAAATTCATTTGAGTAAATAAAATCATAATTTCATTTATATGTATATGTATATATCTTCCTTTCGTTGTTCCTTGATCAATTTCCACTTGATCAATTATTCCAAGAAATTATGGGGCATTTCTCATTCCTAAAACATTATAATATAATAAGATCCATTTAATGATAGGTTATCCCTTATGTCTCAACATTACAACACATGTTATCCAATATGTAAAAATCCTTATATGGAGAGATAATACTTTGACATCAAAAACATAATCTACATTTTTACATAAATAGTTCCATAAATGGTTAACCTTATAACCCTTACAAAATTGGATTGTAAAAAGCATTACATATAATAAATTTAAATTTCTCTAAAATTGAATAGAATTAATCCCCCATATATAATAAATTACCTCTTTTTTTCACATATTATAAATGTGAGTAACTTCATCATGTAATCTGTATACCCATATTTAATTCACAGATGCTTATTCAATCCATAAATTAGATATTTTCTTATAACAAATTCATTGAAATATTGGGTAAATCCTTGAAAAAATAAAATATGGGATTTCATTATTCCAAAATACAAGTAGATAATCACATGAAATTTCACTAACAGATGAACAATAAGATTCTCATAGGGTTAATTAATACAAAAAAAATCATGAGATTCCCAACCAAGGAGAGAAGGATAAGTATTCCATAATTATCATGGCTTAGTTCATCTATTATGATAGAATAACATTTTTCATTTTTTATTTTTTCCACAAAAGTTTTTTTCTTATCATCCACATTAGTCCTTTTATTGTTCCTTGATCAATTTCCACACTTTTAACACACTCATTCCCCTTTAATATATTCACCTAAGTGATTCATCCCTTATTTCTTGAACACATATCCATGAAATTTCATTCCACCATTTTTGTTTTCAGGAGACTTGACCTTACTCTTCTTAACAAAACCATATGAATAGTAGTAATATCCAATTCCCATTTCTACCATTAGTTAATATTTAAAAACTTCTTCATAGGTACTAAAGTCACGTATATCCAAGGAATTTAGGAGAATTGGTTCTAGGCCGCCCAATAATTGATCTATTTTTCTTCAGGGATGATGATTAACACTGATGTTTACCTTTCATGTCTTATAAAATTATCTTCAAATGTACCAATTGATTCATTATAAATTACTTAATATGAAATGATTAATTCTCTATATTGGTTCATAGAATACAAGGTATGTAGTTACAGAAAAATGTCCCCTTAAAATCTTCCCATACAATAGAATTTATTTATTCATGATTCGTCATATTTTTAACAATAGTCCACAACTGATGAGCCTCACCTACCTAATAATAAACAGAAAAATTACTTTTTCATGTTCCAAATAATAAAGGAATGAAAATAATTTTTTTTAATACTAATTTATTATTCAGAAATAAGTGGATCATAACACCCACTGAACTATTTTGGGCTTTTCCTCATGAAGGAAATAAATAAAATTGGATCCCTCCTTTGCTAATTATGAATTATACCATGACCCATAGCTTGTTTGAGTATAGAGATAAGACTATTAATTCTAAATACCATAACATTAGATTAAATAATTGAACAATCATTGCATTTACCGTTTCATTCATCATTAACATGGTTCCTCTGGGTTTCAACCATCGGATAATAACAAAAAACAATAGTGTGGGAAACAATAATAATGCTGGTAAAATCACATAATCATGTCAAATTACCTTCAGTCTAAACATCTATGGTTTAATCCTAGGATATTAATGATCATAATATAAACTCTATGATTTTAACCTGTACATAAACTTATCCATATGGATCATAATATATTTTTCTTATCCTTATTTCCAATGTATAAAAAATTACTTTCTCGCATACCAACTATAATAACCTAGGATTTTCAAACATGGATATTATATATTTTTAGATGAATATTTGTTACATTTAAAAAAATATTCTGGACCATAATACATTATTTCCTTTGGGTAATTTGAAAAATTATTCTAATTTGGTTTAATAACTTCAAAATAATTCAATATTTTATTCCCCATTATTACACCTACTTAATACCATTATTTATAACATAAGGAATTATAACTTAAGAATGGGTGAGCTCAGATACTCAGTAAGGGTAAGCATAGAATATAAGTAAGTATAAAATTAGAAAATTGTGTGAATACATGATAATAACATTTTAACATGATATAATTCATATCAAATATCATTTATATGACTCACACCATAAATATTAACTGATCATAAGACATGAATCACTATAAAATCAACAAACATGATCATTTATTGTATAATAATATCATAATACATGATATATATATCATACATATAAATTAATAATATCTTCTGTCAATGATACCCACAAAGATATACATTGTATGTTTGGGATTGGATATATTCCCACATAACAACATTATTCTTGGGAAGGCTTCCCATGTGCCTTCATGTTTAGAGTATAGGTTGATCTCTCATGTACCATTTTTTTATGGTTTGAGGAAGACCTCCTATGTATCCTTTTATCCCATAGAAAAATAATCATTACCTATATCATTGTAAGGGGATATAGGTCCCACCAATATCATAATGAAAACCACACATATATGTTCCAAAAGAAAATAAATCATTCCCCATTTCTAAACCCTTAAAATGAAATGGGTTTCATAAACAGTATTCAATCAAAATATAGCCCACGTAATAGAAATGCGTTCCATATATATCATTCTATCATAATCATGAACCATCCATATTAATAATAGTGATTGTATCCTGGAAGAAATATCCCCATTATAACATATGTAATATCTAAAAATGTTATTTTATATGTAAAATAAATTTTAGAGATTACATTTAAATAATTGTTGAGGAAAATATCTTTTCGACTTTGAATACATTTTCTTTTATTAAAATTCCATGCAATTTTAAAATGAAAAAAATTAATTGAAAATAATTATGTAATATTTTGAATGTATATTCATAGAATTCAGGTTTCATGATTATGGAAGATTCTATTAATGCTATATTTATTAAAAAACCCTTCCTTTAATTTATTTTTCAGTAAAATCAAAAAGAGACTTATTAATAAAAAGTCAACAAGATTCTTTTCAACCCATTTGGGAAAAAAACTTTTGAAAAGTAAGTTTAAATATCCATAGGATAATAGTAAAAAATTTAAAACATTTATATAAAACTTGTACATGGAATATAAATATTCCATGAAAGTGATTTAAAACAATACAATCCTGATTGTTGATGAGATTGTGAAGTAATCAGTCTTCAAATTATAATCTATAGAATCATATTCCAAATGAAACAAAGTAAATAATTATGTTATGATATTACAATAATCATCAGAATAATACTCATAAAATACATTCATGGTTATTATGAAAACTACACAAGACAAAAACAAGCAGTTTTTAAGACATCTGTCCCACAAAAATAAAAAATGAGACAGTAATATATTACCTTAAGTCTTTACTTATTTTAAATACATTCAAACCTAATGTTTAATAATTATACAATAGAACCATAATTAATATATATAATATCATATATGATTCACTTATGACTTTTTATTAATCTCTTATTAACAATTCAATGTTGACATTATGTTTTTGTTATTAACCTCTTTGTTTTTCATTCTTGTTTTGAGTTGTTATCATTTGTCCTATTAAATAGATAATGATAAAATTATATCTATATTGGTAAAATTGGTACTAATATCATATATATATTTATATTGACTATATATATATATTAATATTTATTCATAATTGTTAGAGAGAGAAAATTAAATACATTATTCATGAAGACAGTAGGACGTACGTACACATGAACATTATTTCCAATTTCATGACATGTTAAATGAAATAAATATATAATATATTTTTTCATTAAGAAAAAAATAATTTTATATAAATTATATATATTAATAAAATATATACTTATTACCATCCATTTGAAATTTAGATAAAATGGAATCGTATCACATCGTGGAGATGGTAAGCCATACGTACGCACGAGCGAAACTATCATTTCTCATAAAAGAGATAGTAAAAATATATATTTAATATTATCATTAATTAGGAATAATTATATCAGAAATATCATATATAATATTTAAAAATTCATATTGATGAATCATAAAATAATGTGATTAATAATTAATTGTATCGTTACGTGGAAATGTTAAGCCATACGTACGCACAATCGGTACATTAATTTCTTGTTTGATGGGAAAGAGGTAGTATAATAATGTGATTAAAATCATAATATAATTTCATAACACTTTGGATTTGGAAATTATTATTCAATTATATATATCATATATTTAAAATATGTTATATATGAGTGGAAAAATAGATTGATCGGTTAGAGTGATCACCTATTCTTCTAGACAAATCATTTAGATCTCCTCTAAAAAACTCCATAGATAGACCTTTGGGAAGACCAGAAAATATATAATGTGTCTATAGATGTGAATAATATAATATTTCATAGTTTTCTCAAGCTAATATACTAAATTATTACAAATTATATGAGGTATTATGTTTCTTTTACAATGATGGCAATTGGAACTTTTGGAATTTCTCAAAAGATTAATTTATAATAAATTATATCCCAAAAAAATACCTCAAAATGGAAATTAATTGAAATATAATGTGGGATATTGTGTAATACCCTTAAAAATATATTTAAGATATATTTTTTTGTAATTTTAAACTATATAGTTTTTATTAACCCTTGGATAACCTATTTTAATTTTAACTATGGTAAGAATATTTTCAATATTAAAAGGTGGATATTATAACTTATAAGGTGTTAATTAATCCTAAAATGGCAAATTAACCATATCTCAGAAAATAATTTCACATATTTTTACTTATTTATTTTTTCTTTATTTTAATAAATTTAATAAAATATTATTTTCATAAAATAACTTTTAATGTCAATGTTGACACTATTCATTATATACACTACAAGAAAATAATAAAAGAAAGATAAATTCAAACAAAATACATTAATATGACCTAAAATTGTAATATTTACCTATAAATTTTTTATATAACCTTAATTAATGAAAATTATATTCAATTTAATATTTTTAATGTCAATTAAATGAGTTTTTCATTAATTGAATAATTTCTACATCATCATTGTACAATAATTTATCACCATTATTTCTTCATTAAAAATTATAAATAAAATTCTATGATATATAAATCCAATTTATATTTCATAGGAATATACATAGTCGAGAATATATTATATTTAACCAGATATTAAAAATATTATACTTATTAAATTTAAGAGTGTGACATTTTGTCACTTGATGATTTTAATAATATCAATGTCACTTTTATGCACAAGATATAGTTAAATAATTCAATTTCCAAACTTAGGTGAGAAGGGTATAATTAAATATATAAAATATCATTTACTAAAGTCTTAGGATAATTTTGAAATATATATAATATTATTCTTACCTTCAATTACCTGATTTATTCTAAATTATGGTTACACAAATTGCTAAACATACTATTAATATTGGGAAAAAATAATAGGAAATATTAAATAAATTTGTAAATTATAATTCCAAATATTAAATCCATTTTTCTTAATTCAACTCATAGACTGTGCAGAAATTAATTAAAAATTAATCCTATGGACCGGAGGAAACACCAGGTTTTAAAGTACAAGCCTTTAGAAGTTTTCAATGTTTTCATATCCAATTTCAATGTGAAATTGATTACAACAACCTGAATTGGGGTAAATTATATAAAATATATCTAATTATACTTTAACAACAATCAATAATATAATATAACACTACTAGTTATTTAGTAAAAAAAGCTATTTTCAATTAATATTTAGTATTTTTCATTATTCATCAAAACAAGAAACTTAACAGAAGAATAGAAAAAATACGTCCAAAGTAAATTTTTATAACAAAAGTAAAATAAAAATGTTTATTTAATAAAATTTAATTTATAAATTTCTGAATATGTAGTTTTAAAATAAGTGTGGCAACTAATTGTGACAAACTTTATCTTTTTGTAAAATACTTCTTTTATGTGTAAAATTGGATTTATTCTAATCGAATTTCTGAAAAACATAATATGTATGTTAAACATTATATTCAATATTATATATATATATACACATTTAATAAAATCCAATAATATTTATTTTATTATTAAGTTTTATAAAAAATACATGTTCATATTTAAATAGATTTTTTAGAAAAACAAATTCCAATTATTTACAAATGTTTTTACATTTAATAATGAATTACTCAATTAATTATATACACATATCTGAAAAATATGTTCTTAGTTATATTAATTTTATTCATAACATCCTTTTTAATGGATAATGTATAATTTAATTGTTTAAATAATTACAATAATAAAATGGTGTTTTATAGATAATTGTCAGGGCGTATAATGTAGGCTATGTCGGTGTTGTGCGTAATGAAGGACATAAAAAAATAATATTGTTAAAAAATATATATTTTATAAATATCTCTATGTGTTACATATGAGCACATGGTACCACCCCTGGTCTGATTTCATTACCCTTATTCTACCTCAAACCATGACTGCCATCCCTCCAATAAGAATTATTGTATAACCTCTCAATATTCCTAACCTATCTGCTTGCACGAAACTCCTTTAGTGACTGATTGTACTATTTCCACACATGACCTAGATTCCAACACATTAAACACACAATAACAGATCCACTCGGATGTGGTCATCTCATGCCTTTGGCCTGAATTCCATGATTAGACTCCTCTCGACCTAACTTCCCAGTATATTAATCATCTCCACTAAAATCTAATGACACCACCACCATGATGTAATTTGAATGATATTCCAAATGACCCTGATTTGTGAATACTAGGTTCACCACCTATGATAAGGAGTCTATTCTAAAGATGTTTACCTGCACATATATGGTGTTCCGTAAACCATCCTAAAAAATGACTATTCATATGTTTCCACCCACCATACCAAGTGAGAAACTAGGAAACTTGGTGATTAACTCTGCATAGTCCATGAAAAACATGTCTCCATTACAAAGAATCAAGAACATCCAAGATCTATATTCCATTAGTTTCATCATGAATAATTTCTTGAAGAACTGGGAATGAAAATATTTCCCTAAAAGTCCCTCATGTCTACCTACCTAGACCGACATGTCCCACAAATGATTTTATAGTCCACTGTTCATGTATATAACTAGCTTCACCCACCACGATGGGGGTGTCTCAAGATACTCGAAGATCACCTGTATCGACTTGATCCCGTTCTCAGCCACCAATGGTCCAACATTACCCAGAAATAGTGGGGGTGTTTCAATTCGAAATATTGAGGCAAGTATTCCATGGAGGGATCTATTCCCTGGTCTCCACTATCAAACCCATGGATGACATGCACTAGTATCATTATAAGTTTATCGTCCCAAAACGACCCAAAATATATCAAATATAGAGGCTGACCGGTCTAGAATGGTGCTTGTGCCTGGTCCTTTACCAACAACACATGATAATACTAACCCATTCAGGCCTCATACTGACCCTCATGGGACTCATCTGGTGCTCAATAAAGAGGCACAAAATCAACACCTACCTAACACTCCATTGGAGTTCATCTAAGTAGAATCCCGTGAATACCAATACCATCTTCATTGATCCTTGATAACATATACATATATAACATGGATAGGGAAAGCAGTAACAGTCCTCACAATATCACTACCCTTGCACGCCCCCATCACTACCATGTCTCATGACATCCATCCGTAGGGACCCTTACCCAAACATATCATAACCATGTATCTCATATACTGTGGGCCAAAACTATCCTGACAAATCATGTTTCATCAAACCGATGACCACATTGCCCAAACAGGTGATAAACGTCACCAAAAATAATCATCCATGTCTACTCCTATATGACTAGTCCCACATACACGTGTATATATTGTATACCACAAGAAATATTATGATAGGAAAACACAGTTATAAATAAAACATCCTATGTGACTTATTAAATAGCATAACCAATCACCCATTTCCATACAATGCCAAGGGAATTCACTTCCATTCCATACCAAACCACGGGTCACATGTCATAAAATAAAAATATTCTCATTAAAGTGAACCACTCAAGTTGGAAATAAAATCATCCATATAATGATAAAAATAGAACAGAAATTCCCACCCATGGAAACTTGGTCCATGCCCTATTTGTGGGGTTGGAGGCACCCACCCCTGAGTTTCAATCCTAGTTCTAACGAAATTCTAATCTCCGGTATATCAAAAAAAAATACCAAGACCAACATAAAATGAATTGAAATGATATAATTAGTATACAATAGAACTTTTCTACTAATTTCCATTCAAGGAGTTCTCTAATACCATTTGTTGTTCGCCAACCTGTTTAGCCACCCCAATAGTGATATAGGCCGAGTGAAACTGCCCTTAGGAACACATACTCATATGCTAAAAGATTTCAACTAGTAGTGAGTGTGTAAAATAGTGAGAGTGGGATAATATTTCCTCTAGTGATGATATATCATGGGCTAATTAATATATAACATGCATCTAAAAAGAATGTTGAACAGATACTAAACTAGTATCCTGCCCATAGTGGATGTAAAAAATAGAATAACGGTACCATTAATTGAAAATAATTTAAATACCATTTATAGAATAAAACATCACTAAATACAATTTATTGATACTAAAATAGAACATGCCTACAAGAAAGGTCATACAGAAAATTAGGGGGAGGGTCGCACATGGACAACCTCACTACGTACAGTCATAATAGCCTGATATTACTAAAATAAAATTAAAGAGAACTCCAACTAAGGAAAGAACTGTTGGATTTTGTGTCCTAGAATAAAATACTATTTAATATATTCATTATTAAATACCTTATCACATCTTTATTGTTCTTATTTATGAAAATACATGTGATAATGTCCTAAGGACAACTATTGCATAAAAGGATCATAGTCGATCCCATCTATGATGAGAACCAAGAAGTGCAATAACAATGTTCTTGAATTTATGTTTTATGGCCAGATAATGTTATTTGAGGGGCATAAATAATATAGTCTCTCAGGTGTGATGACTCATAAAACATTGAGGCACCATCTCATGGTGTTCACCCTTGGTAATATCCAAGAGGATATTATGAGAATGAGACCTGCAAGTAAGAAATACACATTTCATAGTGTTATTGGATGTTTCTATCTACGAAAATGTTTATTGGTCCCTAGACTTTAAGATTATTATTAATGTGTATTACAACATGTGCACTTAGATGTATTGATGAAAACTGTGATGAGACAGTGTTCATAGCAAGGAAGGATATGTTGGGTGCGTCACGAGTAATACTACATTAATAGATAATGCGTGAAAGGATTTTTCCCTTCTGTTCCATAACAGATGTAGATATCTTAGGCCCTATTATGGAATTGATGTAGCCTAAATAAATCCATGGGCACGATAAGGTATGAGCGAGTTCAATTCCAGAAAGTCAAATAAAGAATAATCGAGCACATGGGTTGATGGCACTAGCATGAAACCCACTTGATTTGAGATATCTTTACAAAAAGATTATATTACACGGTAAGTGTTTGTATGAGGTGATATGTCATTTCGGTGTTAAAATCGTTCTATATGGGTGCCTTGTCCTATTGCTAGACGCTAACCTTTGACTTTAGGTAGGCTCTGCCTATGCCACTGAGAAATAGGCCTAGAGGGTCACACACTATGTGTGTCCATGTGTCTTAGTTAAATATTAATTTAACATGTTAAAAAAATATTATTCCAAACTATGGTTTAATAATTATTTAATAATTCCTAATTGCATTTATTTCGACACTAGTTATTCAAGAGAATATATATTGATGGAGAAATAATATATATTTATTAGTGAGTAATACAGTTACAATTATTTAAGAAATAAATAGCCATTACTCAAGGACTAATAAATGTGGTGGAGGAAATAATGAAAAATGGAAAATAAAAGTACATTCCATGTATATTGAATATACACATCGTGTAGTTTTATGGAAAATGAGTACACACCATGTATTAATGATTACACAGCCTGTAGTTTTTTCAATCAGAATTTTTAGGAAATAATATCATTTTATTAAATGATATTTAATGTAATCTGCATGGTCGCGTGTCAAGGAATTAATCATTCAACATGGGGGTTTTTAATAATAGTTAATGAAATAAATAAAATGTGTAATGCATTAATTTATTATCACAACTCTATAACCTCAATCCCGATTATAAATATCATCACAACCCCAAAATGTTTCCCCATTCTATGTCCACAACAATTTCGGAGTGTTTTTTCAAGGCCGAAAGAACTCTTTCCTCCAATAACATTCTTCAGACCGAGAAAGATCCACCCCCACTGGATCAAGATGATCGAATGCATACATCAAAAACGAAGGTTCTTCTATACTTGCACCTGGATATCCCTTCGATGACATCTAGAAATACTTGGAGCACCTGTGGATCACCGCTAAAGGAATCCTACACATGGATTCTACGATGATTCGATGGATCAAACCAGATCATGACCAGAGACATCAACGAAGAAAGAATTACATCAAGGTAATTCTTGTCAATTTATTAAATTAATTATAACCAACATATGATGATCCTATCTCTATTGTTCCAGAACTCCCACTTTTGTTTTTCGTTCATCATTCTATTCCGATGATCCGACATTTTACATCGTGAAGAATCCCAGATTGATCATTGTTAACGCTAAAATTAAAGTTGGGAACTCCCAAAAAACGCACTTCTACTGCACTAAGAACCTACAAGTGGTATCCGAGGGGTCATATCGTTGATTATAATTATTTAATTTTTCATTGGTGATTTATGTATTTAATAATTCAGTTGTTTCAATTCAAGTTATTCGTTATTTAAAATCTGAATCTTGAGATATGTTCTTCCCCTCTCACTTCTTGGTCACCTTAAAAAAATGATTTTTTATTTTTATTTTGATTAAAATAAAATAGAGGAACTCATCTGGAGGTTCCAAACATTTCTGGACGTACAAAACCTGAATACCCGATGTGTATTTGGAAGTACACACTGTGTAGTCTATGTTCAAAGCATTGGACTGGTCAACCAAATCAGGTCCTGTATGGAATGTTATCTAAGTCATTTATGACACCGTGTTTTGACCTGGAATAAGTGGCACACGGTTCCCGGATTACACGATGTGTGGTCTACTGAACCCAGAATGTGGTCCCTTTGTGCTGGGATTGGACCGTGTACCCCGTACACAGCTTGCCTGGTTAGAAACCATGTAACAAGGATACTACACAGTGTGTGTCCAACGGAACATGCCATGTACTCTGAAAAATTCTGAAGTACATCAACATGCCATGTCCCTGGGCATGTACTTCGGATGGATGGTGAAGAAAAGTACATGTTGTGTAGTTGGAACTACATACCGTTTACTCACCCAAATTACATAGATTTATTAAAATTTATTAATATATTATACAAACCCTTGAGATGTGTATTGTAGTGCAGAAATAAAGGTGAGACATGACACGTGATAGGTATTATATATATACGTGTTTAATTTTACATCTGTGTCATGAATGGTAATTCACCGGGTTTCCTCCAAGGTACATGTTATGTACAAATATAAATTTAAATGAATTTATTTGTTTAAAATTATGATGAATGAGAATCTCAATGAATTTCGGAAAGGGTTTAAGATAAAAAGATTGATTAATTAAAGATAATTAATTTATTCGAGCATAATTTATCTTAAATAAAAATGATTAAATAATTGAATGGTAGTTTTATTTATGCGTAAATATTTTTTCATTTATGGATGATCATGAGATAGATCGAGACCTTTGAATGTGATTTTTTCTTCAATTTATTTATTTAAATTATGTTTTTTGTCCTGCGAGCCTTCTCCTCATTAATATGTTGGGCCTACGCACCCAAAGATTCTTTTATGTAAAAACCCCCTTTTACCCCTCACCTGCATGTGAGATAAATTCATATGTAATGGTTGGAGCTCCCAAGCTAGTGGAGGCGGCTCAAGTCGGGAGCCAAGGTGAAGCCAATCCAAGGAGATACAAAGGTGGACATGTGGAAAGCTGTAAACATGAACCCGAAAGGTTCAAGGTGTTTCTCCCATAGGTCTTGAGTTAGTTTATCACCCACTAGATAAACTAACTAGTAGAACAAGCTCATGATCATAACATTTATTTTATTTCTGTCAGTTTCATGGTTTATTTATTGTGGGTTTGTTGTCACGATCACATAATTATTGAATTAAACAAGCATGCAAGATGGAACTAAAATAAAGACTAGCTTATGCGTAAATATTATCTTACAAATTGTTAATCACTTATGTATATCCCACTTAATATTAAAAATCATTTAATCAAAGATAATAAAATATTAATTTACGTATAAAGATAAAATCCCTCAATGAAATATTATGTCGGTATAGCCTCCCATAATCTTGGATAGAATTCAACCATAGTTCAAAGTGCTTGACCAACCCTAGTTGTGGTGCTTTCAATTATATGGGAATTCTAATTCTAGGTTTTGGGATGACTTGACTTGGTTCGCATCAAGAGTTGACTGCCACAGTAGGACTTGGTGTGACCCAGAGGCAAAGGTTGAGGAAATCCAAAATAAAAGGATTTCAGGATTGGGTAGTCCACTCATCCGATAAAGGCGTTGCGAGTTAATGCAGTTGGAATTTGGAATTCCAACCTAAAACCCTTCACGTTTTTTGAATAACCCTAGTTGGGGTAATGCAAAGGGAAATATGGATCCTTGACACTAGAATATTTAGGCAACAAAATATTCTGAATTCAATGGTTTGGGCTATTGGATTTTGATAAAATAGTGGGAGACTAATAATTATTAATTTATTTATTCATCTCAATTTTATAATAAAGTAATAATCCTTTACTCATCATAATTTGTAAAAAAACATGAAAATGACTTCAAACATATCATTGTGAACCATACTCAAGAAAGAAAACCTTCTCACCTGCATCAATTTCCAAGAGTGGCAGGGGCGTTTACGCGTTATCCATCACCATAAAAGGAAATTGTATGTGCTGGAAGAGCATATTCTAGTTGAGCCTGGAATGGAGTCCAGTGATGAGGAACTATCTCTCTCCAAGAAACACATAAGTGATTCCACATATGTCCATTGTTTTTTGCTATCTGCCTTGTCTACTGAGATCTTGAAGCATCATGAAAACATGGGCGTGTATAGCTTGATGTCTCACCTTAAGGATCTCTACCAAGAGAAGTTGAGACAAGAGAGATATGAGATCTCCAATTCTTTTTTTACAACTATTCTTAGAGAGTTTGTGCCAGCTGGGCCACATGTAGTCAAGCTTATTGGCTTCATCGAACGCCTAGACATCAAAGGGATTAAATTCCCGGAAGAGTAGCATATATATCTCATCCTATCGTCACTTCCCAATGACCTTCTCGATATTTTTTTAAACTACAACATGATAAATAATGAGAAGAGTCTATCCGAATGTCTAACCTTGATTCGGCAGGTAGATAAGGAAATGGGGCGTGAAAAACCCACAGTCCTTATGGTGAATAAGAAAAGGAAGGACTAGGAAATGGGGTTAGAGTTTTATGAATGGTATGAAGCCCCCGAGTGCCATCCCTCCAAGAAGGGTAAGATCAAGATGCAGGGAAAGTAACAGGAGGCGGTGTGTTTTTCATGTGGCATGAAAGGCCACTGGAAGAGGAACTGCACCCAGAAGCATGGGGATGCTAATGGTGTGTTCTTTATCGAGTGTAATTTTTCTATTTCTACACATTGTGTATTAGATACAGCTTGTGGGGCTCACATATGTATTCAAATGCATGAACCAAGTTGATTTAGAAAGATTTCTAGAGGAGAGGTGGATCTTCGAGCTGCCCATGGCGCAAGGATGGTTGCGTTGGCTATTGTCGATTACCAACTCTCATTGCCGACTAGGATGATTTTTGTTTTGCATAACTGTTATTATGTGCCTAGTGTTACCAAGAACATAATATATGTATCTTGTTTGAATATGGATGGATTTATTTTCATGTTTGGAAATAAGGGTTGTCTCTTTTATAAGAGCAATGTATGTTATGGTATGACACATTTAAATAATGGTTTGTATGTATTACAGTATGAAAACCAAGTGTCAGCAATCAATAATGAATCAAACTCACATGACTCATACATCACCCAGTTGTGGCATCACCATCTCGGTCATGTAAATGGGAAGCACATGACAAAGATCTGCCAAGATGGCAATTTAGACTCTACTGTGCTAAAACCACTTGATAGATGTCACACTTGCTTACAAGGTAAAATGACCAATCCACCTTTTGGTGGACAGGGTGAAAGGGCCATAGAGCTTCTAGGATTGGTGCACATGGATGTATGTGGACCATTTCCAATAGAATCTATAGGTGGATATTCTTACTTCATTACTTTTACAGATGATTTAACTAGATATGGCTATGTTTACTTAATGAGGTATAAGTCAGAGTCCTTAGAGAAATTTAAGGAATTCATGAATGATGTGTAGAATCAGCTTGGTAAGAAGATAAAGAATCTTCGATCAGATTTAGGTAGAGAATATATGAACCAATAGTTTATCGATCTTCTACAGGAGTCTGAGATTCTATCTCATCTCACTTCTCCTTATACACCAATGTGGAATGGTGTTAGTAAAAGGAGGAACTACACCTTGTTGGACATGGTGAGGTCAATGAAGAGTCATGTAAGATTTTAGTTATCCTTTTGGGGATATTCATTACAAACTACAACATAGATATTAAACCGTGTACCAAAAAAGGTGGAAAATGGAATTCCATCTGAGTTATGGAATGGAAATAAACTCATTTTTTCGCACACACATGTATGAGGAAGCGAGTGGTTTTTTAAGGGCTTCTCAAGCAACAAACTAGCACCCCATGGAATGAAGTGTATCATTATTGGATATCCCAAAAAAACGAAATGATATTACCAATATAACACTTTAGATAAGAAGGAGGCTATCTCTAGAAAATATGTCATTCTCAAGAGGGATCACATCCTCAAAAAAAGGATAGTTGGAGCAAGATTGACTTCGGCGAAGTTGATGCTCATGATACATAGGAGTTGGTATAGGAACAAGTTCCAGAGGTCCCTATGGAAGAGGTTCTAGCAACACAAGTACTATATAGGATCTCAAGATAAGTAAGGGAACCAAAGAGATTTGGTTTCCTAGTCACCGAGGATGGTGAATCATTATTGTTAGACAATGATGAACCTCTCTCCTACAAGGAAGTAGTATAAATCCCAGAAGCTACAATATGGCTAGAAGCTATGAATTCTGATATGGATTCCATGTATCAGAACCAAGTTTGGGTTCTGGTCGATGATCCATTCGACGTAAATCATGTTGGATGAAAATGGGTATTTAAGATAAAACTAGACATGGAAGGTCAAGTTAGCACCTATAAAGAAAGGAGAGTGGCTAAAGAATTCATACATAATCAAAGAATTGACTAGGATGAAACCTTCTATCAAGTTACATGTTTAAATCCATAAGAATAATACTTGCCATAGCAGCATACCATGACTATGAGATTTGTCAAATGTATGTCAAAACATATTTCTTTAACGGGAACCTTCAGGAAGATGTCTAAATGACACAACCAGAAAGGTGCATGACACCAGGTAAATCCAAATGGGTTTCCAAGTTTCAGAAATCCATTTATGGATTAAAGAAAGAATCTAGGTCATGGAAAATTCAATTTTATGAAGCCATAAACGAATTTGGTTTCATTAACAATGAATGTGAGCCCTGTGTTTATAAGCAGTTTAATGGGAATGTGATCGTTATCCTTGTAGTATATTTTGACAACCTATTGCTTATTGGAAACGATGTATCAGTATTACAGTCAGTTAAGGACTGGTTGAACAAGTGTTTATCCATTATAGACATGGGTGAAGTAGCCTACATTCTAGGGATCCAGATCATTCATGAAAGATCCAAGAGTATTCTTGGACTAAGTCTGGGTACATAAATTGACCAGATACTAAAGAGATGTAATAGGAACACTCCAAAAGGGGATTAGTTCCAGTGTCACATGGCCTACATCTTTCTCAGAAAATGTGTCCACAGACACAATAGCAGAAATATATAATAAGTTAGATCCCATACACCTCGGCTATAGTTTCTTTCATGTATGCCATGTTTTGTTCGAGGCTTGATGTTGCCTTTACACTGATCATGGTATACAGATATCAAGAAGATCCAGGATAACAGCATTGGATTGCTGTCAAGACTATCTTTATGTATCTGAGAAGAATGAATGATATGTTTCTGGTGTTTGGAGGAGACGAGGAGCTTGTCATTAAAGATTATGCTGATGCTGGTTATTAGACAGATCAGAACGATCTGAAGTCACAATCTGGATATTTTTTTTGTCTTAATGGAGATGCTGTGAGATGGAAGAGTTCAAAGCAGCTAGTTGTCGCTGATTCAACAGAGGAGTCTAAATATATAGCAGCTTATGATGTAGCCAAGGAAGTCATCTAGATTCATAACATTTTACAAGAGATTGATGTGTTTCCTAGCAGTAAAGACCCTATCACATTGTATTGTGATAATACTACAACATTGGCTCTTGTAAAAGAACCAATGTCCCATCAATGGAAAAGGCACATAATCTGGAAGTATCACCTCTTGAGATATTTCTATCAGAGGGGTAAAGTTACAGTGAGAATAGTTTCAGCAGAAGAGAACACGGGAACCCCATTAATAAAGGCTTTTCTTAGGAGAAGCATGAATATCATGAGAGAGCTAGTGGGTTAATGGTTGTTAGAAGTTGGCTCTAGTCCAATTGGGAGTCTGTTGGAGTTGGTGGCCTAGAACCAACTAATTTTTACTTTATTCATTAATAAATACGTATCACATCTTGATTTTTCTTCAGTACGACAATACATTTGATAATGTCCTAAATACACCTATTTCATTAAAGGGTCATAGAGGATCCCTTCTATGATGAGAACCTGAATGTTCCATAACACTGTTCCTGAATATATTTTCACTGGTCTGATAAAGTTATTTGAAAGAAAAAAATAATATAGGCTATTAGGGGTGAGGACTCATAAAACATTGAGGCAATTTCTCATGGTGTGCAGCCTTGGTAATATCCTGGAGGATATTCTGAGAACGAGACCCGCAACTAGGAAATCCACATTTTATAGTGTCATTGGATGTTCTTATCTGCGGATGTGTGTATTGGTCCTTAGACATTAATATTATTAATAATGGTTGTTAAAACTCATGGACTTACATGTATTGACGAAAACTGTGATGACACACTATTCAGAGTGAGGTAGGGTACGTTGGGTGCGTCACGAGTAATACTGCATTAATAGATAATGCGAGAAAGGATTTTTCCCTTCTGTTCTATAACAAAAGTAGATATCTCACACCCATTTAGATAATTTATATAACCTAAATAAATCAATTTCCATGGTGAGGTATGGGGGAATTAAATTCCGGAAAGTCAAAGAAAGAATAATTGAGCACAAGGGTTGATGGCACTAGCATGCAACCCACATGATTTGAGATATCGTGACTAATGGGATTATATTACACGATAAGCATTCCTATGAGGTGAAACATCATTTCAGTGTCAACTTATTTCTCTATGGGTGCCTTGGTGTGTTTCTAGATGCTAACCATGGAATTTAGGTAGGCTCTCCCTAATGAAACTGAGAAAGAGTCTTAGAGGGTCACACACTAAGTGTTTCGTTGTATCTCAGTTAAATATTAATTTAACAAGTTAAATAATTATTATTACTGACTGTGGTTTAATAATTATTTAACGAAGCCTGATTACATTTATTTCGACACTAGTTATTCGAGTGAATATATTTTGGATGAAATAATATATATTTATTAGCTAGTAATGCAGTTACATTTATTTAAGAAGTAAATAAAAATTGCTCAAGAACTAATAAATGTGGTGGAGGCAATAAATAAAAATGGAAAATTAAAGTGGATTTCTTGTATATTGAATGTACACACCATGCAGTTTTAAGGAAATTGAGCACACGACATGTATTAATGATTACACAGCGTGTAGTTTTTACAGTCCAGAATTTAAAGAAATAATAACATTTTATTAAATGATATTTATTATAATTAGTGTGGGTGCATGTCAAGGAATTTATCATTCAACATGGGGGTTTTCAATAAGAATTAATGAAATAAATAAAACGTGTCATGAGTTTATTTATTGTCATAACTCTATAACCTCAAACACAATTATAAATATCCTCACAACCCCAACAATATTCCCCAATCGTGGTGCACAACAATTCTAGAGAGTTCTCTTAAGGCCAAAAGAACTCCTTCCTCTAAGAACGCTCTCAAGACCGAGAGAGATCCACCACCACCAGATCTAGGTGAACGAAGGCGAACATCACAAGCGAATGTTCTTCCATGCTAGCACCCGGAGATCCCTTCCGCAACGTCCAGAGATACGTGGAGCATGTGTGGATCATTGCTAGAGGAATCCTACACATGGATTCTACGACGCAATGACGGATCACACCGGATCATGACTGAAGACAACAACGAAGAATGAATTCTATCAAGGTAAATCTTGTCAATATAACCAACATATGATGATCCTATATTTATGGTTCCAGAAATCCCTATTTGGTTTTTCGTTGATCGTTTTATTCTGATGATCTGGCATTTTACATTGAGACGGATCTCGGATAGATCTTTGTTAATGCTAAAATTAAAGTTGGGCACTCCCACCAACGCGCTTCCTCTACGCCCGGAACCTACCAGAACCCATGGTCTCTTTCCTTCCATCCCATTCCAACTATAGTACTAAAACCTTTCTCTTAAGGAATAATAATTACCAGATCACAACACCATAAAATATACATGTGTCCTGAAGGGCCCTTGTGAGTTTTAAAAAACCCTCCCAGAAGACCACTACCAATGGGTGGTTATCCGAAATCTATGATTTTATTAGGTGTGTACCAAAATAATTAAATAAAATTTTATATCATATATGCATAATAATAATATTCTCCCCTTATGCTCAATAACCATAAGGGAGATATCACATGCTTCATCCATCATTGGAATACAATAGTGGAGTTGATCATTACCCTAAGAATAATGAACCCTGTGATATAATTCGGCCCAAGTGAACCCCTTTATTCCACCTCTAACAAAGACACCTAGAACCAACGTCCAAATGAATCCTCATGCCCATGTAAGGTCACCAACATCTTGAAGGAATGCCCAAGGAATAGGAATCAAGTCCCTCAGAACCCTATTTTAAAGCACATGTTGGTTCAAATCCTGGCATCCTATGGAACAATGATACTTATCCTCCAATTATTAACCTTTTCTACTCAACAAATGATGTCTTGATGAATAGAGATATATGTCCCCCCAAATAACTCCTACCCCAGAATCCTCAAGTATAGTGAACCTAATCCCCCAACAAACAATCTCAACAATATCAACTGATGTCCCCCAACAATACCAATGAATTTATATGGAACAAACCTCCAACCATCATCCTACAATGTATCTAAAAGAGGACTCCACCCACATGAGTGTTCAATAAAACCCCGTCATCTGAGTCTTATTGCATGTATGTTAGTCCAAATTACGCAATATCTATAATAGGTTAGAATAAATCTCTAATTAAGAATATAATCCACACCATCTAGAAAAATGAAACCCCATAATCTTGTTTCTCAGTATTATTTCCATAAAAATCCCAAAAAACAAGAGTCCCGCCTGTAGCTTGAAGACATCTTCACCTCATCCAGACGACCTAGTCGCCCAACTGGTGATCATCATCACCCAAATGCCTCAGGATATGCCTGTCCTAACGATCATATAGCCTCAAACCATCTAAACAATACCATATACCTCCTAGGTCTAATCCGTTCTAGTTATCAAGGAACTCAAAAATCAATATAATTAATTTAAAACAATTTAATTTAGTTAAATAAATGACTATGGTGTAATCATACCATGGTCCAAACTCTCACTAAACCTTTACCATTTATATCATCTCAAATTATGCCCATGGGAATCTCACATGGTCAATTGAATTAATTAAATGAAAGTGGTTAAAAATATAGGTTATATATTGGTAAACAGAATGGCACACTCAAATATGAACCTTCAAAACACTCCTAAAGTCACATTGATTAATGATCACCACATACGTCATATTGGTAGATGTCTCATTGTCCTATCATAGCCTTTATCTCAAGCTGAATTTAATAAAATTGTCATTTTAGAAGAATTACACAAAAATAGGGTAAAATTTATTACATGTATATAACAATTTGTAAGGAATGTGAAAATATTAATATAGTCATGAGTATTAAAAGGGATTACCTATATCGATCCAACACTGTATATGGGTCAAGAAACAGATCTCGAATAACGAATCTCACTAAAAAATGTAGGTGAAGAAGAAAAGATGGAGAAGCTTCTGGAAGTGGGTGATAGGAGATGGAGATATAGAAAGGGAAAAAGAAATATTTTAGGATGATAGTTTGTAAATTTTACAATTTTAATTGGTAACATTGTTATCTCATACAATATGGCTTGTGGTGTGGCAACAATTCGATACCAAATGATTGAAGCTTTAACATGCATATCAGTCTTCCATGGTTGGAAGAATCGTACGAAAACGATATGAATAACCTATACTATAATCTATAGAGTATTAAATTAATAATTCACCCCTAATTTATTTGTTTTCAAACAATGTGTAGTGCACCTTGAGGGCCTCATGGTTACCCCTTGGAGGCTGCATGGTTTTTTCAAAACATGATCCCCAGTCTACACACCTTAGAAACATTGGTTCTCAGTGTCTAATGATCTCAAACCCCAACACATTACACTTGAAACACTCTATAAAATATGAATCATCTAGAAAAAATGTATTTGGTCAAAATAAAAAAATAATGAAGTTATGTTGATCGAGTAAAGAGTTGTTTAACCCAACAATCTCTAAAATTCAAAAGGGGTGATGAATTCAACTCGATCCATAAAACATAGAATTTTACAATAACTTCATAAACATATGTTAATTTTACTAACCAAACTAGGTTTCAATATAAACCCTTTTTATCCACATTGATCAAAAACCCAAAACAGAAGTGGGTGGTCGCTCCCGCTTCTCCTATTGATGGACCTCTAACCCCTATTACCATCATTTAGTGTGTGCATTCTGGACTAGACCTATGTAGGGAAGCTAGTGGATAAAACTCCATAACCCACTCAGGGGTTCAGATGTAAATCATCAATCATAGGCTAAAAACCATACACCTCATGTCCATGAAATTATATCAATCAAAATATATATAGTCCGAATGGATTATAGGATCATGAATGGTGGGGTGTTGTTACCTTTATCACCCAAACCCGATAAAATAAAAATCTTGTAGAGTTTCTCCTTGAATATTAACATATAGAATATTAATGGTCTTTCACAATATAGACCAATGAAGGAGATTGTAATACATTTTGACATCCAATTTTTCATCAAAGAGAAGCAGTGGACCAATAGACTAAACATTCTTTTGGAAAATTGAACCCTTATAAAATACCTCAACATCCATAGAGGTATGAAAGTGTAGATTTCAGTTATATTATTATAGGTATTACGTCCCAAATACTTGGAGGATACAGGATGGGATATGAAGACCTCTTTAACATTACACCTCATATGTAGTGTGATCTTGACAACTCAATCCTTTTATTTATTCCAAATAAGAAGGGAAGTGTTTGATTTTATCAATTCTCATGACCCATAAACATATCCCATCATTGTTGGATTCTTAGGATCATTATATAAAACATATTTAGAGATGGTAAAAGGTGATCTGAAGAAGGGAGTTTGGGATTTCATTCATGGTGGAGGTATCCCTTAAGTGAAAAGTTCCACCACCCACATTCTCACATAGAAAAATAATGACCTATACTCACTCAAAATATATGAAACCATAAGTATATGAAAAATACCATACAAGGAAGTGCATATAATTATTAATAAGTGGTTATCTATGAAAATTATCTATAGGATGTCTGAAAAACAACAAGGGTTCCTCGAGTAAATATTGATCCAAGGGTTCATCATCATGGATAAATAAATGATATGAGAAATCAATCCAAATTTTTATGGTCCAATCATTTTTGAAAAATTATACATTGAAAAATCCTACAATATTTTATACTAGAGATTTATATTAAATCAACTGGAATGTATAGTTTTATCCTCATATACCACTAAGATTATATTCAAATGTATCTTCTCCTCATGGATCTCCATCTCTTTCATTAGAAGGAACTATGGGTTCATTAGTACATTGTAGAGGATGAGGTAGGGGTACACATTATCTATAAGATTGTTTATTTTGATATAGGATATCAATAGTAGATACATAATTAAGATCCAACTCAATGGTAGTATACATCCATTATAGAGTATGGATTACTTCTGTGGCATCTCCCATCTCATGTTGGTGGATAGTAATATCCTCTTCATTAATTAAAGTAACAAATCCATCTACCTAGTCCAGAAATTTTTTTGAATAATATTATAAATAAATTAGAGGAATTGTGTTATAAGGTGTTTTATAATATATATTTCAAACCATTATATATAGAGGTGGGAAACATGAATTGATAATAGTATGGCTATCCATAGATTGAGCATCCGAATTGACTACCTGGGTGACCCAATCTCTTCAAGAAGGCTTTGTATTTTTAAATTTGAGAAGGAGGACTATAGTATTACTATAATCATTAATAATAGTAATAACAAGAATTTTTATTTAAAATGTACAATAACACTTTTCCATAGTATCCTCACCCCTATTCCTATGCATGTATTTTTGGTTCTAAAGATAACAGACGGTTTCACTAGGGAAATTGACAATATTATGTCTTCATTCATAGTGGATGTTCAACCAAATTGAAAAAAACATGGAATTAATAGACATGAATGGGTAAAGATACAAGTGAATGTGTTATCAACATGATGAGAATCTCTTTCATGATGCACTATTGTGATGCACATATGGTGTGTATTGTTATTTAAGGATGAAAAATATAATCATATATAATATTGGGAAATTATTGGAAAGTGTTGGTACGATGAAGGGGAAAGCATAATACATATGGTAAATTACCAAAATTCACATCCTGGCTATTCAATTCTATGTGTGTGGGGTCATTTTTTTAAGGTGACATCATCTTGGGAAATTATAATTGGGTGGGTACCACGCTTGGTTTCTTAGGATTCCAAAATACAAACATGTTGTTCTATAAAAGTATCACATATCCAATATTTATCTAGGAAATAATGAACAAGGAGAAATGTGAAATATTCAACCTTGTTATATTGAACACTGAATAGGAAAAATGTTTTCTATTGGCTCTTCATTAAGAATCAACTCTTTAAGGATTATAATCTACTGTCACAAATTCATCACATGTATGATAGTTGAGGTAATATGCTTTGGGGCATGGAAATAACCATGATGTTTAGAATTATTGTGTGGAACATTAGAAACCACTCATTATACTCTGAATAAAACATCAATAAAAATGTAATAAACCTTGTGTATAGGTAAACCTAGTACTGAAACCCTTATAAAGAATTGATATACCATTTTTTCATTGAATAAGAGTGGGATAACTCATTGTGGATTTTATTTAGTGATTATATAGGACCCTCATCGCAATATTTCCCAAAAAAACTCCATTCATCCTTGGTTCCAAGGTATAGATAATAACATTCTCAACAAGAATATGAAGGTATTTATTTTGAAAGTAGGATGTTGGTTTAATTATTACGCGAGGAACAAAGCTCAACATTGGAGGAACCAATGCTTGAGGTTTGATTTCATTTTTTGAACTAAAAGCATAGAGAAAAACGTGGTTCTCAATATGAAAATTTAATAGGACACCTCCTCTATTATAAATCTTGACGCCATAAAGAACCCCTTATCTAAGCCATAGTTTCCCCACTAAAAGTGGATCAACTGGCTCACCCATAGTATCACGCACAAGCTCATCATAGTTTTTCCTGGTGTGGAGAAATCATCTAAAATAAAAGAGGCTCTATCATCCTTAAATGTATATACTTCATTGGAGTAGAGACACTCTCCAGGTCGAGGTAAGATCCATGTTTATAGTTCTTCACTATTGTAGTCAAGAAAATATTATGATTGCAATTCTGAGATAATATCCCTAAAAATTCATTGTTTTCTATAAGGTACAATCTCTATCTCATGGACAATATCCTTGAAAATTCAAGGGTGCATAACCCACATCAGCAATAAGATCTAAATAATTCATACATTATTCAAGGGGAAAATGAAATAAAATTTATTATATATATGTCCCCTTAAGATGTCTAGTTTAATTAGTTTTATATCATGGGAACACTTCCACCTGAATATTTAAACCATGGTAATGGGGATGATCTCTCGGGCCACCAAATTAGACCACCATGATCCTTCTAGATCCATTTTATCTTCTTTAGGTGGTCTTTTTTTTCATTAATGTTATTTAAAATATTATCATTCAGTGGAAAATATAACTAAAAAATATGTTTCTCCAAATAATACCCTTTTATTAAAATGTTTTGAATTTAAAAGGTGTTTGAAAATTAATTTCAAAAAATCACACACATAATTTAATAACATTCAAATAATTTTTATACAAGAACCATTTATAATTAATCAATTTCCACTTATTATTTTAATAACACTTAATAATTTCGATTATAAAATCAATGGATCTATGAATCCCACATTTATTTGAAAATATTAATATAGAACCTCATTTAATTTATTTTTTGGAAAAATCACAAAATATAGGCAACTTATTATAAAAAATTAAAATGTTTTATAAAATACTCTACTGTTGAAAAAATAGGCATCCCAAATCAAATAAAAAAATGGACACAACATTCAATTAACTACTTCAGACATCCCGGAATGAAGAACCAATTTGGCATATAGAAAACCCCTAAAGGATGCTCCAAATCCCCATAGTCTAGCAATATATTCTTAGGTATCAAGAACATATTTTTAGAATGATTTATCCTATAAAACGACATTTGATCACAAAATGAAACAAATAAAATATACATAAATTGATAATAAAATGTCATATTGAATAAGGATATAGTATCAGAGGAAAAATTCTAAACCAAAATAGATAATCCATTGTAGTTGAAGCTAATAAACCCCTATCTATTTTAATATGATTTCCAAAAAACACACCATGTAACTACCAAAATATCACAGTGCACGACCACAAATACCCGTACCAATGTTGGGAATCTTTGTATTAATTTTTCAAGATAAAACATGAGAAATGCACACTCAAATGTATGTGGATGGTGTGAGAAAAAATATCCAAGTAGGATCTAGTCCTATTTTCATATTAATTAATTAAAACAGACTATTTATTATAATTTTAAGAAAATAATGGAATTGAATATATAATTTATATTTTTTAATAACTCATTGAAGATTATTCATCCAATGAAGTTTATAAATCATCGATAAATTGATAAACCATTTTCATTAAAAAAACATTTGATCAAACCATTTCTTAAAGCATGCATAAATGATTTTTTTTAGTAAAAAGAACAAGGAATCTGAGTTTCATGTTCTATTATTTTGTTCATATAAGATAAAAAATAGTTGAATATGTTTTTATGATTCAATATATCCTTAGAACATAGGAATAGAAATATGGGAATTAATTTGATATGTAAAACCATTGTCATCAAAAAATTTAGTTGCAGTTGTCTCTTAAATATATGAAATGTATCCACCAACCACTCAATATATATTTTATCTTTCTATCCCCCTCCTATGTACCACATTTCCCATGTTCATAGCCCAAAATTAGTGGATTTACACTTCACAAATTGAACATACTTGGAGGCTTTCATTTAAAAACACCCATACATAGAGGGATAATCAATCAATATTATTGATTATTCTCTTTGATTCTATTGATGTGTTATATGTTATATCTATATGAGATTATATACAATAATTTTCAAGAATTTTTCTTTTTCTTAGATCTCAATAATTTAAAATCATATTAAAACAAAACATTGGATGAGTGAAGCCTACTGTTCATAAGGTAAGTGGTCTATATGTTGGCACTTATTATTTAATTCTTTATAAAGTCTACCATTGTTTCACACAATGGATATTCTAAACACTCATTCAAAATTATTAAATACATTAAAGTGAATTAATAGTTATAAACCTTGAGGTTCTCTAGGCCCGTATTATTAAACTACCCCTTCAAGGTGTTCTCTGAATGCCTTAGCACATTTGTATATGCCAATATGACCAAAACACCTCCTACGGTGGGTTGTCTAGTCCACTGAAATTCACAATAATAAATTGATTTAATTGAAATGTTTGATTAATTAAATTTAATGGGAAGGGTCTGACTATGTATTGTAGATATTATCACTATTAAGTGAATTTATAAAAGGAATGGAATGAATTTTTGGATTTGTTTAAATGGACTCTTTATCTATATACCTTGTCGTTATAAATTAAGGGTTTAATAAATTCAAATATATTAAATTATAAATTCCTTAATGAAATACATCATGAAGAATTGTGTTGAGGTATGGTTGCATCCCATTTACTTCTTGATTATTTATAAATGAAATAAATAAATTAAATTTATTGAATTGAATATGATAAGTATTTTCCTCTCCCGATATTATATTATGGAATGAATGTTCACATGTCCTGTATTTTAATATTATATGAAACATAAAAAATTAATGTTTGGTTCATCATGAGGGATACATTGGATCCCATTTATAGAACATGGCAGTAATGATATCGAAAGGAAATTGGGATTATTTCAACAAAATTATAAATAAGGGGGCCTTTTTTAGGTTTTAATGATAGGATTATTCATAAAACCATTTTCTTGGATGTTGTAAATTGAGTTTCATGTCACTTTGGGTTGTCAGACATGTGGTTTAATGCCCCTAAATTAGGATATTGAACATAAAGATTTATATAATCAGTTGAGATTTTATACATGGTGATCTATATACCCCCTATTTAGATTATTATTATTATTACCCATTATAAAATATGAAACCCATATTGTGTTATAATATTTTGGATGCTTGGGTAATACACATATGGTCTTTATCAACTCATGTATATCTTTTCATACGTATTTTCATGTATATGAATATATATATATATAATGGTATTTGTTAGAGATATTATGTATTATACCAAAGAAGTTATGGTGAACTAAAGGTCTTCTTTGGAGCATGGCCCTGACATGATTGACTTTATTTTTTGCTACTTAATTTATAACTCATACAGAATTAGTTATTTTATACAAACGGATAGGATTTAATTAGACGCCATTAGTGGTTGCCTACTGAGTTTATCTCACACCCTATTTGTGCCACAATTTGGTACCCAAACAGACATCATTATAGCTTTTTATGAACTATTATATGCTCTTTATTTTGTTTTAGTTTGGACTTGGACTGGACATGGGAGCTTCCAAGAAGTTGCATAGCTTTTACTTGGGATGGCATCTGAATTTTGATTCCTTTATTTATATATTCCTTTTATTGTCATTCCTTGTTTACTATTTTAACTATTTTATATTAACTTCTTGTATCCATGTATTATCATGTTCATCAATGTTTAATATTATAATAACTTTTTGGGTTACCTACTATATTTATTATCATTTAATATTATCTTCTATATTTTTCCAATTATATTTTCTTATAATAAATTCATTAAAGATATATATGGTATATTCTACCAAATTTACAACTTTTAGACTATCCTTACTAGTCAGTAAAATCTTTCATATGTGGACATATCCTTGATGGCTCATTTCCAACTGACTTGGGGGACCGCTTTAGTGGAACCCGGGTTGGGATGTGATAATGTATCATCAAATATTATTTTATTTTACATTATTCTTACTGTTTTGGGATTGTAAAAAAGAGATATATGATCTTTTTAACTTAGTATATATCTCATGTCTAGGAATGGCCGACCCACAGATGAAGGAAATATCATATTTATAGGGATGTGACGAACATTCATGGACATCATTATTATAGTTTTTTATATCAACTTCAGTAATTCTTGTATTTTCATATCTTATTTATATATGAACTTTTACCCTTATCCTTAAATAGAATGGAAGTATTGACACATTCATCATTATCATAACAAATATTTTCTAATGTAATAAAGATTCCACTATAATTTGACTACTTTTCTCGACCTCTAGATACTTTTTTGATGAGATTGAGTTGATTACTAAACATGCTAATTTTATACCATTATTAGCTAATTATTTATAAGTTTATAAGTATTTTTTTTCTCTCTGATGGCATTCCTCATCATTTTTAGTATATATGGTTTGTTAAATAATGTGTTTTCATCAACCGAAACTAGGTTTTCTAACATATCATGATCACATAACTCTAATAAACTAATATATTATGGTATGTTTTATCCAAGGAACATTGGTTGATATGTAGAAAGATTAGTGGTTATGATTAACTTGGTGTCAACCACAACTAATAATGTATTCAGTTCTTTATAAATTTTTATTGGTGACCTATATAATCAAACCATCAAATGTGTACTTGTTATATTCTTAGAATAATGATACATATTTGGTTGTGGTTTCATAAATTACAATTGGATCTTATAAAGTCACACACTATTATTACTTTGGGATTTTAATTTAATTATGTAAACCATGATATGTATATATATATGATGAATTTTAATTATTATATAAATTTTTTTCTATTATTGAATGGTTTATGATGAAACTTATATAGGACTATACATTTATAACTTGGGAATGGAAGACTACATAATTTAATCCTTATATTCTTGTCTTGGAACTTGAAAGAGTTTTTTAGAATTTTATAACTATGATATAAACCCATTAGAGGCGTTTTAAAATATTTGATAAATTGAAAATAAATGTGTTACGTTTAAATGGGATAAAAAATATAAATTATAGATTTTTGTCTCAATATATTTGTAATGGATACTTGCAGAACTAAACCCATATTGGTATGACTAGGTCCCTGATGGTAGAATATATCTCTTATATAATTTAGTGCTATACTCCCTGGGGTTGTTTTATGATAAATTAGGAGAGTTATTAAATGTTTCAAAATCCACTTACAAGGTTTTATATACAACATTTTAGTGGAATCTTATTGAACAGAATCCCCTTAACTGATAACAATGTTTCTTTTTAAAAAAAATATAGATGTGAGATTTTAGTTAATTAAAATTTTTTCTTCAACCAAAAGGGTTTTCACTATAGATTAATATTGATAATTCTTTCAACTATTATAGTTTTAAAAACCTATTCATAAATAATGGTTAAAAATAAATTTTGAACTAATTAACCAATACAATTACATGGTGTCAACTGAGTAATGTGATGAGTACATTTTTAAAATGATTTATTTATTAACTGGAACATGAGATCCTAATATCTAAACATCCACATTATTTTAATTAGATTTTTATTATTGTAAAGTCTCTTAGATTAAATCCTTATTCGTTGAATTGATAATAAAGATCCCTCATATATGTGAAATATTTATAAATTTATTTTCAATTGTCATATAAAGGAATGAGAAAAAATTTTGTGGTTCTTATTGTATTTTCAATTTTTTAATTAAATTTATGGGTATGGAAGTAGATCCTAGTGTCCTTTATAGTGTGAATTGTACATTAAGTTTTATTCATTGCGAGAAATTAGGGGCTAGCCCGGTTGGGTAGCCCTGATGGATATGAAAAATAGGAATACTTTTTAGGTGAGTTTATAAGCATAGTTAGTGGTGTTTGTTTGAATATTTTATTTGTGAGGGTCACAAAGTATATTAAAATAACCCCTAGTTAGGTAGGTGGTTGTATGGTATGTAGTACCTCAAGGGGCTGTTACCATATATGGAAACCTTGTGAGTGCCAACTCCTTATCATTTTACATCATCCTTATGACCCTCATGGGTCCTTGTTTTCTTTAACCATTTTCAAGAGAGTTTAGAAGATAGTTATATTCCATGTCATAGTGTCCCTTAAATGGGATTTGGTTTCTGTGTGGGAGACCTTTGGGCTATGTAGAAGGGCACACTATCCCTATTTTGATCATGAATATTAAGGCTATTTGTATGTCTTAGATACCCTCTATTGTGACTCAAACCCTAGTGAGTCTACAATGTATTTTATTAGGGGAAACTTGTGACAATGATTTTCCCAAGACTTATTTTTTAATTTATAGAAATATTCCTTGTTTTAAACTCATTTCAAAATCTATGTATGGATAGTTTATCGTTTTTATGATATATAAATAAAATACATGTGGTTATCAAAGAGGAATCTAAGATACTTTTGTTTAGAAAATAGTTTCTATGGGAATGATCATTTAGGTTTCAGGACCTATAAATTAGTTATTCAGTAGTTTAGGATTTTATTTTTTGAAACAAAATTTTTATGTGGGTAGTCATATGATAAATTATGACATATGTGTCATTCCCAAATTTAAGAGATCATTTTCTATAAATATACTGACATGTTAAAAGTGATATTTCATTTATCGTGGTCATATTGTCCTTTTTTATGGATGATTTGGATGATCATGTGTTGAGGTGTATGATAATGTGGTAAAGGATGTTCAACCCATGATATAAGGAATGTTTAGTTTTCTGTAGTTATGTGTGGTAGATACTAAAAGTTACAAATCGTTTAATGTCCAGGTGCAAGCCTGGGACTGATGGTTTAATTGAATTTATTCTTTTAGGAATGGTGACCAGTAAATTTAGTTAAAATAAAAGTGTTCCTTGTAACGAGGTCTAATTTGATAATATACCAATCTTAAGGAGACGATTTTCCGTTGTTGGACATAGAAATTAATGGCTAGAGAACTCAATTTTAGGGGTTTGTAAAAGAAGATATATCCTTTTTTCATCACAGATTTTGGATCTGAATACACAGATGTGGATGGAATTTTAGATTCCTTTGGATTATAGAAAATCATGCCAAATATCATTAAATCATCTTTAGTTAAATAAGAGAGTGTTGGGTTTACACTGAGCTACCTAATTATCTTTTTGTGGTTTGACAAAAGACACTTTCTAATATTTTTATTCGAGGAGTAGTATATGGTATCAAATTGGTGTGGAGTTCAGCATTGTCCAATTAAGTATAGATACACAATTTGAAACATTAAATTTGATGAACAACATAGGAGATATTATTGGGAAGTAGGGACGAGTGAAGGGTTATGTTTTATTTAGTTCGTGGGGATGAATGGGTTCCTAGACATTATAATAATTATATATAATGATGAATGGGAAAGATTCTATAGTAATATAGATATTTCTTTGAATGTCATATGGATGTATGTTCCTTAGGTGGTTATCATGTTTTGAGTCACTATTGGGTGATTTTAATGAGAGAATTTTTACAGTTCCATGATTTCAGTTGTGTTCAGTTCATTTTGAAATTCATTTTCCAATTGATAAATGGACCAAAGTATGGCTAGAGTTTTGAGAAAATTCTAATTACATATTTGATAATAGACTTTGTAGAATATAAGTAGGATCCCTATCCCATGATTTCTTGTTATAATAATACTGATGCACAAGTTATATATTATGGTTGATACTATATCCTAAGAATGCTACTATAGATGGTTCTGTCATGAGACATCACCATAAGTCAGGTACAAGCTTTTGTGAGTGTGCTTGAAATAAGCTCAGTATTCCTTATAACAATGCCATTTTGTATTTTTTTTATGGTGCTGTGTTTGAAAAAAAAGCATTTATTTTAAAATTTTGTCATATGGAGGTATTTCAACAAGAATTTCATCAAATGGATGGATTTTTTTGGTGAGGAACTACATCCATAATTCCATTGGAAAAATGGGTGTAGTCTATGGCATGGCTAAGACATTTCAAGAATAATCCTTCTTGTCAAGGAAAATTTAAGTCAATTCAAATGCGGCCATTGATTTTAAATTCAAAAATATTTCTGGATTTTCTCTAAGACACTAAGGATTTTCTTTAATAGTAAAATATAATTATGGGAGAAACATCACATAGAATTGACCATGGGAAATTTATAATGAATTCTGGGAATCAACATGGTATTGATGATTAAAGAGATGAATAAGTGATCATGTGATATGTTAAAAAGGTTCAATTAAGTACCACACTGATGTTTTGGTAGTTGTTAAGAATGTAGAATCCTATTTTAAGGGAATATATACTATTTGTTTGAAGATACTCTTATATATACATTATAAATTTGAAAATGAAACATAATTTTTGGAGTATAAATTCATTATATGTGTAATTATAAGGATGCTTTCATTGTTTCCCAAGGATTCATGAGGCTGATGAGTCCTATTGTGGATATTTTTTATGATCTCACAGTTTGAACCAGTTGAAAATTCCAATAGAATTTGTATTTTCTTTTGGTTGATGTTACAAATCTTAAAAGTACTTCAAAATGGAATTCTAGGAGTTAAAACAGTTTAAATTTATATTTTTGGTTTATTTTTTAGGATTCAGATTTATATCAAAATCCTAGCTGAATTTATGCAATATATGTCTTTGAGATATTGGTTTTTGGAACCTTAATCAGAGTGGAAATATTAGAAAACTATTATATATAACCGTGAACCAAAACTCAATGGCACTGTAAGGTGGGTCACATGGTCTGTTAAACCATGCTTCTAAGGGAACTTGACTGTGTGATGAATCTGGAAAAAATTAAATAGTATGATACCACAACTAGTACATGGTTTGTTAAACTATTCACCAAGTTGTATGAGGGGGTCACCCATTGGATAGTGGCACCATAGAAATGGTTCACAGTTATCCAAATTGGGTGACCAAATTAGAAGCTCATTAAACCAAATAAAATTACTCATTTTCCCCATAAGACATTAACCCATTTCCAACATTATTTTCTCTCTTCTTGTATAAACAGTAGGACACTCTAGATCCCCACTAATTCCTCCTTACGCATTTTTCTCTCTTCGTCATTTGAGTTCTAAATAATTCATTATTCGTCCTATTAGAAATTCTTATGTTATTATATTATCCTTCTTATTTATTCTCCCCATTTATCTTTCTATATTGAATGTAATGTTATTGTGAACTCATATTCCCTACTTCTAATTCATTTTTATACATCATTTATTTATACCATTTTGGTTTGAATAAAAATAAAGTATTCAACTAGGAATCCTCTCTATAGAAATTTACATGGTCAAGATGTTTTTCCCTTAAAATTTCATAATTTATTAAATGCACTGTTGTTATGAATGATAAAAATTTCTAGAATCACTTCCAAAATGTGAAATTCCTTAAATTAAATCCTTTCATAACATCATTTATGTTCCTTAGACCCATATATGGTTGGTGGAAGATTACCCGAATGATAGAATCCTCATATGATCAGTTTTATTACATTCTAATGTCTACTATCTTTGATTTGGAATTAAACCACACCTTGGGTGTGTTTGTTATAAACTATAGCACATTTATAAGTGCATATGTGACAGGAACCCCACCTAAGGTGGATTTTTATTTCCAATTGAGATTGAAAATATAATAATGAGTTAGTTGAAATATTGGATGAATTAAATGAAATGAAAATGGATGGTCCATGTCACATGGATATTATCAAATTTAATAAAATTTATATATTGAGGGAATGAATTATTAGCTTGTTTTGATACACCGCACATGATACATAGACCTTTTCTTTAAAAATTATGTGGACCCATAAAATATACTGATTAAAATTGGAACTTGTTTAATGAGGTTTTTCTTGGTGAATATTATCAAGGCATGGGTGCTTCCCATTTCCAACTTTTAGGTTTATAAATTAAATGGTCTAATTATATAGTTTTAATTGATAATGGAATGGATTATAATCTTATTCCATGACTTATATTATGAATTGTATGTTTATGTAACATATTTTTAAATATTAAATACAATATGCAATCAAAATTGCATTGGGCCTTTAGCTGTATATGGGTTACTATTTAAAGAACATCTTATTATGGGCTCATAAGAGAAGTGGGATTATATCATAGAAGAATATTACTAAGAGACCATGGTTAGGGTTATTGGAAATGATCATTTACTCCCCCATGGTCTAGGATGTTGGATAATGAATTTCACATCATTTTAGGTTAATGGACATGATATTTAAGAACCCTAGATTTTGATGTTGGACATCAAGCTTCACATCACTGATTGGGATTTTCAAATTGATGCTTAGTATCCCATTTTATGAATCATGGTATTATTCCCCATTATAAAATATGATAACTTTGTTTTATTTTTATATTATGGATTCCTTTCTCTTCTGCCTCATGTTTTTGCGGGTGCATGTATATCATTACATACATATGTTTACATATATATATATATATATAATAGAAAGTGTTAATTGATATTCTAGATTAGGGTGATGTAGTTATGGTATTCCACCTATCATTTTAGGAACTTTTGTTTTGATTAATTGAATATATTATTTACTTTTTTATCATACTTTTCCAATAATATATTTCATAATCATAGACATTAATTAAATAGATGACATTGGAAGTGTACTACTGAGTTTATATCTCAAACGTTTTAGGATGTTGTTTGATACAAAAACATACATCCTGATTATAGTATAGAAAATGGGCTATGATATGAGTTTTTTTCATTATAGATTTGGACTGGATATGGGAGCATTAGAACATCATCTATGAATATACTCTAATTGCCTTCTTTAATTGGGGGATTTTATTTATTTATTCATTTATTAATATAGACATATTTTAAATTGTACCTAATTTATGATTTTTGACCATATATATGTCTTATCATGTTCTTTCATGGTTTCTTTTATTACCAATTTCCATGTCACATTCTTTTTTTATTTTTAGTTATTGTTATCACATATTACCTTCCAAATATTTTTTCTATTTGTACATTCATTACTGATAAATTTTGTGTATTATCTCTATTATAAAACAAATATAACAGCTCTACTAGTAGTAAGACACCAGTATATTAGGAGGAGGGATTGTAGACTTTTCACTAACCATCTCAGGGCACTATTTTAGTAGCACCTAGGTTAGGGTGTGACAACGACTCTCGAGTGGCTCAAATTTTACTAAATTGACATGAATTTAAGACTTTATAGATATAAATAATTAGGATTTAAAATCTTAAATAAATTTCTTACCGACCATTTCTCAACAAGATAACCAAAATTCCACTCTATTCTATTCTTACATCTTACTAACCATTTATTCCCATGGAAAAGTCCTCATTCGCCACATATAAATGGGGTATCAATTACAATATTTTAATAATACATAAATATTAGGAAATTTCCTTGAATGCCAAACCTTGTTTTCTCTACATAATTTTCTTTTAAAAATAGGAAATTCCCCTAGTCACAAAAAATTAATATTATTCATTCAAATCAAAGGCATTCGTCGAGAGGAAGTTCAATGTCCAAATGTGTGTATATAATCATTATTAACATTAACATATTATTTTTTATTCTCTAAACTGGACATAAATGTATTATAATAACCAACCCATCGTAATTATTATGATTAAATGTTATTATAATAATATGATGACCATTATTTTTACTCTTATATATAGTAACAAAAATTAGAATATTTCTTAGTACGTGTGTGTCAATTACCACCTCTATGAAAAAGCTCTTTCAGTTTTGAATCACTATATATCATGTGTATTACTAATGATGGTAATGATAAAAAATTATAATTTATAAAAGAAATTATGATTATGAAATGATCACTTAGTATCAAACCTCACCCCTCTCATTTTTTGAAGAACGTAAACATCGTCACATGTATTTAGAGAGTGTCGCCTCCCTGAATGATATGTTCTGTTTGGTGTGACTAACAAACAAAGATGACATAAAAAAATTGTTTTGGTTGTTATGTTTAAATTTTTAAAACCCGTAATTTTATCTCATTATAATATATAAAAATCTATAAGTAATTAAAATAGTAAACATTTGTAATAACCATAACAACCTTAAATTGAACTAACAAGGAACCTCGCTCAACTTGAATCATTTTAGGGATAATAATTGATAATATTTATGTATTTTTATAAATAATCATAATGGAAATAACAATAATAAATTTTTTATATCATAAATTTATTTTATATCACCTTTAACAATGACAACAAAACTGATAATATTACAAATAAATTAACTAAAAATCCCCAATTAACCAATGTAGATAACAACTATGTTAAAAAATATATACCAAAATATTATAAGTGATCCATGGAAAATATAATATATTTGAATAAGGTTCTTGTATATATATCTATATTAACTTGATTTAATTATTTAGGATGTTAAGTAAAAATTCAGAACACTCCTAGACATATGAAAGCACTTCAATCCGAATTTCTATTCATTGAGACATGTTCTAAGGGAATGAACCAATTTATTATTTCAATGGTGAATATACTATAATTTCTTTTGGATCAATCCATCGTTAAAATAATGGTATTTATTAAACAATCGTTTTCTTAATCACCAAACAACATTTGTTTTAGAAATTACTAATGTAGTAAGGAACACTTATAACCCAATCTGATTTCATTAGTTATAATTTTTTCCTTGAATTTCATATTTTCTTTCATATTATATACCTATTTGTATATGGGGAGAAATTTTTCAACACAATTATTCTTTAATGGTGAGTTATAATTCTTTTTGAAAGTAACTATGTTTTATAGAATTATAATCCATTTAAATAATGGTTTCTCCCTCCATGTTGATAAGTCAACTTCCCACCAGTGTCCTCCTATTTATTTTTACTAATATTTTATCTAATATGAACTTTATATTATCCTTATATAAGGCCTATCCCCAAGAGTCTCTTAGATAATGCCTTATTTTATTATATTGGTATGATTATAATGAATAAAATACCGAAGGACTAATCAATTTAGTATTTTTGTAAAGCCATATTACAATCATGATACCCATAATACCTTGGTAAATATAAAATAAAAAAATTTATACATAATAAAATTAAACAAACAACAAACTTGAACACATATTCAATTATTTCTTCTTCATAACCTAGGGAAAAGAAACATAGTAAGGGTGATATAAAATGCTCATTATGGGTATGTAAAGTAGAATAAATATTGAATCAACAAGAATAAATTATCATGGAAAGGTAAATAATTTATAACAAAATCCATTAAAATAACTAGATAATGAAAAATCAGTATGGAAAGGTAATAACCCAAACCCAATTCCATTTAATATATGAAGAGAAAAGAAATGTATCTCTAGGCATATCGATTGAAAATATCATGGATTAAAAGTAACTAACACTAGATAAGTGAAATTATTTATTAATGGAATTCTTGTTTAAGTAAACTGAAAATTATATCATCAAGACCTTTCAAAATATTGTTTAAAACTATAAATAGGTACCCATTTATTTTTTCCAACTTATTTGTATCATGAGAACCTATCGACGCATTGAGGGACAATATAATGTTTGATCCCTTCCATTCATTTCTAGTTAAAATTATTCAACATATTCATTATTTAAAATAAATTATATTCCTTGTCAAATAAACTTATTGAGTGAAAAATGATGATTAACCAGTGACTCCCCAATTAATCAAATAACTGTCGAAGTAAACATAATATGTAAATGAGATATTATTTTCGAAATAATAATATCCATCATCCAAAAATTAAGGAAATATAAAATGATAAATTATTAAAATAAATTTGTTATTTCAATATAATGTTACAAATCACAAAAGGAAATAAAATTGAAAAGATAATTATTAATAACATTCTTGAGGGGAATAATCATTAAACATTTCAAAGTGTCATATACCACCTTGAAACATTTAAGTCATAGTCCCTACGAAGTTATGACATTAAATGAAATTTATAATATCATTATAATAATTATATTAATAATATTATGTTTCAAATGGATGTAAATACACCATATAAAAGAAACTGGGTGTATAACTACAAATAATTCTTAATGAAATGTACACAGAGATGAAATCCATTACCATGAAGTTTCTTTTTGTTGTGTTGTCTTCATATTACTATATAGTGGGTTAAAATGGGTTACTAAATTATAACATATCCATAATAATGTTTATAATATCATATAAGTTCTTCTTATAATACCTTATTACCCTTTTGTTAACTAAATCATCAGTGTTATATATTTATTCAAGGGGGGAGTAAAAGAGACCATGAACCTGAGAACAGAAAACACCCGGCCTAGGGGGGTCTAAAATAGTGGAGACCGAGGGCATCGCCACGGATTAAGTTCAGACCCTCAGGATTTAAGGAGGTGATATTGGTAAGGTAGTAGACATCAGATCCATGGGTGGAAAGGGATTCCAAGTGATCCATGACTTTATTCCCTATTACACTTTTGTTAACAAAATATCATTATTTTAACTATTTTGAGTGTTAATTACCTAGTTTGTAGAGTATATTTTAACTTGTTATCATTATTCTTATTAAATATAACATGGTTTCATAACTTCCAGAATTTAAAACATGATTTAAATATAATATATATCCTATATATATGTATCGAGAATAAGCCATAATATTTGGATGTAAGAAGTCAAATGCACCATTCTTGGAGACGGTAAGCCATACGTACGCATGAATGATACGTCTATTTAATTTTCATGAATTAAAATAATGAAAAGTAAATGATATATAACTACATGTATATAATAATACCAGTACATAATTTATTAAATATAACTCATATAGTTTTGTTAAAATTAACCTTAACATGTTCCATGTTTAGTGGGAATGAATCACATCACATTGAGTGGGTAGTCACGACTCTTCCACAACTGATTTTATCATATTTACACAAAATGGAATGTATAGAGTTATGTGTTATAAAAAATTATAGATGAATAATGAAATTATAAATAAAATATATATCATATATATTTAAAGTTTCATTCAAAATTACCACCATCAGAGTTGGTAATGGCAAAAGAAACAATCATCATTTCATGAGGCGGAAGTTATCCATTCACATAAATAATATATTCATTACCCATTAGATAGAGGTGAGTGTAAGTGTTTCTATAACCCTTAATAAAAAAATCATAGTAAATTGACAATATTATTGTCTTTAAATATAAATTATTTAAAAATAGTTGAATTGATGGAGAAGTAAATAAAAAAAGAGATCGTTTGAAAGCATTACATTAAAAACAGGGTGACTCCTATTGGTTTTAAAAAAAGGATTCCTTGGAAGAATTATTACAAAAAAGTGAGGATTAAATGTAATGGGTAAGGATTTTGGGAATCTATTTGGTCAGATATTTTTTGAACCTATGTGGTTTAAGGTTTTTAGGATGTGGGATAAGTGGTGTCCTTTTATAGTGGTGGTGGAGTGATACTCTTCTAATATGTTGACTCATGGCTTATTATGATGTTTTTCATGATAAAAGAGGTCTAATAATAGATTCAATTTGATACAAGTGATTATAGATTCTATAAATCACAATACAATATCTATTGGGTAATTTTATAAGTAATTTTTGTCCTTAAGGTTAATGTTTAGTCCCTTATTTAGCTTAATTAAACCTTAATCGTTGTAATTAATTTTAATCACATTCACTAATCTTTTTGGTAAATACAAATTTGGTAATATAGATAGTATAAATTATTATGATTCCAAATATGGAATAATTTTTTCTAAATTAAACTCACATAAGTTTTATAAATTGATTTAAATTGCATCCCACAGGCGGGATGCCCATGCAAGTTTTTAAAGTAAAAACGTCCAAAAGATTGATAAGTTTTTACATTAAATTTCAAAGTGAAATAGATTAAAATGACCTAAATTGGATTAATTTATATATATTTTATATAATTTGACACTAAAACAACTTCCAAATTTTATTTAATGCAATAAATAAATTAGACTAAAATGTGGTTTTGAATTAAAATTATGTATTGTTAATTATTCAACAAAAAACCAATCTTCATAGAAAAATAACAAAAATTTTCCATAAACTATTTTTTATGTTTATACATAAAATTTGGAGTTTATTTTGACATATTAAATTTATAAAATGGTTATAAATTGAGTTTAATATAGATTATCCATTAAAAGATGGTAAAGTGCCTAAAATTAGTATTTTATGCATAGATTTTTTGTTTGTTTTTATCTTATCCAAATTAAATTTATTGGATGAATATATAAAATAATTTATTCAATATAATATATATATATATATATATAATTAATATCACTCAAAAAATGTAATTAATTTATTTTTTTAGGGTTAAACGTATTTCTGGGAATAATAATAATAATATTTTCATTCATATTCAATCAGATTTTATATTCATTTCAACTTAATTTTTAACCAATGAATTAATTTTTTATTTCTGTAACTCATAGATTTTCATATGTAAGTTAATTTTATTCAAAATAACTAGTTTATATCGTATTATATTAAATAATTCTATTTTAATATAACATTATTGTTCGGTTAAACTCAGTCTTGTGTGTAACGCTAACCATCGAAGAAGGTTTCTCTTGCATGTAATGAATCCTAGATCAGTGTGGGATGTATTTAGATATATAGAATATATAAAATCTATTAAATATATTAAATATATTTTAATATTTAAGGGTATTATATGCCCTGACATGCTTGATGTCGCATTTCGTGAATGCTGTCAAATATAAGGATCTTACTTTAAAATTTAGTGGTGTCACTTTCTCCCCAATAAAAATAAATTACATCATGAAAATTTAAACTTCATATTAGTAATAAGGGGACTAAAAAGAAACTATTGTCAAAAGACTCACATACAGAATAGGTTTAATAACACATCTTCTTAATAAGAGATAAAGGAAATTTCACACCTGGTCATTCTAGTTTATTTTAATTTTTTTATTTCTTGGCCTCGGGTTCTCGTTCCAAGGTCCGAGCTGGGTCCTGGATTAAAAAAATCATCATTTAATATTTTTATTATGTTTCGGACCTGTGTGCAGTCACCCAGCAGTTGGCGATAGCCACACAACCAGCCCTAGTGTCGTGTAATTGTTAATTATTATTGTTGTTGTTGGTGTCATTATTATTATTATTTTTATTACCATTATTAAATATATTATTATTTCTATTATAATTGTGTAATTATTATTAATTTTATTGTCACTATTCTATATATTTCTATTTCTATTATTATTGTACTATTATTATCATTAGTTTATTATTATTATTATTATTTATTATATTATTGTAAATATAATTGTTAATCACTATATTTTTATTATTATTATTTTTGTTATTTTTATTTGTATAATATTAATAATAATAATTATTATTATTATTATCTGTATTATTATTATTATTATATCTAAAATGAAGAAAAAAACTTAAACACTAGCCACAGTGGCCCCCTTTGTATTCCACCTTCAAATACCTGAGTCCCTCCCCAGCGACCACCTCAACCCCCTATAGGACCATGCGTACGCCCTTGACTACCCTACTCCCCACGGCATTCGACGCTTCACCCATCACCCCCTTGCTTCCCCTCACCCTATGCACACTACACCACAGCTTTCAAGCCGGCCTTCCCCAACTCCGGCCTTGTGCTCGTCCAGTAGCCCTATGCATAGCCTCCATCGACCTCCACCTCTCCTTGCGCCTCCACCTCTCCCCACAAGTCCTCGCTGCCTTACCACTCATTCTCCGGCCTTCACCCAGCCACCCTGTCTGTCTCTCTCATGTATTCCCCATTACCCACTACTCCACATTCTCCCCATATTCCAAATACCTCTTCACCCTCACACTGTAGACCCGCCTCCCCCGATTCACCGGACATTCTTCCTAAATCCCAACCAGGACCCCCACCTCCAGGCCCTCCCATCGGCCTCTTTCCCTCCACTCCCCCGCACCTTCGGCTAGCAACTATGCTCCAACTGCCACCTCTATCCTGCCCCACCCCTCCTTCAGTTTTCGTCGGCCTTTTGATGGCCATCAGTGCAACCGACCCTCCCAGCTGGCCTTGCCCGCATCTCCGGCCGACCACCTCGCCCCACCGCACCTCTAACCTAGCCGTTCTCCAACCCCTTATTGTTTCCCTTATCCAGCAGCTCGGAAAACCTCCTTCCCTCCTTAATTCGGACCCCACCAGACTCGCCGCACTTATTTCATTCTTCATCTCTTGCTCCGGTCAGCAACGACCTCCTCTTGTATATTCTTTTTATCATTTATTTATTTATTTACACTTTTATTTATTTATTTATTTATTATTTTAATCATTTATTTTTTTATTTATTCTATTGTTCATTAATTTATTAATTTATTCATTCAATAATTTGTTAATTTATTTATTCTTTAAATTATTAAATTATTTATTATTTTAGCCATTTATTTATTTATTTATTCTTTTAATCATTATTTATGTATTTTCCATTTTTTTCATCATTTATGTCTTTATTTAACTTAGATAAATCCGAATTCAGTCATGGGTTGTGTGTAGTGTGCTTTTATCGCTGTTCAGCGTGTGTGGTTAGTCCGTGAGAGATTTTTATACCTTCCATCAGAGTTAGGTCGTGTCCCCTCTTGGTTTGAGGTACACATTTTTAACTATTTTCTTTCCTGAAAAAACCCATAAACACTTCCACGGTCATAATTAATATTTATATGTCATTCGCAGCATCATTTATCTTCTAATTAATTTATTAAAGTGTTTATGGGTAATTTAAAATTTTTGAAAATAGTTTTTGGATGAATTATATGATTAGTTTTGAGTATTTTCGTGGAAATCATGACATGGAAAAATTATGTCACTTGTCTTATTAACATCAAATTTTCATTAATTAAATTGCTTGGTGAGAAATTATTTTTGAAGAAGATAAAACCTATGTTCATTTTATTTTTGGTAGTATGTTTGTATGGTATGAATTGTGATTTGTTGGAAACCTATTTTTAGCTTTGTGTTAGTTTTTATAAAGTGTGAAAGTAGTTCTTTGGGTTTTGGAAGTGGTACAAGTCATTTTTTGAAAGGTGCGAATGCTATTGTTGAATTTTTTTGGAAATAAACTAGATATTAAAATGGAATTTGTGTGTGATGTTGATAGAATCCAGATATAAGCCTCTATTTTGTTCTTTTGAAAAGGGTTTCTTAAATTAGTAAATGATTTAGTGAATGATTTTTGAAATACAAATCATGGGTTTAAGGTGTTTCAATGGGCATTTGGTTTTGGATTTTAAATATTATTTTTGGATTTTATTGTGCCACCGGATGTCGACACATCCATGGGTGCACGAGGTGCACCCATAGATGAGCTCACATATGATAATAGCACCATTTAAATGGTGTTTCCTTAAATACTTGGTTTTCAAAATTATTCATGTTTTCCTAAATGAGTTTTGGCCTTTAGTGTGATCCCCTTAAATAAATCTATATATATATATATTTGTTTTTTCCAGATATGGCTCATCAGGCTTTGGAATGTTATTTGGTGTGTTCCTGGCAAGGATATGGGCCTGTTTGGCACTTTAAACATAAGGGGTGATTGCTGAATAATATTTTATAAAGGGATGTGTTTTGGAATGTTTTATGTATCTAGTCAGAGTATTAAATTGTTTTTAGAAAAAAAATGGTTTCTACATGATGTTACATGAAGGCCCATTTCACACTTTTAACTCAATGGTAAGGATTGTACTAACTTTTAAAGGAGATCATGTTTTGGAAAAAGTGTATTCCCTATTAGAAACATTGGAAATTTTATGAATTAGTTTTAATGTTAAATGTTGTGATGGCCTGATTTGCACATTATTAATGTGAAATGATGTAATGTGTATTTTGGGGGCTCTCCTGTCTAGGGTAAGCCTTTATGGGTGAACGCACATGAAGCGTCCGTGTTTGGGGAAGTCAAGTGCGGTGAGTTGAGTCATGAGTGTGAGGGCCTTCACACATATACTTTATTATTATAATAACCATGGGTTCCTGGGCATATTTTAGATGATCGAGTTACTGTTTCTAAACAACCCTGATTAGATGTGTGTGTACCCCCTGAATTTTTTTAGGTTAGGAGAGCTTTGCCACTATATTGGTCAGTTTAGGGCATCCAGTTGGTTATAGACATAGGCGCCTCACCATACGGTGGCTTGTGGTTCCAAAACTGAGTATGTTAAGGTTTCTTCTTGGGATGTTTTAGATCACCCATGTTTTTCATTTTCTTTGATGCTTTACTTTAAATTTTACATGTTTTCCCTGCTTATATTATCACCAGTTTCTTTTAGTAATATTTTGTTTTCCTTGTTTTTCTTTTGTTTGCAAAATTTTAATTTGTTTGAAAAATGGAAATGGTGGGCATTGGGTTTTTAAAATTGGTAAATGATATTGTTTTATTAATGTATAGGAAACCTACTTTTATAATTTTATTTCAAACTTGTGTTAGTGGGTAGTTTTGGGAATGAGATGTTGGATTATGTGGTATATCTTGGAAATACAACTACTAATTTTAAATGATCATGCCTATCTTTATCATTTTATTTGTAGGTTTCCATTGCACTATTTTTATTGGCTGAGTTTCTCATTATTGGACCATGGTCGGCCTTCGGTTGGGGGGGAGACCTGGAAGGCCACGTGGAGGTATGTTGAGTTATTCAATTATTTTATTTCTTTTTTCACTCCTTGAGTTAAGTATTATTATTGCTTTTATTCTTGGTTATTAATTTATGTTTTGGGCCAAATCATTCCCAACAATTAATCATTGATTCTCGATAATGGTTCCCGGCCTGTGTGGATCAAGAACACCCTTCTGGCCATGTCACGGACTAGCTCGGGTGACCGGTTCAGGGTCGACCCAAGTTGGTTTGGGACAAAATGGTATCAGGGGAGGCCCTTGTTTTTTGGGGTGTCTGGTAGATAGATATTAGATCTATATGGACTCTAGAGGTAGGTACAGGGATTACATCATGAACCCTCACACGTTCTGAACCTCGAGTCGCCAAGGGTAGTCTGGGAATCTAGTCCTTGTTTCATTCTAGTATGTTTTCGATTGAGGGATGACAACAGAGGGAAATCGTTGTTACATTGTGATTTCACAGAGATTGGTGACCCAGGTCGTTTTTAAGTACATGGGTTAAGTTCTACACACCCGTTGATGCTTACATGGGGCATGGCCCACTACCATTTTTCCAAGTGAAGCATAACCACTAGTCCATCACTTTAGTATTCTAATGCTAAATAGTTGTTTCCTTGGTTATGATTGGTGTGAGTACACTTTTGAAAGTGAAAAATAATTTTTGAAATGAGAATGATTTATATTAAATTGATTTAAATTCGTAAAATGGATTTTTTAAATGGAAATATCTCTGTCAAAAAAATATGGTGTTTTCTTTGAATGGGTAGAGATATGGTTTGGGTGCAACCTTACGTAATCTTTATAAACATTCTCACATGTGAGGGAATGCATTGAAAGTGTGTGTTGGTGCATATTGACGAAATTAGATGAAACATGTGCAACAGTTCATGGGATTACAGGGGTGTGCATTTGGAATTAAAGGCTTGCCTTGTTTTTGTAAAGTGATTTTAAAGAGGAGAAATTATCTGTTTGGAAATTTAATTTCATTTGAAATGTGGGTTTGGTATTTGGAAAATGGCCTTGAAAGAAAAGGGTTTTGAGATTTAAAATAAAACGGGGGATTTGGAAAAGGGAATTTTTTTGTTGTGTTTGTATTTTTTGGTTTTTGAACTGGTCGTTTTTGATGATGGTGCTTTCAATGATGTTGATTTGGCTTGATATTGGTTTTGGATTTGTGTTTTATATGTTTTCTAGAAAATGCCACCTAAAAAGGTCCCCAATGTTTTTAATAAGTCAAGACCAGTTTTTGGTCCTTCAAAGACTTTTCCTATCCTTCATGGTGATTAGGGTTCGTTAGAGGTAGAAGAGTGGCTAGAATTGTCTAAACACATCTTTAGGGTATCTAGAACTCCCAAATTTGATAGAGTACATGCTGTGTTGGACCTGTTCGAAGGTCCAGCCCTAGAAAAATAAGAGTTTTTCACTCCACCATCATTTCATGTTTGGATGATGTGGGTTGTCTTTAAATCCTTCTTTGTATGATGGTTTATACCTGAAGATGTGAAGACGAAGAAAAGGGAAGTGTTCTTGTGTATTCAACAAGGTCGAGAGACGTTGAAGACATATGTTGACCATTTCAAGAAACTTGTATCCTTTTCTCCAGAGGTAGTGTCACAGGATTTGATGAATACTTCTCTATTAATTGGGGGTCATCATCCATATATCATGGAGTGATTCCACCTTTTTAAAGACCATCATTTCGAGACGCTGGTGGATGGGGTGTTCTTAGCTGATTTGGTCTCCAAAGCAAAGATGGTTAGAAAACCAGCATATCCAGTTTCTCATGAAGGTTCCCCACCTAGTGATAAGGGTGTTCCAGAGGAACCTACTCATAAAGAGTCCACTATAGTGGTTTTGTCTCCCAAATTGTCGGACCGTTCAATTGTGTGCCACCAGTGTGGCCGGTTCGGGCTCGTGAAGACATCATGCCACATCCCTCTAAATTCATGCCATCATTGCAGATGTTTGTGCCATCTAGAAAAGATTTGTAGTAATTGTTTCTTGAAGAAGACACTATGACCAATGGAATACAGTTCCTGACTATGAGGTAGAAGATGCTTCAGCCATCAGATCCCCAGCCGCAAGTCATGGAGTGATGTTCGCCCGCAATCAGGAGTTGCTGCAGGTGTGAAGACGCAGTTCAGGTTTTGTGTTCCGTGTCGACGGTAGAACATTTTAGTTTTTTTCTTGTTTTTCTACTGATTAATTTCATATACATTATTTTGAGTTCATTATTTCATTTTGAAGTAATGATGGATTCGTTCTATTTTAATCCGAATAGTTTTGTTTTTTAATTATGGTTTTCGGTATCCTGTGTTCTTATTAAAAGTGTGTTTGGACCTTGTGTCAGTTAATCTCAACTTTGTTGTGTTCGTTTGATGATTTATGTGTCTGTGGATGAATCGATGTTTCAGTTAATGCTCAGATTCACTGTTTGTGATAAGTTTTTCTCAGAGATTTTTCTCCAGTATTTGGAGTTTTGGTTTGGGTCGAGAGTTTCATGTTTCAGTTGAGGTGTTGTTCGCTCGTGCTACAAAAGTTCGTTTGGATCGGTTGGGAGTTCCCACATCACACCCCTTCTCAGGGTAGTGTGTCTGGGTGTTAATTTTTCGTAGCAACAAAGTTCTTGTGGTGGGGATAACCTTATCGTGTCCTCTCATTCTTTTGGATTGTTGTTTCTTTCAGTTTAAATCAGGAATGGATTCTTGTTTTCTCTATAGTTCGGATGGGTGAATTTCGTGGAGAAAAAGGTGTATGTGGTGGGGATAATTGTCACACCCAGACCATTTAATTTATACATATTTTATTAATTCTTGGCCTCGAGTTCTCGTGCCATGGTCCGGGCTTTCTCCTGGATTAAAATCTTCATTGTTTAATATATTTACTTTGTTACGGACCTATGCATGGTCACCACGTGGTTGGCAGTAGCTGCGCAACTGGCCCTAGTGTCAAGAAATTTCTCAATATTATTTTTATTATTACTATTATAATAATTGTTATTATTATTATTTTTATTATCATTATTCAATATATTATTTTTTCTATTATTATTGTGTTGTTATTATTATTTTTATTATCATTATTCTATATATTACTATTTCTATTATTATTGTATTATTAGTATCATTAGTTTATCATTATTATTATTGTTTATGTTATTATAAATATAATTGTTAATTTTTATATTATTATTATTACTATTATTTATATTATCATTATTTTTATTTTTATTATAATTATTATTATTATAACTAAAATGAAAAAACAAACTTAAACCCTAGGTGAGGCAGCCCCCCATTTTCCACCCTCCCCTATGTGAGTACCTCCCTGGACACTGCCTTACTCCCCCTGTAGGACCACGCCCACACCCTACCTTTCCTACCCCCCCCCCCCCCCCCCCCCCCCCGTGCACATGGTGCTTCACCCAGAGCCCCCCTTCCAACCCCTAGCCCGAAACATGTAGCCCCATTGCGTTCCAGCCAGCCTTCCCCAGCTTCGGCCTCGCGCTCGTACAGCGGCCCTCAGTGATGCCTCTATTGACATCTACCTCTCCTTGTGCCTCCATTCATCCCCAAAGGTTCTTATCACCTCACCCCTCCTGCTCCGGCCTTTTCCCCAACCACCCCACCTGTCGCCCTCCTGTCTTCCCCCTTACTCATTGATCTACACTCTCCCAAGCTTCCCAAGCCCTTTTCACCCTCACGCTGCAGACTCATCTCCCACGTTTCACCCGACATTCCCCCGAATCCTTGCTGGGACCCCCGCCTCAAGGCCCTCTTGTCGGCCTCATTCCCTTCACACCCAAGCACCTTCGGACTGCAGCTACGCTCCATCCCACACCTCTATCCACTGTCACCTCTCCCTCAGTTCGCCTCGAGCTTGTACCAGCCATCATCACACCTGATCCCCCAACCCAGTCTTGCCCGCATCTCCGGCCAGCATCACACCCGACCCCCAAGACGTTCTTGCCCACATCTCTGGTCAATTGCCTCACCCCTCCACCCCTCCGACCAAGCTGTTCTCTGACCCCTCATTGTTTCCCTTATCCATAAACCTAGAAAAACCCCTTCCCTCCATACTTTGAACCCCACCAGCCTCACCGTGCCTCTTTCACGCTTCCTCTCCCACTTCGGAAGGCAGTGGCCTCCTCCAGTATATTCTTTTATTCATTAATTTATTTATTTATTCTTTTTTAAAATTTTATTTATTCTTTTATTGATTTTTTATTTATTCTTTTAATCATTTATTTATGTATTTATTATTTTGTTTAAATATTTTTTATTTTAATCATTTATTTATTTACTTATTATTTTATTCATTTTTTTTATTCTTTTAATCATTTATTAATTCTCTCATTGATTTATTCTTTTAGTTTTTTATTTATTTATTTATTCTTTTAATTATTAATTTAATCATTTATTTATTTATTTTCACATCATATTATCATTGGTATTTTTATTTAGTTTAGATAAATACTAATTCTATCACAGGTTGTGTGTACTGTATTTTTATCCATGTTCACCATGTGTAGTTAGTCTATGAGGGATTGTTATACATTCCATTAGATTTTCTTCGTGTCCATGCTTGGTTTGAGGTAGGAGTTTCTGACTATTTTCTTTCCCATATAACCCATAGACAATTTCATGTATTGAATTAATATTTATATGTAGTTCGCACCATCATTGGTATGGTAGTTAATTTTTTAAAGTGTTTCTAGGTTAGCTAAAATTGATGAAAACATTCTCTGGATGAATTATCTGATTCTTTTATAGTTTTTTGGAAATCATGAATTGGTAAATTATTTCTCTTGCCTAATTAACATATCATGTTATTTAATTAAATTAGTCAATGAAAGGATAGTTTTTAAGAAGATAAAACTAGTGTTCATTATATTTTTGATAGTATGTTTGTATGGCTTGAAGTGTGTTTGGGAGAAAACCTATTTTGATCTATCTTATTGTTTTTATAATGTATGCACGTAGTTCATTTGGTTATGTAAGTGGTACTAGTAATGTTTTGAAAAGTGATAAAGTATTTTTTTGAATTTTTATGAAATGAAATAGATTATTAAATATAATTTTATGTGGGAAGTTGAAAGAATCCTGATGTAAGCCTTTGTTGTGTAATTTTGAATTTTTTTTCTTAAATTTGTAAATAATTTAGTGAATGATGTTTGAAATATGAATAATGGGATTACGGTGTTTCAATGTGCATTTGGGGTTGGGTTTCAATTTATCCTTTTTAATTTTATTGTGTCATTGGATGTTGGCACATTCATGGGTGCACGAGGAGCACATATTGGATGTGGTCACAAATGATAATGGCACCATTGAAATCTGGTTTCTTTAAATCCTTGGTTTTTTAAATAATTCATGTTTTATTAAATGAGGTTTGGCCTTTGGTTTATTCCACTTAAATGATAGTAAATATATATATATATATATATTTCAAGGATATGGCCCTTCGGGCTTTGGAATGTTATTTGGTGTGTGTTAGGAAAGGATAAGGGGTCGTTTGGTACTTTGAACATAAAAGGTGATTGTTGTAAATGATTTTGGTTAGGGATGTTGTTTGGGAAGTTGTATGTATTTGGTCGGAGTTTTAAAATGTTTTTACAAAAAAATGGTTTCGACATGATGTTACGTGTAGGCCCATTTGGAACTTTTAACCTAAGGGTAATATTGGAACTCATAGTAAAATAAGATTGTGTTTTGGAAAAATTGTATGCCTGATTGGAAACATTGAACATTTTATAAAATGGTTTAAATGTTAAATGGTGTGATGCCCAAGTTGGCACTTTGTTAATGTGACTGATTGAATGTATATTTTGGGGGCCCTCTTCTCTAGGGTAACCCTTTATGGGTGAAGGCACAAGAAGATTTCGTGTTTTGGGAAGGAAAGTGAAATGAGATGAGCCACTCATGCGAGGGACTTCCTACTAATATGGTATAATTAAAACCACCATGGGTTTGTGGGAGTCTTTTAGATGATCGAGTGACAGTTCCTGACCAACGCTGATTAGATGGTTTGGGACCCCATGGATATGTTGTTAGGCTGGGCAGGCTTTTCCACTAGATTGGTTAGTTTAGGGAAACCCGTTGGTTATAGACATAGGAGCTTCACTATACACCGAAAAGTTGTTCCAAAACCGAGTACGTACAAGTGTCTTCTAGGGATGTTTAGGATAACCCATGGTTTTCCTTTTCATTTCTTGTTTAATTTCAGTTATACTTGTTTTTCTAGCTTATGTTGTCACCTCTTTCTTTTAACACTACCTTGTTTTCCATGTTTGGATTTTTTGGGAAAATTGTAATTTGTTTCAAAAATGACATGGGTGTTCATTGGGTTTTTAAAATTGGTAAATGACATTGTTTTATTTATGTATGGAAAATATAATTTTAAAAATTAATTTCAAACATGTGTTTGTGGGTTGTTTTGAGAAAGGAGACGTTGGATTCTGTGGTTTATCTTGGAAATCCTACTGAGCATTTTTAATGCTCATGCCTATCTTTATCATTTTAGTTGTAGGTTTACTTTTCTTTGGTTTTCATGGATGATTTTCCCAATATTTGAGCAATATTGGGCTTTGGTTGGGAGGATGCCTTAAAGGTTGCGTGGAGGTACATTGAGTTGTTCCATTTATTTATTTCCTTTTCTGTTTCTCGAGTTCAATTTTATTATTCTATTTATTCTTTCTTATTTATTTATGTTTGGTGAAATATTGTTCCCAACCATTAAACTTTGATTCCCAGTTCTAGTTTCTATCCCGTGGGAATCAGGAATGCCCTTCAGGCCATGTCACAGACTGACTCGAGTGACCGGTTCCGGGTTGATCTTGGTTGGTTCGTGATAGGAAAGTACAAAGGTCCCGTAACTAGGTTCTCTAGTTTGATAAAACCGGTAAGAAATAAAAACATGGATACATGAGAAAAATATAACAATCAATTTCCTAGAGAGTGTTCTAGAGAACATATCTAGAAGAATGTAAAAAATCAAAAGGACATAAATTTTTGATGATCTAAGAATAAATTCAGTTCATTGGGAATGAAGTCAATATGTCTAAACTATTGTTTCCAATCTCTTTTCCTAGACGTGAGGAATTCATTCAATATTGGGAAATATAAGTGATTATATGCTTCTATTTTATACACATAATCCAATCCTTTGGTTTCCCCTTGAACTATTTCCACTATTTATATTTTCTAAAGATGCTTCGTATAGTGAATTAATACATTAACTCCTATAATCTCATCCAAATATCAAATTTTACCATTTTTAAATGTTTAACATTTCTAAAATATTATGATCCAATACATTGGAAGGAAGGTCACTATATTTAAATATCATTTATTCCATGTGATCTCCATCATCATTTACACTGGTATTCAAATAAAATGTTCCAAGATCTACAACATCATCCATGTCGGTGTGAATGTTCATTTATCCCCATGTTTAGTCCAATAATTATAGATTTATTCTATTTTGTGAAAATTAAAATTTTATAAAAACTCTTCCGGATGAATTGTTCATGAATAAGCACAATGTAAACATTGAAAAAGAATTTGAGAAGGGTTTTATGAATTATTTATTGAATGAATCAAAAGCTCTTCATCTATATCATCATATTATTTTCTAAAATAATTATCATGTATCCACTTTAAATTCATATCCATAATATCGGATTCATAAAATATTATTTTTGTAGAATAAATAAATAAATTCTAAATATATTCATTGTAAAAGATTAAAGTTATATATAATTATAATAAAGTAAATCCAACATTTTATGATTTAAAATTATTATATTATACATTCATGAAAATGGGTAATTTAATTTAATAAAACCATTATTTAACTATTATAGGTGTTATCCTCTAAATTCATACAAAGGGGAATATTATAGAAAATTGGAATCCACACCAGCTCATCTCCCAAATAGTTATCATTACATTTTTTCATTTTAGACTCATCCATTATCCCTTATATACATGAAACTATGTTTCTTATTGTAAATTAAATAGAAATCATCCATGGGATGACTACTACTCAGATTAGTAAAAGGAACATTAAGGAGATGAGGTCTAATACTAAAGAAATTTTTTTTAATAAAAATTGTAAGGGGGGATAAAGAGGATGAGGATGATAGTTGTACTCTATTTTGTTCTCTAAAAGGGGTTTTCTCATCCCATATTTGAGAATTACCCCATTGGAACTAGTAATTGACTCACGGCCTATTGAAGATGATATTTAGAAGGTATACACATTCTCGTTTATGACTTAAGGCGTCTCAGTGGGGAAATGTTATGATATATGATTCCTTAGGGCCTCTTTGAATTCTATAGTTAGAGGAGAAATCCCACTTTTAGTATATTCAATACTCGTTATAAGACTTGTCCAACTATTATGGGTTATATAGTGATTTTGGGAACATATTATAAAATTTTAGTCATAATGATAACAATTATAGTGATTATGGAAGATGATGAGGTTTTATATTAATTGGGATATGATCCATTTATATAAAAATAGTTTCAATGCGAGAATAATATTCATAAGTAAAATTGGATGATGAATTTCAAACATTTAATGAATTATATTAATCATGTGACAAATTAATCTGTTTTATGAATGAATTTTATGATTTTTGAATAACATAGAATAATGTGATGAATGAATGGGAAATTTATTATACAAAAAAATAGTTGGTAGTGGTATTTATTACTCATGTCATACTAAGGGATTTAAAAAAGAAGCATGGTTTCATGTTAGATAATTTTTATTCATTTAATTTCTCAGAAATGACATTTTTTCTATATTACACATTATTTTTAAATTATTCCACACATTGATATCATTACCACATGTTATAGGAATTTTAATTTTATTTTGATGCATGTTATAAAATTTATGCTTAAAAAACAAATTTTTTGTCATATTTTGTTACTACAACATGTTTTATGATTATTATCTAAGGTCTGTTGATATTTTGTTAAGATAATTATATCTTCTTAAGGTTATCATTCATGTTTATGATCTGATACAATATGATTTTTTTTACCTTACTGAGAATCTGAGAAAGACCCTTTCATATGTCTCCACCCCCTAGATGATGATGATGATTTTATCATTTGATAATTTAGAATGAATATAGCAGAGAGGGATTATAGACTAGTGTTTTTAAGTGTTGTAAAAAATATATTCCATTAATCTAATCTCATAGATATTAAACATTTTGTTCCTTGAGTTGTGTGAATTGTTCTATGAGTTATTATCTAAAAGAATTATATTATTATTTTTGTTATGTTTATCTTGGGCCACATTATTTATTATGATTGGGGTTGTGTCATTACGTTTGGTCAGTATATTAGGGTTCATGCTAGTGGAATTAAAATTAATCATCCCCGTCTACATCATTATACTCCTAATTGACTACATTAATGTAGTGTTCCATTCGATCAAACATCGAGTTATTACAACCCTCGTGACTATTTTTTGATAGGCTCAGTTTTCTTATTTTGGGTTTTTTAATTGAAAAGATGTTTATATGTTATGGGATACCGAAATGTGTTTTCTAATTGAAATTCGTTATTCAATACACAAAAATATTTTCTCTTAATATAAAATTCATATTATTAAAATTTAATTTATTAATGTGTATTTAATATTTTAAAAATAATTTAATTTATTTATTTAATTTAATGAAAAAATATATTAGTTTTATTGAAATTAAATTATGTTATTTAATTAATCAATATAATTATTATTAAAATAATAGAGAAACATTAATAAATTTGAAAATAAATATTTTATTTTCACAACAAAATTAATTATTATTTTGGGGGATTTTAAATTAGAAAAATTCATTCTAAGACATTCACACTAATAGCAAGTGATGCACATGTCCTCACTAGAATGGATATTCTTATATTAAAAATCAGTGAATTAGTCAATGGGGGTTATGGTGGTGGTCATAACTTGAACCTTGATTTCCTAGAATGATACCTTTTGTTACATTTTCACAATACTTAGATTGTAGTAGGTGTTTATTATTTTGAATGTCACTTTTATGATAGTGGAAATAGAGATATCCATTAGAGGCTCAAATGAAACCAAAATGATAGCCACAATAAATATGAAAGAATTATATATTATATTGTGGAATTGTTTTCAAAGCTGCATTCCTCAGTGCGCCTTGGTGCGAGGTGACTTGAGGCGCACTTGGAATACCTCACCACTAGTTAGGAAGTGAGACCTCATCAAAACATTCCAAAGGCATGTGCCTTGCATGCCCACTCGAAAGGAATTATAGCTCCCAGAATAGTAATGGCACACCATTGGCTGCTGAAATATTAGGGAACAAGCTAGTGTAAATGGTGAGTACATGGGTGGAAAATATGTATGGAAATGTTATGTAAGTTATGTATTTTTTGGAAGGAATGATTATATGAAAAATGATAAGAGAAATAATTAAATAAGTATTGTAGGAGTGAGAAGGAGGATAAAATAAAAAACCCTAGATTGATGCTTTGAATCGTTTGCGAGAAATTAGATATATTACCAAACCTATAAATCATTCGATCCTTATATTTATTTAACCCTTGAATAGATCGAGTAGTGGATTTGAGCATTGGAATTATTCAAGCCATGACTTAAGAATTTATTTGAGCTTGGTTTTGATGAGGAGAGTCGGTAGTAGGTACCTTCCATGGAATGCTTCAGATAACATGACTCATTTACGAATGGTTATGGTTCTTAAAATAGATCGGGATACTTTTATCAACACTTTTAAAAAATTGCATATAAATATCTCTTCTATTAGTGCTAAATTAATAAGCACTAATAAATACTACTTTTATCATCACTTATTACATAAGCGTCGATAAAGGATTTATAAATATGATTATAAAAAAAATTAAAATATATTTATATAATTATATATTTTTGAAAAACATATATAAATATCAATATAGTAATAATATTAATTTTTTAAATATATTTATTATAATTATATAAATATATAATTATATAATTATTTATTCATAATTATATAATAATTTTTTAAAAAAATATTATTTATATATTTATATCATTATATCTATTAATATGAATATATATATATATATGAATATAATTAAATATATATAATAAATATATTAAATATATTCATTATTTAAATAAATTTATTATAATTATTTCAAAATTGTAATTCATCAAAATTTATATTTATATATATATATAGATAATTTCAAAAAATTAATAATAATTTATGTAAAATTATAATTGATTAAATATAGAAAATATAAATTTATAAATATATTTATATATAAATAATTATTTAAAAATATATTTTTAATATTATTAGTGAATATATAATTTTTACTGCATGCATGTTAAAAGTGAGTGAAATTGAATAATTAAAAATAACTACACTTTAGCAATATTAAAAAAATAGAAACGTTTTATAAATTAAATATAAATTATTAAAATAATATGGATATATATTTGAATACGTATTAATATATATAGAAAATATTAAGACATAGTAAATATATATGTATACAAAATATTAGAAACTAATTAAATTCAAGAAAAAAAAATATATTAAAAATGAATTGATACATATATATAATAAAATTAAAAGTAAATAAACAAAGTTACATATAAAAGACATGATATATTTAATGTATCATGTCATAATGAAATTATAAAATGAATACTAAAATTATAATAAAGTACATAAATAATATATGTATGTTTTTTAACATACAATTTCATTAATTACCTAAATATTTGTGTGTGTGTGTGCGTGGTATTTAAAAATTCATTTATTTATATATGTATGTGAAATAAATATGACAAAAATTTTAAATATTTTAAATTTTAAAATAAAATGACATTCAATTATTCCGATTACTCAATTCAATTATTCAGTATTTGTTATCCATATTAACATTTAATTATAAACCATTCATCCCTTAGTATATGACTAGATAGTGTAAATCATATATGTAATGTATTATAGAAGTCATATTTATAAACATTAAAATATATTTCATATATATTATATAATCATATTGTCAATAATTATTTAATTAACAAAATGTTTAATATTTATCATAATTTAAATATTTTTAATTGTAATTTGTTTAATTTTAATTTTACAGAAACATATATATATTTAATATATCATGTTAATTAGTCTTTATAAAATCTACATAGTATAATCAATTTATTCATTTTTATCAAAAATTATTTAATTAATAAAAAATTAAATATTTTATTAAAAAACTCATTTTCATTTTTAGTTAATTAATTAATTTTTTCTTATTTGAGACCTTTATGAGTGCAAAAATGTACTGATAAAGGATCCCTTTATCAATGCTAAAAAAATGTACTGATAAAGTGTACCCTTTATCATCACCAAAAATAAAGCACAGATAAAGGGTCCCTTTTATCAGTACTAGTAAAATTTACTCATAAAGGTTAAGCTTTATTATTGAAAAAACAATGATAAAGGATACCTTTTATCAGCACTAAAATATCCATAATAAATGGTACCCTATATCATGGATTATTTTTGCATTGATAAAGGGCTCTTTTATCGACACTTTTTTTAGCCCTAATAATGGCCACTATTGTTAACAATATGTTTTTCTCTAGTGACCCTACATTGATGATTTTTTTTATTAAGTATATATATCTCGATACGTTTAAAAGATTTACCTTCATTATGGATATCATAAAAAGTGGGTCAAGTAGGATTATATACCAAAAGGAATCATTCAATAAAATGTATGGACTCTATGAGTATAAAGGTAAAATATTTAATATTATTAATTCCTCCTCTATCTTCTTGTATTAAATAAAAAAATATATAGATATTTCCTTGATCAGTTTGTAGTTTTCATTATATATGATATACTTATATATTTAAATGTCAATGAAGATATTGAGAATCATTTTAGGATTGAGCTAAAAACCCAAAGGAAGTAAAAACTCAATGAAAAGTTTACAATGTCTGAATTTTGGTTACAAAAGGATTCATTTTGGGGTCTTATAATTTCAAGTGAGGTTATATGAAAAGATTCATAAAAGATTGAAGTTATTAAATGCTTTCCCAGATAAACCGGTGCGATTTTGATTTGAAGTTTTCTGGGTTTGGCTTCATATTATTGATGGTTTGTGGGGAATTTATCATGACTATCTATTAAGCTCCACAATTTAACTCAAAATGGATCTAATTTTCTCTTGATGTATGAGTGTGGGAAAAATTTCATTCAATAGAAAATAAGATTAGTCTTTTTTAAATGTGCTTACATTAATTTTTAGTGCACAAGGGTTTGTAATATACAGTAAATCATCAACAAAGTTATAGAGATTTGTTTCTATATAGATTGTAATAGTTATTAATTATACATCATGGAAAATGAAGGTTCATGAGAAAAACTACCCAAATCATGATTAGGTGTATGTTTTTGTAATTTTATCATTAACTATATAGAAAAATTATCTTTTTTAGAAAACTATGATGCACATAGTAGTCATAGTATTTTAATACAAATATTCACACAAAATTAGATGAATATATGCCAAATAATTTTGTTTGTGATAATTATGGATTGTTAATGGTCAATAAATTACCACTCTAGGAAATCATACCAGGTGGCCAATGCTTTGGGAATAAATTATCATGCTACATTATCCATTATGAGGATCATAAATAGTCAAATATTTCAATATTCCGAAAGGATGTCTATGGGAATCCTTAAGGTAAGGGAAATTATTTACTTCGCAAGTGATTTTTCAACAATATAAATAAGTTAATATTAAATAGGAATATAAGGATGATGTAGAGTTGTAGAATAAGGAATGAAATGTCACATATTTTAACCATTAATATGATTGAGTAATAAGGTTTAGGTATACGTTATGTGTTTCTAACAAACTCAATTTGATGATAGAGTTGTTAGAGGAGTATCACAGTTCTTCATTTTATATTTTTATTGGAAGAGTAACGATTTATAGGGATTTGAAATAATATTTTTTGGTGGGATGGAATGAACATTGATATTACAGAGTCTGTATCACAGTTCTTTGTATGTTATCATGTTTAGGGTAATATGGAAAACGTCAAATGGTATGTTTCAACTGTTACCCATACTAAAAAAATGTGAAAACATCTCTATGAATTTTTTCATCATACTCCCTAAAATTTCAAAAGGGAACAATGTTATATGGGTTTTAGTCAACATCCTTATAAGGTTATACCACAACATTATTATCGGGTAATATTTCTATATTGATCAACTTTCCAGGATATACATTATGTATGTTGTAAGGTAGAATGATGAACCAAATTCTATTATATATTATTAGGATTAGAGGTTTGTCTAGATGTTCTACAGAGTTATTCAGTACACACCAGATACAGAGTTTAGTATCAGAACATCATTTCATCCTCCAACATATAGCCAGTCTGAGAAAACAATTCAAACCCTACAGAATATGTTGATATGTTTTTCTCAGGATTTAAAAGGTTATTTCGATCAACACCTTCCTCATGTTTATTTTTCATAGACATTCATTTTTCATCTTATTGTTCACATGGATCCTTATGAATCACACTATTGATCTAGTGTAGAACTATGACTTGTTGGGATGAAGTTAAAGAACAATGCTTTTGGGACCCAAGGTAGAAGAATAATTGATCTAGATAGTCAAATACAATCAAAAACATATATTGGTGTCACATAGTAGATAGAAAATTTATGATGATAATCCTTAATGTAGTATTGAATTTGAAGTTGTTGGAAATTTATTTCTATGAATATATTCAAGGATGAAGTTTATTAGATTTTGTATGAATGGAAATATGAGCCCCAGATATGTAATCTTATTATATTTTTTTTATAGATTGATGATATAATCTTATCTGTTGTAACTTCTACCAATATTCTCTCATGTTCATAATGTGTCCCTTGTATCCCTACCAAGGAAATAAAACCCGAATATTTCACATTTACTGATCTTAAAGGTCATACCACTAGATCGTTCTAATTATTCTGATGAATAACTAGTAATATTTTTTATCCTACCATGAAATTACTACAATACCTAACCACTCACCTCGTTAATGTTTTTTTTAAAAACCACATGAATGAGAAATCTACATGGGAAACTGATGAGGTATTTAGGCCATCGTATCCTCATTGGTATGCAATAAATTGAAAAAAATTTGTGAAATAAATTCATTTAAAGGGGGAGTTGCAAATAATGTAACACTCCAATATTCTATGAAATATTTTTTATTTCCTCTATATTTTTTACTATAAGAAACCCCATGTTTTAAAGAACCATAATATATATATATATAATATTTATATTAAGGATAAAATTATAGATATTATGTAAACATGATCAATTTTAAAGGACTCTAAAATACCAAATCAAAACATACATGAAAGACAACGATTTTTACCAGAAAAGTGATTTTAACAAGGAATTGATAATAAACATGGAATGAAATGTCATAAGAAAATCATATATGGATATATATACGAATGGTTTTGGAATATGTTTATAATAAAACTATATGTTTTTTGGAAAATTTTAAACATGTAATAAAGATATCGAGACATAAGGTTTGATGTTTCTAGTCTCTCATTTATTTTTGGAGACATATTCTATATTCACCACTCATTTTCTAGGGTATATATAATACCCGTTATACATTTTATATCACTAATATACATAGTTTCATGATATTTAAATTTTAAATTGATATTATTTCATTATTTTGGCTTCTGATTAAAAATATATAATAGTTGTAACGGTTTTATGTTACAATATCATTTTTTATTAGAATTTTTTATTAGTAAGATTCCGATGATAAAATATTATAATCTATATCTCATCAAAATCATTAATTATATTATCATCTAGTTACATAAAAATATATAATATTCACATTCATTTTCCTCCCATTATATATTCATGTGTCCAAAATAATATTTTTAATAAAAAATAATCTAAATTTTTATCTTCGTTCAAAAACATGTTTTCCTCTAGGTATAATTATTCATAAATTGATTTAAATAAGTTTTTATAAACTATAATATTAATTGAAATTAAAATTTAACAAATTTTTTATTTTTTTAAAAAAAATTAAATGGAAAATTATTTTTTTGCAGAATGAGGCACTTTTGACCAATTTACAAAAAATGTGAATGGAATTAATATTATAAATCGCATGAAATTAACTATTTTTTCTAACAAGTTTTTTTCAAGAGTCAAAAAACATATTTCAATTTTATTTTCAGATAATATAATATCCATAATTATTATTGATTTTCTACTATAAAAATGATGATTTTTAAAGTGGAAAGGTTTTTTTTGGGAGTAAAGTGCAATTATACCATTATAATTATATCTATAGGTGGTTTATAATTATGATGAAAAGGTGATTATAAAACCCATTTATTTTCCATGAGTTATTCTATTTGTAAATGTTTATTAAACCTATCTAATTTCATGTATTATGATATGATGAATATTTTTTGAAACCAATTTATTTTCATGGGTTATGATATGATAAATATTTAGTGAAATGTATTTATTTTCATGGATTTTAATATGATGAATGTCTTACTATATTTTTTCATGGTTTTTTATGAATTTTATATGTGATTTGTTGTACCTATATCTCTCTCCTTTGAATTGGGAAAATATTGATTTATCATGAGATAAACAGCACCAGAAAGGGTAGTAACCCAAGTTTAGTAAGGAATGTTTTTCACTATGATATATATGGTAGTGACGTTTACCAATACAATGGAATGTGGAGTGAATTCATTACAGTATAATAGTATTGTAAAAGAGTCATGAAAAATAATTAAATGATTTTATATTCTTATGTGTGTTCCAAAAAACAATCTTATGAAGATTTATTCTCAAATTGATTATTTTTATTTATTTCTTTATGATTCATGTCTTATTAACTACTTATATTTATTACATGACTCATGTTTTTTATTTATGATATGAATGGTATGGTATTGAAATATTAATCCCATGTTCTCACACCCTTATTGTCATGTTACACATGTGTGACAGCTGATATCTCCCATTATTACCATTACTATGATTTTGAGAGGACACATACATTTATGTTTCATTTCCCTAGGTTTTGAGGAATGGTACTATTCATGTTACTTATAATAAGGGTGGTTGATGTTTATAAAAAAGATGGAGATGTTTTAGAACACTTATGAACTTGTTTGTTATGATTCCATTTTTCTAAATCCATTAGACCAAAATGATTCTAACATGGAACATTATGAAATATAATGAATATTTATCTATTGATATGTGATATCCATGTATTAAAATTGTTTTTCCCTATAGGTTATTTTTATTAGAGGCTAATGGGAAACCATAAATATATGCCCTTAGTGTTTTTAGCATATCTCAATTTGGTGTTTCCAATACAATGAGAGTATGTTTTTCCGGGGTGATATATCACTATGGAAATGTTGTCGATTGGTGATGCCATGCATATGAGCTTTTTAATCCATCTCTATGTTATCATAAAGAGTAATTTTGTAAAACTTATGACCTTCTATATTGAATAAGGAGTTAGTTGGTCCTTGTTATTCTATAAATATGCACTACATGGAAAGAAGGATTATTCCATTAAGTAGTATAGGGACATATTCCTCATCTTTCATTGTAGTTGGAATATAAAAAACTCTCCTTTGTGGTTGAATACAACTATTAATCTGCTATGTGGTAGTCACCAAAATATTTTGATGACTATCACTAGTTCTTCTGGGGATATAGGCCTAGTTCTAGGCTGAAACTAGAGTCTGACTACAACATTCTTTAACATTTCCAAAATATGATAATTCCTTTTGGTGGCTATCAGAATATTTTATCTACACATAGTATAAATGGGATTATTTACCTAAGTTTAATAGTCATTCCCCATATGAACATACTGGTGGACCTCTATAATTAGATAAGGTATATATTCCTCAGTGAGTAAGAACTTTGATGGATGCTATAATATAACTTCAATGGTGAGAGGAGAAATACATTTATGGCCCTTTCAACTATCAAAATATGTTGAGAAAACTATGAACTCCCTAAAGAGGTAGGATACTTCCCTGAACTGACTTCTAATATATAATAATAAAATATTATTAGAGAAGGAATATAAACCTAGTATTGTGAGCCATTTTTTATTGTTGTTTGTTGATAATAATTTTAGAGGGGTCTAGAATATGTCCTTCCTCTATTGTATTTATCCAATCATATTGAACATGATTATATAAATCTCTAGTGGTAGTAATAAGGGTATGTTCTGATTCTTATATCGTTGTTAGAATATGTCAACAATTATCCTATATTAATACCAAAATATAGTATTACTTCATTATAATATGGTAAATAATATATAAATTTTCATTTATTATCACTATGATATATCGATATACATGTCTGTTCAAAGTGGGGATATATGCCCACTCATGTCCTCTATATTCCACTAACACATGCCAATTAAAATTGTGCATGATGGATTGGGTATATGCAGATGACCCCTTCTTGCTAACATATGCACTAGAATACTTTTTATGTTCGAATCGGGATATGGGAGTGTTTTCTAGGTTACTCTATGGCATGTTGATAGGAATTATTGTATGATGTAGGGATATGATCCTAATTTCCATGATTTTTATCTCACCAATCCTATAGTGATATCTAACATTATTTGATATGGGTGTTCAAGAGGTGAGTAACCCAGAAGTTCACTCAGTATGAGGTTGACCGGGGGTTGTCGTAAGACACTACAAGTGGCAGTTGAAAGGATACCACCTAGGATATTCCTAAAATTAGATGAAGATGTCGATAATTACATAATTTTCCTTCCTAATTAAAGGAGTTGATTATTATAATGCTCTTGGTATGGGTGGTTGGGAGTAGTGATTAGTTTCACTGGAATTTTTGAGACCTTCATCAATAATGGTGTGACATTATATTATTGTTACTAAATACCCATGTACACAAACTCTAGGGATTGGACATATCTATTTTAGTGATATTTAATGGCCATCATGTTCTCCACCCTGTGATGGAGATGCTGATTAGGTGGTTTTGTCCTTCGGTTCATAGAGGCAGCTTCTCTTATGACAACTACATTGTTAGAACGCTTGGATGATAATGATTCCATATCCAAGGAATTGAATGGAGTTTTTTAAAAGAGTATATGTAACTATAAATACAATAAATAAAATAATTTTATCCCATGAAAATATAAAATTCAAAAAAATATTTAACTATTTTTATATGGGATATTTGTTTGTTTTAGTTAGGGAATGTTTCATGTCAGGATCACCATTTTGTTTTTTTAAACACACAAAAAAATGTCAATACATGAGCTGAACCTATTTGTTTTTCATTGTTACATAATGATTCATTTTATATTAATTATTTTTTTCATAAAACACCAAAAATAAATGGTCTGAAATGGGTTCAATCCAATTGATGTTTTTTTTGTAAATGAATTATTAATATAAAATTCAACATTATTTTTGTCTTATTACATGAGAGTTATACATTTAGGTCACTTCACGTATCATGGATAGTTTTCAGTGGGTTTTTTCATGGAACAATAAACACCTAAACGTTGAATCTTCTATTATGCTCTACATCCCTACATTCTTATTGTAGGAAATTATAGTGGTTCCTTACCAATGACACTTACGACCTCTCATTATCTTAATGGATGTTAGTTAGGCTCATCACATCCAACCGGGGAGGATTATTTTATAATTAGTGACTATCTTATATATATTTTTCATGTCTGTCTATCATTACAATACATTGAAAATATCAATTTACTATTACATTTATAACAAGTTATCGACTATTGATATGAATATTTTTAAATATTAGTGGTATCATATTGATATGAGAATTTATATGTATAGATTTTCTCAATAAATGGAACAATATATCTATTTTAGTGGTTCTCTTTCTTATAAACCTTTGTTTCTTAGTAATTAGAATTAGTGGATTTCTATGCTCTAAATCCATATATTTAGGACCTCTAGAGTTTATTTCCATCTCGGGAGGTGATACATGTTTATAGTATTAGGATAAATCCCATGATAGGGCTTCATAAATATCTTTATAATTTTATTTTGAACACTTATAGATTGGTTCCACATAAAGAGAAATGATGTACATTTTATGGTTATGTGATGAGAAAAAATAGGCATCGTTTAATATCATGCAGTAAGGAAGAATAAGAGTAATATGCCTTGACATAATTAGTGTGGGTCTTATTAAAGAGAGTCCATAATCATTTTACCTCATAATGAGTATGTCCCAATGGGGATGGATTGATTTCATAAGGAACATGAACCTATGGAAATGGCCTCTATTTGAGGTATGACCGAATTAGTATGAATTTATAACCCAATGAGTATTCCCTTGTGAAGGAATATCCCATCAGTGTTATGATATAATGATGAAATTGTGATGATACCTAGAAAGAATTCGGATCTATGGGTGGGTTTATGGTTCTCTTAATAATATTTCCTGATGGAAGATGGTCTATAGGTCATATGACTAATATGGATAAAACATCCAGTCTCATTGGTGTATTCCGGGTGAGGGAAGTATTTAAATGATTTTGTGTTGAATATTTATTGATGATGATAGAAATCAAATATATATGAAACAAGGCCTAAACATCGTGGAGGGGTATTATGTATCCCATTAGGATAAGAATCAAACTCCATGTAGTTAAAGTGACATAGTTTGAGGTCATGTTATATTACCATTACATGTATTCTATTATTTTGTGGTTAATAATTTTTTTGTGAAGTTCAATTTCATTATACTCGGTCACATGTACTGACACATAGATATTGAATTGGGGGTATTGGCCTTATAGAAACATCCAACTTGTCCTAGAAAATACTTTAATCAAATTTCACATATCTCATACTTTGATGAAATCAATATCATAAAAGGTCATAAATGAGTGTTTTGAGTGGGGACTAAGAATATGAAAATTCAATGAGTAGTTCCCTTAGGATTTTTTACTTTTGTAGTAAAAGAATATGTAATCAAAAAATAAAAAAAATAAGAAGTCTAGAGATGGAGAAATTTTCATCATTCTAATTGAATGGTCATTAAATATCTTTATTCCCACCTGAGTCATGCTGAGTTTCAAAAAAAAATAGAAGGAATAATATTAGTCACATTGAATGATAGAGTTAGATTAAATTTGTATCAGTCTTACCCACATAGACTGCCCTAAGTGAAATATAAAAACACTCTCCCAGATGAATTGTTTCTATGATAGAAGGCATGATCTGACACAATCTTTATTTAATGTGAAATATATATATATATAATATCATGATGGTCTTTAATGGTATATATATATGTGAAAAGATAAATAGAAATATCTTGGATATAGAGATTGGGATTTAAAAAGGCATCATACATAACCTAAATATAACAAGAATCAGAGACCTCATAGTACATAAATTCTACACTCATTGGTGGGTGAGGAAATATAACTAAACACATGGTGATTTTTTGACTCATAATTAAGAAACATTTTAATATTATAGGCATACTACAATAAGGATTCCCATGATAGAAATTATAAATTCTGGACTATGAGGTGTTATGTGATCTCTTGGGATTAGGGTGATCCCATCATTGTCCAAGGGTTAGGCTATTATGAAATTAAAATTGGGTCATATGATTACATAAAATAACTGGGCCATTAAATATCATGATTTAAATATGGTCACATGATCATGTAACTAATATTATGTTTTTCCACAACACAATGAGATCATATGAATAAGAGATCATCACCTGATTTAAGCATATGTAAGTCATCATATAATCACAAAAACATGGTGGGAACTTGTAATTAAATGTTATAGAAATATTCAAGTGCCTAATCCACACAAGAGTGGTTTATAAATTTTTTAAAATTTCACCCATTTTATCAGAGTGTCAACCCAAGCATTCACTCAAGAAATTTGAATGGAAAACATTGTAGTCATGTGACTATCCTTTAGTCACTCATGTACATCTATTTATGGAGTTATCTATTTGTATCAAAATTTACATTTCCCTTAACATCCTTAGATAAATTTTCAATGAGTATTTATATAGGAATCAACCCCTGTATCTGTACCTCTTCATAAGTCAGTCCATTCACACCATTAAAAACTATAAGTTGGATGATTTTCCATGTAAATTGAAATTTTCACATTTTTATAATGTGACTAAGATATATGTCACTAATGGCATGCTCTAAGATGTCTCCTGATATAATGATATCAAAAAATGGGTCCACAATTGATAGAATCAACATATTTTTTATCACGTGATCTATGTTATGTTGAGATATTAGATGACTCATGGGGACATCATGTAAATAACAACAAACAAATCATCCTATCATTATAGAAAACATCAATTAGATGTTCTCTTTGGGTTTAATAGTGAACACATGACATATAAGAATAAAATCATTATAAGAGACCATGAGATTATCCATTAGGAGAACACAAGGGTCACAAAATTATTTTTTAAATTTTCAACAGCATGATTCTAGAGAGTTGTATGAATGAGATCGACTGTAGGAAACTTCCATCGGGGAAAATCCTCTCTTTGAACTAGTCACTAGAAGAACATCATGATATTATAACATGTGAATCATTCAGGGTTACATGATAATGATACTCAATTCCATAACCCTCAATATTTCATGTGATCTAATCATATATTCTCTTTTCTAATAACATTTTACCCAAATAGTTCTCATATTTTGGGTATTTTTCAACTTAATATTTCCAAAATTCCTCTAGAGGTAGTCAATAACCTTGTTTAATGATTTTAAAAGTATCATAATCATATAAAGAATTATAATAAATGTGTTTTATCCATTGTAAATTTATATATATAAAGAATTTTCACTCAAGGAAATAATGAATCCCACTATCTTAAAATATTTGAAAGGATATAAAGTCTATGGAGTCATAAAATTCATTTCCAAAAATATATAATGGGAATAAAATTTAATTGAAATATTCCACAAGATATTATAATGAGGAAGTAAATGTTACATTAATTAAATATTCTAAACATGTGAAAGAAAGTTGGTGAATAATGCATAATTTCTTATAATAGATAATGTTATGACCAAAAGAAGGTGATTAACAATAGAAATCTTGATAAAGATGATTGAGGAATATAAATCATCACTACATAAGTTCTTTTGGATTTCATAGGAAATTAAAAATATAATAAAATGAAAGTGAAAAATATAAATTTGTGTGTGTTTTTAAATAACATTTTAATTTAGGGCATCACTTGAGGTAATATATGTTTTGAGGGATAAAAAATGAAATCAAATGTGGTGGTACAATACTAAAAACCTTATATATAGTGAAAATAAGCGGTTAAATATTACTTGAAGGTTAATGTTAGAAAATTTCAATGTTTTGATGCTAGAGAATGCAGAGAAAACTGGTTTTAAACATCATCAAACTGTAGGATAAGACCTATTGTTTTAATGGTTTAGCCAAAATATTTAAATATATGTTCATATAATTCAATGATCTCCAAGGAAAAGTTATTCAAATGAGCTGAATAGTGGATGATCAATAAGTATATATGACTCCTAGAATAAAATTATGTCTTTGGAACATATGGATAAATGAAAAGATTATGGTTGGTCATAAAGATCCATAAAATTAGATTTCTGGTTAAATTCATTAATAACCACTTTCTTGTGAATAGAAGGTATAGATAAGGATTGATATATCAAACAAATTATCTATTTTGAAATAGGAAAAAAAATATAACACTGTAGAAAAAACTTTCCATTAGGATGAGACCCATATACGTACCAAATAACCATTAATGATAAAAAATAATACACACAATATTATGTTTTATTTTTAAAAATATTTACTGTACTAATAAAATATGTGATCTATAAAAATAGGTACTAAAATGAATTATAGAGAAGAAGAAAGATAATTTTAATTTAATAGTCTAGGTATGTTTTCAATTTTTACTATTTTTGGTGTAAGGATTGTGGATAGAAAATCATGAATATTATATCATAGAGGCTGATAAATTCACCACGAGAGTTGAAAAGTGGGTAAAAGAATAATATAAATGTGTTATTTATCAAGTTAAAAACATAAAATAGGTATGAATATTTTATATATTTTATTATTATTTCATATCCAAAGTAATTACATGAATATGGGTCACTAATATACATGATTAAACCTATTTTGATAAAATATATTTTGGTTTGGTAAGGGTATAGTGGTGGATATTTCTATAAAGGCAATAAATCCAGTCATAGTTTACATTATTTATATTAGATATTCATGAATGATGTATTGTAGAACAAATATGTTAAATGATATCAAATAAAACAAAAAAGGGGTCCATATACATCGAAATGGTGAAGTCTTAAAGTTATTTGTCTTCAGTAAAGACCAAATTAGAGGAAATTTAATGAGTAATATGGAATTATTGGTTTTTGAAATTTGTGATCACAGTATCCTAAGAATAACTCAACTATGTGACAGGGGACATTCTATTAGAATCACCAAGATGAAATGCACTATCAAATTCAATGACAGAGTATGTGTGATGAAATAAAAGTGGTAATAATTGAAGCTCTCCCTATTTAGTGGAATAAATATATTAATAAAATAGAATAATATTTTTTTCTTACCATGGAGGGAGAAAACAAGTTGTTTGACAAATGAATTAGTCACCTTATACAACAATACACATAATATTTGGTAAACCGAGAAATTTAATGACATATTTCAAGGAATATAAAAGAGTAAATAGATAAAAGTGATGTTTTTATAATATGAAATACTATTCAATAGTCATGTAATATGAATTGAAATAAGTCATTATGATTTAATTGTTCTGTGGATATGTTAGTGGGATATGAAAACTAAGAGACATTGATAGAATAATGTAACATGTAATCTTAATAGATTTTTACTGTAGGATGTTTTTTTGATGTCTAGAACTTATAAATTCAATGTATTTAATTTCATAACATTTTATTAGAGGTTGTTAAAGAATATTCTAGGGAATAATATCATGATATTCGGAACCAAATGCATTATTTGGTTCAAAATTCATCAAGTGTTTAATTATAATAAAAAAACTTGTGATAATGAACCATGTTTCAATAAAAATAACTTTTCTCAAAAATTGATTCCTTGATAGGACATTTTAAATATAAAAAAACTTGTCATTGAAAATACTATTTCAGAAAGACATATAAGTCAATATTTATAGGAAATTTATTTTTTGCATCAATTTATATAATGTATAATTATATATTATTTATTTGTGAATAAAATTCCCTCTTTGAGTTATGGCATGAGATGAAACCAACGTTTAATTAATTAATATTTTTTAAATATAAATTTCTTTTTCTCATTATGGAGATAAATCATAAGTATTTTGAATCTATATGGATGATGTAATTATATTTTTTATTAGTGAAATAAAAATTTCTATAAATATATAAATAAAGGAACACAAAAATTTTATGATTTCAATATGTCTACAGGGTGTAAAATGAGTATATTTTTCTGTAATTAAATAAAGATAATTGAAAATAATGTGGTGTTGAAGTGAGACATTGGGGGGGAAGGAACTTGTTAATAACTCAAAAAAATATAAATAAGATAATATTGGTTCATGTTAATCACTACTAAAAAAATTATGATGTATAGTTGAGATGGATGAAAAAAACATTTTAGGTGATAGTACATTTACAATTTATACAGTAATAATGAATTTTATACATAAAAATTTATTTTATCATAAGTAGTGGATAATAATTTTTAGGTCATTTCACAATATTAAATTTTTATAAAGGACATGAATAAAGAGTTTTCTTATACTAGAAAAAATTAAATGTGGTTTATTTTTTATGTTAAAATTATATAATTTTTTCATTACTAAATAGAATTTCCAAAACATATTGAAATAACATATCCATTTAATTTTAGATAATTCATGATCCATGTGCATTGGATACACCCAATGTTAATGTATAAATATTGATGAAATATTTTTAGTCAACAATATTTTTTAAATGATAAGGATATTCTTTTATATTGTAGTTTAAAGGAAGTACATGTTATTAAAAATTGATATCAATTCTCCTTATAGTATGTTACTTGAATAATAAACCTATATTGAGAATATATAAGTATTTCATATACATTAAAAAGATTTTAAAATTTGTAAATTAATGAATTCATATTATGTGAAAATTTTTGTATATAGAGCATGATACTTATATCTAGATAAATTAATTATAGAAATTTTATTAAATAAAAGAGTAAATTATCACAATAAATTTTAGAATAAAGATTAATATAAAAATATGGTCTATTAAATTGACATTGAGAAATTTATATTTATTTGATCAAAAGAATTTCTATAATTGAAATTCATTGAGTTTACGAGGAGTATGATTTTAACGTTTTTATTGGGAAAGTAACAATTTTTTATATTTTCAGGTAACATAAGGAATAAAAGGAAATTTTATATCAATATATAAATATTTCTAATAAATAAAATCAAATATTTATCCCAAATGAATGTATACTTGAAAAAACAATGATTTTTATCCAAATAAAATTTCTAATGAATTCTAATGGAAAAATGTTATAAATATTTTAGTATATAAAATCCATAAAAACCTTTTCACCTTGACAAAAAATAGACCACACATAATGAATTATATGTGTTAAGAGAAATGAAATAAGAACAATCTCATAAAGAACCACATGATTATTGTCATAATGTTGCATCCAATAGGATGTATGACAGATTTTTTTTACAATTAAACATGGATTTCAGAATGAAGGTTTTTTAATTAAGGATAAAAATACAAAGGGAGAGAAAATTAATAAATAACCATGTATATTTATATTGGTGGATCATTAAGAGAGTATAATGTTGAAATAATAGAGATATTGACAATAAGAGAAGGAGAATCAAGGTGGAAGATGACTGTGGTAATAATATATAGAAATCATACTTGGTGAAGGATTGATAAGGAAGAAATATAATGAATTTTTCACTATAATCTCAATATGGTCATGGAAATACCTTGAAGTGTGGGTCTATAGGTGTTGAAGGAAATTGAATGGACTTATTACAAAGATAAAGTGGAATTACTTTAGTATTTTACGGATAGTAAACAATTCATAATTATATAAAATTATTTTTTAAAGGATTCGACTAATATAGTTTTCCAAATTTTTTTTATTGTATAGATTTATTTTTCCTATCCTGAGACAATATTAGAGGACATATGAGCATTATTGATGATTATTTGAGTATGATGTAACCTCTCTTTTGATGTAAATATCAACCATTTCAGATTTATGATTAAAAAATATTATAATTTATTGTAACATGAAGATATAATAATAGTGGATGTTATATTGGATTGTTGTTTGAAAAAAAATTAAATATAATCTTGTACACCATAAGTGAGAAAAAATATTAAATGTTTTGGTTATAGTTCTCTTGGATAAAGGAAAACAAGATACAAGAAAACATTATATATTTTATTTTTTATATATAAGTATTAGAAAATCATAAAAGTAAACATGTTAGAGGACTCTAGGTTATTTTAATTGTGTTATTTGGATATTAATGTAGAAAAAATGTAAATAAAGTATTCCACACTTGAATGGATATCTTTTTAGAGTATGATTTTTCTATATAGTTCAAGAAATTTGTAACTAAACATAATGAACATGTAGTCCTAGTTAATTTTAGGTATAAGATCTAAGATAATGAATAGACAAACAACACTGTGGTTTGATGTGTACTATTACACTATAGTTTGGAATATATATATATATATACATATATATATATATATATTGAAATTTAAAAATAATAATATATTTTAGATTGTTGATATAATAATGTCTTTTTAAGATTTAGGTATGAGATTGATTTAACCATGCTATGGTGTTAGTAAAAAAATGACATAGACAAGATAGAATATATATGTCATAATGTTTTAGTCTAAATTCAAATGGAAGAGATATACATTAGTTTTTAGAAGAATATACTAACCTATATTGAATAATTTAATCATTGTTAAATTAGTGTAATAAATAGAATTATTATTGATCATCTAGTAATAATGATTGATCTCAAACATTTTCTAAGGGTTGGTTATTAGGTAGAGTATGTATACTGTATGATAATAAAATAGTATAAGATATAATATAATAGAAAAAAATAAATTAAAATGATAATCTATCCTTTTGATAAAGTATTCCTAAAAACATTTCATTACAATAAGGATTGTGATTAATTGATATTAACTAATAATATCAATATATTTAGAGAAGAAGATGAATTAGGCCAAAAATAAATCATTTCTTGTTAAAAAATTATTTAGTGGAATAGTTTTCAGCCATGATTTTTATTTTGAGGGCGATGTTTCAAATTTTATATCAAGTAGTCGATCACATTATTTTTTAGATAAATGAGGAAAAAAAGATTATTTTTTTTTGGATCAATAAACATGGATATACACGACAAATTGAAAATTAGTTTCTTATACTAATATATTAGGGATATTAATTTTAAAAATATAATGAACACTTCTTTGATGTTACTTGAGGAGGGATCAGATTCGGGTGACCAACATGAAAAATAGTGTGAAACCCCTAAATCTCATATAAGGGTAGTGCATATTAGAATGAAGCTACCATAACATAACATTGTGATTCATAAAAATAGTTTATTGATAATTGATTTTAGTATATTGGATCATCACCATGTTTATTATCCATATTAATTTTATTGAGACCTAAAATTTTTATACATGGATATTATATTTTTTCATATTAATATTCATTACATTAAAAAACACACACCTTAAGACGTTAATAGTTTAGTTCCTTTGGAATTATGGAACAAAATCTTCTAATTTGGTGAAAGATCTTCGTTTTATACCACAAAAATCTCCCCATTTAGTACTATTCATTGATATACCATCCATAAAACTTTGAATCTTAACCTAGGAAAAGGAAACATAAGAAAGGGTGAGCTCAAATTCTAAGTATGGGTGAATAAAAGAGATAATAATCTATGATCATAATAAAGAATAATATAAGAATATGGGAACGTGATGATGAATAGAACATATGATGTTTATACCCAACATGTCATAGATCAAAAACATCTGTGATGGAATAAAGATTGATTGTTTAGAAGAACTTAATCATAATGAAGTAAAATAACATGATCCATGATATAATTAAATTATTATAAGACATATATTCTTAGAATAGAAAAATTAATATAAAATATCTTGTAAAGGATACCCACTAATGAATTAATAACATTATAGGCATGGGTTAACCACCCATGTACCTACTTCAAGATTAGGATAACCACCTGTGTACCCTCTTTTTCAGTAGCTACACCTCCTGGTAAGGACACACCACCATCCAAAGTGTCCTCCCTTTGCTCATAGGGAAATGGGATCACTCTTAAAAAACTCATTTTAGTCATGTTTCACTCCCAAGTCCATCATAGTATGAAAAAGTCGGTTACTGAACCGACCTCACAACCCTTTTTTTATGTTTATCTCAAGAGAGTAAAATAATTACCAAATGTATGTGGGGAGATAGAGTTCCCATCCATAGTTGGATATAATGTAACAAAATTCACATAATTAAAATAAAAGATATGTGAGTCACAAGATCATAAAACATTTATCTTATCAAAAACATTGATACTAAATGGGTTTCATAAATATCTAAAAATATTATAACCTTCAGATAACAGAAACGTTTTATAATCCTTTCATCATAATATAATAACTTAATCCGAGAAATGAAGTTGTTTTCATTAAAATTATATAATTTTATTACCCATGGAATAGAGATAGGTTTCATAATCATTATGTAAAAATAAACCATCTAGATAAATAATAAGAATGGTATCATTCGTTGATATCACCAGTAAATTATAGGTATCATAAAAAAATATCATCTTATTTGAAAAAAAGTTTTTAGAAATTAATTTTGACATTTACTAGGTAAAATATATTTTCATTGAATATCAATTTTTTATATGTAAAACATTTTTAGAGACATTTTTCAAAGAAAATAACATTGAAATAAAAACTATGTCCTTAAAATCATTTAAATCATTAAATGAGGAAGATATCCATTCCACTTTTAAAATAATTAAAAAATTAGTTTTTAAAAAAATAATATTATATGAAAGTAACATTGAAAATATATAAAGTAATCTTCAATGAAATTCTTGAGAATAATGTTGTAAAATTCTATTAATGCCATACAAGTTAAAATGATGATTTTTTTTACATTTTCATTAAAAAAACGAGAATTGTTTAAAATTTAACATGGAGATTAATTAAAAAAATTAAAAATTAAAAAAGGTAAAATATTATAAAGAAAAAAAAATTATAATAAAAAATAATTTTAAAAAAAATTATTAAAACATTTATTTGGATGAAAGTTGATTTCTGAATAAAGAGATTAATAAATTTAAACATTCTTAAAAACATTCTATCTATTATATTAACTACCAAAGAGTGGTTAAATGGTACTATTACATAAAAATATCATAAATACCATGATTATAAAAAATTAAATATTTTATTTATATATGTGTCATGGATTTTATCATTAAAAAATAATAAAACAATCTTGATAAACGATGAGAATGTAATATAAAATCCTTACCACCACAGTAATAATTAATTGTAATAACAATGAAAATAAAACATAAAATTAAAATTAAAATTACTTAACGTTAAATAAATTCATGATATTACATGTATAAATGGATATATATAAACCACATAAATGAATATTTGTTTATAACATGACATATGTCACCAATAATGACAATTTATACAAAAAATACTCTATTATTTTGGTAACATTTTAACCGTAAACTACATAATAGAGAGACCATTAAATGTATATAAAAATCCAAAAAAATAGAATTATATGAATAATAAATTATATTCATTGGTAGTATACAAACCTCATATAATTAATAGTTGATGAATATGGCATGTGACTCACAGATGTAAAAAAGTGAGATGGAAATCCCATACCGTAAGTCTCGAATTCCAATGTTAATGCTAAAACCTCCAAGAAAAGAAAATTAAGTTTAAAATAAAGTAATTAAAGAATGATATTCATATATATCAAACAATTTATGATTTTATTCTGTCCTTTTATTATAATTTCATTTTCAAATCAATTTTAAAGTCATGTTTCAGGAAATTACTACTTTGTTTTTCTTGTTTGTTTTAACATGTAATTTCTTGGTCATCTTGCTTCAATCATGATTTCACCATCTTAATAATTTTAAACATGTTATAAATATCATATATATTCATTGTTCATGTATTTATATTAACTCATGAATTTAAGTGGAAAATAATGAAATATTCGTTCATGGAGATGTTTAGTCACACATACTCAAAAAAATGTTTTCTTTTTATAGTAAGATTAATAGAAAGAAAAATAAATTATATATTATCAATAAATAATAATTTTATGTCATATATATAATATATTTTTATTAATTATATCCTTAATGCCTTCCATGTAAATTGATTATGAATCACATCGCTTCAAGAGGCTATAATCTGCCTTACATACGAATGAAGTTACCATATTCCCACAAAATGAATAGTATGAAGAAATGTGTAATATAATAAAAATAATAATAATAAAACCTTAAATATCAAATAAATCATATATAATTAATAAATTCATTGTTAAAACCATCCTTGAGAGGTGGTAATGGAAAAATAGTTGACATATGTTTTTGAGGTAGTAGTCTGCCTTACTCAACGATGGTGATTTCTTAACCCATTTGATGGGAGTGGATATGGTTTAAGTTCTAAACATAACATAAAAACATATTATAATCTTTAATCCATTGTTGTTATTATATAATCATGGTATAATAAGAATATATAGTGTTGTAAAAAGTAATAAAATAAAAATGCTCTTTAACGAATGTTATCTATTCTTCAAGTATCCTATAGTGTGTTTCATAAAATGGATTTTTTGTTTTAGTTTCTGACAAAAATAAGGAGTCTAGGATGATAGGAGATAATTTGGGAAGTTATTTTGATAAGTATTGGGTGAATAAAATTGTTTAAATGTGAGAGGAAGAGAGGATAAGGTGTGTCCTTATATAAGTGGTGGGTTGTACACACTCGGTATTTTTGAAAATAATTGTGTTATCCCACTTTTTTTATATGTTTCACTGGTTCAAAATAAAAAATTATCGATACTTATAGGATTAGTGGTCTATATATGGCACGAAAATAGTTTTTATATGAGGTATTAGGTCATTTTTACCCTTATATTTTTAGTTTAAACCTGAGTAAGCCCATTTTTAGATTAACTATAGTAATTCATTTTCATAGAAATCACTATTTATTCTGGTCATAAATTATGTTGACCTTATTTGATAATATAAATTACAATAATTAAAAATATATAATAAATTTATTAGATTTCTCTTTACAAAATTGGAAAAATTTATTTTATTATTAAATCTTATAGGCTGGATGAGAAAGTGGGTTTGCAAAAAAAATGTTTAAAAGTTCAAAAACAATTAAATCAATATTCAATATTAAAATGATTACCAAAACTGAAATTTTATTAATAGATAATAAATTAAACTAAATCAAAATAAAAAAGAATTAAAATATAATTTATCTTTTTAAATAAATTAAACAAAAAGGCTGTTTTGAATTAAAATTTTGAAATTCTAACTATTTAGGAAAAACACATTTCATAAAATCACAAAAATTATCTTTAATATATTATTAATATTAAAATTTCAAAAATAAAGTCTATTTTTTCTGAAAGATTATTTTATGTTTTTAACTATTAATTTTAAAACTAGTGTGCTGGTTTTGACAAAACATATTTTTATAAAAATATAGTTTTAATCGTAAAATTTAATTTAGTATTATATATTGTCTAAAAACACAAAATGGGTTTATTATATATTATAAAATATATAAATTTCATTATAATTTTTTACATAAATTGAACATTTTAGTATAATGATATAAATTATGTTTATTTTTATAAAACTAGTTTTTTTTCGTAAAATGGTTTCCTTATTTTAGGGAGGATTTTAGTTTGATTTATAATTAATTGGTTACAAATAATTTATTATATATAAATTTGTAAACCATATAATGTATTAATTTAGTTAATCCTATTAATACCCACCATTCCAATGGCTATATAATTAGTATCAAAATAATATTTCAATAGTATGTCACGTTTCATTGAAGATTTATATTGAATTTAATGAGAGATAAATTATGTTTTGTGTGTAACCCAGCACAATGTGGAATGTTACACAATATAAACTAATTAATTATGTGTAGCACAATAAAAACATAGTGTTTCATTTAAAAAAACATAAACTTAGTGTTGTGTGTTATTAAAATTATCAAAAAGATTAAATTCATTTGAAAAATATATATTTCACAAAATCTTGGGTTGTTACATAATTCACAGTGTTTTTTATCTAAGAAATATTATTGTTTTCTTTGATTCTTTTATTTATTCCTATATTTTATATTCTATATGATTGAGAATGAGGAACATATACGTTGAAAAATGTTCTTTCCTACAAATGAAATTGATCTTATAATGGGTGAGGGTTATAAAATTATTCTGAGAATTACTATAATTTTTTCAACACCCTGATTCACCCATCTCAAGGTTTATCATAAATCATATCACATCCCACTTGTTTAAATAATTAGTATATGGTTGAAATTGTTTTTACGTGGAATACAATATTTCCAATATAAATTTTGGATTTTTTTCTCATATGGATTTAATGTCATGCCTCTTATTTTAAATATTACTCATTTTTATGTGTATAATATTTAGATTATTTGTTATATATAAGATTCTATGGATGATTTCAATGAATATATATTATTTCATATAGATTTGAGAATGCGATGTGAAATTCTTAATCATGAAATCGTGTAATGGATATTTTTTAATATAATAACTATTTAATTATTCATTTAAACCCTTTATTGTGCTACGAATTTTATGATTTGGGAAACATCAATGGAACAATTTGGTGGACCCTATAATAAGGAGACTATTTTCACTATCTAGAAAATTAATGGAATAGTTTATATAAAACCGACATGTCGGATGCCCGAAATTTTATAAATGATTTGTAATTGATGGATAATGTTTGAAATAATTCCTTATATGATAATAAATGAAGATTAAAATTAGAAAAAACCTATAAATATTTACATACTCATTGAGTTATGTGTCATTCATCATTGAGAAAAAATTTATTCTAATAATATTTTGAATTATTCTAGTAGATATAGAAATTTATATTTCTTTATTGTGATAAAAATATACAATAATCATAATGGATTAGTGAAAAAAAATTTATGAGGTTAATATTTAGTTTTCCTTTTTTGTTAATTAAGTGGAAATACAATCCTAAGAAGAAATGGTGCATCATTTTGATATCTTTCATAAAGTATAGATTTCATTCATATTAGAATTAAATTTAAAATTATAAGTTTTATATTACAGGATTTTTTCTAAAATGATTTAATTATATGGCTGAGTGAAAATATGAAACTAAAAAGTAATTTTCATAGAGAACATGCAGACAATGTTTATGTTCAAATTTATAAAAAAATGAACATAAATAAAAATATATTCCACTAAAATAAACCTGAATTGGGGGTTAAATATTAATAATAGGATATTTCTAGAATAAATTAGATGAAAACCTAATTAATTGGAAATTATTTTAGAATGAAAGATCTTGAAACAAGGTTTAGATCCTTAAATGGGAAGATAACTCAATCCTATGGACACCTCATCCAATGGGTCTCACATAGGTAGATATTTTGAATCAATGGATAAATGTATTCACCATTCTAAATTTGTAATGATAAATACTCAATTAATAGTGGAATTGCATAGATACTATTATAAAGATACTGGACACACCATGGGTATCCAAAGAGCTCAATAATAGAAGTATACCCATTACCACAACTAAATCGAAGAATATATAATAGCATTGTGACTTTATCGGGATATTTTTTATTTTTGTTAACAATTTACACATGGAAATGTGTTATAACATGAATGGTGGAAGATATTCTATAAGGAAAGAAACTACTCCAATACTAATGTATAAGATGGTATATAACGAATAAAAATTGATTCTGCAACCAAAATTCTAATAATTTGGTATTTTAATGTTAGAGAGAATCTGAATATGAATTATGAACCATTAGAAAAATATCAATAGAACCATCATAGAGAAATTAAAATAATTATAGGCTATAATTAAGAATTTATCTAATGATAACTAGAATAAGGATGAAATTTTAAAGAAAATTTCACTAAGTATAAACACCTATGGTAGTTTAAATATATATTGAAGAGAAGAACAAAAAACATGATTAAGAGGTTTCATTAATTACATTAAATGATTAGAAAGGGAAAAAAGAGAATAATAATTAAATTAATGAAGGAATGGAGAGAAGGATAAAATAGGAATGCATCAATGGAGGAATGCTACAATCATTAGATTTTTATCCTAATGGATATGTGTATTTCATGCCAATGAATATGAACAATTGAAATATGAAAAGCATTAATGATTTTTTTACAAATGGTGTCACTCAATAGAGAACTGATGAGAAATATTAAAAGTTTATTTGGAGAAAATAATATGTTCATCATAACCAACTGCATTCCATAAATTTAGTTTGTTCATAATATACCCTTCTCTATGTGTTCTAAATTTCAATAACTATTATAAAAGTGGTGTAGATTAATGGGGGATATACTATATAGTGGTGAGTGAATTTGGAGGTACAATGTTCTAATATGGATTTGATGAGATGAAAGAAGATGAAACTGTTTCCCATGGAGATAAAGATTAATCAATTCCCTATCAATAAATAATTTTTCTATCAATGAAATCCAATTTGTATCAAACACATTTTTGAGAAAATATTATAATTTGCACGGTTCCAAAATTAGAAATAATAATTTCAATAGAAAAAGTATCATGTGGTTTTAGACATTTAAGAAATAAGAGAGTAACCTTATCATGACTAAAAATAAATAATATCTAATGGTATGTTATTATTTTTTTGTTTAAAAATGTTATATCATTTGGGTTTATTGGATTCTTAATGCCACTGAATGAAGATAATGAGGATAAGTATCATTAACCAATTGGATCTACAACTATATAAATTCAATAGGGGTAGAAGCTGAATATTTAAATTTTTTTCAACAACATTTTTTAAAAAATATATTCCTTATAAAATAAAAAATAGAATTAATAATAAAACTTGTGAGACATGTGAATTATGTAAATGAACATGTTATATATATTTATGAATGTATGTCTGTGTCATGGGTATAATTTACGGTGTTTATATATACTCTAATTTTTTATACTGAGATTTAAAAAAAATAGCATTAGAGGAATTTTATATGACTTATTTAGATATGATAATTTCAGTAGATAAAAATATTTGGATATAGAGATATAGTTGCGAGAATGTTAAGATAATCATAGTTGATTATATGTGATAACTGATAGAAGGAAGTAGTAAAAAATTTTATTTATGAAAATGGGGATCTAATCCTTATAAATATGGGAGAATTTAATAAGGGAAAATATCTTTTCATGGAGAAAATATGGAAAATATAATATTTAATTTTATTTAAAAAGAGGGAGATATATCTTTATAAAACCTTCAAGAGAACCTAGGAAGGAATGTTCATAAATACATATGTTTGTTAGATATGTGATAGGAAGTGAATGAGGTAGGTAAATATATCTACCTCTTCAATATGCATTGAATATGGATTATGGGAGATTCAATCATAGAATAATTTTTTGAAATTGGACTTATAAAATATTCTTCCCAAGAATATAAATTTGGTGAAAAATATCAACATAGAGGTAGTATGTTGGATTTTTTTTAAAAATATTTTAATTTTATAATAACGATTTGTATTGACATTTTATTTATCCAAGCATAATGTTTAGAATAAAAGGATCCAATTAATGTTGTTCTTTTCATGGAATTTATACAATTAAGGATCAAAACAAAATCAGAAAAAATATTTACATGTAGAAAAGAGGCTTCATGATGGAATATATTCAGGAGTATATAATGTTTCATCTCTAGAGATGTGGACATGTGGAAGGAATGAAGAATCATGATGAAAGATAATGTTGGTTATCATACATGAAAAATGTAAATTATTAAGTATTTAAAACATTTAAATATGGAATTAATTTCATTTTAATTTGGGTATGATCATGGTAATTGTTTGATTCTTAGTGTACTAAGTGTTCAATACACCTAAATGGATATAGAAAATATAATTAAAGAGTACAATTTAATGTGATGGATATGGAATAATTTGCGGTAGTGTTTAATATTTTCTGAAAAATTATGGATCAATATTTATTTTTGTGTTATTTTATGGGGTAAAATTATTAATTCTGTCTCATGATGGCATTGGGGGATGTTTGTGTTTAATTTAATAATATTAAATGATAGAACCTATTATGTGATGTTAATGATAACAATTCCATAAGGTTGACAATAGCATTCTATAATGTTCTGAAAAATAATTAGTTAATTAAGGTTGATAAAATGTTTTTCATATTTGAATGAAGAAAAATTTTGAAAAATTCATATATTCTATGAAATAGATGAAAAAATAGTTCTTGTGGTTTTTATTCACCCAATTGAAGTAAAATAGGATACATAATGTAATAATGTTTTTTATTGTTTATATATGAAGATCCATAATAACATTATCTTAATGGGATAAAAAGATATGGGTTTATATGTAGTCATGTTATTATTATATAAATGGAAAAATAATGGTTTGATATTTCTAGTTCCATAATGTATGTCATAGTGACGTATTTGTATTTCAAGAGAGTATTGGAAAGGGGAAAACGGCTATAAAAAACATCACAGTCTTAGGAATTTTACTAGGAAGAAGATACAGAATGGGGAATTTACATTCCATGATATATTTTAGATAGAACTGTTGTTTTTATGATCATGATATATAAATTTTAATTAAAATTTTTTCATAGTCTTTCTAGATTAATGATAAGGAATTTAGGGTTTTTAAATTTAGGTTGGATTTTGTATCAACCATGATATAGTGAAAAGTATAACGCGCAATTTTCAAGTTCAATGCTTCATATATATTTATTGTTTGATCAGTATTCAAATAGAAGAGATAATTTTTTGACCATTAAAGGATAACATGACATATATTGTTGAATTTAATCAAACAAGAATGAGTGTGTCAAATTTCATGATAATTTAAAATTTAATAATTTGATATTATATCATTTATTGATATAAAAGTTTGAGATTTGGAAGAGTATTTATTTTATATAGTAGAAAAAATATTTTTGAAATATTAAAATAGATAAATAATTTGTTGAGATAAGAATTGAGAGGTTATTGGTATTGAATTATTGATACATGTTTTTTATTGAAAGAAGTCTCATCCTTCATGGAGTTTTAATGACCTCATCTAGCTATTTAGAGAAGATGAAGGATAACAATAATGAAAATTACTTTCATATAATTATTCTTATATAAATTAAGAGTTTTATGTTATAGAATTCATTTATAGAGAAATGATTTGAATTTATTTTCAAGGATATGACCATACCTAAATTTAGAGTAAAGATATGGTAAGGTGTATTTTTTTGAAATCAAATCTGGTGTTTCTTGATATTTTGGATATTAGCTTCATATACTGATTATTAAGACAACATTATATTAATAAACATAGGATTAAATCCTCAAATATTTGCAAGGAGGTGGAAGAATATAGAGTGTTTCCTTAGTAGTAGTGTTCCATACCTAAATCTCTTATTAGGGTAGTGCACCTTAGAATAGTGTGACAAAACCATAAAATATTTATTGAGTAAAATATATTATTAATGTTGAATTTTGGAACATAATTACAACACTATAAATATTCTTTGTGGATATATCCCAATGTGGGTGAATTGAGTAAAATCATTATGTAATTTAGATATTTAATTTATGCATATATGATTGATATTCAACATGAGTAAACATAATATAGAGATATATGGGAATTTTTTAAAACTAATAAATGAGAATGATCAATAAAAGGGTGAGTGTTGCACATTTATTATGAAAAATGAATATGAATTATTTGGAAAAATGATCCACCCACATCATCAGGTGTTTCGTTACTCATATCATATACCGTTGGTCTAAAATAAGTATACATCACTACATAGAATGGGATTCAAACATTATATTTTTCTATAATGAAACAATGTAGTCTGTGTTTTGGGGATTTACTTATACATATTGGCTAAGATAATCAAATAATAAGATGTAGAAATGAAATGGTTTATTTCTATTATTTATTTTTGTATTTCTTGATTGATCAAGAACCATGATTACATATCAATTATTATTACAAAGTCTAAATATATTTACACAACTAAATCATGTAAAAAACACATATAGGTAAAACAACAACATAAAGTCATTGTTATAGTGATACAATCTATTATTGGGATTAAATATTATATGTTGAGAACTATTAATCATAGAAAAAATCTATTACACCATTAATGAGTGAAGTAAATTGAGATAAAATATCACTTCATCAGGGGAAAATTTGACTCAAAAAGTGGAAGGAATGTTTGTTTTCTAATAAATGACCAAGTTAAAGATATCAAAACAATGAAAACATCCTATTAATGTTTTAATAAGAATTAGTTAACTCTTAATGTTTAACCATATATATAAAAATTATGGTTTGAAGTAATCCTCCACTCCCAAAAAGTATTTGTTTCATTACACTATTTTTCTCAATAAATACGATTATATACAAATGTTTGAAAATCAGTATTATACACAACAAGTGATATATAGAACACTATAATTATTCAAATTGTTTTTACAGTTATTTATTCATTATATTTCACTAAATATGTTCAAAATGGGTATGTTTACAAAATTTTATCTGTGAATCTTATGCTTTGGGGGAGACATTCTCAAGTAGTTTCTGAAAAAGATACAAATTTTCCTTAAATTGGGAGATGGTTATGTGGGTAATTTTTTAATAATTTATTTGGAGAAGAAATCCTTGAGAAGTAAAGTTATGTAAAATTATAAGGGATCACATGTTGGTCTATGAAATTATATTTTATGTAAACTCTAGCTTCTCATGATTATCATTACTCTTGTGGAAATAGAGTCGATGAAATTTTCTTTATCGAGTAAATTGTTAATACTATTATCATGATGTTAGATAAGTCTATACAATTTTCTATCAATTTTATAGGATGGTTTTGGATGATATAATATATTTTTAGGATCCTACATTAGTTTTATTGAGGTATAAAAAGCATAGATAAATGTGTTTCAGATACCATTAATATCAAGATTTTCTTCTTAGGGAAATAGGATAAATATAAACTTATAATGGAGACACCCATAATAGACAATATATTTGCATGCTTGATCTGGGATGTTATATATGGTATCTGATCTAATATCCAAACTGATGTACTAATATAATGATAAACCCTAAATGGGGATTATTATAAATATCCAATATCTATCATAACATGTGACATGAATCATATCTTTATAAATCAGGGACACTACTCTAAGACTGATAAATTTTTGTGGGAAGACCATTAATAAAACCTTAGGTGATGATGCCGTAAAAAAACTTCATAGTGTTGGTTGTTGGACTATTGGGATTGTCAAAAAATTCAAAGGTATAGTTTTTTAGAAAAAATAAAATAATTTATTTATTGGGCCTTTTCAAGAATTTTTTTTGAAATTAATTAAAAAGGATCAACATGTTAAAACATTTATTTTTATAGAGATTCATTGATTTTTTCATTATTCATAGTGGTTTCACCAATCATCATCATCATTATTTACATACATTTTATAATAATGAAAAATTTTAGTTGGATAATAAGAAGGCCAGAAATAATAAACCCCAAGGTAAAACCCTTGATAAAATGTCAGACTATTGGGAGGAAGGGAATTATTTCCATGGAGTAAAGTGAACAACCTGTCATGAGTACTCTTGGTGGATAGAAAATGATCAACATTTTCCCCCCTCAGTTGGTATGAAGAACCTCCATGTGATCGTTGTTAAAAATTATTCCCTTACGTTTTATGTATTAAACATTCCATGGGATGGGTAGAGCCACATTGGGATTTGTGAATGATTTTTCATGCAATTTTGACCGCACCAAGGTTAATATTGTTTTACTTAGAAAGAACTTGGCCTATCATCATTTACCTTGCTTTGGCCTATAAGGAGTCACTGTACCCAATGAAGGAAATGAAAGAAAGAATAATGTCACCCCTGGTATCATGAGAAATGCCTCCACCACACAAAATACAAGAAATATAAGATCCAATAGTGTGAGTTTAGGTATAAAACTATGAGGAGACTAGTGAATCCACTTTCCCTATCATTCAATAGAAATTTAGGGGGTTTGGACTCTCGTATCAAAAAGTGGACTGATAAAGGGGGCATTTCCCCAATGCTTGAAATTTCAAAATAGGTCTAATAGTAGTGTTTTTTATGAAAAATAAGATCTATGTTCATGGAGATAATACCCTCTTAACCAGCATTGTTTATGGATACCAAGAAACACAAGCATCAAATAGTAAGAATAATGGTTTTTTCATTATTCTCATAGGTTTTATTCTATACACCATGAAACTATAGATTGAGAAAGTAACTTAGGACATATTAATGTGAATATATACAAAATACTCAAAGGTATTCTAGATTGTGAGCACCCATTATCCATCAAAAAATAAGTGTGATTGAGATTATTCTTGTTGATTAATGCAGCTACTACACCTAAAAGAAATATTGATTCCATTACAATTGATCTAATAATTATATGATACTTCATTATTTTATATTTTATAGATTATGAAGTTCAATTTGGAGGATATTTCCTTACACTAGAGTAAATTGCCCCACCTATCAAGCTTCATTTTGGATGACACCATGATCTAATAATCCTTATGAGAGAAATATTCTGATGTTGATCCAACAAATATGCACATTTCTAGATCTGGAATCAACAGAATGAGATCGATAAATGAACATTGATCCTCATCCAAGAATACATGGGTGAAAATCATGTACTCCCTATATTTCCTAAAATTTATGTCATAGACCCGACATCTAGGGAATCCCTTGTTTGATCTAGCCAAGATAACATTCCAAATTATGATGTCTCCTCATCCCATGATCCAACAAGTATTTCATAGACGAAATAAGATATGAGGAAGAATAAAGATTCATAGATGAGATGAATTCGTAATTTTTGTAGTCATTCATTCCTAATATTTTTGGGCCATGAACCTACCCCAATGATTCCAAGCCTCTATCACTTCCCATGATAATTTTTCATGAATCCCATGAATTCCCCCTGAGAAAATCCTAATTTTAATACCTCCCTTCTTACATAGATTCATCATTCTCACACACGACACCCAATGGTGTTTCCCATTCAAGTGTGCCTCATAAATATTGGAAACTAATATTTTCTCAATTACACTAATTATTATTTTAATAACATGTAATAAGACATAATGTTCATGGGGTTCGATGTAAGAACCAATTTTACCAATGTGATTCAACCATAGAAGGATATTAAACGGGTTATGTAGTTATTAATTCACTTAGTGAATTTTTCATCCACCTTATGAAAATTGTGAATTCAGAGTCGTGTCTTGGAGATATGACATCATAAATACTCCCTAGGGAACATTCTCTTATGGATGCCCTAGTCTCTTTCCAGGATGTTGACTGAGCAACCCATGTCCCATTTGGAAAGGTACATGATTATTTTCTATCAGTTCATGATTTTCCCACTCCAATAGAAATACTCCTCCATGAAATTGTTGATGTCTTTGGTAGGTCAGATACAACCATTATGGAAAATGATTTTACAATCTAAAATCATTAAATGAGAAGTGTTCCACTTACTATGCCTACATCGATATGGTAGAAATCTACCATCCAAACTACTTTTGTTAATAAGGAGACTAATAGTATCTATCATTATAATCAACATACTAGGATATAAAGGATCACCTTTTGTGATCCTGTGCACCAATTTAACGAATTTTCACATTTTCCCCACGATAGAGATAGAGACATCTGAAGGGATAAAACACTTATACAATGGGTTAGTTGACCAATTATATAAACCCATTCGAGTGAGATAATTGATAATAAAATTATGTTCAATCCTATAATAGTCTTTTTCTATATCTATCTTGATAATTATATTTGATCCAACAACTTTGAGGTTAATATCCTGATTTTTATCCTAATTCATGATAACGGTACCCTAAATCGATCTACCATTAATGAAGTTGTGATGATCTTCTATGATCCATCATGGTAAGTACACTACTAGTCTTTTGTTAAGGATGGTATGCAGGTTCATACAAGGGATGTTATAGATTCGCATTGGATGGTAATGGTTGAGCAAACATGGATCCTGCATATTAGAAATTAGCACAATATAATTAGTGCTCTCCACATGTGGGAGGTGGCCTCTAATGAAAATATATTTCCCTATATCAACAATATGTCACTTAATCAGGTCCAAATATGAGATGTAAAAACTATAATGAAATCCACCCAGACCTAGAAGAAATTCCGGATTGAGATCAAGCATCACATCATAAAGTTCCTTCATTCCTAGAATATTATCAAATATATTTTTGACTTTGGTAGAATCCATATAGTGAATTGAATAAAAAATATCCCCAGTCCACCTTGGATATCCTTCGTGCATGTGCAGATTACGGAAAGTAAGTAGGGTTTTATAGTGAACATCATACATCCCGCATAATACCTTGTGATTATTGGTATAGATTCCATTATCTAAAAGAATATTTGGCTTTGTATGTAATATCTTCTCCCTGATGAAAACACAGAATTATGTAGTGTTCTTGTCACCATATCTCAAAAATTTCACCAGATATTTCTCATGGTCCCTCATTTCTTGTTCTGGGATCAATAAATCCAGAGTTTCTATTAAGATTGAGATAATTTACAGTGCATACTCTGATTAATTTTCAAGATATGATTCCATCATCTCAATTTTAGAGTTGATAATGACAAGTGCCTGAAAAAGAGATGTCTGGGATTTTTTTGATAATGAAATATATTTTTTAAGATTTCTTTGATTCTGTTGAAGTACATACCATGAACTTCCACGATTATTCATCATCCTTGACACTCTATCCATTCTCTCAGAGTAAAAAATATTGTACTAGCTATGGGAGAAAAAGAAACATCTCTCTCACTCGATGCTGGTGGATATATTATACATAAGAATAGGATGATCTGAAATACATTGCTCCATGCGAGTAACATTGGCATGTGGAAGCTCATATATATCATTGTTATTTTCTAAACACCAATCAAAAAATAATCTAGTATGGTTTAACCCAACATTCTGGTTACACCATGTAAAATAATCACCATTAAAACCCAAATTTGTGAGACCAGCACATAAAATAAATGAGATTAAGTCCTAGATATCCTTATGATAATTCACACCTTGGGCCTTCTCCACATTTTCCATAATAACATTAAAATCACCTCCCACCAACAAAGGGAGAGAACCCTGATCAATGTAATATAATTCATGCTAGAGAAGATCCATTCCTTGCTCCTAATATTTGGCATGAATTAAAGAAAATACCACAATATGAGTTCTATTATTAATATTTTTTCATGATGTACTTATCTGAATATGCCAAAAATTCCATAGAGATTCTAAATTCCATGAAGAGAAATATGTGCATATTATGTTGGGAGGAATGCATAAATATATTCACTTTCATTCATTGAGAAAAAATGATGGATCTTAGAAGGAATATATTTAGGCTCAAAAAGTACCACAATGTAACTGTTAATAATGGAAATTGGTTTAGTGATAAAATTGGTCTTAACCTAGGAACTCAGGACATAGTCATTACATAAGAGAAAAGAGATCATAAGAAGATAATTCATTTAGATTTTTCCCAAGACATATATTAGGATTTAACATAATGATAAGGAGTCGTTGAGACACTTTTAGATTGACACTGAGTTAACATACCAATATTAGGAAGATCAAAAAGAAACATGGAGTTTTTTACAACATCTTGTAAATGAGAAAGAACCAAAAAGGATGGGGTCAGGAGACCATCGTGAACATGTGGAAATATACTATTGTGGTAATCTAGCTGTATATTTATGTCAGCACTCTCTTTTTTAGGATCTTATTTAGGTATCTCTATAGGTTGGTTTAGGTCTTAATCCAACTAAACATTAAAATAAACATTAGAGAGGATAGTAGGGACACTATGAGAGGCATGTATCTGATGTTGGGGGAAGGATAATATGATTGCGACATCATCCCATGATCCTTACAAGTACTATTTGATGAGGAATTTCCCAAATCACAATCAATGAACGAGATGGATGTTGAATTCATTTTGAAAGAAAATAAGTATAGAAAATGATTTATATTTCATCTAGGACTCTCTACCATGTGAGGGATCGTCGAAAATGGGTGAGATACAGCTTTTGAGGGACGAGTGGGGGATCCTAGATCCATAATAATGGAACCTTATGTAGGTGTGGTTGGGCCAGGCAAGGTGGAAGTCATATTTCTCAATACCAAGATATCGCCTCAATCCAATGAATATAGTTGATTGAAACTTATGGTATCTTTATTTTAATATATAATAGAATTGGGAAATATTATTCATGCCAATGTACTATGTCAATGGATGTGATAGGATGTACAAAAAAGGGGAGGCAAGAAAAAGATAAGTTCTTACGGCCAGTATTTCATACCCTCCACCCACAGAAGATTAAATGAAGGAATGGGTTTATCCATATCGCAGTTAACATAGATACAAGAAACTGATGGTTCCTATAGGCATAGGGTCCTCAAATCTACCAATAATAAGGTTCTTGAGGATTTTCCTATATATCGGAAGGAGGTGATATTTTTTAAGCATGATGGATGGTTCTTTCTATCTAATAAGTTTTATAGAAATTTCCTGTGATCATAGAGGTTATGAGAAACACAAATAAATTGTAGAAATTTATTATATCTCATGATGTATAGAAAATTAGTTAGTAGATAATTGGAATGTTAAGAATGGGAGAGAATTAATATATTCATGGGAGGAATTTTATGAAATTATTACATATGTTTTTCTCTCATAAAACTATTATTCCAAAAACAATATAGTAATATATATGATGAATACATATAATATTGTTGTAATAAAAATTTTATACAAATTTTTATTTAGACTTTTTGGGATCAAAATTCTTCACTTGAATTAAAAATTATTCACTCATATGAAAGATACTATTTAGATTTTAACTTATGAGTGGTTACAAACCAAATGAGATAATTATTTTCTCAAAATATTATAGAATAATAGTTCTTTGTGAAAATCATTATTTTCTGCATTGATGTCTTATAATCCTTGGATATAGGCTGATACAAGTAAATAATGAAAAATTACATATATAATGGGATTTAGTTGCTACCATATTGAGTGATTAAAATATTATTTTTCCAACAAACTATTTAATAAATGTAATGGAGTGTTAATTTTAAAATTAAATAACCATATTCATTCCCACTTTTAGTGTGCCTTTAACACTCGTGATATTATTAATTTAATGAATTTTATTTTTTGAATTCAATTCATTGATATAATGAAATTTTTAATGAGGTTAAAATAAAATTTATTCATTTGAAATATTTATTGTAGTTTATTCATTCTAATTATATTTGAAAAAATAATTATAGTTTTTGGATTTAAATATTAAGGGGTGGGGATTACATTCCCAGATTTATGTGTTGACATAATGGAAGGAGAGTTATAAAGGAAGTGATAAAATTAACTCAAATAGGATTAAATAAGTGAAAATAATTTAAAATGTAAATGTGAAAAAATATTATCAATTAAATGTTGATAGGGTTTTTGAATATATTTTATTGAAATTAACTAGATTTAAGAAAAATGAAAATGGATAGATTCAATATATTTAATGAATTGAGAATATTATACATTGGGTTTTTAATGTGGATATTTCAATGATTAAAAGTGATGATAAAGATACTGTACCCCTTTATTATGTAACTATAATGGATAACATAATTAAGAGATTTACAATATATTTTATAGGAATTAATAATGGGGGTTTTAAAACACTATGTGGATTTTCCAGGGAGATATAATAAGATTTATATAATAGGACTATAAGTATTAGAAGGGTGTTGAATTCAATTTAAACATTCTACAATATATCTCAATATGTTGAGAAACTAGTGGAACTTATAATATATGAAAAAAAGTGATTGAGTGTTGGAGAGATTGGTACGGAGTTCCCGTATATCGGATAAGTTTATGTATATATATTTTTAGGATATATAAAGTATATAAAGGATTTAACATGTGAAGAAAACAAATATTTCGATAATTTTTCTGAAATAGGTGGAAATATGTAGTTTCATGATATTCTACATGGTTTGAGACCAAATGGAATGGGTACTATATGACTTTCAAGATCATTATGGACTTACTCACCCTACAAAACCAAAACCAAAAATTACATCAGGATTTTTCAATGGGAACAAATTTCATGATGCTTAATATATTATGTACAACCTTTACAAATAATTATAGATTCTTGTTCCAAAAATTTTTTCCCTACAAAAAAATTCATAGAAATAAAAATCGTTTTATGAGTTCTAATTTTTATCAGAATATTTTTAGAAAATAAAATGTTTTACCAATTGAATAATAACAATTTAAAAAATTTCTAATAAACAATAAACCTCATCTTGGTTTATTACATTAATAATTTCAATGTGATGGACAATTCATTTATGATTTGTTTATTGATTATTATCATGATATGATTTGATATATCAAGGTTAATGTGATAAATATAAATTTATTTATAAATGAATAATTATGATAAACTACAAGATGATACTCAGTGGAGATCATAAATTACATCTAATTTAATTTCATTAATTGTTAGAGTGTGTAGTTGAAAATATTTTTATTGATCCCTATAATGAAAACATATAATATCCTACTTTTTGTACTGGGAGAACATAGAGAGCCTGTGTTAAGGTTAGAAATGATTGAATTGTTACATTACATTCATTATCATAGTGAATCTAATGTTATAGAGATAATAGACGAATGAGGAAAAACTTATTTTGCATGAACAAAATTTAGGAAAAATTATTTTATATAATTTATAATCACCATAGAACAAGTGATTTACTATAAGGTACAGTGTTTCCAAGGATTTTCAAGAAGAGATAAATTTTGAGGTATTTGATAATATTGGGAGATTTCTATTATTTAAAAAGGTGGATTCTATAGATGGATGTTTTCATGAGATAATTTTCTATTGGTGTGAATTAAAAATATATTTTTTTATTTTACTGTGATTTCTAAGAAAAGTAATTATTTTGAAAATAGTTTTAATTCATGGATCTAAATATTCTAGTAATAAAATTTTATTTTTATCAATAAATGTTTTAGATTAAATTATACTGGTTTATCATTGTTAATTTTCATTTCATTAGTGATTTGGTCATGCGTATATATATATGTGTATATTAGATCCTTGGGGAAATATTAAATAGTAAATAGACACCCCTTACTGGTACACCTAAATGGGAATGTAGTCATTATTGTATATGATGAAAATAAAATAAAAGAATTATAGTTTATTAGTGATATTTTTTTAGATATAGTTTGGGGATATATAGGGAGGAATCTATGCAGTTGATGTCTTGGAAATAATTCAAAAGTATTCATTTAAATTTATTATAATGAGTCAATACATATTTTCATGATCATTTTAAACATATTTTGTTTATTCAATTAAAACATAAAAATTTTAATAAAAAAACTTACTCACATAAGCATTGTTACCTATAATATTTTGTGTATTTTGATTGAAAATTATTCACAAAGGAATGATTTTAAACCTCAACAATTGTTGTGAGACTCAAGAAACTAGGGGAATGCACATGATGCTATATGACAATTCAATTTAGGCCATGGGATTCGAGCCCTTAGGTTAAGTCATTATAAAAAGGTATCATCTCTTGGTTTGAGTAATAAAATGTATTTTAGTCTTGGAGAATATGATGGTTATAACATAAAAGATAACCATAAAATAGAAATATATCATTTTAATGGAAAACCATGAGTTATTTGGATGTTTAGTGTAAATACTTTTTTTACAGGTAAACATATGAGATTTTAACATTTATTATTATTTAACTAAAAATAAGTCAATATTATAATGTTTTAACTCATCATTATATACATGGAATAGAAATACATTACATGAACATGGTTTTCTTATAAAATGTAATTCATTCCATGAACAAAATTCTAATGGATTTGTGGTTTCTAATTTTTTAAAAGTGGGTTTCAATCGAAAAATATGACGAAAAATAATTTATTTTTGTTATTAAGTAGAGATAAATGGGATTAGAAAAAATAATTTTAAAATAATATGCCTAAAAATACTATGAAATAAAAATATCAAGTAGATTCTCATTGGAAGGTTTATTAGTTCTGATAATCTATTATATATTTTCTTCAATTATTTTTCTTAGACGGATCATAGTTAGATGTGAATAGGGAGCCCTAGATAATTTTTGTATGGATCCCCAATTATGGAATATATTTTTTGAGCTATATAAGGGATTTCATAAAATTATAATAATGGTTTATCAAAGTAGGTAGAATGAGCCTCAAAATTCCTGAAATAACATCCATCCTCGTTGTTAGGTGATATGGAGTATGTGAAATTTTAGAAGTGGATAGAGAAGATAAATCAAACAATTAAGTTCTTATGAACACCTTAGGCATTAAAGATTGAGTTTGGTTTATTATTTTTATTGGAACCTTCTATGAAATGGTGGGATCAAGTTGATGAATATGGGAGGGATACGGATCTTGATTTGAAGGATTTCCAGAAGATATTTAATGATTAATATTCTTAGATGACATGATATTGGATGGGTATTAAGAGTTACTAGATCTAAATGAAGGAAAAAATTATATTATAGAGTACTAATCTATATTTTCTAATATTATGGATTATATAAAATATCTAATTATTAATGAGAATATTAATTCTCAAAGGTTTGAGTTATTTCAATGACTACAGGTACAATCATGGATTTTCTAAATAAAACTACCCAATTATATTGAGATATTTAATATAACATATTTTTTGGAGGTGGATATAATATATGAATTCTATTAGAGTGTATTTCCTTCCAATACATTGGGAGGATGGAAGACCTTCTGGGATTATAAGAGAAAGATGATAGAATTTTGAATAATTCCCACAAATTTCTCTTTTAACATAAATCTAAAGTGGTTCAAACAACAGTTTTCCCTATAATTTAATTTTTTTAAAAATTTTGTAATGATATAACAAATCATTTTCATATTTTTTATTTATATTAATGATATGGTTATATTATTTATAAAAATATTAACCAATTTTTAATCGAAAAAGAAATGATTTAATTAAACACTTTTGTTATATCGTTTTATTTAAAAGATTAATTTCTAATTTTTATAATTTTAATTTCTTTGAATGAATATAAGTTTCTACATCATCATATCAAATTTTAAAATGGGGGAAGCATTTTTGTTATTTTTGGAAAATAATTATTATTCTGTAAATAGTGAAAAATACCGATTTTTGAAAACAATTTCATTTCTATTGATACATAAGTAATTTAATAGCCAAATATATTTTCAATATGTTTTAATGTATCCTAATTTTTATTTATTTTTATTTAATACACTCAATTACATTCCAATAATCTTTATAATGGATTCTTAAAATATGTTTTCTTAATATGGGTATTTCTAAAAACAATTTTAAAATGATTAATGATTCACCATTTTTATTAACTACAACAATCCGTAATGGGGATTGATATAAAATAAATTTATATAATATATATCATTAAAAAATATTTATTTTCATACAAGGATTTTTATATTCCACAAAGTTAATATAGAATCATCTTTTTCTAAACAAATACTCTTCTTAAGAACCCATTGTCCCGTAGTGAGTGCGAAATTAATTTTAAAATTCATTTTAACACATTTAGGAACCTAATTTGTAATGATTTATTCCATATATTTAATAATACTAATTTATAATTTTTATTATGTCCAAATTAATTTTTAACAAATGAATTAGTGAAAATAAATAAAATTAATTACATTGATTAAGGCAAAAATGAGAATTACCAATGGATTAAAATTTAAACTTAGAGGGAAAATTACATAGAATAATATCATAAACCAATTTTATGTAAATATCTAGACCTTATTCCCTATAATAAAGAGTTTATTTTATTATTATATGAACATGAAATAATAAAATCGGTATGGAATTCCCTCTTTAAAAAATTTATAATTTCACCACTCACCTCCCTTATAAAAGGACAACCCATCTCCTCCACCATTGACAGCTCTCAAGACCTTGGGTCTTCTACGAACTACCCAGATTACTTATCCACTCCTCTCCTATCATTATATAAGCCTTAATTTGGGGATAAATCATGTCAAGTATGTCTATTTTTTTTAAACCATAGGTGTTAACCAATGAAGAGGTAACACTCATCAATAATCATTTTTGTTTTATTTCTTTCTCCACAAACATAATTTCTTATTATATTAATATTAAATAAAAATTACGTATTTTAAAAATAATAATATTTTTTTAGTTAAATTTTATAACCCAAACCCACACACACACACCCATGAAATGGGATAAGAAATCATTAATCATGTGTTTGATGAACCACCGCCTCAAGAAATGATGTCGTTAACTTTTTTCATCTACCACCACTCGTTATTGGATTAATTATGGAGAAAATAACATGTATGATATTTATAAAATAATTATACTTATTTATTCATTATATCATATACTCTCTTTTTTCATTTCATACCATTGGTGATACGATAACACCCCTCTTGTGTATGGCGGACTACCACATCGTATGTATGTGTGATGCATTTTTCACAAACATGTTTCCTATAATTTAATAAGGATAAATATAATGAATATATATTATATACAAGTCATAATGATGTTACTAATTTTATAAATATATTTATATAAGTAGTATATATTTTTATTCTTCCCTTTTCACACACTGAAAAGGTGATAACGTCATTCGTGGGTGTGTGGACTATCACCTCCCCAAAGCAACATGATTCCTTTTACATCAAAACAATGAGATATATAATTATATATAACATAATATCATAGTATTAATGGTAAAATTATATTAATAGAATGATAGAATATTACATATCTTCTTCCCATAATGATCATTCAATAATGGAAATGTTACCCATGCGTATATACAGGCTACCATCTCCATGATCCTAAAAGTAGTTAATTTTTCATAACTATCTTATAGGATTAGTTTTATGAATATATTTTATGTATAAAAATGATGATTATTTCATGATTATTATTCTATATATGTTTATATATTGACCCCTTTTACCATAGTTGACCTACCAGATTCATTTTTTGAAACATAAATCGAATATCATCAAAACAATCGACATAAAAATAATTCATTATGTGAATGTGTATAAATTTTTATTAAGTGAAATAAATGTAATAAAAAATCTTTTTTTTCTATAAAGTAAATAATATATATAATTTTTTTATTTTACAAAATAAACACACAAAAGACAATTCGAACTCAAGGTTAGGGACTTAGTCTCAGTTTCCTTTCATTGAGGTAGTTCTTGATGTTATACATGTTCACTATTTTATAAGGTGTATATACACCTAATTGACAATTTATATCAATAAATTATATATTCAATTGGTATTTGATGATTTTTAATGTCGTTATTTAATAGATTTTATAATTCATGTATTTCTCAAGTGATAAATGGTTTTTATTGGAAAAAAATCCTTTTTAAGGTTTTCATTTGTACTCTCTTTCTCTTAGGTGTACATGTTATTAAATATTTTATTTGAAATTCATTCACATAGGAATTAATGATTTAAAGAGTTCATGTTATTTATATTTTATTTTTTTCAATAGATTTCAAAAGGAAACTTTTTACGTATTTTAAATGGAACAATGACCATTTCTTTTCCTACTGTTGTGACTCTCATATCATTTCAAGATTCTTGCGTAAGATTATATATTTTGATAAATGAAATACCCTATTATAATTTTTTTAGTTTACTTTTGAAAATTGGTTTTTAGAAGAATTTTGTTTCTATTAAAAAATTGATAATTAAATATAATATAATTATTATATCTGGAAATTATTTACATATGAGTTTAAAATAGATTATCAATGGAAGAAATATTTTTCTCATGTTGTGGTTCATGACATTATATACAATAGATGTTCCCAGATAGCACTGAATGTGCCTTTTATTGATTAAATAATAGGTTTTACTAGATAGAGATATAATGAATTAGATAATTATTATATACTCTAGGGAATTTTTTATAATATGGTTTTATGGTTATTAAAAAATTCAGGGGTTATATTAGAGTTTGGTGAGGGTTCTATGAGATGATGTCCCTATGTACAAACCTGAATTTTTTATTTTTTCTAATTAATTTTAATGAAAATCATTTTTTTCTAAATATAAAATAAATTAACATAAAAAAAATTATATTTTCATTTATGGGTCAAATTTCATGTTGTTATTAAAAGAGGTTTTCATGGGTTTTCATGTTTTTACAAAATTCATGGCCTCCATTAATTTAAATCCTTTATTATGATTTTTTTTCATTCCAAGAGTTTGAAAAAATAATTAGAATAATTATGGATGGGAATGGGAAAGAAATATGTCATGTTGAAAGTCATTAAGTGAATTCATTAATATAGATCATGATCTATTTTAAAATATTTATAAAATAGTAAAAATGGACTGTAATTTTAATTGTATTATATATATTTTATGGATTTTTATGTATGAGTTATGGTATAATAATCTAAAATAGTAAACATGAAAAGGTAATATATGTGACTGAAGTAAAATTCTTGACATAAATTATTGATTATTTATTGATTAAGGTAAAATGATTATAGTTGGGATTAATGGAAATGTATTGATAACTTTAGAGGTAAAGGGGATATTAATAATGTTACCTTTAAACATCTTTACCTAAGAGTAATGTTAAAATGGTATTTCATTTGAATATTACCATGTTTTTTCATTTGAAATATGCCTATTCAGAATTGTTTTCTGCAAAGGAAATAAGGATGATGTAGTTGTATGAAACTGAGATGATGATATCCTTCCAAATAATAATCCTAAAGTTATGGGAATTAGAGAAGATTTGTTTTTAAAAAATGATGGATTAACTAACACTAGTGATAAATTGTGGTGGTAACCATACTATATAGGAACATGATATACCATGAAGGAACATGTATTTTGTGGAACATTTTATGAGGAAAAATCTCCCATCAGTCAATGGAAAATCTATCCCTATGGTAACCGAATGATTGATCAATATTCGAGATAAGATATTTGATGTCATTGGATTTTGTAAATGTCAAAAGTTAACTCTTGTTTTTTATCTTTTTGAATTTCAAGTTTGTTGATAGTGGTCATTAGTTAAAAATACTATAGATAAAGATATTTTTGATTCATGGAGTGAGAAACATTCAAGGATACTAACCTTGTGAAATATTTCCCTTGGGTTGTTAAAAAATGGATTGAAAAAAAATTCCATGAGATATGTCAAAGAGATAAATATTCTATAGCTACATATAAAGAAAACATCAAATGATTAGTATGGTAAGTTATATATTTTAATTTGAGACACCAATAAAAATACTTATAGGTTTTAATAAGGATTTAAACCAAGTCTATCAAGAGAATTTTGATCATGAGAATTTTAATGATTTGAGAAAGTTGATTGTTATGTTTAAAAGGTTGAGATAGAGTTCCCTGACTATTATATGCCTCGTGTTGAGTAAAGTAAAATTTTGTTAGAATGGGAGGTGATGGGGAAAAACACACCCATTAAATATAGAGGTAAGATATTGAAGTTCTCTACTTGTGGTAAGTGTTCTATGTAGAATCTTGGATAATGTATTATGAATTTATGGAAGTGTTACTGATGTGGAAATTTTATCCATATAGATGGAAAATTCAAGGGAATGAATATTGAAGAATCAATAAGAAGGGTAACTGATATCCACCCAATAGTAATATGTTTTAGTTTTAATGAGTTGTTAATTATTCTAATTAAATTATAATCTTAGTTTAATAAGATAAAAATCACCATGATGGAAAATACAATGGTTTTGTCGGGTTATATTCTACGAAAATAGTTTATTTTGGGCTATTAAATGAATAGGTTTTAGTTATGTTACTTGTGTATTCAAATTATACCAATACCCTCTTTGACATTGGACCTTCGTATAATTTCTTTTCTGATAAATTTTCAATTAATTTGGTAATATCATGTAATTAAAAAGATATATATATTTTAGTGAAAACTATGATTAGAAGTATTAATTAATGAATGATTTATAAAAATATTCCAATAGTTTTTAGTGAGATTCACTTTCTTAAAAATATTTTTGGAGTAAACCTAATTGAGTTTTATATATTTTTTGGAAGGGAATTTCTTTTATTTTATAATGATAAGACATAGTTAAATGCTTAGAAATTTGTCTTTAATTATTTCATACCTATGATAACAATCCAAGAAGCTAATAAATTGATTAAAGATGGCTGTGAAAGGTTCCAAGATCATATTTTTAAAAATATAGAATCTATTCAAATTAGTGATTTACTAGTATTAAATGAATACAATATTGTTTTTCCTGATGATTTTCTTAGTGTTATTCCTAATTGAGAGGTTTAGTTTTTTGTTGACATAGTATCTAATTCTAAGACAATTTATAAACCTCCTTATCGAATGGTTCAAGAGGAAATTTTAGAACTGAAAATGAAATTTTTTGATATATTAGATAAATGTTTCATTCAACCATGATCTTATGGATGGGGTAAACTTATTTATTTTGTTTAAAATAAATATATTTCAATGAGAATTTTCATTAATTATAGGGACTTGAATAAAATCACTATTAAGGGGGAAAGTATCCTTTACCTCATATTGATGATTTTTTTGAACATATCAAAAAAGAACAATATTTTTTAATAATCGACCTAAGGTCGAGGTATCATTTTAGAATTTTAATCAAGTATAAATCACAAATAATGTGTTTCTCACTATATTTGGGCACTATAAATTTTTAGTTTTGTCGTTTGGGTTCTCTAATGCACCGATTGTATTTACGGTACTTGTGAATAGAATTTTTCATTAGCTCTTACATAATTGTGAGGATGTGTTCATTGATGATATTTTTGTGTATTTTAAAAGTTAATATGAGTATGAAACAAACATAATGATTTATTTGAAAAACATAAAACAAAATAAATATTTTTGGAAACATATAGAGTGTGAATTTTGGTGGAACAAAATTTCATTCCTTGGTTATATTGTATAAAATAATGGAATGAGTATTGAATCTAATAAAACAAATGTTGTTGTAGAATTTCCAAGACCCAAAAATGCCACAAGGATTTGTATTTTTCTTTTATTAGTGGGTAAATACGGGGGTTTTTTGAAAACTATTATTTGTTTTATATCCCACATACATAGTTAACTCAAAAGGGAGTAATGTTTATATATATAAATTAATGTGATGAATGATTTTAGGAACTGAATATAAGATTTGTAAAATCTATATATTTGGACCTATAATCTAGAAATGGTTATTTTATCATGTAAAATTATTCTTCATTGAAAGTATATTGTTTTTTCCTAATGATGAATGATTTTTTAATTTATTATGTTTCATTCTAGTTTAAAATTCATGAGTTAAATTACCTAACACTTTATTTTTAATTAGGTTCTCTATTTTTTCCTAAATTTGTAGATATGATTTTTTAGAGTGAGGGTGAAATATATATTTATCAAAAAATTATTAATTATATATTCACTGATAAATAATTTTACATGAGATATAGAATATGGATAAAACTAATCGAGGATTATGTTTTCAGGATTAATTACCATCTGGGAAAATAAATCCCAGTGGAAGATGATTTGATTCAAAAAAGTAATTCTAATTTAACCATGTACAGTTGGAACTTGACCCTTTTTTTAATGATTTGATGAATCTTAGTTTATATGTTTTGGATTCTGATACATACTCTATTTTTTCATGTTTCTGTGTACTCAATATTCTCAGAAATAATTAAGAAAGCTAAGAAAAAGGATTAATATTTGCAGGAAATGGTAGATTACCATAAGAATGGTATGTTACCTGATTTTAATAAATATGAGGAAGAATTTCTAGGGTTTATGAAATATTATTTGTTAATTATGCTTCCCATTTGAGGAAATAATTGTCGATTAAAGATCATAGATCCATATTTTCTATTCATCCAGGCATCACTAAGATCTATAGAGACATTCATGAGTATTACTTGTGGGATGAAATGAAAATATATATTTCAAAATTTTCTTTGTAGTGTTTAAATTTTTAGCATGTTTATGCATAAAAATATCTACCTAAGGGGATACCTGTACCTTTTCCAATACTAGAGTTTAAATTGGATAATATATCAATTGATTTCATGGTCGGACTTCCAAAAACACTTCAATGTAATAATGTGATTTGGGTTACTTTTGAGTGATTGGCTAAATATGAACATTCCCTTCACATTCATGATATAATGTGTTTAGATCATATTTATAGACAATATATAAAATATATAGTCCTATTAATTGGTGTTCTCTTTATTTTGTTACATACCATGATCCCAAGTTCACATATATTTTTTATAAAGGTCTTTAGAATTCATTAGGTACTAAATTACATTTCATTATAGATTTTAATACTCAATATGATGGATAATATGAGAATAAAATTAAAAATATGTAAGATATATTTCATTCTTTTTCAATGCATTACAAGGGAATTTCATATTATCATCTTTCTTTGGTTGAGTTTTCTTATAATAAAATGCTTCATTCTTGTATATAAATGGCACCATTTGAAGAATTATTTTGAAAGTGATGTTGAAAAACATCTTTTTGGGAAGAAGTATGAGAATGGTATTCAAAGGGAAAATATTTTTTAGAGTAAATGAAATAGGAGGTGCATATTATTTATTGACAGATGAGGATAGCACATAATAGATAGAATAATTATTAGGATTTCCAAAGAAAATATGATTATTTCTAGTTTTGTGATCATTTCATTCAAAAAATTTCTCTTTTGAAATGTGGGATGGGTTTTGGTAAGAAAAAGTAGATAAGTCCATGGTTTATTAGACTATTGGAAATACTGGTGAATTTTGGATTATTTTCCTATTGAATAACTTTTTCTCTGAGTTTATCTTACGTGCACAATGTATTCAATGTTTCAATGTGAAGGAAATATGTTCTAGATTAATCTCATTTATTAACACCTGAAGTAGAATATTTGGAGAGAATATTTATTATGATGGACACTTAATTGAGGTAGTGGACCACATAGAGCAATTTTTGTAGAATAATGTGATTCATTAGGTTAAATTTTAGACAGAAAAACCATATGGTTGAATAGGAAACATGGGAATCTTAAAATTCTCTGAGTGAAGGTCATCCAAAGTAGTTTAATAAGTGAATGAAATTCCATAGATCAATTAATAAAATCGTATAAGGATGTAAAAGCTCATTTAATTATATAATTAATCATTTTCATATTTGTTAATATGAATTATTAAATCACATTAGTTATATAAATACTATTTAGTTTTTAATAAAAAAAGTAATAGTTTAATTAAACACTTTTTATGAGGATTTATTTAAGAGAATAATTTAAAATTTTTTTATTTTTAGTTTTTTGAAATTAATTATATTTATGGAATCATCATATAAAAATTTAATTTGGGGTAATTTTTAATATTGTTTGAAAAATATAGTTTTTTCACTAAATTGTGAAAAATACCAATTTTTTAAAATGTCTTTTATTTTAATAATAAAGTTATTTATGAGACATAATATGTTTTTAATATTTTATTAATTATAATATGTATTATTTATTTATATTAAATAGACTTAAAAACTTTTTTAAAAAACTCTTTATCAGTTTTCTAATATAAATTTATTCTTGGTTTTATTGATGGGTTTTCTCTAAAAAAAATTTTAAAATGAATAATGTTTCATCATTTCTGTTAACTAAAATAATACATAACAGAGAGTTTTTTAAATTATGTTTATCGAATATATATCATTAAAAAATAATTGGGTTTCATCAAATTATTATTATTAGTTCCAGAGTTAATAGAAAACTATCTTTTTCTAAAAAAAATATTCTTTGAAAAAGCCATTATCCCAGAGTGACTGTAAGATTAATATTAAAATTAATTTTTCCACTTATATGTATTGATTTTATAAAAATTAATTCAATATTTTTAATCATAATAATTTATAATTTATATTAAGGTCATATTAATTTTTTACAAATGAGGTAGTGAAAATGGAAAAAATTAATCATAGTGATGAAGGTAAAAATAAGAATTACAATATGACTAAACATTAAACTTAATATGTTAAATTACATATAAACATGTAAATAACACATTTTTGTCCATATTCAAACTTTATAACTTATATTCCTTATTTGGGTTCATTATTTTTGTCACATTACATTAAAAAAAGGGTGGAATTCCCTCCTTTAAAAATTTATAATATTTCCACTCACATCTCTTATAAAGGGCCTTCCCTATCCTCGTCTATTTGCAACTATAAATCCATTTGGGTAAATAATTCTTGAAAAACAAATTAAAAACTTCCCTAATATCTTCTTATTATCCTTAATTTGATAATAAATACAAACAAGGATGTATTTTGGTGAAAACCAAAAAAGAGTAACCTGACGAAGAGGTAACATTCATCAACATGTGTTTTTGTTTTATTTATTTCATCACCCCATTAAATTATTTGTATAACATGATTATTTAATATCATAATTTTCTTACATATTTTGATATTTTTTTTTTTTTAATTTACGACTAACACCCACATACACTTCCATAATATGGGTTTTGAAATCATCAATCATGTCTAAGGTGGACTACCACCTCACGAAATGATATCGTCTGTTTTTCCATCACCACCTATCATGGAATGGAATAATTATGGATATAATTCCTTTCTATTATATATATTATATTTATTATATTTATATAATAATTATACCTATATAGAAATTTTATCATTTATACCATTTTTACATTTCTTTCTGTAAGGGATACGATAATATCACTTTTTTGTAAGACTGACTGCTGAGTCGCGAAGCGATGTGAAGCGTTTTTCACTGACATATTACATGTAAGGTAATTAATGTAAATATAATTTTTATATATGATATACATGAAAAAAATTATATTATTTACATAATTATCATTTTTGAAATATGAAATATATGTTTTTTCTTACCTTTTCACACAAAGAAAAAGTGATAACGTTACCACTACATGTCTGGACAACCACATCCTCAAAATGATGTAATACCTTTCATATCAACATAATAAGGTATATAAGTATATATAATTATATATAATGATATTTTTGATAAAAATTTAATTCTTTTATAAAAATTATCAGATATATTCTTTCTATAATGATCATTGAAAAATGGAATCATCGCTTATGTGTATGTACTAACCACCATCTCCATGATCATAATATTAGTTCATTTTTCATGAAGATAATACATGAATATTTTTATAATAATAATTGATATATGAATATGATTTTTGATTATATATATTTTATTTTTATATATATATTATTACCCATCTGACCGTAGTCGACCTACCAACATCATTTTTGACACATAAACAAAATATTTTCAAAACACCAGACATAAAATTAATTGATTATGTAATTGTATATAACTTATTTATATGTGAAATTAAATAATAATAAAAATGAAAATCTTTCTCAAGAAATTAAATCATTAAAATAATTTTATTACTCAAGAAGATAAAGATACATGTGATAAGTCAGACTCAAGGTAAGGGACATCATCTCAATTACCAATTTCTGAGGTAGTTCTTTATGTTATGCACCATTATTATTTATTAAGCAGTATATAAAGAAAATTTTAAATTATATACAATTATTTTATATATTCTCATTAAATTTAATTTTTTTAATTTCGTTCTTTAATGGGGTTTATGATTTAAGAGTTTCTCAAGTAATATAGGGATTTTATTTGAAAAAATATTATATACTGGAGTTTTCCATGAAAACATATTTTTCATCAGTTTCTAGGTTTTTAAATTAATATTTGAAATGTTTTGACATCGGGATAAGTGATTTATAAATTTTATTTTATGTTAATTTTACATTGTTTTAATGGGTTTAAAAAAGAATCATTTTTTTTGTTTTAAACGAAATGGCAAAAATGGCATTTCCTACCCTTGTGACTATTATTACATTCTTAGATCCCTTTGTATGATTAATTTTTCTATTACATGAATACATTTATTTCGTTTTTTTGGAATTTTTTGAATCAAAAATTGATTTTCAAAAGAATAATATAATTTTTTATTGAAAGTGAGATTTTGAATAAAAATATTATTTCAACATATAAATTTGATTTACATATGTGTTTAAAATAGTATTTTAGGGAAAGAAATGTTTTATTTGTGTTATGGTTCTTGAATATTATATATGATGGGTGTACCAAGATTGAATCTGGTGACCCCATTATAGCTTATACATTGGGTGCGCCCAGATATGGATCCAATTCATTGGGTAATTATTATATTATTTTGAGATTTATATTGGAATTTGGATATGTGGTTATTCTAATTCGTAAGAGTTATATAAGGGTTATATAAGGGTTCTATGAGATGATTTACCAAGTAACCTATAGTAATTATCCATTATTTCTAGTGAGTTTTAATGGACATCATTTTTAAAATGTAAAATGAATGATATTTTTAAAGAAGGGATATTTCCATTTATATGTAAAATTTTTTTTTTTCAATAATATTTTATTCAATATGATTCCATGTTTTTTTAACTAATTGTTTTCTTCCATTTTATTTCCATTAAAGATCTTTTGTACTCATCCTAATATTTTTTAGAAAAAATTTAGAATTAAGAATGTGTAAGGGAATAGAAGAGGTCATATTGAATTTAATGATGAGTTTTCATGGAAATAGATCTTTTTTATATTAAATGTTTTATATTATGGGGAAAATGTATACTAATAAAAAGTTCCCTCTTTATATTTTGTGGTTTTTATACGTATGATTTATGGCCAAATTCTCAAAAACTGTAAACTTGAGAATATTCTCAATGTGAAAAAAATGAAACTTATTGAAATAAATTAAGGATTCTATAGTTATTATGGTTGGGTACTTATTCATTGAGGTACAATAAATAAATGATAAATTCCAGAACATGTCCATGTTTCATGTGTGGAAAATTTGTACACGTTATGAAGTACTATATTAAATTATTAAGATATGGTAATGGGGGAGTACCCAACAATGTGTAGGCGATGAAGGTGAAATTAGAGGGACCAAATAAAGATGAATCTAGGACTTATAGTATATATATAAGGCCATTATAAGAAGAAAGATCATTACTTTAGTAAGGTTAAGACATTCTCTATATAATAGAGTCATTTCCAAAGGACACAAAGGATGATTTAACACCTTCAATGGTGTGAGGTACTGCTCTGATTTATCAAATGACTATTAATTATTTTTCTAATAAAGATATATAGAATTTATTTATATATATAAACATTTTTTATCTATTATAATTATTATTATATTCTATTCCATGTTATATAATGATTGTTAACCCACTGTGATATATTTTTGAGATATGATTTAGGTTTTCATAAACTTTGATTATGATAAAATATATGAAATATTAACAGTAACTTCCATTACATTGAATGGGAACATATTTCATAGTTTAAAGAATGTATTTTATAAATAGATTCAAGGATTAAATTGATTCATGTAGTTGAATTTTTATTTTTCCCACCACATGGGACTTTCAACACTTTCCAATGGTTGTGTGATATATCAGTTGGTACTACATGCTCATTGGTAAGAGTGGTAGAATATATATCATGTCAAATTGTGAGGGTAGTACTACGATAAATTTAGGGAATAAAAAATCACCTCTATTAAAGGTGGGGAATCAATATCTATATTTTTTTACCTTAAGTAATAATCAACATTTCCTCAAAGTATGGATGTGGAATTTTCTTTTAAAATCATTTATAGAATGTGACCAATATTTTTTTACTTCATATCATATATATTTGAATTAAATTTATAAAAACGAATATAAAACTATAATATCTGGAGAATAAGGTATCAATTTGTTTGAGTTTCTCATAATAGTTAATTTCAATACCTTTTACCAATAATAATAACTGAATTTTTTTGTGCAATAACCATTGGAAGAAAAACTATATAATAATAAAAAATATTTCACTTTCCTCACAATTTATGATCTGTTTTATGAATTAAATGGAAATAATTGGTTTTTGGGTATTATTAGTTAAGGGTAAAAGATTATATAACTTTAAAATAATTTTTATGGTTACTATTATTTTCTGGTTAAATATTTTAATGCCAATATCGCACTAACCGTATTCATGGAATTTACTATCCATGTTAACCATATAGTTTTAGATACAATTTTGGGGTATTTTTGTTTGAAATTATCATATAATCAATACCGTAAGTGAAACATGAAAAAAACAAATTATTTTACTAGAAACTATGTATAAGCATAGCTGTTAATGAAGGATAAAAAATACAACATATGGATTCATTATGTGAAATTTATTAAATATATAGTTTATAAAAAAGTTATTTTAATTGATCCTAAATTTTTATAATAAATGATATATTGTGAAATAGTAAATAACTTTGTTTGAGATATAAGGTTTCCTTTATTTGGATGGATTCTCATGGATATTTATTCAACACATATTGAGAACAGCATCACAAAAAAATTTGTCGCTTCGAATTGGGTGAAATTTGATTAGAATGAGAAGTGTTATGTGTCTTTTGAGTAATTTAAGAAGATTATTATTTCCACTCTTTTATTAATCCTCCATGTGGTGGTAGTTTCTTATGACTAGTATTGGGATACAGTTGGATGGGATTTATGATTCATCTTGATTCAAGGAGTAAAGGATATAGAATATGTTTATAGTTAATTAATACCCAAAAATAACAATTATAAAATGCATTTTTTGTAATTAGTTCTTATTTTTATGATTTAAAGACATCAATATATAACCTGATTTTTTTAAATATTACAATATATTTTTACCATAAGGATTTTGGAGACATTTTATCATAGTGTGATATAATCCTAGGATAATTTCGGTGTGTATAAAATCATTAAATGGTTTAATTTGATCTCATTTATACACAAAGTATGTTTAATGTTTTAGTATATTCTTTCAGTTTTACTACTCTTATCCAAGTCATGAACGCATCTATGAAGTAGTTGATAATGATGAGGTTTTTAAAAGACTTTTTTTTGGAGGTAGAAGAGGTAAATAATGGTGTGTTCATAATTGGTATTAATATTTCTAATATTTTTTTTGTGTGAGAAACATAATAATATTTATATGGTGAGGATTTTAGAGAATGTATGAATCCATATATAATTTATTGACAACTAGTAAATATGTAATAACACTAGATTCAGTGGAATATTTTGGGGGTAGAATAGGGATAATTATAGAATGTAATAGCAAAGTCTAAGGAGCGTACGAACATTGGAGATAGGTGGGGCACCTTCCAAGATCTATCAAAAAAATAAAATCTGATTTTAGCATTTAAGAATATAGATGGGAATTATATTTTTTTTCTTGATTTCTGATTATTTAAAAAAATGGTAAATCATTCATGATCGGTAGGGTTGTTATAAACATCAACCATTCCAACATGGAAATAATAATAAAATAATGTTGATTTTTTAAATATATAATAGTTATAATTATAGAAACATGATGTTTTTTAGCGGTGGTTCTATTTATTAAATTATAGAGTTTCATTTAAATTGGTAAATATTTTTTAGTGATGACCATAGAAAAATTTAAATCAAAGATTTTATTACTATTAGGGATTTAAAAATACTAATATATAAAATAATGACCAAACAATTACAAATATATTTTGTATAGGACTCCATAATGCTATGGTAATACAGTTAAAAATGTTTTCAACTTACCACTCTGAGATTGAAGGGCTTAGAGAGTGATTCTACAAAATATTTAATGATATTATTTTTGATTGTCTATTGAACATTGGAAAATAATTAGAGAGGAATTTTTCTTTGGAATATTTTGTATGTAATAATAGTTATGAATAAAATATTTGTGTTGATCCCTTTGAATCAATAAACGGATTATTTTGTTGTTTATCCCTATTTTTTCTATTAAAAAGTGAAAATTGCCGTATTAGAAATTTCTTGGTGAAAGAGAAAATGAGACAAGTAAAATAATGTAAGAATAATTTTATTCAAACTCATATTATAAAAAAATATATTTAAAACATTGAAAATAACACACTATGTTTTATGATGAGGATAACATGTTTTTGACAGTTCCCCCATTATTAGTAAACTGTAGGTTGAGTAAATGTGGAAAATTAACTCCATGGTTTGTGGGAAACATTGACATGATGGAGAGGATAAGTTAGGTGGTGTATTAGTATGAATTTCCATAATGTTATGAATTAATGTATATCATTTTATATGTCAATAAACTAAATAAATCGCATCATAATAACTCTCATTTTTTAATTGGGAAGTGATTGAGATAAAATCATGATATATATAATGAGGAAAACCATGTTAATTTTTTTGAATTAAGAGAAAATATTTGATGAGAAATTAATATTCCTTTATTGTGAGTTTTATAGAAATATAAATTTGTTGAAAAGGATAGATTGGAATTTGAATCTCATATGCACAAAGAGTGGAAAAATATTTTCATAAGTGAATCCGCGAATGATTCATGTTTCTAAAATAAAATCTTCTTGATATATTGTTTTTATAAATCAACACACTTATTTTTTTCACTAGTATTTACATGAATTATTGTTACTTTTTTTGTAGTTTTATCATATTAATTACATGTTCAATAATATTTTATTATGAAACATAAAAATCAGGAGAATCATGATGTAACTTGAGCTACATTGATCGAAATATTGAGTGATGGATTTTAAGTTTTTTACAAATTAAAAATGAGAAATAATTTTCTACTGTTTACCATTGATATTTGTTTAATACTATACTTATTAATTATATATTTAAAATTGAGTATAAGAAGTATTCATGCTATCAATAGGGAGATTTATATTACATTACTGTTTCAACTCTTCAATTTTTATGAGTTATTATTTGTATTCCAATATATTATAATTTTGAAAATTTGATTGAAAAATAACTATGATTTCTAGTTATAATAATTTTATTGTAATCTTGTTTGAGCAAATTGATTTTGTGGAAAAGAATATTTTCTTATGAATTTCCTGTTCGATGAAGTCCATTGATATGATTTTCTATAAACTAGCTGATAAATGACTATCTCGACTTTAGAGGTTTCTATAGGTACTGTATATAGAATAAGATTAGAGATATGACATGTGTCATTAATTCTACTAGATCAAGGAAGATATGAAGTTTCAAAATTTGGTGCAATTGGATGTTTTAATTGATCCTCTTTCCATTTTCTTTAAAAGATACAAGTTTCATTCAATAGAACTATTATTAACTTCAATTAAAATTTATTTAACGGATTTTATGGATTTTTAACTAGAATGCCAATGCATAATTTAATTCCATGTATTTTCTCATTCAATTTTTTTACTTCAAAAATTTCATTAACTGTGAGTAGTTCACTTGAACTATAGTTACTAATATTCTTCAATTATAGTCTAATTTCTTTTACAGATTTACTATAAATTTTCTATAGTGGGAAAATATTTAATTATTTAAACACATTAATTTAACTCCCAATTAAAGCAACCATATCTATGATAACACCTACCTGGTGAGTTTTTAGGAATGAAAATTCATATGGTGGGGAGATTTATAATACCCATGTTTTTTATTTATTTAATGATGTATATTTTAATTTTTCATTATTGATGGAAGTTATATGATATAGGGTTATAATAATTTATAATTTTTTAATATAATTGTTTTTATAAATTAATTTTCATTTGATATTTATTATAATAATATTTCATTTAAAAAAACATTAGTGGGAATTAATTTGTTAGATTTATGGGTTGAGATAATATCTTTATATTTATTAAGGGAGTTAGATAATTAATTTGATGATTACTAAACATGATTAATTTATTATATATGTTAATGTATAAAACATATTATGAGTTAAATATTGATATGTCTTGTGAATATTTTTTATACAATTTATGTGAAATTTAGAAAAATTAGGAAATTTCCATATTGAATGTATCATGGCATGGGTGATTATTTCTCATATGCATTTTAATAAGGGATACCCTATGGTTTATGTCCTGTATAATTATTGGGGGTACAATAAATATCTAATTTGAATGGTTAATCTTAATAAGGTAGTTACAGGAAGTATAAAATAATGAATAAAATGGTTTCAACTTATTAATTTTATTCTTTATGGAATATAAATAATAGTTTTATGAAAGGTCAATATGATTGATAGGGTTTTGTAATAACTTTGTAATATTCTAAATGTGATTTAGATAGCTTGTCTATGTGGTGGAACCCTAAAGACATCATAAAGAAAAAGTGATTACCACTAGTAAAGTATCATATAAAAATTTGGCATAAGGAATCAATTTTTCAATGTATTTCAATTTGATCATAAAAAGTATCCAGAGGGGTAAAAATGATGAAAAAAACATATTCCAATTATTTCTAAATAATGACATTGAATTGGAGTTTATGAAATTCAATATGGGCTATTAGAAATTGTAATGGATGTCTCGACCCTTGGTAGATCAATTTCCACGCATTTCCCTTTATCATACCATTCATATCCCAAATGTTACATGATATTTTTGGAATGTGAACATGTTTCATAAAAATTATTGTTGTCCATGAACTCAATTCTAGATAGTTTCATAGGGCCTTTAAAAAATGGAATGGGGCTTTCCAAATATTATATAATTTATCTATCATTTGAGTTAGACATTTTTATGAAGCCTTATAATAGTATCAGTAGGTTTACATAGATAAAAAATCGATTTATGTAATTTCTATGAAACATGAAATCATTTTTGGGTTAGTGGATTCAATAATTTCTATATAATAGATGAATTTTTTATTGATTAGGATCATGAAATTATTAGTTTATAATGTTTTTTTAATATAAACCCGAATTTTTTTATAAGTAAATAATTTGGATAAACTGATTTATCATTCTTGGTGAAGGAATAATTTTTAGATGGTTTTAATGTTTTTAATTATTTTCACACATGTTGTATTTCTGTTGATGAAAATTATTTTAGTGAAAACAGTTTTCCAAACCTCTAAGTGTATACCTCGTTTTTAAAAAGAACATAGAGATCTTGTGTAAAAGAGAGTGATGACTAGAAGGTGATAACTTATTCCTTATCAAGGTAAAGAAAAGAGTTTAGCCATAATGTTTTAATTATTGATAACATATTTTTCATAAAACAATTATAGCTAGAAATTATTTAATATATATTCTTTTTTATCTCCTTGACAAATTTACATATGTGATTTATCAGGTTTCCATGAGTCTCTGATGATATCTAGGAAAAAATAAATTTTGTATTCTTGGTAAAATTATTAATTTTCTATTTTTTTGAGATACATGGTGATTTATAATGGTATGTTTTTCAAAAATAAAACATATTGGTAGAAGACATAAAATATAGTTTATATTTTATAGAGATTTATAAGAAATTTTTTTTCACCACCTTCAGTTTTATAAATTAAGTTACATTTATGATTGAAAAAAATGAAATATTATATATTAGGAATATCAAAAAAAATACACATCTTTTATTTTATTATGTATTCTTGAATTTACAAGGCTATTAATAATTATAATTTTTTATAATATAGTCTTTGAGTAGTCATAATATTATTAATATAAATATTTCTTATTAGTAAATCTAATTCATAAATAAAAATGAAGTGGTTGTTGCTACAAGTTGGTTTATACCATATAAGTCCCATTTATTGGATATTTCTATGGAGATGTAATCAATAGGATTTTCCTTTGACCATTCATTTTCCAATATCGTCTAATTACTTCTTGAGGGAAACCATTTATGGAAGTGATTCATGATCAATGATATCATGACCGAAACAATGTGTGTAGAACCACCCAATGGTATTATCCCCATCACGAATCTAACTCATAGAGAAAATTTATGTTTAAATGTGATTTTCATCAATACCCTAATTATATAATTATGTATATTTTATATTATAATTAATATATTATCTTCTTATCATTATTACGTTATAAATGATATTGACATTGACATGATAAGAAAATTGTACATTTGGTAATATGTTATTTCAATTTAGACATTCCTTTTGCTGAATTAATGGATTTTTTTGAATAATCTATATTTGAATAAAATATTATTATTAAATAATCTTTATTAAATTTAAATGATAAAATAATTTTTATGAAATAAAATTTAATTTTAATAAGGGTTCAAAAACAGCTATTTTCAAAAATTACTCAGTATTTCATAATAAATATTCACCTATATTTTTATGGTAAAAATACTTTTAAAAAAGTATTTTGATAAAATAAATATTATTCTCTCTATAAGAATGTTTAAATTATCCAAAGGTTATTTTTTCATAATTTTTTGATATAATAATGTTTTCATGTAATAATTACATTTGATATACATATATGGTGTATATAAGGACATCATAATGACCCAAAAATGATGTGATAAAATATATAAAGGTTATGCAAGACAAAATCAATGTTTCCCCTTTAAAATAATTTTAGTTTTTTTATTTTATTAATTTTTTAAATTCATTATTAATCCTACAAAACATATATTTTCTTTTAATATTTTTCAAGTGTTTATTTAAGAACATGAATCACATCCACATAACCAATGGTAACACGTTAATAATATATTCCAATAGAATTATAAAAAATTACAACCCACAGTATTTGGTAGACACCATTGTAAAAACCCATAGGAAGGTCCGTGGTTTCAATTTCTATATTATATTGAGTCAAATACCTGAGTTTGAGATATAATAAAGAACTCCCCCTATTTTCCAATAAAACCCCACCCAAGAACACCTAAATCTTCAATAAAAACCTGTGTCATGTGTCTTAAATCTTACTTAACCTCTATATAGATATCTAATGTTCTGCCATACACTTAATAATATCATACCTAACTTTTGGAATAACCATATTAATGTAAGGAATCATTTCCTTCTCCTCTTTATTTGGCCATCTTCTTTATTTTTTGTATTTTATTTCCAATTTCTATTTCTGGGATTTGTTTTTAGATGTACCTATTACATTTCATTTTATTTAAAAATCATGATATACCCATTCAATCTCACAAATCAGTTTTATGAATTTTTAAATTCTTTGGTAAAATTACTAAATTCTGTGTGATTGTTTCATGCACAACATCTGTGATGTCAATTCCATCACTATTTCTAATCAAGGTTATTTACCTAGAAAAAACTTTATTTATTTGACTGGGTAATTAAATGTATTTATTATAGAATCCAAGATCTTGTAATAAAACATGATTTAATTTGATCATATGTTGAATTTACTATATGTAACACTTATTCATATACATGATATGAAAGTGATGGGTGTGTCCAAAATTATATAGCGCTCCAATACATCGATAAATGTTTTAGTCTCATGGGGAATCATAAAAGAGATATAGAGTGAACTTAATCCATCAAGGAGATTTTTTTCACTATGTTGAAAAAAATTATATTTTCATCAGGTAATACCATGTTTATTCCCTTACTAGGCTTTATAGATTACCCATTTCTTATGATTATCCCCTTGATATCCAGTGCAGTTTTTAGTATGACATAATATTATGATCATGTTAAAGAAATTTTCAATAATGTTGATGTACCCTCTATATTATGTTGTTATGTAATTTATCTAATTACCCAAAGACACTACACTTCTCAATATTCTAGGTAGTATTGGGATTAATATTATGTAATAAATAATGAAATAGTTTATAATAAAAAAAGGGTTATCATAATTGGATATTGGGAATTTTTTTTAATATCATGGATATTAATATTCTATAATTAAAATTACATTATTATAAATCAATGTTTTTATTAAAAATGTTTTGGATTATCATTATAAATTCACGTTCCATTGGTAGTTTTTCTCATGCATAAAAATTTAAAGGAATATGGGAGAAATTTTTCTAAGTTTATACTCAATCACTATATGCACAACTATGTGGGCCAATAGACATGATTAAAAAGGATATAGTAAAAGAAAATATGAAATATATTGTTAGTGGAGAGATGTAGATCTTATTTGGATATATAAAAGGATGAATCCATTCAATTAGGTGATTATATGTGCTTCACATGTATTAATTTAATTTATGTTTTTATTGGTCTTTTTTACATTAGCATAATAATTATAAAATGGTTTTTTACATTACTAAATTTCAATGTTTAGAATAATTGTTTTTTATCATGTATGCATGGTAATATATTTTGGGATCCTTAATTTTGAGGGAATGATTCCCCAATGGATTAGTTTATCCCTTTACACTATTTTCCAGCATATGGTGATTATACAAATTAGTATGAGGTCAGATAGAGAGCTAATTCATGAACCATGATAGGAGCCCTTAGGTTAGGTCTTCATAGATCCATGTATTAGTGGAAAAAATTGTTGGCCAACATTTTTCTAAAATTTTATACTTTAACCATGTCATTATACTTAATTATTGGGCTTGTAATATTAATATTACATGGTTACATATCCTTCCACCTAATTATTCATCATTTTTTCTTCGCAATGGAACATGCTTGTTTATCCAACCATGACAGTTATTTGAGAAAATAGTAGTTTAAAAATACTAATTCAAAATTTACCCTTATAAACTAATATGAATTATTAGTTAACTATGAACCTAAAGCCTGAAGCCATCATTAACTAATTCAAATATCTATTTTTTCCATTCAATTCACTAAAAACATTCATCAAATACTATACTAAAATCAAATTGACACATTAATACTTCCATGGATAATTTTTGGAGAGAGAGAGAGATAAAAAATCAAGTCTCAACCTAGGGAATTTTTTACATATATATAAATTGGAACGAAGTATTATATTAATTTAAATATTACTCTTTTAAAAAAAAGTGATACTAAAGTATAAATTATTCAAAACATTAGGTAAATAATAATAATATATTACAAATATTATAGAATAATATTTAACTTAACCAATATTAGTAAATGTTAAACATTTTTAATATTTATTAAAAAACAAAAATAAATTTATTAAAATTATCAAACAATGTGGAAGTTGAAATAAATGTATTTTATATATATGATAAGAGATAATGTAATGTATTTCAATATACTCTATATCATAACAAAATATAATATATTGACTCATATAATATAAATAATACCTATTGGGTTCGAAATATGTAAAATAATATTTCTTATACATGTATGGATTGGTAGTATTTGTAACTCACATACTGGATGATGTTATAAGGGACTCTCATACTTCTATATGGGTACTTTTCCCAAATTTGACAAATATGACTCATTAAATTTGAAAAAAAATATTATAGTAGTCAGGGATAAAGAGTTATATGAATGAATTAATTTTAAAATACATTACATGTTAACTAGGAAATTTATCCCATTAAATATCTGATGGAATTATCAAACCACTTCCCATTCGTATAATAGAGTAAGATAATATAATAAAAGATTATGTTATGAATCATTTGGGATCACTAAGGCTGGTGATATAGTTTGTATGATCATTCAACGACTAACTAAATTTGTCTAATCTAAGAAATTTTTAAGTTCATACTATACATATGATCTGTGAAATATATAAAATTGAGATATAACCCTATTTTATTGAGTTTTTATAAGAATCACATGAAATAGATATTTGAGATTTACATATAAATTTTAGAAAGGAATTAAATGATATTTAAGTACATATGTGAAATTGTGTATGAATTCTTTACTATGAATCGATATACAATATAATTATTCCATAGGAATATTGTATTATATATAGAGAATTGAAAAAAACACTATGCAGGTGGGGAGGAACGTGCCTCATGTGCCTAGTGGTTTTTCACAAAATCATACTGTTACATCCTTCGTGCCTCATTCTCCTCTAATGTCCACAGCTCCGACGGCATTTTTCCTAGGCCTGAGCCCTCAGTTGTTGGATGTATACTGTAACACCCGAGACTTTTACGTTATATAAATCATCAAAGGAATCTTTTTCTACACAACACTTGCTTGGCTTGCTTTACACGCAATCGCGACCTTCCTCGATAGCTTGTGTCGTACGCAATACCGAGTTTCACTAAACAACAATATGCTATTAAAACTAGCCATTATGAATAGTAATAACCACTTTTTGAAATTTTAATTTTCAAAATGGACTTCATTTTTGGACTCAGAATATCGAAATTAGCCTAGGGTGAAATTTTGGTATTTTTCTGAAAACTTTCAATTTTTGATGAATAGTGAAACCACTAAGTGGTAGGTTAAAAACTGAATTTTGCATAAAACTTAATTTTACCGCTTCTGTGAATGGAATTTCGAAAATCCGACAGACACGGTTGATATCAGTAAGTAAAATGTGGTACAATGAGATAAAAATAATTTTTTGGTGAATAGTAACTTTTTACTTTTTTTACCGCGGTTAATAGTAAATAGGGTAACTAAGGGTAAATATGATATTAATATTACCCTAACACATGTCCTAATTCTATTGGATAAGTTTAATTCGACCAAAAACAACCTTATGAATAAAATATGACCATTTAGGCCCACATGGATTAGATTAGGACATTTATTATTAATTTATTTAAAGAAGGGTTAAAATGGTTAAAAATCAAAGTTTAATAAGTAAATCATTTTTAATATGGGGTTATACATAAGATAAATTCGACTATAAATATTCATTAGAAATCTAAAAAGATTTCCTACATAATGGTATTTTATTTGTAATTTTTAGACATCAAATAATTTAATTTATTTATGACACAAAGATGATTCAGTAATTATCTTATTAATGAAATATTGACATAATTGATGTTATAAACACCAAAATAAATGTAATTTGAGAATTTTTATGAATTCCACTAATTTTCTAGGTTACTATGATATATTAGTGTTGATTTAAGTAACTTGGTTCGAACATATAATTCTGTTATGACTTTCACAAAAATCATATATCAAATAGTGTCAAAATTGACACAAAATAGTTTTTAAATCAAATATTATATTACTAATTGTTATTTTATTCCTAAAAATCTAAGGTTCGGCCAAATGACTTAGATAAGGATATATATATTAATAATAAACAATTTGGGGTTCGTTTGGCATGTTATAGTAAGTGTATTAACCATATAGTGAAAGAAAACAAAAAGACACGGTAAAAGTTAAATTAATTAACTTAGAGTTAAATCTAATTGATAAGGTTAAAATAATACCCTAAACTTGTCTAAATCCTATTGGTTGATAGGATTTCGACCCATCCCTACTTTAGCTTCGAAATAAGACCCTTTGGAACCATTATAAACCGATTTTGACTTTAATATAAAATAATATTTTGAGATATTCCTAAGGTGCCCCTCTCCTCCCCTATAAAAGGACACCTCCTCCCCCTCCTCCTCACACCAATTTGAGCACTCAAGCTCGGCCAACCCATGACATTTTCTCCTCTACACTTCCCTAGAATAATCCTAGAGGTCCTGGTCTTCTCCAAAGACCAATCTTAGTTCCTTAAGTGGAGGATTCAAAGAGGCGTTCCAAAGAAGAGGTAATATCCATTACCGATCTTTTCAATTTCTTTCTTCTTCAACTTCTTCTTCTTTAGTTGTTTCATGATAAAGTAATAACATCAGTATTACTTACATACTGATATGTTATTATAAATATGAAACAACCCTAATTCACCTTCTATCCATCCTACGGAAAAATGAAATCACCGCGCGTGCGTACGTACGGAATACCGTCTCCACGCCGTGGTGTAATCTATTTTCCACCATCACCTTACAAGGATGGGTATAATGGTGTAATGAGTAAATATATATGATTATTATGAAGTAATATTGATACTGAAATAATATATATATACTCCAATACAATTCCACGATCATAGGAACGATATCATCACTCGTGCGTACGTACGGAATACCGTCTCCATGATGTGATGCGACTCGTTCTACATGATCTTCATTTCATAATGATTATATAAATGAATTGAATTAATGAATATGGTATATACTACACTAATACCATTCTGGAAATGAATTATATATAACCTAAAGATAAGAATAAGAATTTATTCGACAAAACATGCATAAGAACAATAATTTATAAAGACCCGAGTAACAAGTAACAATGAAATATTACTAACAAGAAGCTAATAATATGACCATATATGATATCATATCAATATGTATGATTCTTGAATAAGTCAATAACATTATTTAAACCATTATACAGGAGCTTCGGACACGAACAAAGCAAATCGGACCTAAGGTAAGGGAAATATCACAATCTCATTTTTATCCGAGATTGTTTATTCGTAAGTATTTACTGGGGTGTATTTTATCATCCACATCCATGTTTCATCAATATGTAATATTATTTCCATCCACCTACAATTGTTTTAATCCACTTTTACCCTTCGGTGAGTTTTTAGTAATATGTATGAAAGGAATCTTTTGTCGTTTTTCGTACGAGGTACATTTTGACTTTTCCGACAAAAGTACGAAGAATGTTTTTTTTTAACTTATACGGCTTGAATGTATTTTTAAAACATTATTTCCAAGAAGCTTCCTTTACAAGTTTTCAAGTTTATTTTTAATGAACTTCTTTTATTTTAAAGTCGTATGACATGTTATGATAGGAAAAATGTTTTTAAAGTAGAAATGATATTTTCCTCAAGAATGGAGTTCAAGTATTTTATCAAAATTATTTTCCATCTAAGATAATAAAAGGGTTCTGTTTTTATCCCTATTATTACATGGATTTGATTATGTTTTGATGGAAACATTTTTATGAATTCCTTTATCTTATATGAATTGTTTTATGATGTCATGTTGTTTAAGAATCCCATTTTTATTACATGGGTTACGCTATGATGTATGGTTTATGATTATGTGGCACACATAAGAAAGGATTCATTATAAGATGGGTGGGACCTATATCTCCCTCCAATGCATTGGGTAAAGATTTTATATCTCATGAGATAGACATGGCTGGAACGGAAGGTTATTTCGGTTCAGTGATACAGGACTGAAACGAGGAGTGAACTCGGTTCAGAAAGGGACTTTGTCTACTAAGATAGTCTTGGCAATGAGTCATGACTAACAAGAAATGATTTTCCATGATTATGTGTGCATGCCACAAAGTTTCAAGTTTTATGTTATGATTATGGGGATCTCATTTTCACTTCTATGATTTATTCCATGTTAAGATATTATGATCTCTTTTGCAGGTTTTGATTTTCAAAAAAATATGATATGATTTTTATTTCCTTTATTTTCCCTTGCTGAGCATTTGAGCTCACCCTTTTATGTTTTCTTTTCCCCAGGTCAGGAAGATGGATATTAAGTAGAATATGCTAAAAGGGACCCTAGATATGATGAAATAAATGGGAGACACTGTAGAAGATTTATGAACCAGTTGTTTATGTTTCCCAGTTTCTAAAGACACTATACCTATACGGTCCTTTGTGGTTTTGTCATATGTTGTAATAGGTGTGCTTCAATTTTGAAGTATTAACAATGTATGTAAAGTATGGGTCGTTATAGTTGGTATCAGAGGAAAAGTATAGTCAACCTTTGGAAACTAGGATGTGAAAGCCTTAGTAAGAACCCTAAGGATAAGTCTAAGCATAGAACACAATCTTAGAAATGGCCATGAATAACCTAGGATAAGACCATAAGCATGAAAATTTTATTCTTGAATTATGTGGTTTCCTATTATAATTAGTGTTGCTCACACTATTCTTCTTGGTTTTAGTCAATGGCTGGAACCCGAAGGAACCGTGTTAATGCGGAATGCGATGGGCAATGCAATGATTGTCCCCCTGAGCAACCAAACGATATGGGAGCTGGAATGCAAAATCTTGTAGCCATGCTCACACAACTTTCTCAAGCTATAAATCATGCAGGATTTCCAAACGAACAAAGGAGGGAGCAACATTCTGTTGAATCCTTCATGAGGCAGCGTCCACCTTCTTTCAGCGGGTCTACTGATCCATTAGTTGCTGAACAATGGATTAGTACTACTGAAAAGATATTTTCAGTTCTTCAATGTTCTGAGCATGATAAAGTCATCCTAGCAGTGTATCGTTTGGAAGGAGATGCGGATCAATGGTGGAATCTTGTTAAGAATACGAGGCAAAGGGATGAAATTGAGTCTATGGAATGGGACGAGTTCAAGAACTTATTTTTCAATAAGTACTTCCCTCTTATTCTCCGAACAAAGATGGAGAAAAAGTTCCTTGAACTGAAGCAAAGGGATGATGAATCTGTTAGTACCTATGAAGCAAATTTTACAAGACTTGCAAGGTACGCTTCTGGTATTATTATCCAACCTGAGATTAAGATCGATCGATTCTTTAGTGGCTTAAAACCAAGTCTTCGAAGGGCGTTAGCCATAAGGGACTTCAATAGCTACGAGGAAATCGTTCGATGTGCTCTCAAAGTCGAGATGGAGATTGGAGTAACCCATCAGTCACATGGGTTTGATAAGAAGAGGAAGATGGAATTCAAAGGAAACTCTAAAGAGCACACTGAAAAGAAGATGAACTTTCCATTATGCTCAAAGTGTGGAATGAAACATGGAGGGAGTTGTCTTAAAGGGACAAGTAAATGTTTTAAATGTGGAAAGGAAGGTCATCGGGCATTTGAATGCCGTGATAATGGGAAGAAGATGTCTAATGATGCAAACAAAGGAAGGGATACACAGAATGAACCTACTACACTTCAATGTTTCAAGTGCAAGGAGATGGGGCATTATGCCAATCAATGCCCAAATCCAAGGGTTGATGATGATGGTCGACGTCAACAAAATCTTAAGGCTAAAGACAAAGGAAAGTCACATGCAATTTCTATCAGCGATGTGGAGTACGATAACGATGTGGTGAAAGGTACACTTACCATCCACTCTAAAGTAGCAAATGTTTTATTTGATTCTGGATCCACCCACTCTTTTATTTCTGAAGACTTTTCTAAGGGTATCACTGTATTACCTCAACAATTAGATGTTGAGTTAGCCGTGACAACACCTAATGGCACATCAATCGCATCAAAAGTTTTTAATTCTTCTCCAATCGAAGTTTGTGGGAAAGTGCTTCCTGCAAATCTTGTGATCCTTCCTTTAGTGGAATTTGATGTGATTCTTGGCATGGATTGGCTTTCTCTACATGGAGCTCATATCAATTGCCAAAGAAGGGAAGTCACATTTCATATTCCAGATCAATCTACGATCATCTATCAATGCAAGGATGAACATAACCTTCCAGTGGAAATTTCTTCCATCTTATGGGTATTGATTCCACTAAATGAAGGTTATTTATCTCAAATGGTTGGTGAGAAACTCACGATTAAGAATATTCCCATTGTATGGGAGTTTGATGATGTCTTTCCGGAGGAATTGCCGGGTCTTCCACCAAATCCTGAAGTTGAGTTTTCAATAGAACTCGTACCGGGTGCTTTGCCTATTTCAAATACACCTTATAGAATGGCCCCAATTGAGTTGCAGGAATTGAAGAAGCAACTCCAAGAGAATCTTGATAAGGGATTCATACGCCCTAGTGCGTCACCTTGGGGAGCACCTGTTCTATTTGTTAAGAAGAAAGATGGATCAATGAGACTCTGCATTGATTATCGAGAACTTAACAAGATCACTATCAAGAACAAATATCCTCTCCCACGCATTGAAGACTTATTTGACCAACTACGCGGAGCTCAATACTTTTCCAAGATTGATCTTCGTTCAGGGTATCATCAATTAAGGGTCAAAAGGGAGGATATACCAAAGACGGCTTTCCGTACAAGGTATGGACACTATGAATTTATAGTGATGCCATTTGGTCTTACTAATGCCCCTGCTATCTTCATGGATCTAATGAATAGAGTCTTTAGAGACTATCTTGATCAATTTGTGGTAGTCTTTATAGACGATATTCTTGTCTATTCAAAGAGAAAGGAAGAGCATGAAGATCACTTGAGAATTATATTGAAGACCCTGAGAAAGGAGAAGCTTTATGCCAAATTTACCAAGTGTGAATTTTGGCTTCAAAAAGTTGCATTTTTGGGTCATATAATCTCAAAAGAGGGGATATCTGTGGATCCAGCAAAAACAGAGGTTATCGAAAGATGGTCGAGACCAACAACAGTAACTGAGATCCGAAGTTTTCTTGGTTTGGCTGGATATTATCGACGTTTTGTAAAAGATTTTTCACGATTATCTAATCCACTCACCAAGTTGACTCGGAAAGGAGTTAAGTTTGTCTGGACAGAGGAATGTGAAGAGAATTTCAAGGAGTTGAAAAGAAGGTTATCCAGTGCACCTGTGCTCACACTGCCTTGTAGTGGAGAAAGGTTTGTGATCTACAGTGATGCATCCAAGAAGGGATTGTGGTGTGTTCTTATGCAAAATGATATGGTGATAGCTTATGCCTCACGACAGTTGAAAATCCATGAGCAAAATTACCCAACACATGATTTGGAGTTGGCTGCGGTAATCTTTGCATTAAAGATTTGGAGGCATTACCTTTATGGTGAAAGGTGTGATATTTATACTGATCATAAAAGTTTAAAGTATATTTTCACACAAAAGGAGTTGAATATGCGTCAAAGAAGATGGTTGGAGCTGATTAAGGATTATGACTGCTCAATCCATTACCACCCTGGGAAAGCAAACAAGGTGGCAGATGCATTAAGTCGACAAGACCATGCTAGTTTATCCATGATGAGGATCACAAAAGATCCAATATTTATGGATTTACAAAGGATGGATCTTGGAATTATAATGGAAGGGGAAAAATCTTATCTTTCTCAAATGAATGTTCAACCATCTATACATGTGAAGATTAAAGAGGCACAGAAAGAAGATGTCGAGTTACAAAAGAAGGTGAGAAATGTTCCTGAATTCAACCTTGATTGTGATGGGATAATAAAGTTCAGGAATCGGGTTTGTGTTCCTCCCATCCCCGAATTATAGAAGGAGCTGCTGGATGAGGCTCATAGTTCTTCATTCTCTATTCATCCTGGAAGCACGAAGATGTATAGGGACCTGAAAGAGTACTTCTGGTGGGATGGCATGAAAAGAGATGTTGCTGAATATGTCTCTCGATGCTTGGTTTGTCAACAAGTTAAAGCTGAGAGACAGAAGTCTAAGGGGATGTTACAACCATTACCCATACCCGAATGGAAATGGGAAAACATCACTATGGACTTTGTCACAGGACTTCCTAAAACATCCAAAGGCAATAATGCTATCTGGGTCATAGTTGATCGTCTTACAAAGTCTGCACACTTCATTCCTATTAGAGAGGATTTCTCTCTAGATCAGCTTGCCAGGATATATGTAAAGGAAGTGGTAAGATTGCATGGAGTACCACTTTCTATTATATCTGATCGGGATCCGAGATTTACCTCGAAGTTCTGGCGAAGTCTTCAGCATACTCTGGATACAGAGTTGAGTTTCAGCACTGCTTATCATCCCCAGACAGACGGTCAGTCAGAGAGAACAATTCAAACCCTAGAAGATATGTTTAGAGCTTGCTCTATGGATTTCAAAGGAGGTTGGGATCAACACCTACCTTTGGTGGAATTTTCTTATAATAATAGCTTTCACTCCAGTATTCAGATGGCTCCTTATGAAGCTCTCTATGGAAAGAAATGCAGGACTCCAACTTGCTGGGATGAAGTTGGGGAAAGAAAGCTATTAGGACCTGATCTCGTTGATGAAATGGCAGAAAAGGTTAGATCTATTCAACAACACATAAGAGCAGCTCAGAGTCGACAGAAAAGTTATGCCGACAACCGAAGAAAAGACCTAGAGTTTGAAGTGGGTGATAAAGTGTTCTTACGAATATCTCCCTGGAAGAGGGTTATGAGATTTGGAAAGAAGGGGAAGTTGAGCCCTAGATATATCGGTCCTTTTGAAATACTGGATCGTGTTGGGAAGGTAGCTTACCGATTGGCGCTTCCACCAAATCTCTCTCAAGTTCACGATGTGTTCCATGTATCTCTCCTGAGAAAGTACATACCAGATCCTTCACATGTACTCAGCTCAGAAGTTGTACCGCTGGAGCAAGATATTTCTTATGAAGAACAGCCGATAGAGATTCTGGATCGTAGTGAAAAAGTCCTACGAAACAAGACCACTCGCTTTGTGAATGTTTTATGGAGAAACCACCAATTTGAAGAAGCTACATGGGAGCTTGAGGATATGATGAGGGAGAAGTATCCTCATCTGTTTGTTGCAAAGTGACGAATTTCGAGGGCGAAATTCTTTTTAAGGGGGGTAGAATGTAACACCCGAGACTTTTACGTTATATAAATCATCAAAGGAATCTTTTTCTACACAACACTTGCTTGGCTTGCTTTACACGCAATCGCGACCTTCCTCGATAGCTTGCGTCGTACGCAATACCGAGTTTCACTAAACAACAATATGCTATTAAAACTAGCCGTTATGAATAGTAATAACCACTTTTTGAAATTTTATTTTTCAAAATGGACTTCATTTTTGGACTCAGAATATCGAAATTAGCCTAGGGTAAAATTTTGGTATTTTTCTGAAAACTTTCAATTTTTGATGAATAGTGAAACCACTAAGTGGTAGGTTAAAAACTGAATTTTGCATAAAACTTAATTTTACCGCTTCTGTGAATGGAATTTCGAAAATCCGACAGACACGGTTGATATCAGTAAGTAAAATGTGGTACAATGAGATAAAAATAATTTTTTGGTGAATAGTAACTCTTTACTTTTTTTACCGCGGTTAATAGTAAATAGGGTAACTAAGGGTAAATATGATATTAATATTACCCTAACACATGTCCTAATTCTATTGGATAAGTGTAATTCGACCAAAAACAACCTTATGAATAAAATATGACCATTTAGGCCCACTTGGATTAGATTAGGACATTTATTATTAATTTATTTAAAGAAGGGTTAAAATGGTTAAAAATAAACGTTTAATAAGTAAATCATTTTTAATATGGGGTTATACATAAGATAAATTCGACTATAAATATTCATTAGAAAGCTAAAAATATTTCCTACATAATGGTATTTTATTTGTAATTTTTAGACATCATATAATTTAATTTATTTATGACACAAAGATGATGCAGTAATTATCTTATTAATGAAATATTGACATAATTGATGTTATAACCACCACAATAAATGTAATTTGAGAATTTTTATGAATTCCACTAATTTTATAGGTTACTATGATATATTAGTGTTGATTTAATTAACTTGGTTCGAACATATAATTCTGTTATGACTTTCACAAAAATCATATATCAAATAGTGTCAAAATTGACACAAAATAGTTTTTAAATCAAATATTATATTACTAATTGTTATTTTATTCCTAAAAATCTAAGGTTCGGCCAAATGACTTAGATAAGGATATATATATTAATAATAAACAATTTGGGGTTCTTTTGGCATGTTATAGTAAGTGTATTAACCATATAGTGAAAGAAAACAAAAAGACACGGTAAAAGTTAAATTAATTAACTTAGAGTTAAATCTAATTGATAAGGTTAAAATAATACCCTAAACTTGTCTAAATCCTATTGGTTGATAGGATTTCGACCCATCCCCACTTTAGCTTCGAAATAAGACCCTTTGGAACCATTATAAACCGATTTTGACTTTAATATAAAATAATATTTTGAGATATTCCTAAGGTGCCCCTCTCCTCCCCTATAAAAGGACACCTCCTCCCCCTCCTCCTCACACCAATTTGAGCACTCAATCTCGGCCAACCACTGCCATTTTCTCCTCTCCACTTCCCTAGAATAATCCTATAGGTCCTGGTCTTCTCCAAAGACCAATCTTAGTTCCTTAAGTGGAGGATTCAAAGAGGCATTCCAAAGAAGAGGTAATATCCATTACCGATCTTTTCAATTTCTTTCTTCTTCAACTTCTTCTTATTTAGTTGTTTCATGATAAAGTAATAACATCAGTATTACTTACATACTGATATGTTATTATAAATATGAAACAACCCTAATTCACCTTCTATCCATCCTACGGAAAAATGAAATCACCGCGCGTGCGTACGTACGGAATACCGTCTCCACGCCGTGGTGTAATCTATTTTCCACCATCACCTTACAAGGATGGGTATAATGGTGTAATGAGTAACTACATATGATTATTATGAAGTAATATTGATACTGAAATAATATATATATACTCCAATACAATTCCATGATCATAGGAACGATATCATCACTCGTGCGTACGTACGGAATACCGTCTCCACGATGTGATGCGACTCGTTCTACATGATCTTCATTTCATAATGATTATATAAATGAATTGAATGAATGAATATGGTATATACTACACTAATACAATTCTGGAAATGAATTATCTATAACCTAAAGATAAGAATAAGAATTTATTCGACAAAACACGCATAAGAACAATAATTTATAAAGACCCGAGTAACAAGTAACAATGAAATATTACTAACAAGAAGCTAATAATATGACCATATATGATATCATATCAATATGTAAGATTCTTGAATAAGTCAATAACATTATTTAAACCATTATACAGGAGCTTCGGACACGAACAAAGCAAATCGGACCTAAGGTAAGGGAAATATCACAATCTCATTTTTATCCGAGATTGTTTATTCGTAAGTATTTACTGGGGTGTATTTTATCATCCACATCCATGTTTCATCAATATTTAATATTATTTCCATCCACCTACAATTGTTTTAATCCACTTTTACCCTTCGGTGAGTTTTTAGTAATATGTATGAAAGGAATCTTTTGTCGTTTTTCGTACGAGGTACATTTTGACTTTTCCGACAAAAGTACGAAGAATGTTTTTTTTAAACTTATACGGCTTGAATGGATTTTTAAAACATTATTTCCAAGAAGCTTCCTTTACAAGTTTTCAAGTTTATTTTTAATGAACATCTTTTATTTTAAAGTCGTATGACATGTTATGAAAGGAAAAATGTTTTTAAAGTAGAAAGGATATTTTCCTCAAGAATGGAGTTCAAGTATTTTATCAAAATTATTTTCCATCTAAGATAATAAAAGGGTTCTGTTTTTATCCCTATTATTACATGGATTTGATTATGTTGTGATGGAAACATTTTTATGAATTCCTTTATCTTATATGCATTGTTTTATGATGTCATGTTGTTTAAGAATCCCATTTTTATTACATGGGTTACGCTATGATGTATGGTTTATGATTATGTGGCACACATAAGAAAGGATTCATTATAAGATGGGTGGGACCTATATCTCCCTCCAATGCATTGGGTAAAGATTTTATATCTCATGAGATAGACATGGCTGGAACGGAAGGTTATTTCGGTTCAGTGATACAGGACTGAAACGAGGAGTGAACTCGGTTCAGAAAGGGACTTTGTCCACTAAGATAGTCTTGGCAATGAGTCATGACTAACAAGAAATGATTTTCCATGATTATGTGTGCATGCCACAAAGTTTCAAGTTTTATGTTATGATTATGGGGATCTCATTTTCACTTCTATGATTTATTCCATGTTAAGATATTATGATCTCTTTTGCAGGTTTTGATTTTCAAAAAGATATGATATGATTTTTATTTACTTTATTTGCCCTTGCTGAGCATTTGAGCTCACCCTTTTATGTTTTCTTGTCCCCAGGTCAGGAAGATGGATATTAAGTAGAATATGCTAAAAGGGACCCTAGATATGATGAAATAAATGGGAGACACTGTAGAAGATTTATGAACCAGTTGTTTATGTTTCCCAGTTTCTAAAGACACTATACCGATACGGTCCTTTGTGGTTTTGTCATATGTTGTAATAGGTGTGCTTCAATTTTTAAGTATTAACAATGTATGTAAAGTATGGGTCGTTATATATACCCCCTGGGGGTCTTCAAACATTTCTCTTGAGAGGGATCGTGTGGCTCGGTCTTTCAAGGACGCTCTATGTCGCCCGTGTCCTGGAGCTTTGTGTCCTGTCCTCCTAGAGATTGTGTCGTTCTATAACTCGATCGTGAGGGATGGCTTGAGAAGGTTTCTAGTGGAACCAACTCTAGCTTTCAACGAGGAATTTTCATTCTTAGAATGGAATATTGTGGTGAGATATGGTTCTAAGAAACCCTCTCCCCCCATTTTTAAATGGTTTATGGACTCTTGGGATTTTCATGAGGGTTCTCGCGTCTCAGTGTTACACAGAAGCTCATTTTGTTTGTTTCTTCTGTCAGAGGTTCATTTTATCCATTCATGGTGTAATGCCCCCAAGGCATTGGGCCACTAGTGTTTAACCTATAATGCTGGTCGATGGAGGCTCATAGGGGGATGGAGAGTCCTTGCGCTGCAGTTTGAGTTAGTCTTCCAGGCCTGCCTCTCTCCTTTTAGAATGGTTCTTTCCTCAAGGCCATCAACAGAGCTATGGGAGGGAATCTTTTCATGACCTATCATACCCATCACGGGGAGGAGACCATGGTGGCCCGGATTTGTGTCAAACATGACCATTCTCTGCCAATTCTGAAGATGATCTCTCTGAATGTACTGGACTCCGTTGATTGGTCTCATGATATCGTTTTTCCAATGTTTTTGAGTTTTTGTTCATCTTGTATGATACAGGGTAACTCTTTGAAGATCTACCAGAAGCATCTAAAAGGGGGCTACCCCTATGGCCCTAAGAATCTTATTGTCCCATCTTCTTCTCGGACAAGGCTGGCCTCGCCTTCAGGTCATCTACAGGTGCTAGGGCCCATTGCATTCTCTCAAGATCTCTCTGCTTGTAAAAGTATTGTTCTTCCTCTTAGGATTACTATCGACCCTCATAGAATGTCACTAGTTCCCTATAACCCGCAATCCCCTCAGAGGGTACCCACACTATCTTTAGATTATTTGGATTAACCTGGATAATTGTTGTCGAAAGGAGCATTGCTGGATTTCTTTATAAGGGTGCTCAGGGTCACCTCAGCTGTAACATCCCAAGTAAGTAACGATTAATAAATTTTCTTATCAATGTCTATTTATGAATTTTATAGTGTTTTAGAGTCTTAAAATGAGGATAAATCCAATCTTTAGCATAGAATACTCTAATATTTTTAAAAGATTGTTTTACCACCTTTTGATGGAAAACCTTTTTTAAATCAAGAGTTTGACAATTTTATAAGGATTATTTTTCAAACAAAACGTATTCTTTAGAATTGGGACATTGAAATTTACTTTGGATAAATTTTTGGTATTTTTCTAGAATGTTCATTTGTTAATTAATAGTGAAAAATGTTGTATTTTAATTCAAAACCTCATTTTAATATAATTTATTTATATGGTTATATTATCTTTTTAAGTGGTTTTAAAGTGAAATTAGAATATATTTTTTTACCATTTAATCCACTGGTGGATATTATAATTAATTTAACTTTGAAATTGGACATAAACAATTGTCAATCTTTTGATAGATATTGTTTCTTAAAAACACTATTTGTTTTGACAGCAGGAATTAATTATAAAATTAATTAATGAAACTTATATGTTTTTAATGTTTTAAAATAGAAATAATTTTTGAATTAGAAATATCAAATATATCTTAGGGTGAATTTTTGGTATATTCATGAAAAACTTCTTTTTTTGATGAATAGTGAAACCACTAAGTGGTAGTTAAAAAAACTGATTTTTTATTTAAATGAAACTTTGAAACTTATGTAAATTGAATTTACAAAATCCACCATACATGGTTGTCATTAATAAGTAAAATTTGGTTCAATGGGAATAAAATAATTTTTGGTGAATAGTAGCTCTTGCGTTTTATTAACCGCGATTAGAGGTAATTAGGGTAATTTAAGGTAAAAATAATGTTATAATAATATGAAAATACATTGAAACATTTCCTACCATTATTGGATGAGTCATGGCCGACCATGACAATCCATGGGTCAACTTGGGGTCCCCATGGAGCCACCTGTTTCAGAAAATGACATTAATAACTTTATTTAATGTAAAAATAAAAGTGTCACAAAGATGTATTGTTTTACTAAAACAATTTTTACAAGGGGTTATACAAGTCATATTTTTTACTATAAATATTCATTAGAAATATAAAAATAATTCCTATGTCATGATATATTTTTTATAATTTTTAGACATTAAATAAATAAATTTATTTTTGACACCGTGATGATGCAGTGATTACGTCATTAATGATCGATTTAAAGAAAGTGGAATGATAAGGTAAAATATATGACATAAACTTGTCAAAAACCTATTTTATGAGTGGATTTCTAACCCTTATCACCTTATCCTATAAATATATCATTGTGGGACATTTAAATTCCGAAACTCATTTTAAAATAAAGTAACATTTCATGACTTTCCAAGAATTCCCCTCCTCCCTCTTATAAAAGGCCCCCACTTCTACCCCCTTACCCACACCTCTCAAGCCTTTAGATCGACCAAAATATGCTCATTTTATCCCTCCAAATCCCTCTACTCATCATATAAGCCTTAACTTGGGCATAAATCTCTTCAAGAAACCATTTTGGTTCAAACCAAGGGGAGTTACCCGATTTAAAGATAATGTCTTCTCTTATGTTCTTTTGTTTTATTTTGCTTCTCCAACCCCCTAAACTATTTTTATTCATTTATTTTGTAACAAAACTAGTATCATCAATATACTAGGATTTTGTTATGATATGTATTAGATCTACACTTACACACACCTCCATCTAATGGTTAAATAACATACTGTTTCTGTGAGTGGCGAATTACTGACTCACGAAATGATTATTGTTCAATATTCTTTTAACACCTTTCAATGTGGCCATTAATATTTCACTATATTAATATATGATATATACTATGTTTATATTTTCCTTATGATTCTGTATTTTTTATTTATGGCATTCTTTTATCGTTTCCATTATGGGTAAACGCGATAATTTCATTTTATGAAGTGCGGACTACCGCCCCATCAAGGTTAGTTGATTCGTTAATGCCATATGTGGGATGAATAAAATATGGAGTTAATGATGTTATATATTATATTATACTGGAATTATAATATACCTTTATATCATTATGATTTCAGTCCATTAAATATGAAATAGAAATGAAAGTAGCGTTCATGAGTATGTACGGCTTACCGTCTCCATGAACGGTGCATTTAATTTCATACCTCTAAATGTAATGTAATATTATAAATGCATGTATATACTGGATATATATGATATATAAGATATATAAATCATTAATAAAATTCTGGATATACTGGATACTTTACAACATGAAAAAATTGTAATTATAAGAAATTTATTTTTGACTCAAGTACCAAAGATCGACAAAATGACGGTTATTAACTTAAATAATTACATAATGTTCACAACATGGTAATAAGTGATATAAAAGGAATAATGAACTTGAAAATTGTTCTTAAAAAATTATAAATTAACTCTATTTTATTATTCTGGAAATTAAAGAACTATTGAGTCAAGTCAGACACACGGTAAGGGACTTCGTCTCAATCTCCTATCATTGTAGCATATTTTGTTTTATACAAAAAAAAAATTTATATGGTGTATAAACCCCTTTGACTTTGACTTTTATTCATAAGGAATATTTTTGTACAAAATGTTTTAATAAATGACAGAAGGAATGTTTTTTCTTACCTATGCGATAACAATGAATTATACGCCACCATGACCATTATTTTAGTTTCGACTTCCTCTACAAGCCATAAATTTTTTAAATGAAAAATAAATACCCTGCTTTAATTTTCTTTTATTTTTGTATTGAAAATGGTTTTGATTATTTTTTTATTATATCAATGTGTTGTATTTATATCATGTGATTGAAATGTTGAAATGTTATATTTCCTTTATGCATGTTTTAAGTGATACGATTATGTTATGGTTCTTGGTCATTTTTTGTGAAGACGGGTTGTTCTGTGATAAAATAAAGGTAGGTGAGCCTAATATAGCTCTCCAATTCATTGGGTCATGTGAAGGAGTTAAATGCTAAGGTTTCTCCAAAGAGATTTAAGAAATATACTGTGAAGGGTATTCCAAACGTAACCATGAGGGTTAGTCCCTATGACTATTATGAATACCTCAAGCTACCTTTATTTTTTTATGATTTCTATGAGTTATTCATAAATATTATGATTTCATGAGGTTTGTTAAAGTGCTTCTGTTTTATGAGTAAAGTATGATTTCATTGATTCTTATGTATACACTGACTAAGGTTTTCTTTCCATATTTTTATATCACATATTGATCGTTTTATGCTTGTCCCATGTTTTTGAAATGTTTTTTACATGTCAAGGGAAAAGTACATGATGTGATGATAGTGTCGAGGATGTTTCAAGAAATAATCCAAGTTTTATTTTAAAAATGTTTCATTTGATGGGAAAAGTGAATATTGTCTTTGATGTAACCACCTTGTTCAAATGTGGAATATAATTCATGATTTATGATCTAATTATCTAAAAATCTAAACAAGAAAATATCCTCAATGTGTATTCTTGAAATAACTCAAGATTATCTAATGTTTGAGGCTGGGGCCTTATAGTTGGTATAAAAGGTCGGTTTAGATAACTTTAGGAGTTATAATTCTATTAAATTATTTTCCAGAAATATTTTTTCTTCATTATGGTCAAATTGAAATGATATTGCATTTTAAGATTACCTTGTTGCTTCATATAAGACATGTTTTTTCAAAATGGTTTTCCATTGAGGAAAAAGGGATGTAGTTCTAGGAAGGAATACAGAAGTAAATGACCTTCTGAATCAGCATCCTGAGATGGTCGGAATTGGAACTGAATAGTTTGTTGTAGTAATGGAACAATTGACTCAAGCGATAAATGGTGGTGTTATCCATGCACGAGATCAGCCAGATCAACCGAAAAGGAACATATCAGTTGTGGAACATTTCAGGAGGCATCATCCCCCATCATTTAGAGGATCATCTGACCCTATGCTAGCTGAAGGGTAGATTAAAGCACTGGAGAATATTTTCTATGTCATGGGGTGTTCATACAATCAAAAGGCTAGTCTTTCAGTTTACCGTTTAAAGGGTGAAGCAGATCAGTGCTGGTCGATGGTTAATAATATCAGGGACGATGATGAGATTGATGCTCTCGAATGGGATGGATTCAAAAGTATGTTTCTTGAGAAAATATTTTCCTAAGGCTTTTCCACATAGGATGGAAACAAAATTCTTGTAATTGTGGCAAGAGGACGACATAATGGCTATTTATGAAGAAAATTTCAGTCGATAGGAAAGGTATGCTCCAAATTTTATCCGAGACCATGATTGTAAAATCAATCGTTTTTACTCAGGATTAAAGACAAAATATCAAAGGCAATTAGCTTCTCGTGAGTTCAAATGTAATGAAATGATTGTTCTATGTGCTGAGAAGGTGGAAATGGAGTTTGTCGATGATCAATTGTTCTATGACAACCAACAGAAGAAGCGACCATGGTGGCAGGATAAAGGGAAGAATCATTCAATAAAAAGTGATGGTAAGAAAACTATGTTTTCAGTTTGTGATAAATGTGGTAAAAATCATGTTAGTGAATAACTTTTGAATTCTGTAAAGTTATACCCATGTGGTAAGATGGGACATAAGGCGCGTGATTGCACTGGAAAAAATCAGGTTCATGGTATGACGAAATTTTATTTATAGTTACTGAAATGTTTCAAGTGCAATGAGATGGGTCATTATGAAAACAAGTGTTCGAAAAAGAGCTCAAATGATGGGAAGCATTCAGACTACAAGCAGAAAGGTGTGGTGAAATACTTTTCAACAACTTCAGTAGATGTTGGGCAATAAAATGAAGTGGTATCTGATACTTTGTTTGTTTTTTCATATTATGCCAATGTGTTGTTTGATTCTGGGTCTACACATTCTTCATCTCTAATAAATTTTCTAGTAAATTGGGAAATCCATCTCATGAAATGACTCCTGAACTTGTGGTAAAAACACCTGGTGGGAATGTTGAGGAAAAAAGGATTCATAATAATCTCCCTACCCTTATCTTTGGAAAGAATCTACTTGGAAACCTTTTTGTTTTACATCTAGTAGAGTTTGATGTTATCTTGGGTATGGATTGGCTCTCTGTTTACCATGCTATGAATGAATGTAGAGCTAAAGAAGTTTCTTTTCAAGAATAATTTCAGTTTGTGTACAAGAATGAACACTAACTGTTGATAACATATCAATAGGCTGATAAACTTGTAAAAGATGGAAATGAATGTTACCTTGCACATATTGTTGAAAATAAAGGAACCATTCATATTAATGATGTTCCATTGGTAAATGAGTATCCTGATGTTTTTTCTGATGAGTTTCCTGGAATAATAATAGATTGGGAAGTTGAATTTACTGTTGACTTAGTTCCTGATGCTAAGCTAATTTCAAAACCCCTTTATCGAATGGATCAAATTGAACTTTTAGAGTTGAAGGAGAAATTGAACAATTTATTAGATAAAGGTTTCATTCGACCTAGCCCATCACCATGGGGTGCTCCTATCTTATTTTTTAAATATAAAGATGGTTTTATGAGACTTTTAATTGATTATAGAGTCTTGATTAACATCACTATTAAGAACAAATATCCTTTGCCTCATATCAATGATTTATTTGATCAGCTCCAGGGAGATCAGTATTTTTCAAAGATTGACCTGAGATCAGGGTACCATCAGTTAAAGGTAAAGGAAGCAGATATTCTGAAGACTTCATTTCATACAAGAGATGGCCTTTATGAATTTTTAGTAATGAATTTTGGGTTAACCAATGCACGTGTTGTATTCATGGAACTTAGGAATAGAATTTCCATGAGTTCTTGGATAAGTTTTTGGTTGTTTTCATTGATGATATTTTGGTGTTTTTTAAAATTAAAGAGGAGCATGAAAGTCATTTAAGGGTTATTTTGAAAACCATAAAAGAAATTGAAATTTTATGGAAAATTCAAAAAGTGCGAATTTTGGTTGCAAAAAATTTCATTCCATGGTTACAATGTTTCTAAAGATGGAATAACTATTGATCCTGAAAAAACTAAAGTTGTCGAAGAATGGCCAAGAACAAAAAATGTAACTGAGATTCATAGTTTTCTTAGTTTGACAGGCTATTAACGAAGGTTTGTTAAAAATTTTGCATGGTCATCTAGCCCATTGACTAAGCTAACTCGGAAGGGTGTTAAATTTATCTGGAAACAAGAATGTGATGATTGTTTTCAAGAATTGAAAAGAAGATTGGTGAATGGCCTAGTATTGGAACTACCTTCTAGGAATGGTGAGTTTGTTATCTACAGTGATGCTTCATTGAAAGGACTCGGTTGCGTCCTAATGTAGAATGATCAGGTAATTGCTTATGCTTCACGTCAGTTGAAAACTCATGAGATAAATTACCCTACACATGATTTGGAATTAGCTACAGTTGTTTTATCTTTAAACATTTGGAGGCATAATTTGTGTGGTGTAAAGTGTAAAATATAGACCGATCACAAAAGTTTAAAGTATATATTCACTCAGAAAGAATTGAACATGAGACAAAAGAGATGGCTGGAATTAATCAAGGATTATGATTGTACAACTCATTACCATTCGGGAAAAGAAAATAACGTGGCAGATGATTTGAGTTGAAAAAGTAATGCTTCATTAACAATGTTGAATTTGGAATGTGATCTTTTAGTTGAGGATTTGATGAATTTTGGCATGGATGTTGTTTGTGCAGGAAATTCTTCTATTTTGTTTCAGGTATCAGTGAAATATTTTCTATCATACAGAATTATGCAAGCATAGAAGCAAGACAATGAGTTGTAGAAAAAGGTAGAGTTGGTTCAGAAGGGTATATTACCTGAATTCAAAATTGATAATGATAGTGTTTTGAGATTTTGGAAGAGATTGTGTGTGCCTTGTGATTCATAGTTGAAGAGAGAGTTGTTATGTGAAGCTCTTAGTTCTCCATTTTCAGTTTATCCAGGCAGAACTAAGACGTAAAGAGATCTTCGGGGGTATTACTAGTGGGATGGAATGAAAAGAGATATTTATGATTTTTCTATGAAGTGTTTGACTTGTCAACAGGTTAAAGCAGAGCGACAATTACTGAAAGGGATGCTTTAGCCTTTACCAGTGCCAGAGTGGAAATGAGAGAATATATCCCTGGACTTCATTGCGGGGTCACCAAAGACACCTCGAGGTAATAATGAAATCCGGGTTATTGTTGATCGCTTGATTAAATCTACTCATTTCCTTGCTTTACGTGATACTTTTTCTCTAGATCAACTTTCTCGTTTGTATCTTAATGAGATAGTCAGGTTACACAGAATTCTACTCTCCATTATATCTGATAGTGATCCCAGGTTCACTTCTAACTTTTGGAAAGGCCTTCAGAAGTCGTTGGGTACTGAATTAAATTTTAGTACAGTTTTTCATCTTAAATCAGATGGGAAGTCAGAATGAAAAATTCAGACTTTGTAGGATATGCTACGTGCTTTTTCGATGGATTATCAGGGAAGTTGGGACCTACATCTTTCATTGGATGAGTTTTCTTATAATAACAGTCTTCATTCTAGTATACAGATGGCACCATTTGAGGCATTATATGGTATGCAGTGTCGAACTCCTTCTTTTTGGGATGAAGTAGGTGAAAGTAGTTTGATGGGACCAGAATTGGTAGAAGTGTTGGCAGAAAAAGTTCAGCTAATACAGAAACACATGAGAACAGCTCAGATCAGGAAGAAATTTTATGCGGATAATAGGAGTAAGGGTCTCTCTTTTGAGGCAGGTGATCATGTTTTTCTCAATGATTCACCATGGAAAAGTGTGATGTGATTTGGTAAGAAGGGAAATATGAGTCCAAGGATCAATAGAACATATGAAATTCTGGATATATTTGAATTAGTTGCATATCGAGGGGCTTTACCTCCAAATTTATCTTAGGTAAAAAATGTTTTTCATGTTTCAATGTTAAGGAAGTACATGCCAGATCTATCTCATGTTTTGAGTCCAGAGGTAGTTTAGATGGAAGATAATATATCTTTTATAGAACAAGCAGTCTAGATTCTTGACCACAATGAGAAAGTGTTGTGGAATAAGCTGATTCATCATGTAAAGGTTTTGTGGATAAACAACATGATTGAAGAGGCAACATGGGAATATGAAAATGCAATGATGGATAAATACCCCCACTTATTCGGTATGTAAATAAACTGCGGGGATACAATTTTCTAAAGGGGGAGTTATGTAACATCCCATGTAAGTGATGATTAATAGATTTTCTTATATATTTCTATTTATGAATTAGATAGTGTTTTAGAGGCTTAAAATGAGAATAAATCTAATCTTAAGTAAAGAATACTCTAATATTTTTAAAAGATTTTTTACCGCTTTTTGATGGAAAAACATTTTTAAATCAAAATTTTTACAATTTTATAAGATCTATTTGTCAAAATAACTTATTTTCAGAATTGGGATAGTGATATTTACTTTGGATACATTTTTGGTATTTTTCTGAAAATGGTAATTTTTTAATGAATAGAGAAAAATGTTGTATTTTAATTCGAAACCTCATTTTAATCTAATTTATTTATATTGTTAGATTATTTTTTTAATTGGTTTTAAAGTTCAATTATAATATGTTTTTAACATTTAATCCAATTGTGTACATTATAATTAATTTAACTTTGAAATTGGACATAAACAATTGTCAATATTTTGATAGATATTGTTTCTTAAAAACACTTTATTTGTTTTGACAACGGGAATTAATTATAAAATTAATTAATGTAAATTATATGTTTTGAATTTTTTAAAACAGACATCATTTTTGAATTCAAAATATCAAATATAGCTTATGGTGAATTTTTGGTATTTTCCTAAAAAACTTCAATTTTTGATGAATAGTGAAACCACTAAGTGGTAGTTAAAAAAACTGATTTTTTGTTTAAATGAAACTTTACCACTTCTGTAAATTGAATATCAAAAATCTGACATACATGGTTGTCATTAGGAATTAAAATGTGGTTCAATGGGATTAAAATACTTTTTGGTGAATAGTAACTTTTCAGTTTTATTAACCACGATTAGAGGTAATTAGGGTAATTCAAGGTAAATATAATGTTATAATAATATGAAAATACCATGAAACACATCCTACCCTTATTTGATGAGTCATGGCCTACCATGAAAATCCATGGGTCAACTAGGGGACCCCAGGGAGCCAGTTGGGTAAGATAATGACATTAATAACATTTTATTTAAATTAAAAATATATGTGTCACAAACATGTATTGTTTTACTAAAACAATTTTTACAGGTTGTTATTCAAGTAATATTTTTTAATATAAATATTCATTATAAAGATAAAAATATTTCCTACATCATGATAGTTTTTTAATAATATTTAGACATTAAATAAATAAATTTATTTATGACACCATGATGATGTAGTGATTATGTCATTAATGAACGATTTAAATAAAATGAAATTATAAAGTCAAATCTAAGATTTAAACTTGTCAAAAACTTATTGGATGAGTGGATTTAGAACCCTTAACACCTTATCCTAGAAATATATCATTGTGGGACCTTTAAAATACTAAACTCATTTTAAAATAAGGTAACATTTCATGACTTTCAAAGAGTGCCCCTCCTCCCTCTTATAAAAGGCCCTCACCTCTACCCCGTTACCCACAACTCTCAAGCCTTTTCCTAAACCAAACTCTACTCATATTATCTCTCCACATCCCTCTCCTTATCCTAGAAGCCATACCTTAGGCAGAAAGATCTTAAAAAACCCTTTTGGTTCAAACCAATTTGGATTTACCTGATGTAATGGTAATGTCTTCTCTTATGTTCTTTTATTTTATTTTGCTTCTCCAACCCCCTAAACTATTTTTATTCCTTTATTTTGTAACAAAACACATATCTCCAATATACTAGGATTTTTTTATGATAATTATTTGAGCTACACTTACACACACCTACATCTAATGGTTAAAGAACATATTGTTTCTTTGAGTGGTGAATTAGTGCCTCAAGAAACAATGATTGTTCAATATTCTTTTTACACCATTCATGGTGTCCATTATGATGTCACTATATTTATATATGATATATATTATGTTTATATTTTCTTTATGATTCTGTATTTTTCATTTATGGAGTACCATTATGGTTTCCATTAAGGGTAACCACGATAATTTCATTTTAGGAAGTGCGGACTACCGCCCCCTGAAAGTGATTTGATTCGTTAATGCCATATGTGGGATGTATAAAGGATGGATTTAATGATTCTATATATGATATTATACTGGAATTATAATATACCTTTATTTCTTTATGATTTCATTCTATTAAATACTAAATAGAAATGAAAGTAGCTTTCATGCGTACGTACAGCTTACCGTCTCCTTGAACGGTGCATTTCATTTCATACCACTAAATGTAATGTAATAATATAAATGAATGTATATAATGGATATATATGATATATATTATATCTACATCATGAATATAATTCTGGATATAATGTATATTTTTACCACATGAACAACTTGTAATTATAAGAAGTTTATTTTTGACTCAAGTACCAAAGTTCGACAAAATGACAGTTATTAACTTAAATAATTACATAATGTTCATAACACGGTAATAAGTGATATAAAAGGAATAATGAACTTGTAAAAAGTTCTTAAGAAAGTATAAATTAACAATAGTTTATTATTCAAGACATTAAAGAATGATCGAGTCAAGTCGGACAAAAGGTAAGGGACTTCATCTCAATCTGATATCAGTGAGGCATATTTTGTTTTATACACAACTCTATTTTATACGGTGTATAAACCCCTTTTACTTTTACTTTTATTCAAAGGGAATTTTTTTGTATGAAATGTTTTACTAAACGACAAAAGGAATGTTTTGTCGTACGTATGCGGCGACAACGACTTCTCCACAACTGTGACCATTATTTGAGTTTCGGCTTCCTCTACAAGCCATAACATTTTAAAATGAAAAATAAATTCCATGTTTTACTTTTCTTTTATTTTGGTATTGAAAATGTTTTTGATAATGTTTTTATTATATCAAGGTGTTGTATTGATATCTTGTGATTGAAATGTGGAAATGTTATGTTTCCTTTATGCATGTTTTTCATGATACGATTATGTTATTGTTCTTGGGAATTGTTTATGAAGACGGGTGGTTCTGTGATAAACTAAGGGCAAGTGAGCCTGATATAGCTCTCTAATGCATTGGTTTACGTGAAGGAGTTAAATGATAAGGTTTTTCCGAAGAGATTTAAGGAATATATTGTGTTGGGTATTCCAATAGTAACCATGAGTGTTAATCCCTACGAATGTTATGAATGCCTCAAGTTATATTTATGTCTTATGATTTCTATGAGTTATTCATAAATCTTATGATTTCATGAGGTATGTTAAAGTGCTTATGTTTTATGAGTAAAGTATGAGATCATTGATTCTTATATATACACGGACTAAGGTTTTCTTTCCATATTTCTATATCCCTTACTGAGCTTTTTATGCTCATCCCATGTTTTTGGAATGTTTTTCCCAGGACAAGGGAATGGTGCATGATGTGATGATAGTGTCGAGGAAGTGTCAAGAAAGAATCCTTGTTTTATTTTAAATATGTTTCATTTGATGGGAAAAGTGAATACTGTCTTTGATGTAACCACCTTGTTCAAATGTGGAATGTAATGCATGATTTATGATCTAATTCTCTAAAACTATAAAACTGAAAAGATCATCAATGTGTATTATTGAAATAACTCATGATTAAGTAATGTTTAAGGTTGGGGCCTTATATCATCATCCTTTCCTTGTTCACCACTGATGTTTCTCTAGTTTCTGGTTTAGGAGAAGTGGCTCAGCATAGGGTGAGTGATGATCAGGTGCCCCCATTTCCCTTTCCGGTCGGGCTTCTTGTAGGCTCCAAGTCTCTAGTATGCAGTGCTCCACTGGCTAGGGGGGATTTCATAGGGATAATCCCCATGTATAGACCGGCTGTATGGGGAGAAGAGGTTTTTCTGTCTCTTTTGGCCCTTGCAGGTAACAGGGTTCTGAGCAGGTTGCGGTTACATTAGGGCTGGCTTTCCCGGAGGAAGGTGGGTTCCCAAAGTACCCCTCTGGGACTCTTTCCCCTTTCTCAGGAATTCCTGATTTGAGTCCAAGAGTGTGTACAAGATAGATGAATATGAGACTTCAGGATAGGGTGTTGTACCTATCCCCTGCGAAGATGACCATGGTGCTTGGGGCCAAAGCTAGGTCCCCTTTGTTTTAATTTTTCTCATGTTGATATGGAACTCCCATGGGATCAAGGAAAGGGTGAAAACAGATTTCATTTATTCGGAGTCTAAGAAACACAATGTCATGTTATTTGCGATTATGGATCATAAGTATAACCCTACTATGATTCAGGATTTTACTCGGAAGATCAATATGTATTCCTCCATGCATGCGGCTTCGGCCAACAACCAGATTTGGTTATTCTAGAATAAAGATGTCTCGGTGGATGTAATCCAATAGGGAGACCGGAATATCCTGGAAAAGGTGTCATGTGATGGCGACTTTCTGTTCATGTCCTTCATTTACGGAAGCTATGTTGCTCAGATAAGGGAGGTGATGTGGTCAGAGATGAATGGGTTTGACCCCGGTGGCCAGCCCAGGCTGGTTTGATGGTATTATAATATCATGACACGGCCTAACGTGGGTAAGGGGAGAGGCGATTTTCCAAGGAGGGATATCTTGTCTTTCTTGCATTTTATGGCGGGTAATGATCTGATAGACTTGGGGTACTCCGGTGACCCTTTCACATGGTGCAACAGTCATAGGTGGGATTGTCGATGCTGGAGTATACTCGACTTACGCATTGCCAATGTTCACTCCATCGCTAGGTTTCCAGAGTCCATGGTTACCCAATTCACTCGAAGTATTCCTGACCACTCTATTCTCCTTTTACCTCTCCACATGTTGGAGGATTCTCGGGCGCATTTCAAGTCTTCCAATCAGTGGGTGTGCAACCCGGACTACCATCGTGTGGTGTCGAAGGCCTGGAGTGAACTATCTCGGGGCCACACATGGGTGGCCTATCACTTAATGTTGAGGAGTCTGAAGCAGGCCCTAATGCATTGGGCTAGATCTTTTCCCCCTTATGATCAATACATTTCTATGCTCAAACAGAACATCGAGAGATTGGAGGTCAGTCTCAAGGAGAGTTGGGATGATGTGGGGTTTCAGGAACTCTTGGAGATGAAGGAGGCTCAAGAAGTGTTGATTCTTTCTTAAGAATGAAGGGAGAGAGAGTGTTCTAGGACATAGTGGCTCCGACTAGGAGACAATAACACCACATATTTTCATTCTTGAATTCGGGAGAGGAGGTGGGTTGTGAAACCCAACCTTACTATGGATGATGGCACATTCTATGATAATAGGAAGTTGGTCGGGGGGGTGGCACTAGCATTTTTTAAGGACCTCATCACGGGCATGAATGAGAATACATCTTGTGGTTTTCCTTCGGGGGAGGCGCAGCTCTTGGAAGGGTTTCCGAACATTGTCTCAAATAATGATAATGATCTGCTTAAAGGTATTATAGAGGAAGAGGAGGTTCATGGGGCCATGTGGAACCTGAAACTGAAAAGCGCGGCGGGTCTAGAAGGGTTCTCAGGTTCTTTTTACGGAGGCTCGTGGGATGTTTTTAAAAGAGAGCTTACTCTGGGTATCCAATATATCTTCCATCGAGGGGTCCTTCCTCGGATCGTATCGACGATGACTTAGGTTGTCTTTCCAAATATAAATGTTCCATCTTTCCTCACGCACTACCATCCTTTTAGTATTTCCAATATCCCCTATAAAAGTATTAGCTAGAATTATCAATCAGAAGTTGTCTTGTATGCTCCATCGGTGGGTATCTGTGGAGAATCCTAGATTTTTTCTTGATCTCTTGATTCAAGAGGACATGTCGATGGCACCGGAGATGATGAGGGATTTGAATACAAAATCTCACGATTCTAATGTGGCTTTCATTCTCGACATGAGAAAGTCATATGATAAGATGGAGTGGGGCTTAATGAACAAGGTTCTCGCCAAGATGGTTTTTTCCAATTGGGCTTGTGATATCATTTTTAGGTGACTTTGATGGTCGTTGATGGTGGTGTCCTTTATTGGAAGATCGCATGGTTTTTTCAAGTCTTTGTGTGGCCTTGGAAAGGTGATCCATTATCACCAAGCATTTTTATCCTGATTCAAGACTCCCTTAGAAGACTAGTAAATAAAGGGGTTGCTAGTGAAGATATTCATCAATTCCATGGAAATCATGGCCTTCCTTCAACATAAAATTTGATGTATGATAAAGACATGATCATCTTTATGAATGATGGGTTGAGGTCAATCAGTGCACTAAACAATATTCAGGTGGATTACAGCCGCTGGAGTGGGCAGGTTGATAACAGAGAGAAGAGTAGTTTCTATATATCTAACTCATGTGCTTCAAGTAGGGTGGACAGGTTGAGTGGCGAGCTGGGCATGGGGCAAGGGTCTCTTCCAATGGAGTATCACGGTACACCAATATCCTCAGGAAGGCTGTGAACTAGGGACTTCGACAAAATGGTGAACAAGATGATGGACTGAATTCTGAACTAGAAAAATGACTTCTTATCTTTCAGAGGTAAGATTACTTTGGTGAATAGTGTTCTCCCAGCTATCCTTGTGCATTCTATGGCCTCTAGTAGTGTCACAAAGGGGGTTATTAGGCTCATTAACATAATCCTCACTCGGTTTTTCTAGGATGGCTTGTCATAAGGGAAGTAGTAGTGGGTGCCATGGACAAGGATGACTCAGCCTATCATCGAATGATATATCAATGTATGGATTCAAGAGGATACATTCCATGCTATGTGTACAAAGTTATCCTGGGATTATATTGAGGAATGCACCCGATGGGGGAGGAACAAGTCTCAATGGTTCAAGGCTGGTGCTGCAGTTCCTCCGCCCATGGGTTCTCCCTTGTGGTCCTCGGTTTGTTGTATTATCCTGACTAACCATCCTCAATCACGATGGATTATTGGGGAGGGGAGTATTATCTTTTGGCAACATAACTGGTCAGGCAGTGTGTTTGGGTACGTAGGATGCCTAACTCCTTTAATCTCCTTCAGGGATGCATGCATACACCCTATGTTTTCTACGTCGGTTCTGGACGCACCTCAACTGGCAGTGTTTGACTCTGTCCTTATGAATTCCGAGAAAGATAGGTGTGTTTATACTCCTTCCACCTTAGGTAACTTCAACTCAATGGATTTCCATAGGAGTACAATGTCACAGGGGTAGCATTAGAGCTGGAATAGAGTGGCGTGGGGCATTAAAATTCATACTAAACTCAACTTACTCACCTGGAGGATCTGGTATAATGTTATACCCTCTGATGTCAATATTAAATCCTTAGGCATAAGCATGTCTTCCTCCTGTCACTACTATGTGAACAAAAATAAGTACAATACAAACCATATCTTCTTTGAGGGAGATTGTGCCTGTCAGGGGTGGAGATTATTTGGTATGTGCACGGGATACTCAGTCTAGTTAGACAATTATGAGAGGTTCATGGAGCATTGGTTCCAGGGGACCAATGGTAATATGAAGGAGGCTGAGGCATGCGTTGTCATCTATAGTGCAAGATGCTAGGTGTTATGGAAAGCACGAAATAGAGCCAGGTTTGAGGGAGTCTATTCATCCAGTGGAGTAGTGGTGGCTAGAACAAGATGTTTTTTTTTCATTTCCCTTTTCAGACTTACTGGTATCAAGAAGGAGGTTCCTTCTTTTCGCGCATTGAAGGACCTACAACCTGTGGTTCGGTAGTGTGGTCCCAAGGTGTAGGAAAGAAGGATCAATTGGTCCCCTCCATAGTGTGGCCTGAAATTGAACACTATTGGCTCTTATGCTATGGGAGTCATGTGTGGAGTATGGGTTATTTGGGATTATAGAGGGAGTGTGGTGTTGGCGTTCATGTCTCACCATTTTTTTGGAACTTTTGTTCGAGCGGAGCCTCTAGCAGCTCTCATAGGGCTGTCCATGTGTAATCAAAGGGACCATAGCATTGCGAAGCTGGAAACCTACTCTATTTTTGTCCATGATTCTTTTCATGGTAGAGGCACTACCACCCGGTCCATCACTTAGACAATTAGACGATGCAAAACCCTCCTTAGAAACAATGGCAGGGTTTCCCACACTTGGCGTGAGGGGAAAAAAGTGGCGGATTGCCTGGAATCTCTTGCAGTTCCCGGGAATCTTGTTTTTTGTTTTTCTAATATCTCTCACCTCAAACCAGATGGAATAAAATTGATTAGGGGTGATTCCCTTGGCCTCTATTCTTTATGTCCACCTTAGGTAAGGGTGTCTTTACCTTGTATAGTCATCTATCTTTTTTAGAATAAAAATAGTAATGTTGGATGGATATTGAAAACATATATACTATAACTAGTTCGTGAATTAGAGAATCACAATGAAGTATTCAATTTTTTAATGATAATAACTATCAATCATAAATTAAATTATTGAGTGTGATTAATTATATGTAAAATCTTATCGATTCCCATTTTGATAGATGGAAGAGTTAGAGACATCATCAATCAACCATTTTATCATATAGTAGAATATAGCTTTGGTTAAATCTTTAATGAAATGATAAAATTTATCTTATAATTGATAAAAAATGAAATTGAAGACAATGAACATTGGGGTTGAAATAGATAACCAAAACTTCTTATAAGTGTCTCATTTTCCAGGATGTTTTTAATTAAGGAATTAGTGGTTGATAAAACCATTGGTCATGGGAAAATTTGAGTTTTTAAAATGTATTGTTTTGGAACCTATATTTTATATCCCTATCCTATATTTAGAAATATTCTAGATATATTTCATGTATATATTATTGAAAATATATATAGAATCCATTAAATGTTATTAGTTATGTTGGGTTCGATATAGATTAGGATTTTACATGATGATATTAACAATTTATAAAATGGATTTTACAGAGATGATCTAATGGGTAAAAACGCCATAATGCCTTATTTTTATCTAAACATGATCAATTATATGAGGATATGTGGTATCATAAATAATAGATGAAATATTATTTTCATGATTCATTCACTAAGGATATATTTTGATGCATTTCGAGGATTATTAGTACAATTTTAAAGAGTTTATAATAACCACCAAATTTTCTAATATCATTTAGCTTTAAATTTTGTTATTTTATCTGAAGACAATTTTATTTAAGAAAAAATGTGGATTTGTGGATGCTAGGAGTTTGAAAATTTTGGTATTTATTTTGAATACATTATTTATTGTAGTATCCCATCATAGTTTTAGATATATAAAAATGATTACAATGACTGTGGACTAGAGATTTCATTTTTAAAAGAGTAATTTAAAATATTTACACTTTAATTTCTACAAAAAAATATACCATCCCCTTTTCTACAATATTTAGTCGACTTACAAGGAGCCTCCACATACAAATTTGTCATTGAAAATCCCCATCCTCAATAATTATAAACCAATTGATGCTCATTGAATTCATGATTCTTCTATATAAGTGGGGCTTCATTGTTGATGTTATAGTTTCTTATGGTTTTATTCCATGTTTCTCATATTCTTTGGATATTATGTGTCTAAGATATCATAAAAACATGTGTTCAATGAATTCTCTCTCATCAATTGATTTGAAAAAACCTGAATGATGTTTATAAAATGATTTCATTATTTTTATAGAAGGATATCCCTAGAATCTATCTTCATTAATTGTTCATTAATTATATAGGTAAGCGAGTGGGGCACCATTATTAAGAATAAGAGTCCAATAGGCTAGGGATTGTTACCTTGAAGGAAACAATAATTTAAATATATCCTGTTATATTTCATAAAAACAATTAGTCGTTAGCATAATATTCTAATGATTTTTTTATTTTATTACATCATGTTCTAATTGTGATATTATAGGAATTATTATCATGGATAATATTTTTATTCTATAAATAGATAAATTCATTATTAATCGAAATATATTATTTTTTAATTAATGGGTTTAAAAATGGAAAAATAGTTATTGATGACTAAGTGGTTTGAATGATGAATCTATTCTTTGAAGAATAAAATAAAACAGTGAATATGTTTCTTTGGGTTATATTTCAAAGTGATATTTTAGAAATTATTAAAAGGAAAAAATAATCACAAAAATTGTTTTATTTAACCTATAATGATATTTAATCACCTTATCCAAAGGGTGAAAGGCAACTACCAATATTTGATTGAGTAAATTCCATGATGAAAAGTTCTTCTCCCTTATCCTAATGGAATGTAGAGGTTATCTATAATTAGTCACTTGGGTTCGTGATGGGAATTTATTCCATTTTTTCCAATTACCATGGGATGTTTCCAAAAATTGAATAACAATGGGTAATAAAATTCCATTATTCCCTCTTAGTATGAGGTAAAGAGAAGTTTACATATATTTTATCATCCTATGACTATGATGTGAATCTATTCCCTTTTATAAAAGGTTTAAACCATACCTCTATTTGATTAGTGAGGTATTCTATTAGAATTTTCCATATTAGCCTTTTGTAAAAGGTTTGTTTCCAATGAAATTCCAAAAGTACCAAATGATTATATTGGGTATGGACCAATGTGAATCAGGTCAAGATTGTTTGTTTCCCAATAAGAAAACAAAATGATTTACATTATTATCTATAATTTTATAAAAAATTAAATCATTATATGAAATTAGTCACCTATTTTAAGATGCATACTATTGAGACCAATTTGAAAAGATGTTTTTTTGGAAACTAAATGATTTTTTCATTCTAAGAGATCTATTTTTCAATTAATGTATAATAAATTACCATCTAATTTTATTTTTTAGTGATTAGGAAAACTATTGTATTCATAATATCAAACATAAAATTATTAAGAACATCCATTAGATTGGGGTGTTGTTTTCTAGAAGAAAGAGGTCGTCAGAATCACCTTGGGTCTAGAATAATGTTTTGATCATAATAAAAAATACTCAATGTCTTCATGGATCTTATGAAAATATTATTATTCTTTTCTAGTATCACAGTTCAGATAAATCATAATTTTTCTGGACAAAGTTTGATGCAAGCCTTATTAAGGAAAGAGGGAGAACAAGTGATTCCAATGGTATTGATTTTTTTTATAAAAAATATGTATCTAGAAGGATGGGAAGTTATAATACATTCGATAATAAGTTAGATTATTCCATGAAGATATTAGATATTTATAATTTCATGAATAAATCATGATACAAGATATAGTTTTTAGAATGAGAAATTTTGAAAAGTCTATGATTTCTTCTCACAATTAATCACTGTGAGATCACTAGATTCATAATTCCTTGTAAACTATGATGTTTTTATTTGAAAAATATGAATAATAATATACTATTAATTTATTTAGAAAGAAAATAAAAAAGATACAAATTTTCAAATAAAGAAGCAATTGTATATCATAATTGTGTATCATAATCCGAAAATGGGAGAAGTTGTTGAAGTCGAAGCTGCTAACACTTTTCCATCGAAAATGGTGTTCCACAGATCATTAGACTTATCCTAAAACTGATCATTAGATGTAGTGATGGTTGGAAATGGGGAGAAGTGGTAGAATAGTTTTTTGCATCATATCAGTAAGTGGATGTTCTTGGGACTGATGGATAAGTTGAATATGTTGGGATAAATACACAAAGGTATCACAGAATAATTAAAATTGTTTTCAAACTTTTTTATCATGATTAATTGTTGGATCATTTCAATTGGGTCAATAAAAATAAATAATTTTATTTTTCTCATCAAATGTGTGAGGAGATATCAAAGTAAATGTTGTGTTGATTATTAGTCTAAAGAATACACTATTCTATCAATGGAAGATAAAGGCTGATATTTTTCACAAAACTGGTACCGATATCATCCTTGGATGCAATAATAATGATTTCAAGAAATGGATGAAAATGAGAACTTCTTAAAGTGGTTACAAAAGAGTTGTTAATGGGAACTAGATGTTTGAAGAGTTGGAAATTGATGTTTAAGTGTTGATAAGGAAGTGGAAGAATAATTAGAAGTTATTACTATGATTATAAAAAAAATATTTAAAATATTTTCTATCATACATTTTCAATATATCATTAAAATGAGAATATTTGATAATAGTTCATTAAGATCATTAGAATATATATTTTATTTTTATTTGCTTATGAGAATTATATTGAGAATACATTTGTTTTTCATTTTTTCAAATTGGTGAAAAGAAGAGTAATATATAATATTCTGATTGAACATTTGTAACCAAAATAATAATAAAATCCGAATTAAAATTATAATGAGACCAAATAATTGTTATGAAGTCTAAATAAAACTATATATATAAGATGATTCAAGAAGTTTTGAGAAGAACTATGAAGATATTTGAAACATTAAAGAAGACAAATATGTATCCAAAATGTAAGAGAACTTTATGTTTTTTAAAATATGGCTGATAAGGGGAACATTTCAAAATCCCACTTAATCAGCTTTTTGATCACCTATAAATAGTAGATGTATATTGTACTTGCTGAAACCAGTACGATTCATGGAAGAAGAGAGAAGGTTGAGCGCTGAATGTTTCTAAAGAGAAGGACTTTCAAGAATAAGCATTTCTTGGGAATGTTTATAAACAAATATAGAAGAAGTGTGAATATAATATTATAAAGATATAGATTGGATCGAGAAATCATAGTACAATTTTTGGAATCCAAAAGAATAAGTTACAAATATTTTCATAGGTATTCTGGAGGAATTAATTTATCTAGCTGAGAAATTGGACAGGAGAATCGGATAGGGTTATCAGACTGAGTATCATAATGCTGTAAAAGGATGTTCTTACCAACTTATGGGTTGTAAAATGAATTATTTTTTAATGAGTATATTTTTAAATTTTGACAAGATATTATAATAATATTTTTTTAATCATCTAGTGAATGTTTATTAACTTATTACCCAAAAATGAATTACATCATTTTGTGCTTCTTGAAGAACAAGAATTGTTTTATTAAACATAATCCTACACAAGTGTAGGGGAATATACATCTCATTATATCCACACAAAAGGATTTTTTAAAGTGTATTTTGTTGTATAATATTATTTCTAATCCATACCATGGATGTAGCTACACTTGATGAGTAGAGCCCTTATAAATTTGTTTATTCTTATGGATGTGTGATTTGTTTTCATCAAGGTAACAACTATTGAACAAGATCAATGTTTATTTCAATTGATAGGAAACATAAAATAAAAATATATCACTGATTCAACCCTACCCCTCTTAGTGATTCTTAGATCATGGTTTGGAAATATCAATTGATCTCATTTCCACGGTTCCATTTGATTACTATTTATTGAGGTTTTATAAGACTTGTTGTAATGAAAAATATACATTGTGGGAAGTGTAATTGGATTGTAGTTTTAAATATTTTGAACTATGAAATGTATAAATATATAAAGTTTCCTTATCTTATATCCCATGGGAATAACTTTCTTGATTATATAATATAAGGTTTTCCTCACACTGACGATAAATTTATATTACATCTGTTTAAAATAATAACCATGAGAATGATGAAAGAGGAAAGAATTATTTAATCTGGTCACATTTTGAAAGTGAGTTTCTATGAGTAGAGGTTATTTCCACTTCCAAATGTATTTGGGATAAGATAAAAAACCATTATAAAGGAAACATTAAATTGAAAGATAAAAATATAAAATCTAAAGATTGAAGAATTGTAATCTCAATATGGGGGAGTTTGAATCAATTGGTTACTTCTTTACAAAGGTAAATAAAATTTTTAAAACAATATTTTGTCTTGGTGAAAATATCGATTATTCTAATATTTCTAAAAAGATCTTTAGAATTCTTCCTGACATGTTTAATGCCAATTTTCCCCATTAGAATATAGAGATCCTGAAACATTATCTATGGGAGATTTATATAGTACTCACATTAGTTATTAAATGATATGAGAGAATGTTATGAAGAGAAAAAATGTTGATGGTGATATTTATTTCAAGGATACCTATAACTAAACTAATAAAAATACTTTTGTGGAAGATTAAATTATAGATTCTAATTATAAAAATAAAAACTCTATTAATATTGATGAATTTTTCTCCCTGTTTTCTAAAAATGTGAAAAGAGGTACAGGTAAAAATAAGGTGAAACATCCCTTAAACTATTTTCAATGTCTAGTCATTGGGACCATTGTGGCAATTGATTCACAAATAAATAATATTATGATATTGATAAAGATGATATAGGGAAGAAAAGATCATGGAAGTAATTCAGTGAAATGATAAATATAAGTATAATGGAAAACATAAAATGTTCTGACAATTGAAAAAGAGAATTTTTTCCTAATGATGATGATTAATAATAAAGTGAATATGAATCCAAAAAATATATTTACCATTCTGGTGAAAATATTTTTAACACAATAGTTAAAAAAGAAGTGTTTAGAAGAATGATTTTTTAAGAAGAAGAAAATAATTATAATTTAATTTGAATTGCGTATTAAAATAATGAATCTGATTGATTGGGAGGTTTTAGAATGAAACCAAAAAGTTGAAAATGAAAACCCCTCAACAAATAATGAATATTTTTTCTTGATGACAACATTTGAAAGAGATTTATGATTTGAAGAAATATATTGAGAATGAAAAATAATTATCGTGAACATCTGAATGTTATGTTGAAAGAAAAAAATGAATAGTTTTAATATGAATAAAAAACTTTCTAAAGATGAATAGGTGGTCAGAAATTTCAAGAAAACTATTTACAAAGTGGGGGATAGTTCTGGAAAGGGTATAACTGAGAAGGATAAAAAATTACCAACAATTTTTTAGAAGAAAGTAGAAATTGTTTTAAGAAAAGAGAAATTTGGGAATTTTATATATCTAGAAAACACAAAAAAATCAAGAAGTCTGATGTTTCTAAAAACCATGAGTTTGAAATATTTTATGTAATATCTAGTTTTTATGAGTCTAAGATGAAAATAAATTGAAGAAATATTACTTGTGACAACAAAATGTTTAGTGTACAATAATGTTCTGATGTGAAAGATTTGAAGGTTTCTAAGAATCCTGATCAATACTCAGTAAAGTATGGAAGCTAAAGTTGTATGTTTTCATTCTATGGGTATTTTTAGTATATTAGTTTATTAAAAACATGGAAAATATGTGTTGGTTCAATAAATAACAATATTAATATTCCAAAAAAATTATAAGGAAAAGCTGGAGTAGGAGTTCATTCCTTTAATGGAAGAAGTCTAAAAATGATGTTCTAAAGAATGCTAAGAATGTTGGTTTAGTAGTTAAAAATATGTTGAAACATCTGGAAAGTATTTTTGTAAAATTTATTCAACTTTTAAATCATCCAAAAGGTTTACTTTGTTTTCTACCAGTAGAAAAAATGTCTATCAACAATTCACAAAAGATGGATGTAAATAAATATAAAGGGAAAGAAAAGGCTATTTTAGTAGAAACATCTCCCAAAGATAAGAAATGAGAAAAACCATAGATCATGGATAATGGTTTATCTTATCATGTGATAGTAGAATTAAAATTTTAAATAATGTAAAAAAACAAAAACGGAATAGTGGAATTATCTAGTGATGAATCTCTCAGAATCAAAGGAGATCGGTCAGCAATCATTGGGGTTGAAAAGTTGAAATCTAAGAGATCATTCTCTATTTAAAGAATTAAACACATCTTTATAAGTTTTTCAAAACTTTTTTATGAATGAAATAAAATTATTATCCAAAAATATTGGTTTTTTTAAAGTGTAGATGATGGACAGACAGTTACAAGAGGCCAGTGTACAAAAGGAAAAATATTCTAAGATAGTGAGGATAAAATCTCTTACAAACTTATCATTATGGAATAAAATTATTAATTTAATAAAGGGATGGGTCACATGTGTCATATAAACATGATAAATTTATTAAAGTGAGATTTTTTTTAGGGTATTCCTAATTTTTTAGGAATAAGAGACTAGTGTTGCAAAATGTGTCAAAATGGAATGATAATTAAATCTATGCATAAATATTTTTCATTTGTTAAAAATGACCCCAAGAACATATTAAGTCTAATATATATGTGACAATGATAAAATAATAAACTCTTGGAGATAATTACTTCATCACTTTCATTGATTACTTTTCTCACATTACTTATATCATGTATATGAGACATAATTCAGATTCTATGAAAATGTTTAAATGTTTCAAGAAGAATGATGAGAATGAATATTAGTATTTAGTAAATAATTTTAGATAAAACAATATTGGGGAATAAAAAAAGATTATTTTATCATTTGCTAAGGATTCATTGATTTCATCATGTATTAATCCACCATACACTCCTCAACAAAATGGTGTGGCTGAAATGAATAGTACTAGTCCTGTATAAAATTGGAAGAACTATGTTACATGAACATGGTATGTCACATTATTTTTTTGAGGAAATTAATTAGAACTTATACTTATACTCAAAAAATGTTTCTAAAAGTCAATCTTATAACACCCCAATCTTCCATGGTAAGCTTCTTTTTAATTAATTCAATGGATTGTGTTGTATGCAACCCTGAGTTCAAGCACACCACGACCTATCAAAGTAGTTGTTTAAAAAGAACTTATGAATAATATTAACCCCATTTTAAAATTTTTATCAACTTTATATTTCAAAATAGACTTCATTTTTTGAATTCAGAATATCGAAATTAGCTTATGGTGGCATTTTGGTAATTTTATGAAAGGTTTCAATTTTTGAGGAATGGTGAAAAATATTGCATTTTAATTCAAAACATCCTTTTCATAAATTTTTTTTATAGTTAGACTATATTTTTTATTGGGTTTAAGGTATAATTGGAATAATATTTTATCATTTAATCCAATTATGGTCATTTTTTATAATTTCACATTTAAATTGTACATCACCACCTGACAATCTTTTGATAGTTTCTACTTATTAAAAACTCGCTTTCTGGTTTTGACAATAGGTACTAATCATAAATTAATTGCCGATTTTTTTGTTTTGAATTTGTAAAAATTGATTCCATATTTTGAATCATAAGGTATAAATTTTGTAAATAGGTACCTTTTATTTTTGGACATTAAGAAAAGTAACATAAGTAATTATTTTTATATACCATTGTCAAAGCGTAAATCTAGTAAATAATGTTAGAAAAAAAATTATAATAATATTAGACTTCATAACACATGTCTTAATCCTATTGGATGATACATTTATGACCATGGGCATACATAGTATGCTTTTAAGACCCCATGGGACCGATTTTGTGTGATAATCACATTTTATAATAATTAATTTAAAGTAAAGATAAATATAACATAAACTTGTATCTTTTACTAAAAATGTATAAATATAGTGTTATATTAATGTAAACATTGACTATAAATATTCATTATAAATATAAAAATATTTCCAACATCATGGTATTTTATTTATTATTTTTAGATATTAAATAAATAAATTTACCTATTACACAATGATGATGTAGTGATTACCTTATTAATGAAAGATACAAATAAAATATATTAGAAATATTATAAAAAATGAAATATGAATATTTTGATGCCATCACCATATTTTATGTAGGATATTGAAATAATATATTTAATTTCATGGATATGGTCTGAAGTAATAAAATTATTTTGACTTTAACAAAAATCAATTCCAAAATAGTGTCCAAATTGACATAAATTAGTTTTTAAAAAAAATCTATTTTATTAAATGATATAATAGTCCTTAAAATTTAAAATTAGACCAAATGAATTAAATAAAGATAAAAATTTAATCACTGAACCACCTTTAGTTCTATTGGAATTTTACTATTACTTTAGTAACCATATATTATAAAAATACAAGAGGACATGGTAAATGTTATGTTATTTAACTAAGAGTTAAAGCTAAAAGATAAGGATAATTTTATGACCTAAAAATGCCTATAAAATATTGGTTGAGAAGATTTAGACTATAATATTCCTTTATTTAAAATAAGTAACATTTTAAATATTATAACCCAAAAATAAACTTATAATAAATTAATATTTCAACACATTCCAAAATTGCCCCTCACCTCTATTATAAAAGGGACCTAATCCATCTATTTAATTCACACAACCAAAGCTCTTTGGATTGAAAAAAACCTTCCCAAACCTCCTCCGAAAATCCCTTATTTCATCTTATATTACACCAATTTGGAAGAAAACTATCTTATAGAGTCAATTTGTACAAATCATAAGGAGACACCCGAAGAAGAGGTAATCGTTTTATCCATTCTTTCAAAGTTCATTTCTTCTTCTACTTCCACATAATAAGTTGTTACCATACTAAAATTATGATTCAAGAATATATTTTATGTTGACATCTTTTTAGGATTATGGGACAAAAATATTCCTCTTTTTACCCGTCCTAGGAAAAACAATACCACTTTGTGTGCGTACGTACAGCTTACCATCTCCACGCCGTGGTGTAAATTATATTTCTTCTATAAATTATATAGATGGGTATAATGATGAATATAAATGACATAAATAATAAATATAAAATGATATTATTCATTTAAAATTAATATTTCATAAAATTCCATACCATTTAACCATTAATGAAAATGATATTGCCACTCATGTGTGCGTACGACTAACCATCTCAATGACGCGATGAAACTTATCTTCAATGTTCACTAACCAAGAATGATTATAAAAATATATTTTACGAATAATTATGAAATATATGAAATAATAATGATATTGTAATAATATTAATATATATATATGTACATATATTTCATTCACTTACTTTAATTCAATACGATAAGAAAACAGAGACATCGTTCATGTATACGCATAACGTACCGTATCCAAGAACAATGTATTACATTTAATATATATATACATATATTATATTTATTTATATTATGAATATATATGATATATAAATAATGTTATACATTTTTCAATTAATTAAATAATTACCTATCTATTATTATCAAAAATAAAAAGTCAAAACATGTAAGATAAACAAAGCAATTATTACCTTAAATGCTGCATTAACATGGAAATGATGATAAACAGGTAATATAAAGTAATAAAAAATCATATATGATATCATAAATATTATAATTATTATAATATAAGTTAATAATTTTTTTTAAAATCATCATATAGTCATTTTGGAAAAATAAAAATAGTATCAGACTTAAGGTAAGGGATTTCGTCTCAATTTTATTTCATTGAGGCATATTACAATGTTATTCACCTAGTACCTTTTATATGGTGTATATTCAACCTTTTGACTTTTTATATCAAGAATCTCATTAATTTCAAGATATTATATTATTTCATTCATGTGAATTATTTTATAGATCAATATTACTTATTCAATATAGTTATTCGATAAGGAATATTATTTATTTTAATTATTCAACATGAGAAATTCTATGGACTTGTAATGGGAGGTGGATTTCGAATATTATATAGCACATCAATGCATCGATATGTTCTAATGGGACGAATAAGATGTCCAAATGGGTTTCTGCCCTTAGTTTTAAACTATCTTTGGAAAGGTCTTGATAATAATGGGTTTTCATGTGATTGAGCCATGAAGCCCTTAAATAATGTATTTCCCTAATTTAATTTCATTTTTCATTTATCCATGAGGTTTTTCATCAACATATCTATGGATGTTGTTCATTATCAGCTTAATTATTTAGGGAATTCGTTTTAGTTCTTTAATTTTTCATATTATTTTTTCATTATCTAGTTTTTTAAATTTAATGTTATATCATGTATTTTACTTTCCATATAGATTGATTATTACTTCTATTATACATACCCATTCTAAGAGCTCACCATTATTATGTTTCTCTCACCAGGTTATGAAAAAAATAACTTTGATTAATCAATCAAGGATGCAGTATATTTTAATTTTTGTGTAGCATGTCTTATTTTCTTTTCCTAGTGTACTATGGGTATCATGAATGAAATTTTGATTTTAAAGACTACTAAATTGTACAGTCATTTGAGATTTTTTTCCTTGTAATAATCCCAATGAAATTTAATAATGCATTGACATAGGGTTATTTAGGGTCGGGGTGTTACAATTTTCATATACTACTCAATATGAATTGTTTTATTAAATAATGTTGAGTTTGAAATAGTTAATATTTTCTGGGTTTCGATGATTCATAATTAATGAATGGTGGAAACCTTGGGAAGCTTTATTGGAGATGGGAATAAGGGATTTTTCTTCATTATTCCCCGAAAGGTAGAGGATATAGATTCTTAAAAATATATTCAAGAAGATTAGTTGATTCTATTGTTGTCAATGTTATTGAAAAAGTTGACGAGGATAAAAATTATCTTACATGTAAGAAAGATGAAAAGGGTGAAATAATTTTTTATATAAAATTATAGTAATGATAAAAACAATTATAATCAAACTCAAGTAGAATAATCAAACTTAGTTTTTTCCAATGATGAGGAAGAATCTCAAAAATATAATCCCAAACTAAGGTTGAATTTCAAAGCTCAAAACATTATTTGTGATCTAAATCAAAAGATTCAAACAAGATGATGATTAAATGTTTTTAAACATGCATATTTTTATTCAAAAATAGATCCAAAATATATGAATGAAACTTTTGAGCATTAGGAATGGGTTCAGTCTTGGAATGAACTATTGGATCATATAGAAAATAATGATATGTGGGAACTTGTACGTAAACCAAATAAAAAAATTTTATCAGTAAAAAGTGGATTTTCTAGAACAATTACAATGAATATAGAGAAGTGATAAGAAAAGTAGAAATATTAGCAAGAAAAGGTTACCCATAGTTTTAAGGAACTTGTTTTTATGGTACTTTACTACAAGTGGAATGATTAGAAATAATATGAATCTTTTATTCCATTTCTACAAAAAAAATTAAAAAATATTTCCAACGGGTGTGAAATCAGAATTTTTATATGGTGGCCTTTATGAGTAAGTTTATATTGTACTACAATGTGGAATTGTTATTAGATTTGATTGATCTTATATGTTCATGTTGAGGAAATCCTTGTATGGTCTATAATATTCACTGGGGACATGGCGTTCTAAATTGGATAGATTCTTAAGGAATATGTGTTTTAAGAAATCATGTGTTAATAGTAATTTATATAAAAAATAATGTCAATATTTTTTCCTCATTGTAATTATTTATGTTGATTAAATTATTATTTTTGGGAATTATTAAACAACCTATGAAAGATTTGGTAAAGAAATGGAAAATGTTGTTTCAGATGTCCATGACGGGGTAAATGAAAAACATTCTTTGGTTACAATTTTCCAAAAATAAGAAGTACGTATTTCCATCCGAATAAAAGTATATTAAGGAAATTATTAACAATTTCAGCATGGAGATATCTATATAGGGTTCCACACTAATTTTTGCGGGAACAAAGTTGTCTAAAGATATAGAATTATAGAAATTTGACTCTAAAGAGTGTAGGAAGATGACTGAATGTTTGTTTTATTTAACTACCACAAGACTCGAAATTTTTTACCTTGTTAAATTATATTCAATAATTCACATTTCTCTATTAAAATCATAGATATAAACTTGAAAATTGATCCTTATATATATATTAATGGAACAAAAGATTTTGAAATCATTAATGATATCTTAGAAATTATTAACTTGTTTGTACATTAAAATGCTTCTTGTGTAGGAAATGATGGTGATAGAAGATTAAAATCTTTTGGATTTTCATTTGAGGGGAATATTTTTGTTGGTTGTAAATCAAAGAAAAAAATACTAACTATTAGAGTGGATAACGTTGATTATGTTTCTGACACTCAAGTTGCAACTCACCATATGTGTATGAAGAATTAGTTGGAAGACTAAATTGTTAAAGTAATATTACCCTTTCTATTTGGTTTTGATAATAAAATTACAATCAACCATAAAAAAATATTGTATGATATTCTCATTAAAAACATATTGATATCAAGTATAACTTTATAAAAGAGAATGTTGATAAGAATGAATTATAGAAGGGGTGTGTTCTTACATCCTAAGAAGTTGCTAGCATTTTCAGAAAATCATTCTCAAAGGAATCATTTTCTAAATTGAGATTGAAAATTGTCATCTATCAACATTCTATTCAATGTTGATGTATGCATTTATGTACCATATCTCATCAATTATTTGGATAGGTCTCTCAAAGAGGATAATTGTTCCATAAATATATCCCTTGATATGTGTTAAACCTTTCATGGAAGCATGTATGTAGGGGGAGTTGTGGGTAAAATGAAAAAAACAACTTGTAAATTTGTGAACTATTATAATAGTTTATTAGAGTGGTTGTAGAAAAAAAATCCTTGAAATTTGAAGAAGAACATAATGAATAAAAGATAGAAGTGAAGAAAAAATGAAGTAGTTTCTTGAGTCAATACTTTTGGAAAACTTGGTTTTCTATAATTTATTCTTATTTTTTACAACAAGTTAGTTCGGATAATATAATAATTATTGATATACAATACGTTTCTTCAGTTTACAATGTTAAGTGAATTATGAACCTTTTCTAAAAAATCCATTATGGAATATTGGTTTGACTATGTTGGAATGATATTGTTCTTGAAAACAGGGGGATGTCTGTTTTGAAAGGGTTCTCTTTTTTTCATAGATGAAATAAATCACCACACTTTTTATTTATTTGGTGATCAAACTAACAATCATATTAAAAATATCTAACTCATAATTATTAATGAATTTTATTGAAATGGGAATATTTTTTCTTGAAAAAAATGTTCACCATACGTATCTTGGGTCTAGAATAATGTTTTGATCACAAAAACAGAGAATCAAAGTCATCATGGATTTGATGAAAATTTGATGATGATTTTCTAATTTTGGAGTTCTCATAACTCATATATATTATGGAAATCTAGTGATTAAATCCTTATGAATGGTAATGGAGAACAAGTGTTGTCAATCATATTGTGGTTTGTATGGAAAGAACGATGTTTTTGGAAGGATGGGAAGTTATAATACATTATATCATAAGTCACACGATTATAAGATGATCATAAACATTCTCAAAGTCATGATGGAATCATGACACAAACTTATGTCTATAGAATAATAAATTTTAAAAACTAAAAGCTTTCTGGCCTCAGTTCATTAGTATGAGATCACCTAGTGTAGAATTGTTTAAAGACTATGATTTCATTGTTCAGAATGTATGAAGATGATGAAGATAGTTTTTAGTCAAACAAAAAATACACAAGATACATATCATCAATGAAATATGTTATTGAAATATGAAATCGTTTATCATAATTAAAAATGGTAATAATTTGCTGAAATGTAAGCAGTTGATGCTTGTACATCAGTCATAATGTGATATCAATCACTGGAGTAATCCTAACATTTATCATCAGACGCAGTGATGATTGGAAAATGGAATTAAAGAAAAAAGAAAATGTTTAATCAAATTAGCAAGTGCATAATTTATGGGACTGATGAAGAAGTTGAATTTTTGGGGCTAATGAAAAATGGGTTCAGAGATCAATCGTTAATATATTCAACCATTATCATCAAGATGAATTTGTGGATGTTTTTAATTGGTTCTTGTGAAAACAAATACCCTATTTTGTTTTCATCAATTGGGTAATGGGATATCTTACTAAATGTGGTTCCAATAATCAGTTTGAAGGTGAAACTAATCCATAATTGGAGTATAGCGACTGTTATATCAAACATGGACAGACCACGATAACATCATTGAACATTGGATCCTTAGTCTGATGAAAATGATGAAAATGATAGCTTTCTAAAGTATTTACAAAAGTGTTATCAAGGGGAAATCAATTTTAGAAAATTTAAGATATAATTTTGCCTAATTATATTTGAAACTGATGTTAAAGATTTACTAAGAAATTGTTTGAATCATCAGAATATGTGAAAATGTTTATTGAAAAAAATCATTAAAATGATTTTGTATCTAATAGTTTGTATCGAGATTTAGAAAGAGTATATTTGTTAATTTTTGGTACATATAATCAGAATGGACATTTTGTTTTAAGTTATTTCTGTGAATATTAATGTTGATGTACTTATTTTTTATCTGTTTCAATTGCTGTAGAAATATTTAATGAATTATTTGATTATTGAATATATTTCTCAATACTAATGAGAAAATCCGAATAAAAATCAGAATTGGACTAAAGAATGATTAAGGAGTTTAAAAAATATAAAGTTGTGATAATATTTGAGATGTTGTGAGAAGAACCATGAATATTAAAGATGAATTGAATAATTAAATGATGTATATAAAATATATGGAAAATTTATGATTTTGGAAAATTTTGTTGAGCGGGAAAAATTATCAGAATTGCAGCAAAACCCCATTTGGGAAACATATAAATAGTAGAATTACCGTATAATTTCTGACATGTTTATTATTCATGGAATTTGATAGAAATATAAGCACTAAAACATTATAAAGTGGAGCTTATAGATCAACCTTTTCTTGAGAAAGTTTACCATACATTAGAAGAATAAGGGGAAGATCGTATTCCGTAGTTTTGGATTGGGATGATAAACTGGACTAGGATTTCTAGAATCAAATATAAGTAGTTCAGAATTGTTTCAGAGGTATTACAATGGTGTTATGTTATTATATTGAGAAATTATACAAGCTAATTGGATAGGATTATCAAACTGGGTATCATTTTGATGTCCAGGGAAGTTCTTATAAAATTCTGGGTAGAAAAGTTAAGAATTGTTCTTGAATGATATATTTTTTATAGCTGACATGGAAACATAGTAACGTGTTTTAAATCATTTAGTGAATTTTTATTAACTTTTTGTAAAAAAATTATATTAAATCATTTAATGATTCTTGATTCACACTCACTATGGAATTGAACATAGTTCTACCTAATTGTAAGGGAATATCCTAACCATTCTATCTATACAAAAGGATTTTCTTCTAATGGAATGTGTGGTATCAGATTGTTTTCATCCTATAACAAGGAAATATCCATTCTTATTGAGTAGTGATCCTTGTACAATATTATGTTTTTATGGAGTATTTATTTTTTTCAGCATGTTAACGAAACTTTAATATGAGGTGAATGATGTTTCAAAAGAAAGGAAACATAAAAGAAAAATAAATCACTAATTTACCCATCACCCTCTAAATGATTCATATATTTTGGTTGGGAAACCTCACATATAAATTTTATCATGGTATCTTATTGGTGAAAATATATTTTTATCTACTTAATTTATTATTTAGACACTAGAATTAAAATTCACACAAACAAACACTTATAGACTTTATGTCTCGTGGAATGGTTAATGGACACAACAGAATGATGAATAGTTGAGGATTTTGGAGATCAGTATGATATATTGAGATTGTAATATTATAGTGGTCATGAATTATTTCTAGTGGAATATAATTATTACCTATTAAGGAACTCTAGGGGTGGTTGTACATCCTGGGGAGGACAAACCACCATCTTTGATGGAATGTCATTCCCCATGCAGCCCTTGGGCAGAGAACCTTACTTTGTCCAATTCTCAAACGTGAGAGTTCCCAAGGTTCGGAATCAATCCTTCACTCTAATACCATGAGTATAGAAACTGGCGTTGGTATCCTAGATTCTGTGATTACATTATTACATTGTTTCAAGAAACAAACAAACACATCCTAATGGCCTGAATAGTATAATAGCCTTGGTGAACTAGATATATAAATGAATTTTGTTTAAATATGAAAACATAAAATAAAACATAACATTTTCTATGAGAACACCTTTATTCAATTGACAATATACTTTCATATTTATTATAAACCTCATAAAACTATCTTGGGAGAAGTAAGCATAAGAAAGGGGTTAACTCAGATGCTTTGTAAGGGTATGCATACAGGGAATTATATTAGTGATTATTTAAGATTAATATGAGTATTATAATATAATAACATGAGAAATATTTTTTAAATTATAAAACCTATATATAATAAATAGGAATCTTTAGTCACGGAATAAATTTTGGTATTTTATAAGAAATGATTCATAATTGAATCAAATAAGAAGAGCCATGAGGGCATAAAATTTGAATAAGACAAAGATTTATTCCCTAAACATAAGAATATAAAATAATTTCCATGGTATTGAAGATGCATTATAAATGATATCATAGTGGAATTACTTCACTCCCCAACCCATTTTAGTATTCAACATTCACTCCCAAGACTATCACTGTGGATAATGTTCCATACTGAACTAGGTTCAATCCTTATTCGTGAATTGTTTATCTCATGAGATAATTATCATTACCAAATGAATTGGAGGAGTATAAAATGCACCGCAGTCACATAATGAAACTCATAATTTTTTCTAAAATATCAGAAAAATTCATTATCGTGGAACCCCTAAAAACAAATGGGTTCCATAAACATTTAATTATAGAATAACCCTAGGAAAAGTAATGTGATTCAAAAGCCTCATTTATTCGCAAATATAATTCATCTAGTGGAGGAATAAAGATGGTACCATTGGGTTGTATCCATAGTAAAGCACAATTACCATCAAATTATATCATTATATATGGAAAATAATTTTTAAAAGTCACATGGAAAATTTCTTGAGAAAAAAAATTCATTGAAATGACTTAATAAGAATTCGAATTTATAAAATTTTGGGTAAATAAATTTCATTGAAAATAATCATGTAAAATTATAAATGAATATTTAAATAAAATAATGTTCGTAATAGAGATAAATTATACATCACAAAATACATGCTCAAAAAATAATCCTTAATAATTTTTGGTAAAAGGATAAAAAGTTCTTCATTTGGAAATCAATAAGAAGATTAATTTTAAACCCATCATTTAATAAAACTAATAAAGGGTAAAAATTTATTTAAAAAATTACTAGATAATTTTAAATAATTTCATTATATAATTTATAAAACAAGGACATGTCAGGGAAAATTATTTTTGACTGAGCAGATAAATAAGGTAAAATTTTCTTCAAAAACTTATATCAATAATTTTAAGTAACAAAGAGCAATAAATGGTACTATTAATTTTAAGGTTTATCAATATTTATATATTAATAAAAATTGTGTGCTTATTTAGAGATATATGATAATATTTTAAATTTGGAAGAATAATCATAAACAATCCTAATTAATGAAGAAGTTGTAACATAAAATTATAACCAATTTGGTAACATTTGTTTCGTAAGACACGTGAAAAAATAAAATAAAATGAAACATTTAAATTTCAATAAGTATTTTACAATCATAATATAATATTTCCAGGGTTTTGTATGTCCACATCATAAAATATGGTAGGTGCATAAAATAACTTATCTCGCCAAGATGAATAATTTGGACAAATATATCATACCGTTTTAGTAATATATTGAATCATAGGACCCATTAGACAAAAAATCAAACGGAAATGTAAATTCCATGAAGGGAAATATATTCCAAATATAAAATTTCAATGTTTCAATATATAAAACATATAAAATAAATGAGTTTTAATATGAAATATGTCTCTTATAAATATATGAGAGACTAGAAATTGCATACTATATGTCTTGACTTCCGTCGTACACATTCAAAAATCCTACATAATAAATATGGGTATATTATTTATCCATTCTATAAAAATACTCATATATATCATATATGGTCCTACCGTTAAACATTACACAGTCTTGAATTAATTTAATAATTCACATTAAGTATCTTTTTAGTTTTAGTGTTTTATAGAATTTGTCCATAACTATTACATTAAATCTCAAATATTACAAAGTAGACACTTCTACTCAGTATCCATATTTTTTATGAAATAAAAACTCTTAAAATAAAACAAGAATTATTATCTTAATATAAATCTTCTTGAATTATTCTTTTCTCTTAGCCTTCCCTATACCATATGAAAAACATTTCAAAATCATGGGATGAGTATAAAAATCTCAGTAAGGTATATAAAATAAAGATAGAAAACAATAGTTTTTCAATACATAAAAAACATAATCTATTTAACATACTTAACAAAATAATTATAAGATTTATGAATAACACACAAAAATCATAAATCATAAAGGTAACTTGTGGAATATATATCATATATACATTGTAGCTTTCACAGCTACATAGGGAGTTACGTTTGGAATACCTATCACAAAATATTAACTAAGTCTCTTAGGAGAAACAATAAAATTTACATCTGTCCCTTTACCCAATGCATTGGAGAGCTATATCGATCTCAGCCACCATAAGTTTATCACGGAACCACCCATATACATAATAAATTCCCCAAAACCATAACATATTCATAACACATAAAACAAACTGAAAGTAAAGATAACATTTCCACGTTTCAATTACAATATATCATTTAAATATCTTAAAATAAAAAATTCTTTCTAAAAACCATTTTCAATAAACTAATATGAAAAAATGATATATGGAATTTATTTTCCTCTTAAAACCATTATGTCTTGTTAAGGAATCCAAATATCAAATAATGCTTGTGCCGACAGAAAGGTCGTTGAAACCGCGTAAGTCAAAAAAACATTCATTTTTTCATTTAGTAAAACACTTCATAGAGAAAATATTACCTTTTAATGAAATTAAAATTAAAATGGGTTTATACACCGTATAAATGAATGTCGTACATAAATAAATGTATTCCTCAATGAAAGAAGATTGAAACAAAGTCCCTTATAAAGATTGAATCAGTAAATTAAAGACAAATCAATGACATAATTATGTGTGAAAAATATAAATGCACCGAATATAATTTTATATGAAGTGTAATTTTTTTAAAGATTTCAAACATATTCCTGGAATTACATAATCAAGAAGCATAAGTTTAACCCAAAAATTGAAATTGGGTTAAGGAGTTCCCTTACGAAAATTCGGCAGCCTAACGACGTCACTTAAATTTTCAGAAAAAGAGTTGATGATAGAGAAATGGGTATATCATCACATGGAAATAAAATTTACAACAATATGATATATATGAACATTACCCAACATAAGATAATTTAAATTAAAATACATTACATAATATAAGACTTTGAAAAAAAGAGGTGGGTGAAAGGTTCCCTTAACGATTTAGTAACTTATGAAACATACGCACCATGAAAGAAGGATCATAAAATGAAGATGTAAATATATATAAATTAAAATATATTACACAAATAATGAAATCATGAGCAGTAAATACAATGAAAAAAATAAATAGTGAAAAATTTACCATGAATCTCACGGGAATAAAAAGTGAGATGAAAACCTCGTACCTCAAGTCCGAATTGTCTTGTATGTTTCTTGTTATTACTTAATAATAAAAATAAGATAATATATAAATTCATAAGAACAATTTACATGTTTATTATTTATTTAATATCACTTATTACCTTGTTATAACAATTAGTTATTTAATTGAGTTCTTATTGGACATTTTGTTGATGTTCGGAACATGAGTAAAAATGAACATGTCATAATTACCAATTGTCCATATGGTCAAAAGTACATTATCTCAAAAATGATATTCATTAGTTAGATATCATATATATCATATGTATCCAGTATATATGTATTTATAATAGTTCATATAATTTGTATATATGAAAACTAAATGCATCGTTCATGGAGACTATAAGTCGTACGTATGCATTAATGAAACTTTCAATTCATTTTGTTTCATTTTAGAGGAATGAAAACCAAATGATCCATAGGTATATTATTATTCCCGTATAATATCATATTTTCTATATGTTACATATGTTTATTAACACAATCCTTTATACACTCCATGTATGGTACGAATGAGTTTTATCACTTTGAGGGGGTGGTAGTCCACACATCCTCAAATAAAATTATCGCATTTACCAATTATGGAAACCATAAACGTATTCCATATTTGATAAATAACGAATAATAGAGACAATATAAATATAATATATAACACATATAAATATAGTTCTATAATAATGGCCACCATGAGAGGTGGAAGGAGATAATTGAACAATCATCATTTCGTGAGGGAGAAGTTCGTCATCCAAAGAATCAGTATGTTCGTATCCACTAGATGGGGATGTGTGTAATTATAGTTTGAATACATCTAAAAAAATCCTAGTGTATTTATGATATTTTTTTTGTTATGTAATCAATGAAAAACAATAGAATAGAGAGTGAAGAAGTAGAATAAAAGGAAATATCTTGAGAGAAGACGTTACCTTTAAACTGGGTAACTTATTTTGATTTGTGCCTACGGGCTCTCTTGAATTAAATTTTTCCTAGGTGAATAATTATAGGTGAAAGATAGGAATGCTGGTAGATTATTTCGGCCAATTTTGGATGAGATTGTAGGTTTTAGGGGTGTGAATAATGGGTCAGAAGTTATGCCTTTTTATGAGAGGGATGAGGGGCTCTTTAGGAAAGTTTGAAGTATTATTTTATTATAAAATGATTTTCAGTTTCAAAAGGTCCAAAATTAATTAAATTCAGATATAATATGAATATAAGTATAAATAAAATAATCCAATATGAATTGGACATGTTTCGGATATTTTTTTATACTTATAGTTTTTATTTAACCCTTTTCAGCTTTTTTAACATTGACCATGTACTCTTGTATATTCATACTATATGGTTAATATATTTACAATAAAATTACTAGAGACCAAAAATGGTTCATTGATGACATTTATAACATCATATATGTCATTTTACAGAATCTTATATATTTAGAACTATTTTATAATTTAATAAAATATTGATTGATTTAAAAACTAATTTATGTCAATTTTATAACTATTCATATCACGACATTTTTTCAAATCCAAACCTTCTTGATTCATTAAAAAAACTTCATTAATTAATTGATAACAAGTAATCTGCATCTCTATAATTTGTGGATGTAAAATAATGTTTAAAAAAATTATTTTAATTATTTAAAATCTCACTTATTTAAAACGTTCATTAATGAAGTAATCATTACATCATCAATGTGTTGTAAATAAATTTATTTATTTGATGTCTAAAAATTATAAATAAAATACCGTAATGTAAGAAATATTTTTAGATTTATAATTATTATTTATAGTCAAATATATCAATTATATAACCCCACATTAAATTTTTTTGGCATAACAATACACGTTTATTATATTTTTATTTTTAATTCAAATAAAAGGTAATGTAATGTCATTATCTTACACAAGTTGTTTTAAAAGGCTAAAGGAATCACCCAAGCATTTTCTTGGTCGGACATGACTCATAAAATATTATTAGTAGATGTGTTAATGTACTTTCATATTATTATAATATTATTTTAACCAAAATTACCCTATTTATCATTAACTACGGTAAATAAAAGTCAAGTTACTATTCACCAAAAAAATAATTTCATCCGATTAAACAACATTTTGAATACTTATGAAAACCATGTACATCGTATTTTTTAAATTAAATTCACATAAGTGGCAAAATTTCATTTAAATGAATAATTAGGTTTATTAACTACTATGCAGTGTTTTTCAATATTCATCAAAAATTGAATACTTTGGAAAAAATTCGAAAAATTCACCCAAATCTAAATTTGATATTCCGAATTATAAATGATTTCTATTTTACCAAATTCAAAACATAGAAATTGAAGTAATTAATTTAAACTTAATTCCCTTTGTCAAAACCAGAAATGTGTTTTTTAGAAGTAAAACCCACAAAAAGATTGACATGTATTTATATCCAATTTAAAAGTAAAATTCTCTCAATAACCATCATTAGATTAAGTGGAAAAAATATATTCCAATTAAAAAATAATACCATTTAAAAAGATAATATAACTATATAAATAAATCATATTTAAAGAGAGTTTTGACTTAAAATGCAGTATTTTTCAATATTCATTAAAAACGAACTTTATTAGAAAAACACCAAAATTCCACCCAAAGTAAATTTTGATGTCTCAATTCTAAAGAAGAATTTTATTTTTTCAAGTAAAACATATACATGTGATAAAAACTAGATTTAAAAAGGTTTCTCCATTAAAAGGTGGTCAAATAGACGTTTTGACGAATATTAGAGTCTTCATGTTTAAAATTGGATTCATTCTTATTTTAAGCCTCTAACTTTTATTGGATAAATTTAAAAATATTTAACAAATATGTTTAATAATAATATGGTTAGTTTTTCTCATTCTCTCTAATAAAATGGCTAGGCATTAACAATCATTGAAAATATTAATAATATTATATTATTTCTAGGTATAACTCAAAGTTGTTTGCAACGTAATATTTCAAAGAATCTAATTGTTGCATGTTAAGTACGTTATTGTAAATAGCATCCTATTTAAAGTAAAATTAATATTTAATTTAAAAATAATAATAAATAAGTAATTGTAATATTCTATAAATGCCTTGGTCGTTACATCCTTCCCCCATTTTGGAAATTGCATCATCACAATTTAAGAATTGGGCTTGGAAACATCATTGAAAGTCCCACATCAGAAAAAGAATCAATAAGAAAATAACATTAAAAGAAATAAAGATATGAAAAAAAGGTAACGCGATATAACACATACTAGGATTCCCTAAAAACATGGATATGGAGGAGAAAATAAGTTCCATGTTCTAATGGAGAGTGATAGAAAACATGATTATGATAAAATTAACCACCAAAAAATCACAAACTTGTGATAGGTTAAACGATATTTGATTCCCCATTAGGAATAGTAAACGAACAACATTTTTGTTTTAATATCCTTTTCATACAGTTGAGAAATTTATTTATGAGCTTGGCCAAGAACATAGGAAACATACTTACTTTTCATGTAGACATTCGTCCTTTACTAAATTTATACCACAAATTAATCCTCTCTCCAAACGATGAATATTCAAGATGACTTGGTCACATCATAAGCATTAGAATCAACTTTTAGAGAACCAAATAATCCAAAAAATATGAACTATATATTTCCCCTCTCTTTAAACATCAACTAAAACCAAAATGGTTAGTACAATTTTAGATAATCCCCTAAAAAGGATAATGTTTTGTAAAAATAATTACTACTCTTAATCTCAAAAAAATAACAAACCAATAACCAAAGTTCAATAAAGACCATTTAATAAAAAAAATTTCCATAAAATCTGTCTAAATAATCCAAAATATGTTTTAGACCCAAAATTATAAGGATTTGATCAAATAGTCTTCCATTGTAAATCTTAAAATTTATCACCAAATAACATCAACTACTCTTAAAGTCATATACTGAAATGTAATTAACCCAGTCACATATTCTCAATGATAGTTCAATAAATTTAATAACTAACCCAAATTTCTATAAGTCCAAAATAAAAACATAGAGTCTTCCAAAATAAAATTATACCATTAATCTTTAAGTAAAATCCCATAGTATTCTATTATCCTTTGGCATATAGTGTTTCCCCAAAAGAGAGAACGTCTTCTAATATAACCATTATCACTTAATCATAAATTCAATTTCATACACTAAGGATATCCATTTTCTAAAAAATAATTTCCCAAAATCAAGTTATTATTGACCAGTAAAATAGTTTATCTAAAAATAATTAGTCTTACTAATGAGGGACTTCACATAGTCAAGTTTTAAGTGATAAATCCAAATTGCACTTTTATTGTGGGTTCGATTCGCGCAGCTTTGTTTGATGTGACAGTATGTCGTACGGTCTGCGCGTTTTCCTTTTTAAAAAGTTATATAATTTTCTAACATTTAAAAAATGAGCTAAATACATCAAAAATAACGACAACATATTTAACCAAAAAAATTATCTCATACCTCACATTTTCATCCAAAAAAGTAATAAGTTGTAATTGCCTCAAATTCAAGGATCTTATAAACCCAAATTGGTTTTTATAACTATATCCACAAAAGAAAAGAAAAATCTTCCATTAGTAATGTTTTCACCTATCAAGCTTTAGGGTTACATAAACAATAAAAATTCTTCCAGTGTAATATTATCATTAATACATTTAAACATATCATCATCCATAGATCTAACAAAACTCCCTAATTCCTAAAATGTAGACATCATAATCAATGAACATTCTTCCGGAACCTTTATCCATGTTTTTTTATCTTATTCATTCATAGTTTTTTCCAAAAAACTGATTCATGCATAATGTCCTAAGAATTTCAGTAAGGTCAAAACAAAAGCTAAGGAAGAATCCATACCTTTGATAGGTCATTTTCATTTTCCTCATCTTTAATTGGATAGGAATTAGGAACTGATAAACATATATTTATATGATCCTACAAATCCCATTCTCAAACCATCTTCAGAGGACATCTATTTATATAATGACCATTCACACGAAATTTAAAACATTAAATTGATCCTTCTTAAAGAACTTCTCTCCATTTCATAGATTCAACTGGATACTTCCCTTTTCTATGGAAGGTTTTTTGCTTTATGACCTTCGATACCACATTTATAACATCTTCATATCCCTTTAAAGCATTTTCCTTGGGGTGTCTTTGCACAACCTTGACACATTGGTTATTGAATATACTTAACTTTATGATTATTACCTGAACATCTATAGAGATTCATTTCTCGCATATACAATTCCTTATAAAAATCACCAAGGTTCAGGTGGTCAGTACGGACTCCACATATTTGGTTGAGAATAATAACAAGTGTTCTCATTGCAGATCACATTTCATTTGGTTTCTTATTCAGAAGATCATCACTGTTTTCTTCACATCAATTTTTACATGGTGCCTTCTAGATTCAGCCATTTTCTAAAACAAAAATGTTCAGCGTGAGTATATTAGTAAAATCATCATATAATATCTTATGTGGATGGTAGAAAATAAGATATACTAATTCATGTTATCTTAAACCCATTAAATTAAACTAAAATAACTATCACTATTTCTAATATTTTTACCATTTTGGTTATGTCAATTATTATTAAATAACACCCTAACCTATAAAGTAATCTAATATGACCTCTGATACCAACTATAAGGCCCTGAACTTAAATATTACATAATCTGGAATTAAGATAATAATTCACATTGAGGATCTTTTTAGGTTTAGAGTTTTAGAGAATTAGTCCATAACTATTACATTACCTCTCAAATATTACAAAGTAGACACATCTAATCAGTATATTTTATTATCATAAAACAAAAACTCTTAAAATAAAACAAGAATTATTTTCTTGATATAAATCTTCTTGAATTCTTCCTTTCTCTTACCCTGCCCTATACCCTGTGAAAACCATTTCAGAAACCTGGGATGTGTATAAATCTCTCAGTAAGGGGTATAATATAAAGAAAGAAAACATTAAACATTCAATACATAAAAAAAATAAGCTCTTTAACATTCCTAATGAAATCTTAAGATTTATTAATAACACGTAGAAATCATAAATCATAAAGGTAACTATTGGCATACTTAATATAATTACATTGTATCTTTCACTGCTGCATAGGGAGTTACGTTTAGAATACTAATCAAAGTATATTCCCTAAATATCCTAGAAGAAACATTAATGTTTACCTCTATTACATTACTCAATTCATTGGAGAGCTATCTCAGGCTCACCTGCCATAGGGTTATCACGGAACCACCCGTATATGTAAACAATTCTCAAGAACCATAACAAATTAATAACACATAAAACAAACATAATGTAAAGATAACATTTCTACATTTCAATCAAAATATATCATTTAAAGATATTGAGATATACAGTGCATTATAAATTCCATTTTTAATAAAAAAATGTGTAAAAATGGTATATAGTGTTTATTTTACTTTTAAAAACATTTTGGATTGTTAAGGATGCCAAATATAAAATAATGCTCATGGTGGCAGAAATGTCATTTTCACCGCATAAGTTAAAAAGAAACATTCTATTTTTTGTTTAGAAAAATGATTCAGAAAGAAAATATTCCATTTAAATGAAATTAAAATTAAAAGGTGTTTGTATCGTATAATGGAAAGTCATGTATAAATCAAATTATGCCTCAATGAAAGCAGATTGAGATAAAGTCCCTTAAGAATATTGAATTATTAGATTAAGGATAAATCAATGACAAAATTATGTCTGAAAAATATAAATACACTGAATATAATTGAATATTAAGTTTAAAACAATCAGAGTTCATTCACACATATTCATGGAATTGCATAATCATGAAATATTTTTTTAACCCAACGAATTGAAATAGGGTTAAAGAGTTCCCTTACGAAAATTCGGCTGCCAAAAAATGTCACTTATAATTTCAGAAAAAATAGTTCACAAGGGAGAAAAATGTATCTCATAAATTGAACATAAAATATAAATAAATAAGGATATATAAGAACATATCCCAACATAAGATAATGGAAACTAAAAGACATAACATAAAAAAATATTTAATTAAAAGAGGAGGGTGAATGGTTCCCTTACTAATTTGGTAACATAGTAAATATACACCACATGAAAGAATGATCATACAATGAAGATGTATGTATCCATAAATTAAAGTATATTACACAAAGAATACAATCATGGTAATAACATACACATCATAGAATGAAATAGTGGAAAATATTGCGTGAATGTCTTGCGAATAAAAAGTGAGAAGATGACCCCTTACCTCAAGCCAGACTTGTCTTGTATGTTCATTATTCTACCTGGATATAAAACATAAGTTAATTTAAACATTATTAAGAAACAATTTCTAGTTTACTATTCCATTAATATCACTTATTACCTTTTAGTAACAACTAGTTAATTATTTGAGTTCATATCAGAAATTTTGTCGATGTTCGGAACTTGAGTAAAATATTAACTTGTTATAATTACAAATTGTCCTGGTGGTAAAAAGTCCATTATCTCCAAAATTATATACATGATTTAGATATTATATATATCATATATATATAGTATATATTTATTTATAATAGTTAATTTCATTTTAATATATAAAAATTAAATGCATCGTTCATGGAGATGGTTAGTCGTACGTACGCCTGAACGCTACATTCATTTAATGTTTTTCAATTTTATATCAATGAAAAGAAAATGATACATTGGTATATTATTATTACAGTATAATATAATTTTTATATATGTTTCATAATTTCATTAACACCGTCCTTTATACGTTCTATATATTTTATGAATGAGTCATATCACATTGACGGGGCGGTAGTCCGCATTTGCTCAGATGAAATTATCGTATTGACCCATTATAGAAACCATAAAGGAATGATATAAATGAAAAATAAATAGGAATAGAGACAATAAAAATATAATATATATCATATATAAATACAATTTCATCATAATGGCCATCATGAGTGGTGGTTGGAGATAATTTAACAATCATTGTTTTGTGAGGTAGTGGTTCGTCGTCCACAGAAACAGTATGCATGCATCCATTAGAAGGAGGAGTGTGTAAATGTAGTTTGAATCATTATAATAACAACATACTAGTATATTTAGGATACTAGTTTTGTTATTTAATCAATGAAAAATAATAGAATTGCGAGCGAAGATGTAGAATAAAAGGAATGAACTGGACAAAAGATGTTACCTTTAAATCATGCAACTTCCTTTGATTTGAGCCTAAGGGCTCCCTTGAATTGCCTACTACCAAGGGAAACGATTAAAGGTGGAAGAGTGGGATGTTGGGAGCTTATTTTTAATGATTTTGGATGAGCCAAGAGGGTTTAATGGTTTGAATTAAGGGTTTTAGGTGATTCCCTTTTAAAAGAGGGAGGAGGGGCTCTTTAGGAAACTTTGAAAGTATTATTTAATTACAAAATGATTTTCTGTTTCAAAAGGTCAAAAACTCATTAAATTCGAAGATAATATAAATATAAGTCAAAATTAAATCATCCAATAAGAATTGGACATGTTTTGGATATTTTTAATCTATATATTTTTTATTTAACCCTTTTTTAACTTATTTCACTTTTACCATGTCTTCTTGTATATTCATACTATATGGTTAATATATTTACTGTAAAATGCCAAGTGACCTAAAATAGATCATTAATAACATTTCAAACACCATATATTTCATTTGGACGAATATTATATTTTTAGGACTATTTTTTCATTTAATAAAATGTTGATTGATTTAAAAACTCATTTATGTCAATTTTTATACAATTTATATCATGAATTTTTTAAAAATCCAAACTAAATTGATTCTATTAATAAAACCTTCACTAATTCAAAGATAACTATTCATAAGCATCTCTATAATTCTTGGATGGAATAAAAAGTGTCGAAATAAGTTTATTTTAATTATTTATGATCTTATTTATTAAAAACATTCATTATTGAGGTGATCATTACATTATCATTTTGTCATAAATAAATTTATTCATTTGATGTCTAAATATTATTAATAAAATACCATGATGTTGAAAATATTTTTAAATTTCGATTTATTATATATAGTCAAATATATCAATTATATAGCCCCAAATTAAAATTGTTTTAGAAACACAATGCAAGTTTATTATAATTTTATTTTTACTTAATATTAATAGTTATTTGATGTCATTATATTAACGAAGAGGTTTTAAAAGGCTGAAAGTGTCACCCAAAAAAAATTTTGGACGTAAATGACTCATCCATATAATTAATACAAGTTTTAATGTAATTTTATTTTATTATAATCTTATTTTGTTTCCTGAATTACCTTATTAACCTTTAACCGCGGGAAATAAAAATCAAAACTTACTATTCATCAAAAATTATTTTCGTCTTATTGAACCACATTTTACATACTGATGACTACCATATATGTTGTATTTTAGAAATTAAATTTATAGAAGCCTTAAATTTTCATTTAAATGAAAATTCTGGTTTTTTAACAACTATGCTTTGTTTTTCACTATTCATCAAAAATTGTTTTTTTCAGAAAAATACAAAAAACTCAACCAAAAATTATTTTGATACTCCAAATTATAAAATGATGTATATTTTACCAAATTCAAAACATATAAATTTTATTAAATAGTTTAATATTAATACTAATTTCCAAAATGAGAAAGCGGGTTTTTATGAAGTGGGAACTACCAAAAGATTGACATGTATTTATGTCTAATTTAAAAATGAAATTGCTTCGAATGACCAAAATTGAATTTAATGGTACAAATATAATTCAATTAAACTTTAAAACAATTTACAATGTTAATATAACCATATAAATAAATCATATGTAAATATAGTTTTGACTTAAAATGTAGTATTTTTCACTATTCTTTAAAAAATGAACTTTTTCAGAAAAATACAAAAATTCCTCAAAAATAAATTTTGATGTCTCAATTATAAAAAAAATATTTTGTCAAATAGAACATATAAAAGTGATAAAAACTATATTTAAAAAGGGTTCACCAATAAAAGTTGGTAACATCGACCTTTTAAAGAATATTTAAGTATTCATGCTTAAAATTGGATTCATTTTTATTTAAATCCTCTAAATTTAATTGGATAAAATAAAAATATTTAAAAAATATGTTTACTCATAATATGGTTAGTTCTGTTCATTACCACCAATAATATGGCTAGGAATTAACTACCATTTAATATAATAATATTTTTATATTATTTATCTGTATAACTAAAAGTTGTGTGTAACGTATGATTTCAATGAAACTCGTTGTTGTGTGTTGAGTATGCTATCAGACATTGCATCCCCTTTAATGAAAAATTAATATTTATTTCACAAATATTAATTAATATGAAAATTTCATATTCTATAAATACCTATATTGTTACATATCCTATCATATATGTTTTACATATATCAATTTTTAATAATTTATTAATAATTCCTTGTTAAAATCATGTTTCGAGTATTCACTCCTTTGTATTTCATATATGTCATCATTTACTATTTCCAGTCCTTTTTCTTTTATCATTATTCCGTAATATAATTTTTTTATCCATGATATAAATATCATATATATTAATTAAATGTTTTTTATATTAATCCATTAAAGTTAGATATAGAAAATGAGTTACACCATTCATGGAGATGGTATGTTGTACATATGTATGGACACAATTTCCATTTTCTCAATGGATTAAATGATAATGAATGTAAATAATATATCACCATTTCAAATTCATTATAGGGAATTATATTTCATATATATTAATTAAATAAATCCTTATTACCTTCCATGTAAATTTTATTTGAAAAAAAATCACATTAGTTCATGAGGTGGTAGTACGACATAGCTATGTTATCGTAATAAAAAAATTAACATAAGAAGGTATTTGGGTTATTATAATTAAGTAATTATAATATAATCCTAAATACAATACATAAATATTAATTTATCAATATAACCATCCATGATTGTTGGTGATGGATGATGAATAACATTGGTTTGTGTGGAGGTTGTTCACTGTAAACACAATCGACTGTTTGGTTTTCAATTTGATTGAAGATGATATTGATATAGGGAATTACATTATCATAATAAAATATAATTATATGAGATATAATGGTGTCATTATTTTGTAATTTTTAATAAAAAAATTATGTTGGACAAATAATAAATAAAAAAGAAGAAGCTTAATGAAGAGAATTATATTTTCATAGAACAACCTCCTTTTGATCTCTTATTAATGACTGTAGTACTGGAATTTCTTAGGCCTACAACATGAATAATGTGTATATGGAATTCCAGGAAAGATTTTTTATGGTCTTTCCGCAACCATATTTCATTATTGGAGTATATATGTGAAGGGAGATGTTCCCTTTTATAGGACGGGAAAGCAAACATTCCTGGAAGTGACATGGAATCTTCCCAAAATAATCTAAAATGATAAATTAATTCAAATTAAAAATTATTTAAAATGACCTTTTCTACAATATATTGTTTTTATTTGTTGTAAATAATACTATATAATTGTAATTTTACAAGTTGGTAGATCATTTTAAACCCTACCATCTATGTTTAACCAATAGTAAACTTATTTTTACATTAAGATTACTAATTTGTATTTACTGATCGAAGTATTCATTTTGATAAAAAAATAAATTGATGATATAATTTCATATAAGTATTTATAATTTCTAAAAAGGAATATATTTTACCAAAATCATTTAAAAAAGCTGGACAATTTTAATTTTATATACTACCAACAGATGTAATGAAAAAGTTGTTTTTGATGAAATGTATTTTTTAGGGAAAAGATGATATTTTATTAAGTAAATCCCTAGTAATAACCATAAAATATATTAAAATTATTATATTTATATATATTATATATAAATTTCATTTAATCCATCTAATATTATGGATTATTTTGAATAATTAAAATCGGGAAACATTATTCCCTTTAAACCATTTAAAAAATGTTTAAAAACCAGAAAATAAACATATATTAAAATCTCATATAAATATGATTGAAATGTAATTATGTGAATTAAATATAAATAAATTATTATTATATTACTTTAAATAATATTAAAAACGTATTGGGACATTTACATTATTTTTTCAATTAAAAATAAATTATAGTTATACAAAAATCGATATATTTAACTATTCCGTGAAAAATCAATATTTTCTGAAAAATGACAAATTTTAACCTGAAGTTAAATATAATATTGATATTTCAAATTTAATTTTATTTCATAAAATATGTTTTTGAAAATATAAAAAAATAATTATAATATTTTACCATCGAATCAATAAAAATCATTTTTGAAGGAAACACATTTTCAGAAAATAAAATCGTATTACTAAATACTGATTTATTTTTGTTCAAAATAGTATTTATATTTATTTATATATATATATTTCATAAATAAATAAATAATATTCATACCACACAATTTAATTTTTGGCTTATAAAACTAATATATTTTTTAGTTCATTTAAAATGGGTGTTACGTGTTCTGTAAGTTATTGAAGAGATGAAATTTATTTGGAAAGGAATATATAATATTGTATTTGGGTGTTACCTTACCATATAACCATATTTTTTGTTCGATATATGATATCTAACATGATTTTACTATTTTAAATTATTTGGGTTTTACATTCTCACCGATTTAATAAATTGGGTCCTTGTAATTTGAACATTATCTGAAAAATTAAATGTTTTTCATTTAAAAATACTTTTGTTGAAAACCTGACATCATAAAAATGGTTAATAAATAATACAGTAAAAAATGAAATGGAATATATTAGGCTCGTATATTATAACCCATCACTAGGTTTCTATATATTATAACAATCGTGGGATGTGAAGATATGAACATTGAATTAAAGCATAAATAATTTGGAGAGTGATAGAGGTCATTTATCACCACAAAGTGAATGATAAATAGAAATTAATACACCCCAAACAAATGTGATGTGTAAAATTACCATTTTATACAAATATATTAAGTTAACAAGATAACATTTATTTCAATACATTTTCATAATGTGTTATAATTTTTATCAGAATATTTTCCAACATCATTTCATTCTATTTCATAAGAAAAAACCCATCCATTGTTTGTGCTTATATCAACTTACATTCCATTTCTTAATCCAAGAAATGAAGATAAATTTTATATTTCTAAATAACTAATTGATAATAAGACTCACTAAATAATGATAATACATTCATTGAATAATTATTTATTATTGAAACAAAAATGGGTTTCACATATTATTCAGTCAAGATACATCTTCATAAGGCTATATAATACATTAGTCTCTAAAATACATCCAAAATTAAAATTATATCATTCCATAATTGTTTAACCTTAATACCCTTAATTTTTTTAAATATATAATAAAGCATACTAAGTTTCCCAAAATCAACTTTACATTAGTCCCCAAAACATAATAAAGTATATCTTAATTGTCACGTTCCAAATATGTAAATATCTCGGTAATATATTCTCCTCAAACATAGTCATTACCATGGAAAGTCAATGAAAACATACTTTATTTCACATTATTAAATAAAACCGCAAATTATGGATTATACATCATAAATATAATAATAATGTAAACACCATCATAAACTAATTTGTTAAAAAAAATTACTTAGTTCAAAATTAATCAATACTATACAATTTACTATATCTATATTGATAATCTCTTTATGAAAACTAAACCCCATTATGTAAACATAATATATATATTAACGGTTATATTCCCTTAATAATGTGTTTTTATAAAATTTAACCTTTCTATTAAATAATTTTTCTAGTTCCACAATACCATTCAATATATTATTAAAAATAATTAATGGAAAACTACTATAGAACAATTGATTTTTGTTTTATGATTCTAATAACCAAAATACCATTGTTAAAAAATCATTCAAAGATATAATTCTTTGAGTCCAAATACATAAACACATAAATCATTCCACTTATTTTATACAACATTAACCAGAATTTATTATATTAATCTTTAACACTTTTTCTCCTATCACATGTCATTCGTAGACTCTACATCATCAGTAACATAACAATTACTAATAAGAAAATTATTATCCCATTCTTCATCCTTCCCTTAGTGAATCTATTTTTATAATTCCTATAAATTCCACATTGAAGACAATAATGCATCTATTTTACCATAAATATACCATTATTCTCTTCCATTATTTTATTAGAACTTTTTATTTTCCCTTAGATATTTATTTCATGGTGTCATTCATTTCCACACTCAAAACATCATCATATTCCTATAAAACATTCACCTGGGTTGTTCTTCCAACATTATCAACCTATAAGAAACTGAATAATCTTTACTCACTGGTCTCAAACACTCGAGCTCTCAATGAACTATATCATTATCTTCATTTATGTGTCTTATAGTTGGTTAACATTCATTTTGTTAATCATATATCGTGGTATGAAATTCAGAATAATCACAGTATCTTTCACTCCATTAATCCTAATATTTAGATTCTCATTAATAGATTTTCTATGACATTCAATGTTATCAAAGTTCCTTATAGTTCTCTCCGTTAACTAAAAATAAAAAAATAGAGTGAAAAACAATAATCATAATGAGAAAAAACATAATTATGAGAAAATTAATTGATATCAAAATCATGATAAATTATCTTAAAACAATTACACCAAATGTTTATCTTATGCCATTATTGTTCATCATTTATTCAAGTCATTATTTATGTTTCATAATGAATATGTGAATTTACCATAGAATATCCCTCAGGATTGTCAAACTAGGTGCACAAAAATTTATGATGTTGTGTACCAGGTAATTCTCGAGTAATGACTAGTTTTCTATTTTTTTAGTTATTACCCCTAGGTACATATATTTCAGATCCATGCCCACTTATATAATCCAAAAATGGATTTATTTCAATGTAAAATCACATATTATATTCCTTAAAATCGTTGGGATGTTCTTATAGGATTATCCTCAAAGTCAATATTATTATTATATTCTTTAATCATTACTTTACAAATATATTTCTTAAGGATTATAATAAGCATTATATGATACCAACTATAGTGGTATAGAATTATTTTTAGTGTACTATAATTTATACATGTCAAGGAACTACATGGGTGGCTACTCCTCCTAAGAGAGATACACCATCTTCTACAATACTAGCAGTTTCCTCATGAATCCATTTGGAAATGATCAAGGTTTCATCAAATGATCACATGTAAGAATTACAAAGGATCAAATTCCTTCTTTTTCTCTATTACCAACTATAAAGATCATATCTATAGTACCCCAATTTTAGTGGATACATTATTACATTTGTTTTAGAAACAATAGTACATATCCTAAAGGACTGAGTGTTTTAGACATCTCGGTGAACTAGATACATACATGTATACCATTTACATATGAAAAACTAAAAAATATAAATTTCATTGAGAAAACCTTTATTCTCATTATAACATCCCAAAATTTCAATAGTAAATTACATCTTTTCATCTTGGGTAAAGGAAAAATAAGAAAGTGGAAACATCATATTCTACGTAAGGGAATTCTGGTAGTGGAATATATTAATGATAACATAATCATATCATGAGTATAAGGTTTTAATAACATGATATTAAAATTTAAATTTTCATACCCCATATATCTTATATCATAATCATGAGCCATGGAATAAATATTATAATTTTATATGACATGAATAAAAAAGGAATCAAAGAACTTGATTCATGAGTTCATAACATTAACATAAAACAAGAAATTTTTAAATACAGATGATAATATCAAATCATTTCTATATTACTCAAGGACCATTTCCAAGATATCATAGTGTGATTGGTTTACTCCCCAATCCATCTCATTAGTCAGGGATCACTCCCAAGACAATATAGTGGACAAAGTCCCTTAATGAACTAGGTTCTCTCCACATTACAATCATGTTTATCTCATGAGATGCCAATATTTAACCCATTAATTGGAGGGATATATTGGTACATCCTATCATGTATTTTGAATCATAGATATTTTTTCTACATGTTCAGAAAACATTATTTATCTCATAACCCATGATAGGAAAGGGGATTTATAAAAATTTCATCATATAATAACAATGGGAAAAAATAGGATTTATAAAAATATTATCATCATTAAAATAAACCGTCCAAATAATAATAACTATTATATCACTGAATCATATCCATAGTATTGAATAATTAACATTAAATTATTTTATCTTAGACTGAAATTGATTTTTAAAAGTCACATGGAATATTTCAGGAGGAAAATAAACTTTTATAGAAAATGAACTTTTTAAGACTAAAATTTCATTAAATTTGTAGAAATAATTATCTTGGAAAATAAACATTAAAATTTATACTAGATTCATTAAAAAATATTTATATTGGAATAAAATTACACTCATACCATACAATTAAAAGAATGATTCTTTTTATATTTTTTTGTAAAAAAGTAAAAACTATCTTCATCATAAAATGAAAAGAATATTCCTTTTAAAAATATTTTTAAACATAAAACATTAAAAATTTATTTTTAAAATTAATTTATAATGTTAAAAACTTTCCATAATATATTTTTATAAAATATTCACATGGTAGAGAAAATGTTTTCTAACTGATGAAAGAAATGAGGTTATATTTTATTAACAAAATTTAGTAATAATTTAATGTTCCAACGAATCCAAAATTTATTATATATATTTAAATGTTTATGAATATCTATAAGATAATCATATTAAGGAGTTCACTGGGATATAGATCATAATATTTCATCATTGGATGCATAATTATAAATAATATCGGTATATTACGAGATTGTAAAAAAAATTCATAACCACATTGGTATCATTTCTATGTTAAACCCCATGAAATAATAATATCTAATTAAACATTAAAATATAATTAAAATAAGTATATTAGTTCTATATTATTTCAATGTTATAGTGTATACACCTCATTAAATTATGTTGGTTCATAGAACAACTTATGCCCCAATGAAGAAAAATTGAAATAAAAATCCCTTCTCACTTCGGTAAAATATGGAATCTTACGTCCCATTAAAAAAAAATTTAAATTAAATTACTATAATTAGATTCAATATATTACATTTCAATGGGGTTTTATATACCCCATACAAAATAAATGAGTGCTAAATATGGCATATGTCTCCGAAAAATAAAATAAAGAATATAAATTACTTGCCTTAAGTTTCAACTTATTTCTAATCATTTGAACATATTGTATAATAAATATATGTTTAGTGTACATTTATCCTAAAAACATAATCACAAATAAAATATCTTGTATGTTTTACTTGTGACATTTTAATTGCATGTCATTAAAAATTCTTGGTTTGATTCTTGTTTTGTGTAATAATTGTATTATTTTTCATTTACGTTTTGATTTCAATTTTTTAGTAATTCTAATTTGATCATATATTAAACATATAATTTTTTTTATCAAGATATGTATACTTTAAAATCATTATATATTTATTTATATTAATCTATTAAATGTATATAATGATAATTAATTACACTATTCATAGAGATGGTACGTCGTTTATTGGCATGAATGTTGATTCCTTTTTTATAAAGGATTGAATTTAAGGAAATTTAAAAATATATCAAAATGTTATAGTAATTATTATTTCATTTATATCACATATATTCATTAAATAATCCTTTATTACCTTCTATGTAAGTCATAAATGAAAAAATCGCATCACTTTCTGAGGTTGTAGTTTGTCTTACATAGGACCAATGTTATCGTATTCATTTGAAGAGAAAATTAAGATGATATGTATGATTTTATAATTATCAAAGTAGAAAATTTAGAAATATAATATATAATCGTCGAATTCATCAATATAATAAATAGTGAAATGTTGTGATAGAAAATTAGAAACATCGATTCTTGATGTAGTAGTCTAACATACACACAATTTACTGTTTTGTTTCCCATTTGATGTAAGAAGATATAAATATATTGTTTGTCATTTACATAATAACATATCATTTTAATTTAGATACTAGTGTTATTATATTTTAATTGTTAATAAATAATCAATGTGGAAAATAAAAGATTAAAAGAAGAACATTAGTGATGATAATTTACGTCTCTTAGAAGAACCTCATTTGGATCTCTTATTGAGGTTGTTGGTGTGGAATTTTTGAAGTAAAATAACCTCTAAAAAATTCCCATTAATATTGGGAGGGGGATTTCATAATTTATTGTTAAATATATGGATTTACTAGTGTGAATTAGTGAAGGTGGTGGTTCCCTTTTATATGTGAGGAAAGGGTACCTTTTTGGGAATCATAAAAAAATTTCCTAAAAGTATCCAAAATGAAAAATTCACTGCAGTAATAAATTATTAAAAATTAAATTAAATTAGATTTTGGAATAGTATATTGTTAATATATTCCCATGAATTAGGAATTATATAAGTTGGTAGGTCAATGTAACCCTTATCTTATTAATTCATCCCCTTATGAACTCATTTTTTCTGTTACAACAATAATAAATTTTTACTTTTTTACTATTCATTATGGGAAAAAATTAAGTTGAACTTTTAATATAATATAAATTATTTTGATTTTAAATATTAATCTATTTTAATGAATTCAAATATTTTTTTAAAAAAAATTTAATTTTAAATAAAACATGGAGACATAGTGAAAAACGGTTTTGAAGATATATATTTTTCTGGGAGAAAATGGCCATATATTAATTGTATAACTATTAATATTTATAAGAATGATTTAAATTCTTATATTTATATATATATATTATTTATATAAATATAATATAAATAATTCCTCATTAGGTATGATTTTGATTAATTGAAATGTGGAAGCATTATTCACATTAAAACTATTATATGAAAAATATTTTTTAAACCCCAAAATAATCCAATACTAAAATCCAATATAAATATGATTAAAGTGTAATTAAGTTGATAAATAAAATAAATAATTATTATTTTAATATAAATTATTTTCAAAATAATTTTTTAATTATAAATTTATTTATTTTTTAATGAAATGATTGGTTTTCATTAATATGTATTTTTTAGTATTCACTGAAGTAAAAAAATTATGAAACATCCCGATATTTAAACCTAAGTTAAATTTGATATAATGATTCCCAATGTTATTTTTACTTAACCAAATACCATTTATAAATTATCTAAAAATAATTATAAAATTTCCCTAGAAAAACATTATTGAATGACATGTATTTTTGGAGAATAAATCTATGTTACTAAAAATTGTTCAATTATTTACCTAGAATTTATATAGATTATGTTAGATATATATATATATAATATTGTATTTTGGACTATTAATATGATAAAACGTAATGTATGGGTTATAAAGGTCTTATATTTTATAGGTTTTTTAATCGTTGTGTTATATAATCCTCAATATTTCAATGAGATTAAATTTATTCAAAAAGGAATATATCATAAATTCTTAGGTTGTTACCTTCTCATCTGAGTTCATTTTTTCATGTCACATACGCTATAAAATAAGAAATTTCTCTTATAAAATCATTTGTGATTATAGATATTAGGTAATAATAAGATATTATTTTATGTTTTGTGTCAAATTATTTTTTAATTTACATTTAGTTACCATTTTTCTAATAAGACCATAGGGAGATCCAAATCATTATATACGTGTAGATTTCATGACCTTAAATAAAAAAAATATTTTATTTTTTTAGTTTCTATTAATTCATTTATCTATTATTATTGGGAATGTGGTTTTTACTAAAAAGATACTATGGTTTTATTTTCAGGGTTTTATTTATTTTTTTGTAATCCTATTTCTCATCAATGATTTTATTTTTCATGAAAATGAGTTTTTTCTTTAAGAAGAAGAATATTGAGCTGCTATTTTAAAAAATGGATGTTTCTTTACTGATCCTCAAGGTTCCTAACATCACCATTACTAATATTTATCGTATTTTAGGTGGGGTTCATATGTACATTGAATGGAGTGATGTTTTTTGGATTCCACTAGGATGAGTAATGATCACCAGAAAGATAAAGTTGAATATCATCAGAAAAACTACATTATATGGTAAAAAATATTATGGTTTATTAGATAGACTAATATATGATGTTTTTTCAGATTGAGAGACATTATGATCTTGAAAACAGAGTTCAAATGAAAATTATTTCTAAAATCATCATATAGATCTGATTTGAAAAACTGTTTGAAGATAGATTGGATATAAGAAAAATGTGAAGAAGGATGGATAGAGAAAGAGAGAGATTAGTATACTAAGATGATAAAAAATAAGTTCATATAGAGAATTATTGATAAATATTTAGATAGTCTAAAGCCTCTCAACACAATCAGGTAGGTAAACATGAGATTTTTACACTAGACAAATACTTAAGGAACACCACATAAATTATGAAAATTCAATATCTATGATGATGTTGAACTATTATTTCAACATAACATCCTTTTATTATTTTCAAGTATTACTAAACCCTGCTTTTGATCATGATTTTGTAGTGTTTTTGGGGGTTGTTTCGGTTGAAAAGATTGGAAATTTATAATGATCTAGAGCTTTGAAAAGTTGGATCACTGTTTTACCAAACTATGATACATGATTGAGAAATATATAAAATGAATGGTAGTTGTATTTTTTATGGTCGGTTCATAGTTTGATAAACCATGTGTCCACTTTGTAGGATATATGAACCAAATTAAAAGGGCACATAGCTAGGGTGAATGGTTCATCAAAATCATGCAAATCTTCCTAGTTAATCATGTGTATGTGGGTTTTTAATATGAAAATTGTTTTAAAATTCTTAAAACCCACTTTTTAGGTCCCCAATAGACAACTACGATCCTGAATCTATTAATTGTTCCCTAGTTCATCTATAGAGAAGTTTTTAGCCCCTCGAAAACCCTCTGAAAGTGAATCAGAGCAAGGACAATGGAGTTTGATCTTATCCCGATAGGTTTCCTCTTCTCGTTCTCTATTACTTGCTCTCTCACATTTCATCCCTAGGGTTTTGCTGACCATAATTTTGTGGGAAGATCTATGAACATTCGTTTTGGATCATAAACCTATGTTTGATTACTGGATCCTTGTTGTTTTTATTCGTCATTAGTGAATCCCATTAAGGGTATTTTGATTTTAGATCTAGTGATCCTGAGGTAGGTGGTAAAGTTTTTATTTTCCCATTTAATTAACACTAACTTTTTTGAATTGATTAAATTATATTCATTTAAATGAGTTGAATTTAACTCTTATGGAATTTAATTTTTTAAACTCCCACAATCCATTAAATTGGGGGATATGGTGTTTGGAAATTTGATTGTGGCATGAAATTGGGAAAACCCCAATTCCATTGGATTTGGGAGTATTTGTAAAACAGATGGAATTTTCTAGAATTCAAATTGTTGAATTTAATATGTGAAAGTCAATTGGGAAATATAATTTTGAACATATTTATCTTCTTATTTATAGAATGTGGGTTTAAATAGATTTGATAGAAATATTTGTTTTTTATCTAGGAAAAAATGAAGGTTTTTTATATTAAAAACATGTTTTGTTTTTTAAATGGAAAATTTGCATATTGGAAATATATAATAGTATGTATTTTGTTTTAACATTAATAAAAATAATTTCCCATATTTTTTTTTATTTGAGCACAGGAAATGAATAGGTAGTTAATGAGTTATTTTGGAAGCACTTGATGATTTAAAAAATTCCAAAACATAAATATAGAATGTCATATCCCTGATCGGATGGTTATAAATTCTTCTAGAAGGTTTTCAAATAGAGAGATTGTATACACATATTTTAATGTCACCTTGAGTGTGTGGATTCATATAGCCTATAATTATTGTACCACTTTAAGAATATGATAATGTTTCACACTTTTTTGAATTTAAAATTAAAATATTTCATTATTGTAAACCGTTTTACATGGATTGTGAGGATAAATAATTTTTTTTCAAATTTTATTTGTTAACCTATTTTTTTAATGTATTACTGTAATTTAAAAGACAATTAATGTTTTTATATATATTTTTGAAACTCCAAACATGTTTATTTAAAATTTTATTATTATTTCTTCAATTAAATGTTAAAATCAATTAATGAATCCTTGTTGAAACCCTACAGAGACTTTATCTCACACCCCAGTTGTGCCTATCAGTGTCTGTAGATTATCTCTTTCCAGTTTTGATTGGGGTAATGCACCACTTGTAGGTGGTTATAACTGTTGATATGTGAAGTTAGAGAGTTCTGGTTTTTGTGTCTTCGGTTGTATGTCATATTTTTTGTCACATTTCTATAGTACATTGATTTTTATATACCTAATTAGGTTTTGGTACAAATTTCCCTATATAGTTTTCTTTTAGGGATATTGACTTCTAAATCTTATTTCTGTAATTTTTGGGGAAAATTAATTACACATTCATTTTGTATGATGTTAGGTGCTAGTTTTTAACCCAAGGGGATTGATAAATCCCATCGATCCATGTTAGGACCAGCTTGGTTATCGAGTTACTTGGGTATAAGGGCTGGTTAATGAAAGAGAGGTATCAGTGCTACCTGTTGAGCTTCTTTTGATTTCAATATGTAGTTTGCGTAATCTTGTTTGGAATTTTGAGGTAGTTATGACTATGTGTCTGAAAAACTCTCAATGTAACAAAACATATGTCTCCCGGGGTGGTTTGGGAAAATATTTCATGAGGAATAGTTCAAGTATTTTCCTTAATATTGATTTTTATAGTCAAATATAAATCATGTCTGGCTATCTGCTGGGATTTATTTCCCTTGATTCATTGTTTCGATCATAATCTTATATCATCATCACTGTCTAGTGATGTATTTTAGAATCATTACTCTAATAAGATGTTCAAATCTGATTCAGGAGGAATTTGGTGCTAAACATTGGTTAGTGAATCATATAGTAAACCCAAACAACATTTAGGTGATTGTGTGTACTATCCATGCTCTAGTGTAGGCACCATTACGATTTCTTGTTCATACTCTAATTTTGGAACCTCATGGGGTGTTTTGAGAAATAATTCTCAATATTTCCTTCACCAAATGACACAAGTATACAAATTCAAAAATGAACTTCAAGAGATTAAGGAATATTTTAGTTGGATTGAGCATCTATTGGTGTTCTTGGACACACAAGATGAAATCAAGGTGAAGTGTGGAGCATTCATTGTAGTACCCCTGGTTTCTGGTAAGTAACCCTTGTTTTATGCTTTTTTAAGTACATAAAGTATATGATAAATGGTTGGTGAATGTTTGGAGACTTTTAAAGTGTCAAAGGGGAAAAGGTGGTGATGCACGGGCTTCACACGGGTTTCCCAAACCATGTGGAAGCCGTGAAGGTGGTGTCATGTTGGACAGAGGAGACTGCACAGTGTGCTCATAGTTTGGGAAAACCATGCAAGGAGGCCGTGCAGAGTGCCCCTTCCAAGTAGTGACTACAGCATGGTTAGCACACTCTGTCACTAACCATGTGAACTAACCATGCACTTAGTTGACTTAGATCCCATTTTTAAGGATTTAATCCGTTTTATCTTTAAACCCACTCATTTTTTCTCCTAGATGGCCATATCTAGGGAATTCTCTCTGGTGAAGGTGGGAGAACAATTACCAAGTGATTTGGAAGTGATCTGGAGGTTTTCCTTGGCGTTTAGATGCCGATTGATCAAGGTATGTCTCCTTTCCTTGAGTTTTCTTAGATCACATTCATCTATCTTGATAGATCCTTATATCTACACCAAAGGTGGGTAGATATAAGGTAGTGGATGAATTTTAAGTCGGGTTTTCGTCCTTTTGGTGATACGGGAAGGAATTTAAGGAGGTTTCATGGTGTTTCGACCCTGTTCTTGGTTTCTTCTCCTATGTTTTTAAGGTAGGAGGCTTCGTTCTCAATTCCTATTTCATAGAACATTAAGGATTAGTTTAATATTGTTTACCTTGATTGAAATGGTTTGTTTATCTGCTGTGAAAGAATGGTGGAAACCCCTTTTTAGTAATGGGTGATGAAAATTGTGAGTTTTTGGAAAGTGTTTGTTGAAGTGAGTTTAAAATAGATATTTTAAACTGGTTATGGTTTTTCTTCTTGACGTATATGGATTTCAATAAAATGTTTGATGCTTTATTGAGTTGTTTTGAACACACTTGGTTTTGGCATTGATTTGCATGGGTTTTGGTGTGTGTTCATATGCATTGGGATGGATAAGTGTGAGAAGTACCCCCATCAAAAGGTTGGGATGGATAAGTGTGAGATGTACCCCCATCCAAAGGGACAGATAAGGGCATGAAGTACCCTTGTCAAGGTAGTCCACTAAGTGAAATCTTAGTGGAAGGATAACTCAAAACTCACGAGTATAGGGAGGTCTAGGTTTTATTCATGCTTGGTTGTATAGATTTGTGAACTGGAATGAATTTTCCAAAATGGAAATGGGATTTTGATGGGAAAAATTTCATGGTTTTGTTGGAAAATTTTTTTGACATGGAATTTGTTATATTGTGAACTATTTTGGAATTGTTTTATATAAATTGTTTTAAGTAAATTTTCAAACTTTTTTTATCCTTGAAGCATGGGTTGGGAAGTCATTGGGGAAAACCTACGGAGTTTCATTACTCACCCCATGCTTTGGCACGTTAGTGATTTTGCAGATATCATATAGCTGGATTTTGGAAAAGGTAATGTGTCACATGATTACAGCTCTACTTTGTGATAATTGGGTTGGTTCGTGATGTTGGAGCTTGGAGCTTGTGGAGCATGGAGTTGGGTTGTTTTGTTGTAGTCTTTTAGTTTGTCTTTATGCTGTTTACTCTAATTTACTGTTGGTTTTCGCTGTGGTAATTTTGGTTGGTTTATGATAAAATAATTGGTTGAGTTGTGTTAGATTTTATCATGCATCATTTAGTTGATTTTTTTGGTTTTGGTTGTTGGCTCTGTGGTATGTTCTAAAATGGTAAATCACCTCCCTCTTGTTTTTGAAACCCTTCAGCATTTATTTCTAGCCTTTAGTGCCTTTTGGATGTCTCTTAATGCCAAGTAATGACTCGTTGTACTCTTAATCCAATGAGGATAAGTAGGTCATTACAAACGGTGTGAGTTTGTTAGGTCCTTGGGTTATAAATGCCATCATCTTGTTCATTTCTTTTTGAAACAAGTAGTCATCAGTTTTTGTTGGTCTTGGTGTTGAATTATTACATGTCTTTTCCTTGGGTGGTCATCATTGAAAGGAGTAGGAATGTCGGAACATGGAATGTAGAGAATAAAAATACGTAGCTAACCTTTTTATGCTAAACTTCAAGTTACCAAGGAGTTGGGTACATATGTGTTTTGGAGACACTTATAGGAAAACAAATATCATTTTCTTGGGTTTAGCCAATGAGATGAGCCTGACATGCATTAGAAGAATGAATTCCCACTAGGAGTGTATATATCATTTTGAGAAATGGATTATGGTTTGATGTAAAAGCTTTATTTCCGAAAATTTTAAACATGTTTTCAAATGAAATATGTTGAAAAGAGAATGGTTGATTTATCTTGAAAATAGATTGATTTTCAAAAGAAAGAAAATATTTTTTTAGAAATGGGTAAATGTAAATAAACATGATGGTGAAAATCAATGTTGTGATAGTGATGTGACAGAAATTGAAATGTTGAGCCTTCAGTTTCCTAGAAGTGAGACAAATGGAGTGCGTTGTTTGTATAGAGAATGGAACCCGTTAGGCTTTATAGAAACCAAATGGAAGAGACTGCGGAGAATGTGGTCACACCTGAGCCACAGGTGAACCCGTAATAAGTCCAAAGTATAGTTCAAGAGTTTCAGGCAGTGGACACAGGGAATCAGATGGATGAGTCAAGGCATGTAGACCATTCAATCCAGTTCTAGAAATATAATCCACCCATCTTTTAGGGTGATTCTGAACCAGAAAGGGCGGAGGTGTGACTGAGTAAGATGAACCGTATCTTCGATTTCATCGGCACACAAGTATAACTGAACGTAAATTTCGGGATGTATATGCTAGAGGATCTTACACGATATTGGTGGGAGCTAGTGGTGCAGGCTAAGGTGGATCAAATCCTGGGCTAGGAGGAATTTGAGAAACTGTTCAATAAACAATTATATCCTCCCACATTCAAGATCCAGAGGACGACAGAATTATTCAGTTTGAAGCAAGAGAATCTCTCTATCACTGAGTATGTGGCCAAATTCATGAATTTAGTGCGCTTTGCATCAGATGTTTCTTCTAGTACGTCAATGAAGGCACACATCTTTGAATCAAGGTTTGAAGAGGAGATTCGCTCGAAGATAGTTGTGCTCTGTATTACGGATTATATGGAGATGGTAAACAGAGCATCAATAGATGAAATAGACATCTCAGTAGTTATGGGAGGAGGAAGTATGATGATACCCATGGGAATGGATAGGAACTCTAATGCTGGAAACAAGCGAAAGAGGGACACCTACTTCAAAGGTGGGAGTGTGAATCAAAATCAGACGGCTGGATCGTTAAATCTTCCTCCACAACCCATGATGAAAGCCAGGTGTTTTCAATGTGGCTCGATTGATCACATGAAATAAGAATGTACAACACCACCAAGAGCATGCCATAATTGCAACAAGATGGGGAATCTTCAGCGATATTTTCATAGTGCTCCACGGTAAGGTGTTCGTGACACTTATCAGGTGTCGCAAACATATTATGTTCGACAGGGAGAGGACATCAAAATCAGTCTCACCAGTAGAATAGAGCTAGCTATGGTGATTCCATGAATACCATGACTCCTCAAGAAAGACAATCTCAATAAGGGAATAAGGAGAAAATTACAGCAACAAAGAAATTGTATGGAGAAGAATAGGTGATTGTGGATGACCAGTGTGGACCGTTTATAGTGAGAGATATAATTATTTTGAATTCTACCCTCATGCAAGTGTTGTTCGATAGAGGTGTATCACATTCTTTTCTTTCTTCTCATATTACAGATTTGCTGAACTTAAAACATGGAATGATTCCTTCTATGATAAAACTTCAAACTCCTCTTAGTGAAAGAGAATGTAGAGCCTTCGTGTGTAGGGCATGTTATATAACTATTGATGGAGTTAAGTTAAAATGGGATTTCTCTATGTTGGAGATAGATCTTTATGATATAATCCTGGGTATGGATTGGTTGAAAGAATTTAGGGCTCACATTGACTGTTATAGTATAACAGTCAGTTTCGCGACTGAGGATGGCGTTGAGTATCTCTTTAGAGAAGAAAGAGTGGTGAAGGCAGGTGCAACGGGATTGTTGGCACTACTAGTGGCAATGATCTCATACCATTTGGATGCGTTAAACTTGGAATCGAGGGATGAGATTGTGAATAATAGTTTTCCAGTAGTCACTGATCAATTTCTTGATGTTTTTCCTAAAAACTTCTCAGGGATACCACATCTAAGAGAAGTGGAGTTTACAATTCATCTCATTCCAGGGACCCATACTATCTCAGTTCCATATTATAGGATGGAACCAACAGAGTTAATGGAATTGAAAGTGAACTTGGGAGAACTGTAAAACAAAGGTTTTATTCAGCCAAGTGTGTCTCCATGGGTAGCACCATTTTTGTTTGTAAAGAAAGAAGATGGAAATTTAAGTCTATGTGTGGATTATCATAAACATAACCATGTTACGATGAAGAATAGATATCCACTACCATTCATTGATGACCTATTTGATCAATTAAGGGGAGCTTAGTGGTTCTATAAGATTGAAAAATGGTCAGGATATCACCAGTTGCATGTTCAGAAGGAGGATATTCCGAAAACAGCCTTCAGAAGCCGATATGGCCACTACAAATATGTAGTTATGCATTTTGGTCTTACGAATGCACCATAAGTCTTTATGGAATTAATGAATAGGATATTTCAACGATATCTGGATTCTTTTGTTGTGGTGTTTGTGGATGACATATTGGTGTATTCAAGAACAAGGGTTGCACATGAGCAACATTGGACAATAGTGTTGGAAATCTTGAGAGACCATCAATTGTATGCCAAATTATCAATGTGTGATTTTTGGATACAATATGTTTTCTTTATGTGCCATGTTGTTTTTGAGAAAGGTGTTTCTGTGGATCCAGAAAAGATAGAAGTTGTTCTTTATTGGCAACCGTCAAATAATGTCTTTGAGATACAATGTTTTCTTACTCTATCTGGTTATTACCGATGCTTTGTGCATGAATTCTCATGACTAGATTCTCCTATGATAGAATTGACAAAGAATAATAGTTCATTTCAATTGACTAAGGAATGTCAGAGATCTTTTCAAGAGTTGGAGGTTCGCCCTACATTAGCACTCATCTTCATTTTTCCAGAATGAGGACAGGGGTATGTGGTGTATTGTAATGCTTCATGATCTGGGTTGGGATGTGTTATCATGCATGGAGACCATGTTGTTGTTTATGGATCAATACAATTGAGATCACATGAAAAGAACTACCCAACACATGATTTGGAGTTTGATGTAGTCATCTATGCTTTGAAAACATGGAGACATTTTCACCTTGGGGAGAAATTCACTATGTTTACGGATCATAAGAGTTTGAAGCATATTTTATAACAATGATATCTGAATCTTAGGTAGAGGAGATGGATGGAGTATCTTCAAATGTTCGACTTTGACTATATGTATACACCAGGTTAGAAAAATTCGGTGGCTGATGCATTAAGCAGAAAATCTTATGCTCAGTTGGTGAAAGAAGCATTAGATGAGTGGCAGTTGATGGTTCTCTTAGCCGACATGCATGTAGAAGGTGAATACTGAGGTGATGGTGCATTTTTCTTTCTAGTTTCACTTATTCCTCATTTAGTAGAGATACTAAAGGAGGCACATGCATCCGATGTAGACTATGTTGCAATGAGTTCAAAACTCAATATTAGGGAGACCATTGAGGGATGGCATCTAGATGGGAGTTCAGCTTTTCAGTTTCGAGATTGGATAGTAGTACCTTTAACTACTCAGGAACAACTCCTTCATGATTACCATCATTCAAGATGGGCTATACACCCAGGTACACAGAAGATGTATAAGGCGTTGAAGGTGAAATTTTGGTGGAGCATAATAAAACGGAAGGTAGCTGAAGTTGTTTCAAGGTGTTTAACTTGTCAGAAAGTTAAAGAAGAACATTAGAGACCAGAGGGTATGTTGTAGACTCTACTAATTCCAGTGTGGAAATTGGATCAGATAGCTATGGATTTCATTATAGGTCTTCCAAGAATAGTCTGCAAACACGATTCCATTTGGGAGACAGTGGATCATCTAATCAAGTCAGCCCATTTCATCCCTATTCATGAAACTCCTATGGTGGAAGATATTTTATAAATATATATCTATGAAGTGGTAAAGAGACATTTTATACCAGTTTCAATTGAGTCAGATAGAGATCTAAGGTTCACATCTCATTTTTGGCTATCCTTACAAAACCCCTGGCAACTCAGTTGAATATGAGTACAGCGTTTCATCCTCAGACGGATGGAAAATCTGAAAGGATGATACATACATTGGAAGACATTTTGTGGGATTGTGTAATAGATTTTGGTGACTCGTGAAATATCTCATGCCTTTAGTGGAGTTCTCATATAACAACAGTTATCATACCTCCACACACATGGCTCCATTTGAATCATTGTATGGGCGTCCATGTTTTTCTCCACTTTGTTGGGGGGAAACAGGTGAGACTTCACTAGTTGGGCCTAGCGTTGTACAAGAAACAATGGAGAAGATTTAGTTGATAAAAAAGAGGATGGAGACAGCACAAAGTCATCAGAAATATTATGTGGATCATCACCGAAGACTGTTGCCGTTTGCGGTGAGTGATCATACATTTTTTAGAATCTCTCCAAGGCTTGAACATTGTCATTTTGGAGAGTAGGGAAAATTGTCTCGTCGATATATATCCCCTTTTGAGATACTAGAATGGGTTAGTGGGGTGGCATATCAGGTGGCATTACCACCATGGTTCAGTGCAGTGAATAATGTGTTCCATGTATCTCAGTTGAAGAAGTATCAGCCCGATCCTGACCATGTGATCAGATGGGATCACAATGACCTAGATCCAAATTCTTCATTGGTACATATTTTGGTGCGAATTGAGGATAGGCAAGAGAATTTCTTGCATGGTAAAAGCATCGGTCTAGTGTGGGTTTTATGGCTGCATGGTCAGATTCAGGAAGAGACTTGGGAATGTGAGAATGAAATGAAAGAGCAGTGGCCAGAACTCTTTCAGGAAATCGATGGTTTTCTACTTTCTGGGGATGGAAAGGCCAATGGTGTGGAGAATGTAGTACACCCGGTTTCTGGTATTTAACCCTTGTTTTATGATTTTTATGTACTTGAAGCAAATATGAAATGGTTGCGAAAAGTTTGGAGTCTTTTAAAGTGTCAAAGGGAAAAAGGTGGTGACGCACGGGCTTCACACGGGTTGCCCAAACCGTGTGGAAGCCGTGCAGGTGGTGTCACTTTTGTTAGGGAACACCGCACAGTGTGTGCACAGTTTGGGAAAACTGTATAAGGAGGTCGTGCGGAGCACCCCTTCAAAGCGGTGACTACCACACGGTTAGCGCACAATTTGACTAACCATGCGTACTAACCATGTGTGGAGTCAACTTAGATCCTATTTTTAAGTATCTAATCCATTTTATCTTTAATGCCACTCGTTTTTGCTTCTATACAGCCCTAACTCGGGATTTCTCTTTGGTGAAGGTGGGAGAACACTTACCAGGCTTTTTGGAAGCGATCCGAAGGTTTGCCTTGGCCTTTAGAGGCCGGTTGATCAAGGTAAGTCTTTTTTCCTTCAGTTTTCTTAGATCTACTTCTTCCCACTTGATGTATTCAAATATCTACACCCAAGATGGGTACATCTAAGGTAATGGATGACTTTTAAGTTTGGTTTTGTTCTTGTTGGTGATAGGGGAAAGAATTTATGGAGGTTTCGTGGTGTTTCAACCCAGTTCTTGGTTGGGTTTGCCTATTTTGTTGAGTTAGGTGGCTTCACTCTCAATTCCTCTTTCTTAGAACATGAAGGATTAGTTTCAAATTGTTTTCCTTGATTGAAATGGTTTGTTTATCTGCTGTGAAAGAATGGTTGAAACCCTTTTTTAGCAATGAGTGATGAAAATTGTGTGTTTTTGGAATGTTTTTGTTGATGTGGGTTTAAAATGGATATTTTAAACTGGTTATGGGTTTTCTGCTTTAAAAAAATTGGTTTTCAATAAAAGTTTTAATGCTTTATTGAAATGTTTTGAACACACTTGGTTTTGACATGTATTTTCATGGGTTGTGGTGTGTGTTCATGTGCATTAGGATGGATAAGGGCTAGAAGTACCCCCACCAAAAGGTTGTTATGGATAAGGGCGAGAAGTACCCCCAACCAAAGGGATAGATAAGGCTGTAAAGTACCCCCGTCAAGGTAGTCCACTAAGTGATGGCATAGTGGAAGGATAACTCACCACTCGTGAGTATAGGGAGGTCCTGGTTGCATGCATGGTTGGTTTTGTGGATTTGTGAACTGGAATGAATGTGCCAAAATAGAATGGGATTTGGATTGAAACATTGATTGATTGCTTTTCTTGAGAAAGATGGGTTTTGTTGGAAAATGGTTTTGACATCAAAATTTTTATATTGTGAAATGTTTTGGAATTTTTTTATATAAATTGTTTTATATAAATGTGCTAACATGTTTTATCCTTGAGGTATGGGTTGGGAATTCATCGGGGAAACCCTACTGAGTTTCCTTACTCACCACTTGCTTTGGCCCATTGGTGCTTTTGTAGATATAATATATCTGGATGTTGGAAAACGTAAAGTGTCACATGTTTTAAGCTCTACTTCATGATACTTGGGCTGGTTCGTGATGTTGGAGCATGGAGCCTTTGGAGCATGGAGTTGGTTTGTTGTCTTGTAGCATTTTTAGTTTGTATTTCCATTGTTTACTCAGATTTACTATTGGTTTCTACTATGGTAATTTTTGTGGGTTTATGATAAAATAATTGGTTATCTTGTCTTAGTTTTTATCATGCATCATTAAGTTGATTTGTTTGGTTTTGGTTGTTGGCTCTGTGGTATGTTCTAAAAGGGTAAATCGTCCCCCTCTTGTTTTTGAAACCCTTCGGCATTTATTTCCATCCTTTAGCGCCATGAGGATGGCTCTTATGTACTAGTAATGAATCATTGTACTCTCAATACAATTAGGATAAGCAGGTCATTACATTCATGCTAGAAGGACTAAGAAGGATATGGTGGGACACTTCAGGGAAATTAATGAAACATATGTTCTAAGAGTGAAGATACTTCAATGATCATTTTACTAACTATCTCTATCTATAGTCGATGGTGTTATCCAAGTCTATATATTTTATAATGCTTGAGAATCATGATAGAACTGTGATATAATGTGAAACCTATTTAGTAGATTTAGATCAATTTTCAACAGAGATATTGTTAAATGAATGGATGAAGAATCGATGGAACGTGTTGGTGAATTGATAGGATATTTGTTCTTGGGATCTCTTACTAAAGATTTCCTCTTATACTGATTTATTGGGTAGATCACTAATGTTTGAAATTTATCTATCTAGAAAGTTAGGGTTGATGGGGGTTTCCTCTTCTACCAGTGGTAGTGTGTTTTCCTCTAAGGGAAAGAGGGTGTTTGATTACTCTCATGGTGGTTCTCCGTAGAAGGTTTTTTATAAACTACTATCATATATTTGATTAAACCCTTTAACTTTCTACCAGTGTGTAAATCTAGGGAACTCAAAGTGGTTTTTCACTATAGCAGCCAAGACATATAGCTTATGCGGTCGCTCAGGTCACCTATAGAAGTTCATCCAGGATTATTCCACTCTGCATTGTGCATCTGGGTCATTAAAACCTTATAAAACTACTACATAATCAGATTCTTCATATATAAAATGGGTCAAACCATATACATCTTCAACAAATCTTCTTCATGTTGTGTAAGAGTCTCTTGAGGAAGTAGATACAGGTCTGACCACTGTGAGAGATACCATTACTATTGATTCATCATTAATGGATGCTTTATTTTATAATGGTATATCACATTAATTAATTTCATCCCAAATTGTTAATCTACTAAATATTCCAATGGAGATTTTGTCTTATGATATGGATATTACTACACCACATGGAATAAAGAGAGAATAATGTTTGTATAGTCCCTATTGGGATTTTTCTCTATTATATGTCGATTTTTCTTTGAGTTTTTTCCATGATATGAAACCATTTGATTTCATATTTGGTATTAATTAAATCATTTAAAGTAAGAAATTTATTGTTTATTATTTTCCATATGTATCATTTACTACACCTAATAGTTTATGTCGTATATTTCATGGATAATGGGACCCAATTTTTTAAAAGATATGGACCATATTATCTAGAGTTTGTGAAAGTGATATTTGTGTTTGCCTTGGATGTGAAGTGGAAATCATGTATTGGTGATCTCCCTCAAGTTTCATTGAGTTTCGCAGCATGTTTCATTTTTACTTATCTAGTTTTCACTAGTTAGGCTGGAAGAGTTTTTAATCAATTTAGTTCATATTACTCAACCAGTGTATGTTCCTTCATATCGCATGTCACCAAATGAACTGAAAGATTTGAAGACAAGATTTTATTGTCTTCTATAGAAAGGATTTATATTCCAATTGTTTCACCTTGGCTGGTGCCGATTTTTTCCACTAAGAAGGGTGATGGTTCCCATTTCCTTTGTGTGTATTATCAAAAACTCAATCGTGTTAGAATAAATAACAATTTTTAATTTCCAATGATATATGATCTTCATAATCATTTGATAGGGGTGATATGGTTATCCAAAATTGTTCTTTGGTCTAGCTACCATCAATTAAGGACAATATAATATGACATTAAGGAAAATACCTTTCGGATATAGTTTGACCATTATGAGTACCTTGGCATGCAATTTGGTCTAAACAACTATCCTATAGTATTTATGGATTTAATGAACATGATTTTCTATGAGTATCTTGATACCTTTGTAGTAGACTTTTTGGATTAAATCCTGGTTTACTCTATGTTCAATGAGGATCACGTGTTTCATTTGATAATAGTCTTAGAATTGTTAATAAACCACCATCTTTATTCCATGATTTATAAATGTGATTTCTAGATTTGGAAAGGTAAATCTGTGGGACACAAGGTGTAGAACAAGTTATTTTACTTGATCCTGAAAATGGAACTACTACTATGACATAAGAACCACTAGAAAATGATTCCTGAGATATGGATCTTCTTTGTGTTTGGCTGGGTATTATCTCCGGTTTATTAAGGACTTCTCAAAACTTTATTCTCTAATGATTTATCTCTCTAATAAGTGGGTAATGTTTTATATGGATGAGAAATGTAAAAATTATTTTGATTATATGAAACTTCTTTTAAATACTTTATTGTTGTTGACACTTCTAGAAGCCTAGTAGTGCTATGTGGTCTTTCATAATGCATCAGGTTTAGGTTTGGGTTGTGTAATTTTGTAGGATTATCATTTAATTGCTTATGGACCACATCATCTTAGTCCATAAGAAATGAATTATCTGAACCATGACCATGAAACTACAACTGTGATGCCCACACTTATGAGCTGGTGGCATTACTTTTCTAGAAAATGATTTACTATGTATTCACACCACAAGAGTTTGAGTTATATATTCTCTCAAAAATATTTGAGTCTCTACCAGAGGTGTTGGGTGGAATACTTGTAATCTTTTGACTTCGACTTCACATACACCTCAAGGAATTGTATTTTCATTGTACATTATTTGAGAAAAAACATCATACTCAGGATATGAATTAATATTAGTTTGAGTGGAACTTGATAGATATCTTTTCACAGTATCATATTCAATTCCATGAATTAGGGGATACAGTTTCTTTGCCTAGTGTTCAATTAACCTTCTCTCTCTCAATATAATTCATTAGGAATAGAATCTTGATGAAGAGTTATAAAACATTATAGACACTCTTTATGGTTGGGATACCATGCATGAATTTTAATTCTCCACTGAGGGCATTTTCTATTTTCAAAATAAAATTGTTGCACTATTAGTGAAAAAGAATACTATTATGGTGGATTTCCATAACTCATAATAAAAAATTCACCCTAGATATATGCATATTTTCGAAGGCATTTGGAGGAAATTCTTGTGGATTGGTATGAGATGAGGCATTGATGAATTTGCATATATGTGTTACAATTTCCAATAAGTTGAGGCCGAGCACCAAAAAAATTTAGGTATTTTAAACAAACATCAATTGAAAATGTTGAAGTGGGATGAGATATCTATGGAATTTTGGTTGGGATCTCACATTCCTAGTGGGAGAAGACTTCTATTTGGGTTATGATTGATCAGATGATGAAATTAGATCATTTAATACTAATTTATGAAATTACCAAGGTTAAGGAGTTTAGAAATATCTATCTAAATTGTATTGTTCATTTTCATATAGTTTCATGTGTTATAATCTTTGATTGGGATCCCTGGTTAACTTATCATTTTTAGAGGGGTCGTTGGGAGGTACTGGGATCTCTAGTCCATTTCATGATGGAATACCTTCCATAGTAGGATGGCCATACAGAAAGAGTAATTTAAATTATTTAGTATATGATTCGCGCTAGTGTTCTTGACTTTTGTGGATCTTGAGATGATCATTTTGGGCTGTTAGAGTTTTCTTAAGACTATATTTTTAAGACTATGATTAGAATGGGTCCTTTTGAGGCCTTGTGTTGTTGACCTTGTTTAACTCTATTATTTTGGATAGATATTGGTGAAAGTTCCTTTGTTGGTTCAATATTGATTAAAGAGATAACAAAAAATTATTTAGTTGATCCAGTATAGATCGTGGAAAACACAGATCCAATATAATTATTATATTGATCTTTGTCGCATAGCATTGGAATTTTCAGTTGGTGACTAGATGTTCTTGAATGTTTCACCCTGTTTCGGTCACCGAAAGATTTAAAGTAAAGGGGAACTAGATCATTAATTTGTTTGACCTTTTGAGTTTGTTGAGATGGTGAGAAAAGATTCTTACTTGTTATAACTTCCAACATAGTTGACATTGATATGAAACATTTTCCATGTATCTCATCCATGAATGTATCTAAATGATAAATCTCGTTTTTTGAGTTGGAGTTATCTTGAGGATGATCATAATTTATCTATGACTGAATGTATATCTAGGATAATTAATTCTAAAACTAGTGTACATCATTAATGGAATTTACCTTCCGTTCATTTTATATGGAATCATAGATATGATTCTCATCATGCACTTTGGAGGGAGGAACTGATGAGAGAGTGGTGGCCTCATATTTTTGGAATTGAATATTATGATTTGGATTTGACGGGATATAAAGTTTCTATGGTGGGGAGGTTGTGACAACAAGTTACTATTTCAGGAATTCATAAACCCCTCATTCTATAATTTTTTGGTTGGGATTAATTTGGGGATGTTTTGGGAGAGAATTTTGGAAAATTTTAATGTTTTGTGGTTTTTCATGGTCGGTGAAACTTTTTCCCAAACCGTGTACCTTTCAATAAAAAACTTTAAAATCCAATGTAGTTGCATTTTTCACGATTGGATCATGGTTTGAAAAATTGTGTGACCATTTAGGTGCAATTTTCAAACCCATTAAATGGGTTATATAGCTAGGGCACATGTTTTTTCTAAACCATTCATCTCTTTCCATGTAACCATTCATATGATATTTTTAAAATCTATAAAATGTTTTTAAAATCCCAAAACCCATTTTTTAGTTCCCTAATGGGCATGTACAACCACAAATTGATTTTTTCTTCTATAGGTTCTCCCATAAGAAGTTTTTGGACCCTAAACACACATACATAGATGAATTTATGTTAGTAAAATGGTGTTATAAATTCTATCTATAGGATTCTTCATCTTGTTCTCTATCTATCTCTCTCACTAACTTATCCTCTCTAGGGTTTTGTGGATCAACCTATTTTTGTAATATCTAGAAATATTGGATTTGGATCTTATATCTATGTTTTATTCTTGGATCATTGTTCTAATTATTCTCCAATGGTTAATCCTGTTTAGGGATTGTTTATTTGGGATACATGTATCCCAATTTAGGTGGCTCCATTTTGATTGGCCCTTTTAATTAACCATAAATTTCTTTTTTTATTAAATTTATTTCAATTTAATGTGTGTGATTTATGTCTCATGAAATTGAATATTTTAAAAGAATAATTCCATTAGGTTGGAGGATGTGGTTTTAAAAATTTGATATTGATATGAAATTGGGGTAAAACCCCCAATTCAGTCAAATTATTGTGTAATTGTGAAATATTTGTTATTTTGGTGAATTTAAATTAAATAATCTAAATGGTTAAAGTAAATTGTAAAAATTAATTGTGAAATGATTTAAAATTATTATTTGTGAGAAATGGATTAAAATTGTTTTGAATGAAATATTTTTTTTATCTTGGAAATGTAAATTTTTTGATTGAAAACACATTTTTGGTTTTAAATGGAATGTTTTCATATTTGGAATTGAGAATGGGATGAATTGTATTTTGAGCAGTCCTAAATTAAATTTCTCAATATTTTTTTATTTGAGAACTTGAAATACTTAGGTAGTTAGTGAGTTATTTAGACAACACTCTATGATTTACAATGTTATAGAACATAAATTCTGATTGTTACATCCCTGAAGGGATGGTGATAACATCATCTTGACCATTTTCGATGGGGTCATGCGTTTACAACAGTTTTTGTGCCTCCTTGAGTTTTTGGAGTCCTATAGTCTAGAACTATCGTACCTATTTAGGCATATGTCCAAGTAGCAAACATCTTTGTATACCAAATGAATATATTCCATTGTTGTAATGTATTTTACATGTCTTGTGAGTTTATATAAACTATTTTATATAAAAAAAATTTATTCCACTTGTTAAAATTATTTCAATCATTTGAAATGTATATAATGATTTCGTTACATAAGATTTTTAATTTAGAAACCTATTTATTTAAAATTTATAGGAATATGTCTTTAATTAAATGTTCAAATCTATTATGGAATCTTTGGTGACATCCTACTATAATTTTATATCCCACCCTACCCATGCCTTCATGTTTTTGATGATTATCACCATCTAGGTTTTAGTAGGGTTGAGGAAACACTTTGAGGTGGTTTTACCTTTTGATTTGAGGACATATAGAGTTTGATCTATTGGGACGTCAATTATCAGTCCAATTCTTATATAACATTGATGTGGTTCTTTGGGTTTTTTATACTGGTTTGACCAATGGAAAGCTTATCTATAAAGAGTTTTCTTGTATGCGTACTGAATTTTTTATCTTACTTCCACAATGTTTTGGGGAAAATTTTTCCCACATTAATTTTGTATGATTCCATGTTCTAGTCACCAAACCATGGGGATCGAGAATTCCCTTTGGTCCATGTTAGGACATGATTAGTTATGTGGTCACCAGGGTACTCAAAATAGTTCATGACATTGAATTATCATAGATCTAGTAGAGATTTAATGAGGATTTGAGGAATTATTTTAACATTGAGATTCAAGAAAATTATTTTGAATAATTTTGAATCCAAAGTTATTGAACATTTTAATTTTGTCATAAAAATGGTAATTTGGGTGTGAAATTAAAATTTTGATCCCACACAATTTTTAGATGATGTAATAGTGTATAAATGGGTCTAGGTACATTAATATTTTATTCTATTATGATTGAAAGTTATGATCACTTTAGAGATCCCATTTGGAGAATATTGTTGAGAACATGTGAATGATAGGATCATACGATTGTGTGAAAGTTCCAAAAAATTGGATAAAATAAAAGTACTTGACATTGGCGAACTAATCCTAGGATCAAGAGATAGAGAATAATTAGATAGACGTGTCTTTAATAGACACATGTTGGATATAATCTCATTAACAGATGGTGAATTTTATGGAGACATACCATGTATAGTGACAGTAGATTGATAAACTATAGAAGAATTTATTTAGTTATCATATTTTAATGTTTTATAATGCATTGACTCTGAAAAAGAAGAAAATATTTGAACTAAAATTAACCAGTATAATTTCTTGTCATAAGATAGATAGGGATTTAAAATATTTTATTTCTTTGTATTAACATTATTATATAGCATATATTCATGGATAGATATGATTATAAATGTAAAGGACTAGGTATCTACATTGGGATCAAACATTTTAAACACACATGTGCCTAACCTTATGTACTTTTTTTCATATTGTTCATATTAATTATTAATAGAGAAAGTGTCTAAATATTAATATGTTTCATTGGTAAATTTCAATAGAAATGAAATTGTAAAATATTATCATTGATCCATCCACCCCCACCCTCAGGGGTCTACACATTATTAGGAACATAAATTGGTATTGGATAAATTGGTTCACTAAATAAGATTCTTATATTCTTATCATGAATAATCTCAACATAATTAATAAGATAGTTATTCCTGCCCTCAAATTCAAAAATTATCATTGATAGAGAAAATAGAACCGTACATTGTCATCAATGTCATTTCTTATAGGGGATTGAAGTAACTACTTTCAGTCTTCCACCAATATAAAAATAAGATCCAATTTTATTAAAAAAAAATATAAATCTTGAGTATGATGGAAAATCTCATAATCTTATTCTTGTATCCTTGTCAAAAACTATTTTTATAAAGGTGATGGTTGTAAAAATAAAAATAGAAACATTGGAAAACCTCATAATCTTATTCATGAAAAATGAAAAAGTGATTGTTACTATGATTCACATGTAGATAATTACGATTGATGCTATCATGATGTTAGAAAAATTAACTATTGATAAATACATCACCATAGTAAATTAAAATTTTAAAAACAGCAAAGGATTTAAATATATCTTATAAGGATCCAATATCATTAAATAATTGATTATAATCATTCAAGATAGTTTTGATACTAGTTTATTTGAATTAAAAATAGAATTTATTTATCCATTTATGAATTACAAGACATTATTGTTCTATATGAAATGGGGAAATCCCCAAAATTCAAAATTATGATTAAGGTGGAAATGTCTTTTGAATCTATGAGGATAATAAAATTATGAAAACTACAGAATGAGTTAATGGTTCATAGTGAATGGGATAATATAAAAGATAATGTTCAATTGAATTAGAGGGTCATGACCCTTGTATTTATGAATTACTGAAAAGGTAGATGTAAGTACAATAAAAAAATTCCACGTGAATGTTTTGTGTGTACATGAATCAGACATTTGAAATGAATATTTCCATGATGAATCATGAGTAATATGAGTATGATGATTCCAAAGAAAAAAAGTGGAAAAATAAGTTGGTAAAACAATTAGGAATCTACTCAATCAAAAATGATTAATAAAGATTCACCAAAATAAATAAAAGATATATATTGAGAAAAGGGGTATATTATGGTTATAATGGAAACATTGTATCAGAAGATGAAATTCTTGTGGAATTAAAAGCCTTCATGGTTTATGTTGAAATATAGTAACATATATCAAATAGTGAAAATTAATTAGAAGATAAAAAAGAATATATGTAAAATTTATAGACATCATAACAAGACACATATCTTCAAAAAATTGAAAACTCATATAAGAATATAAGTTCATGGAAAATGAAATTGAAAAGAATAATGAAGGAAAATAATGTATCCCAAGGGGAATATTTTTTACTAGAACAAAATAAAAATATCATTTTTAAAGTTGCAGGGTAATGGGAAAAGATGAATTATCTAAATTAAAACCCTACTTCCAATATTATGTTTATTTTTAGTATTAATAAATATGAGTTAATTTTTAAAATATCTTCATGAAAATGAGTGATGCTTTTGAAAAAAATTAATTTTTAAAGTATGAAACATCTAATGATGTTAGAACAACTCATGAAAAAAATAAAGTGAAATATTAATCCACTGTGTTTAAAAATTCACCTATATATACTGACCATGTAGGTTTAAGATTAAATAATTAGAGTTCATGGGTTGGGAAGGTATAATAAGATCAAATCACATCAATTATGCTAAAAATAACATATAAAATAATGATTCACTTTGAAAAGGGAAGTCATGTGTTGTAAAATATGTTGAATTACAATAAATTTATCCTAGAGAAAAGTTAAACATTCATATGAGAACCATGTTTAATGGATATTTTTGGTTTTTAGAATATATGAACATAAGGTACGTAATTTATGGCATGAAAAGTGCCTCCTTATGTTTAGTAATGAACTGGGGGGAATCGAAGAAAATAAAGTAACTTTTCAAAGTTAAAAGAAGAAAAAAACCCAATTTATTATTTATTAAAGGCCCCCAAAATAAAAACTACTTTGGTCAACTGGTGGAAATTTATATAAGACTACAAAAACAAGTTTTTGTTTTAGAAGACTGTATGAAAACCCTTCATTGATATTTTACTTGTATAAGAAAAGAAAATTAAGATGGGAAAAGGTATATTGTACACTCTTTTTTCTACATTATTCTAAAAGATATAAAAAACATTAATCATTTGATTCTGGATAGCCGTTGTTCTTAATATATCTTGGGTGACGTAAAAATCCTAAAAAAAATAAATAACATGATGGAGGGGAAGTCTATTATTAAATTAATTAGTCTTTGAAAATATGACGAATTTGTATATAAAAACCTGAGATTTTGATATATATTCTTCTTAAAAAAATAGTACACTAAGTATCATATTTTACACACTATATAATTCTAAAAAAAAACCATGATATATATTAAATATTAATAATGATCGTTGAAAGATAGATATTAAATTAGATATTATTAATTGAATTTTCCATATTGAAAAATCAGTAATGAAAATTTAAAGGATTGATATTTAGAAGTGAATTTCATATTTATAAATCTCATTTAACTAGTATAAATTGAAGTAACCATATTGAAAAATCAATAAAATTTTTTGTGAGGAATGAAATTAAAATATGTATGTCTTACATATAAATCCCATTTTTTTTAGATTGTATTGGAGGTATATTAAAAATGGTTTTCCATCAACCATGCTCAAGAGGAACTCAATAAATTACGACTTGAGAGAATCATTTGAGATAATGGTGTATCCTTGTAGAACCCACATGAATTACATGCTTACTAAATCACCACATGTGACTTCCTCTACAAGATATCTTATGATTAAGTGTTATTAAAAGGTTATAATGTATTTTTATGTATAAAATATTAAGATATAAACTTGTAAATATTATCTACTAAATTGAAAGATCATATCAACATAATATACATTTTAAGTGTAGTGAATTTATCTTTTCTCAGTTATCTTTTCCTATGTTAAAATCAATTAAAATCACTTTTGAATATATATTTAATATAAAAATAATAATCCATCATCCAAATAATTGATAATTATTCACACTATAAAATAACATGTTCCCAGTATACATAAAAGATATGTTTTCCTAAAAATAAATTTTCAAGCTCCGGACATTTATATTAAATAAATTATCAATTAAATTTAGAACATTAAATTAATAAAATGAAAATTGTTTTTTAATTTAACATAACAAAATTTATAGTTTAAATTTTTTATACTTCTCTAAAATAATCGATTTTTATGTGAATAGTGAAAAATGATAATACTGGAAATACGGTCACGTTTTATGAATTGGAATTTTTTGATAAAAAATGATATAAAAAATGATGTAAAAAATAAAAAAATGTAACTTAAAATAATTAATTTTAAAATATTATGATTAATTTATAAAACCCTTGAATATATTTTTATAAAATAAATTTATGTATTACGAATAATATTTTTTCTCTATTCCATTAATTAAACATATCCGTGGAGATATTATTTTTTGTTAATTTTTTAATGTCACATAAATCTTTGTCAAAAAATAAGAATATTCTTAATTTTATTAAAATACATAAAATAGTCAATATTTTCATATATGTAAAAAATATTCATTACAAATTAATATTCCAGTAAATGGTTTTTTATATGTTACTTACAGTAATATTATGATTAATTTCCAAATACTTATAAATTTAATTAGATAAATGATCCTTAAATTATATATAATAATTTTAATTTTTTTAATATTAATTATTCTATTTTTAGGAAGAAAATTTATATAATTAGGATTAATTCGTATTACCATGATAATGGGAAAATCATTATTTGAAATGTATTTTTTCATTATGATCCTAGAATTTCAATAAAATCACATTAAATAATTTTATTTGATTAATTAATTTTATAATATTTATAATAAAATAATTAAATATATTAACACTCTTTTAATTGGTAATATATACTAAATAATATTAAGAACCCCTAATGGTCAAAATTTTATTTTACTACTAAAATATTTTTTCTAAACAATACATTTATTGTTATGAATATGATATTAAAATGTTTAAAAAATTATTGGATTAAATATATGTTAAAAAAATTTCAATCACACCCAAATTTGGTTGTATGGGTTAATTAATAATTTTTAATAAAACATAAAATCAAATAGTTGAAAAGTAGTTACTTATTTCAAAAGAAAAATAGTCTAGTATAGGCACAAAATGGTAAGAACCTTATAACATGTTGAAAACATGTGTGTAATGACAAGGATGGGTATTTAAACACCCAAATAAAAATATTTATTCTTTATCATTTGAATCATTGACCTTTCTATAGTATCATTGAATTTTTAAAATATCAAATGTATTTCCAAATGTTACCTTTTTCAATTTAATGAAAGGGGTCTTTGAAACCGTTTCAATCATAAAACTCCCATTTGATATTAAATTTAAAATCATCCCATATTTCATCTCTTATATTCCCTTAATATATTTTTTAAATCCATTTTTCACAGTAAATTATCCTAATCTCTTCAATTCCAAGTAATTTTTCTAGGAATGATCATGTCTTCATTTTATGTATTACCTAGTTCATAAGTATTTTCTCTATAATATTCATATTAAAAATAACATATATATGTAACAACATAATGAAAAAATTATAATTATTATTTAGATATGTAATAATATTAATGGAATTAAAATTATTTTTTCATATCCATTTTCTAAGAAAACCAAAATCATTGATAGAGCGTTGCACAGACTACCACCTCTAGAAGGAAACATCTTTCGTATTTCATACACACCATTAACGGTAAAAGAAAAGGAATAAATGGATTAATTAATATTATATCTATAAAATAAAAATTATTCTAAAATTAATAAATAACCTTTACCTTTTTCCCAATATTTCATTGTGAAATGGAAACATTAGTCATGTGTATGGGTGTACTATCACTTCCACAAGCAATGAGTATAATTTTTCATTACCACCCTTAATATTTGAATTTAAAATTATATTTGATGAATAAAATTTATTTCCAAAAAACAAATAATATTATAGAAATTTGGAAATAGTTTTATAATTTTTTTACCATGGTTAACATATATAAGTATTTATGAACAAATATGATTGAATACCCTTATGTAACAAATATAAGAAAAAGTGTATGAAAGAAATATATACTAAGATTATAAATGATTAATATTAAATTAAATAATGAATAATAAATATCCTCATAAGTTATCTAATAGTCTTAATTTTATTATTCATGACATTAGGAATGATCTCAGAATGAATTTTGAACAAGGTAATGGTTTAATCCCAATTCCTCTTCAATGAGATATATCTTAACAGTATGCAGAAATTTCTTATTTCTGAGTTGTATATACTACCAAATAATATTTTTTACATAACTCTTGATTTTATTTTTGGTATTTATGGAACCATATTCATTCCACTATTCAAATGACTTTTGATTAACAAATTACTTCAGCCATAAGGGTTTTATCTAAATCACCCTCCATTAAGGCATGGTTTGTGATTAAGTACCAATCATCAATTGTATGGTTTATCTAATATACACGTGTTATATATTTTCATAAATTATTTTTAAACATTAAAATATCACATATATTCATTATCTTATTTGATTTCACCTATGATTTATTTGTTCTTAAAAATTGAAGGGTATTATGTAAATCAATATTATTCCATCAATAGTAATTTTTCTCCTTAAATAATTACCTTACTTTAATATGTTGTACCATATTTAAAAGTCTTTCAATTAAATTTATTCTAATTTTATTTATTAGTGAGATTAATAATATATGAAAATTTATTTATATAATGAAAAATTATAATCCATTGAAATAATTGTATCCCATCCTTTCTCAAAATTTACATTCCCACCAATGTTCTCATTCTCTTATTTAAAAAACAATTAAATTATTTACCATGTGAAATTTATAATTACCTTTTCTCCATTTCAAAATATTTTTTTATTAATTTTTTTACGATGTGTTATTTTCAACAAATGTTTTTTAAAACAATGTTACATGTCATTTTTACCTTCGTAATGACTTTGTGGTTACAATTTATTTTTCTTATCCCTTATATGAAACATTATTCTAATGTACCAATTATATTATTCTATATAAGTCTATTAAATATACAAGTATTTAAATATTATTTTCATTTCTAGTCTTATTTTTTATCTCACTAGAAAATTCCCACATTAATTAAACACAGTTTAAGGGAACATTCTAATTTCTTATATCACATTAAGCATCACCCGAACAACTTTTTTAAAAAAATACATATATATATTAAAAAAAAGTATATAATGGAGGGAAATATTTTGTTGATTCTATTTTTATATAAAATAATAACTTCTCTCTTCTTTAAAAGGATACATTACATATTTCACAAAGTGTTAACCATGTTAATCATTTTTATTCTTTATATTCCAAGATCTTTCTCATTAATTTTTAACATTATATCTACATATTCAAGACCAATGACCCATTTTAAATCATTAAAGACCATATTTTTTATTAACTACTTATATTTAGATTCCATTTGATTTTGTTAGAGGATATTTTGGGAATTACAAATATGAAACCCACTACCTTCTCATATGTTTGATAAGTCCTATGGTTTACGTCTGGATTATTTTCCATCTATGGACAGATATGTTTGATTTCCATTGTGTGATGGGTAGTCTTGGGATTATATATCCCTAAAGTATATTCAGTAATGATCTATATCTAATTTAATTTAAATTAATGGATTGTGGAGTGAACCTAATCCACCATTGGACATTTTTAACTATAAGATGACAGTCTGTAGAGTGAAATCCATAGTCCATTTTTATGTATGTATGGTCATTATGTTTATGATATCATGTTATACATCTTTAATCTCATGTAATGCTTTATTTCCATGTTTATTCCATTACTAGGATTTCTAGATCTCACTTTTTCTTATGTACTTTCCTCGTGATATATAATATTCTTTTAAAAAATACATTTTTGTTTGGATAAAAATATGTGTAATTTTTTATATGATTTCTTAATTCTTAAGCTTACGTAATTTTGTGTATAATCTTATAAGGACACTAATGAACATGATCCCCAATGATTATTTTTCAGGAAATAAAGTTAATAATTATTGTATGTTATGTGTTTTACAACCTAGGTCACTATAAATAATTCTTAAGGAGGATGTAGTTACATTTTGAGATTATGATGATAGATCCTTAGTAAAGACATTATGGAGAATATTAAGTTATATTAAAATGTATAGGATGAAATACCCATTTTTGGATAAATTAGAGGTTCTGGGTTTTCAATGAAAATAAATCTCTTTCTGGATATTTTAAATTTAGTGTATGGGTTAGTGTAGTTGTTCCTAGAGATAATAACCTTGAAGTTGGAGTGTTCGGAATTAACTCAACTGTGAAATGGAGCATGAAAAACAGGATTAACTACAAACCTTTCATGACACTCCTTAGAAGTATTCTTTGGTTAATAATTTTCAATTTATGAATTACTATGAATGATTTATATTCTTATTACATTAAGGTGTAAGGTTATTAATTATGGGAGATCTAAAAATAAAGTAATTTATTTATAACCAGTATAGTTGTATGATTAACCAAGAATGAAGTGGTTGAAATGAATGTATTATCGGATGAAACTAAATTATCAATGAAGAATAAATAATATGATTTATCTTTTTTATTCATATACTCTGATACTTTTGGATATTATCATAACCATTTTTATTTTAATATTTGTTATAAACATGATCAATGAAATGATGATGATAAAGGTATGTATCTGGAAACTTTTATTTTTTGAAACTGTATATTGGATAATGCACAAATGATTGTGAATCATGGTATATTCCTATTATGATGGAGAATTGGTGTATCTTAGTCATTCCTAAGGCAGTAGTATTGATATAGTTATTGAAATTATATCCTTACACTCTTAGATTTTTATTTTATTTTAATGTGATGTTTCGAAATGATATTCTAGAATATTCGAATGTTATAGGGTTTACTTGAAGCATCTAAGGACTGTTCTTCAGTAGTGTTTCTTTAAGAATTATGGAAATATATATTGAATTGTACCAATAACCAAGATAAATAATTTTATGATAATGTTATATAATTTTTGGATATCTGTTAAAAAAAATACATGATTAAGGCTTGATTAAATCATACGTTTAATATTCGCCTGATATTGAGGCAATTAAGTGTTGATTGATTTTAAAATATTAAAATAGTTAGTACCATTGCCCTTGGTATTTTTAATTAATTTGGGATATTTTTATGATGTTTATCACATTTTTGGGATAAGGATGTATGTATATACTAGTGTATGCCATTATTAACTACTAGTAAATACTATTTAGGGGTTAAAGAGAGTTAATTTTTGAATTAATATGAGATTTCACAATGGTTTATGGTTTTAGATATCCAAATTGTTTATGGAATAAGTATGTAATGGATAATAATTGATTAGGGTATATATATTTTGGTGTAAATTTTTCCATGAATAATAAATGCTTGTTGAGGAATGATAATTGACATGGTATATCCTAGTAATGTAGGGTATATTTCATGTTATAAGTTATATCTCTGATGAGGAATATGTTTAGAACACTATCAAGTATATTCATTTATAACGAGTAAATAAATATGTGATGTCCAAATTTATTTAATGGGAGAGAATGTAATGACCTAATATTTAACTCCATATTCTCCTTAAATAAATAATAAATTAAATAGAGTGTTTCATACATAGTACAAAACTAAAACCAAAACAACATGATATATATTTTTAGTATTGAATTTGACCATAGAGAGATTTCCATTAAATTAACTGTTATAAATTTAAGAAACCAAATTGAAAAATCCCTTACGAAAGTATGAAAAAATTACATCTAAAATAATATTAATTCCTTATAAATATAACTATTATATCTCATATGATAGGTAACCTCTCTATGTATTTAACTAGACCACGAACAATCTGATCTCAACCTTTGGGAATTTTTTTTTGCGAAAGTATTAATCCGTTAGAACTCACTATGAAATAAAAGATGGAAAAATAAACTCATACGACCACCACTATTGGTAATCATATAATTAGGTTATATACATAGGTTATAAGGTGTTTTGTTTGTTTAAATTAGTATGATATCCGTATAAAATCATTTTATATTTAATTGAATGAGCATATCAATATAATTTTTTTAATCATTATAACTATTTTTTGGGTCATGCATTATTATATTAATGTGAAATTATATCACATTTATATATGAATTTTCTATATATATAAATAATTTACCATGCATTAAATTATTATAAATTATAATAAATAATAAATAAACAAAAATATATATTTTTCAAAAAGAATTTTTTCCGCACCATGCGACATTATATTATAAAAAAATAATTGAATTATAGTTTTTTATATTAATATAATAAATTTAATTTAATATGAAATAGTATCAAAATTATATCGGATATATATTTTGTTATTTTCAAAAAATATTTTATTTTTAAGAGAATAATGAAAAATATCGATTTTTTATAGTAATAAATTTTAATTTTTTAGATGTTTTTCAAAAACTTTTGAGATAAAAAAATTTATTTATAATTTAAAATAAATAACATAAAAATAATATGTTTAATTTATAAAACCAATGAATTCAATTTTATAGAATCAAGTATAATTTTTTGAAAACTATTTTTTATCTCTTTCTTTAATTAAATTTACACATAAGGAAATTATAATTTGGGATTTTTCAGAATACCAAATTATACTTATTTGAAAAATATTAATTTTCAAAATATAATTAAAATCAATAACATTGATAATTTTTTATTATACATAAACTTAATTCCTTAAAATATACTTTTCTGAAGAAAAAAAATTGAGTTTTTATACATTACATGTGCTACGCTGAAGACTAATTTCCATAAACCTAGAATGTTATATTTATAAATATTTATTATAATTGAGATAATAATATTCATATATTTTTTATATTCCCTATTTTCATTTTTATTTATGAAATTTTGATTACTAGGATAAATTTTATGTAGCAGAATGAAGGTGATATAATAATTCAAAAATTCATATTTTATTAACTAAATAGTATTTATATTTAATCAATTAAAAAAGACACATTAGAAATAAGAATCTTATATGATATATAATTATTTAAAAAGATATTTTAAAAATAATTTAACTATTAATCAAAAATAAATAATATTATTAATTCATACTGATTGGAATGTCAATTTTTTCTATAACCATTTTACTAAAACTTACCTGTTTTAAATAAAATAATAATAATTCTATAACCATAAAAAATGTATTGGATTAAATAAAAATTAAATTTCATTCATTCAAACTAAAATATTTTTATATTGGTTTCAATTTTATTTAATAAATTATAAAATCACTTAGTTAAAAAACAATTACCTATTTTAAAAATAAAAGAATAAAATATAAAACAATACTAATAAAACACTAAAAATTGTTTACAAATATTTGAATTTTTTTGTGTATTTTTCAATCAAACTAAACCCCACACACCATTATTTCATAACACTGGTTCAATCAAACTTGAAATAGTGCCATAAATTATTAAAATATGAAGAGTGTTACCAAAAGATCACTTTTCCTCTTTTATAAAATGGGGCCACTTACACTCTCTCATGAATAGAAATAATATTTGATATTACCATGAAAATAATCTCTTTTATCCTATACTATAATCCCATAAAAAATTCATAATAACTTGTTCACACTATGTTAGCATATGCCCATAAATTCCAAGGAGTTTCCCGAGGATAGATCATGTATCCAATGAATGTATTATATCATTCTGACGTTTTTATCCACAATATTCATTTTAAAAATATATTAAATACATAAAAATATAATTACATATTTATAATTATAATATTTTCATGTAAATATACTAATTAGAAAAAAAATATTTATTACTCTCTATCCTCTAAAGAAAACTAAAGTCTCATTAGTGTGTTGCATGGACATCCACTTCGCAGTGTTGATATATTTTCCATATCAATATTTCCTTTAAATGTTTATAGTTTTACAAATATAATAAATTTTCAATATTTTATAAATGTACTAAATATTCATAATGGATGAAGTCCAATGAAATAGATTGAGGAGAATTTGAGTATCATGAGCTATTAATTGAAGTTAACCAGTGGAGGAGGATTGGTAACCCACACTCTTATTTGTATGGGAAAGAGGAGAGACCCCTAAACGTATGTTGATCTAAATTCTCAAAGATAAACCCATTCTATATCCATTTTTTATATTTTTTATGAAAATATTTAATATAATTTAAAATATCTTAAAATTTTTATAAAAAAAATCTCATATGAAATTTTTCTAGTAAAAAAATTATAATGTTGTTATAAATTATAGAAAATTATAAAAGGACAAAAAATATAAACAAAATAATATAGAATATAATAAAATATTAAATACGGAGGATTAGGAAATAAAATCTCCAATTAAAATCTATTGGTTCAATAGGAAAGAATATTTATTTATATATTCTTCATTTTTTTCTACAAAACATTATTCTGAAACATTCCTATGATGAACATTGTCCCGAATTTATTTATGAAAACTTTGTATGAAAAATTTTAGATGATTTTTTCATATAATTTTTTCAGAAATTCTTGTCCATTAGATCATTATATAATTTTTTTATATATTTTTAGGAAGCATAATTTTCTATAATAAAAAAATAAAAAACCAGTAGATTTTAGAAAACAAAATAAAAAAAACTAAAATATTTTTTACTCCTCCTTTGAAAAGGACATAATTACTCTATGGAGATGGTTTAAAGTTGAATTAAATATTAATGATAACTTAATATTGACTACTCCTATATTATTTTTAATGTATTCAGTTATATCAAATTTTATTTGTTTTTGTAAAGATATAAGAAAGATGATATTTAATTTTGATGAATTGTAAAAAGATATATTCTTTTTGTGAGTGGACCTAAAGGAAACAGATTACTATTTTAATATTATTTTATCATGATTAATGTGATGGTTTTTTAAATAATTCCAAGGAACTTGTGTTATCAAAAGAATAATATAAGTTTTATAAAAACTCAATCCAAAGCCTGTGATTGTGTGTTTCATAAGAAACACTTGAAAACGATAGCTTACATCAACCACATATTATTATTTAGTAGTGGAAACAAATATATAACATTGTTTCTTAAGATACCAAGAAACACAAGATTCTCCTATGAAATTAAAATTTACAGATTTAATTTTTCTATTAAATTATTTCCAATAATTTTTTCATCTGGAAAACTATTTTATACAAAATAAGTTTCAGAAGAACAAAAAAAATAAAAGATCCATACATACCATAAAATAAAAAAAATCATTTTATGACATTAATATTGGACCCTTTTAAATATTTTTATATATTTTAAGTTATAATCTAGAAAATATTAATTCTAGATAACTAGATGTTATGTACATTAAACTACTAATCATTCAACTATTAGTTTTTTAACAATTTTATTCCTAGATTCATTAATATCAATAGTTTTTTGATGTTCTGATAAGATTAATAAAAATTTTATTATTTTAATTTAAAAAAATTGTAAGAATAAATTTTTTATACATATGTTGAGATGAAAAACTTCCTTTTACACTTTGAGAAAATGGAAAATCATGTAAGTGGGATCATTCTCCTATCATTATCCGGTGAACATTAGATCTCATACATTTCACAAAGAAATCTAAAAATGATTTTTTTTGTTAACAAAACTATAATTTCATCAACATATATTTAAATAATGAAGGTATCCTTAAATTATGTTATAATAAAAAGGGTTTTATTTTCATCCTCCTCAAAATAATTATTTTGTAACAAAAAATATCTTTAATCTATCCTACTAATATTTAGGGGCTTGTATGAGTCCATATAGTTCTTTAGTATGTCTAAATATATGATTTAGATTTTTTTCAGTACCATAGGTTTTTTACTCATGAAATTCTACCAATACATATCATTTTAATAAATAAAAGATTACATAAATTTGGAAAAGAGTGAAAATTTTGAATGCAATAAATTCTAGAAGTGCATGATAAGCTTTAAGTCAAGCTTTAAGAGAATAGTATTTCTTATATTCTATGTCTTTTTGTTGATTATAACCCTTTTCAACAAGACTAGATATATTTAAAACTATGAATCCATTTTCATGAAAATGATCCTTAAAAAACAAAATTACACTAATTACATAATAATCATTAGGTTGTTGAACTAAATTCTTAGATCAATTTATATAGTGACTCTTGTTTGACCTATAAAACATTTGAATATTTATAAGTATATTTTTGCACCTAGGTTTTGATTCAATGTGGGATTTTAGGGCCGAAGTAACCTCATAATAATGATTTTAAAAATACTAAATATTTTTTTATGTGCTTCTTGTTTCACTAAAAATTTGAAATAACTCTTAAGTGTAGCCTCAGACCTGAAATATGGGTCCACAGTTGAGTTAAGAACTCCGTGTTTACCCTCTGCATAACATAAAGTTTTTTCATCATGTGTGTCGGAGAGGGTTTGTTAGTGGGGCTTCATATGGTGATCATATTAATTAAATGAAAACTTTAATTAATATTCAATCCTAATTTCCCCCTCCCCCACACATTTTTTGTGAAACACACAATGAAGAGGCACGTATCCTCCACTCCCTTTTGGAAATGCATGAAAATTAGGATGAATCAAAGAGACGAAGCACTTTCTATCTTCATACATTGGGTTGATCGTCTTTAGATCGAGGAGGATCATGATTTTTTCATTTTCATACACCCTAATCATATAAATTTCTCCCTCGAGGTATATTTTTTTTAGTTTTCATCCCGATCCACTTTTTTTATTTTTTTATTATAGATCCCTATTCCAATTAGAAATGATCTACTATAGGTGGATCTGATAAATTTAGGGAGAAAATTGGTGAATTAAAATATTCTTATGGTAATTCCCATCTAGAATAATTTTATGCACAATGTGTGGTCTGTTGAGACACACCGTGTATCGATTCCTTTTCAAGGAAGAGTACTTTTGAGGACTACACATTTTGTACAGGGGTTACATGTCTTGTATTGACCCCTTGTCGTGTGGCCATGAGACATGTCTAGGGTTATCTGTGTAACAATACATGGTTGTGTAAATGTATATTTCCAAACTACATGTAAATAGTGTTATGGATATGGGCATAGTCAAAAAACATGACTAAGTGGTCGTTTCTCCTAATCATGCCTTGTAATATAGGATGTACTGTGTGTAAGGGACATGGATGGCTAGGCCATGTAGAAGAAGAACATGGCTAGGGGTTGGGTGAAGCAGAACATGTCATGTATGTGCTTTATATGATGTGTACCCCTATATGTCTTGGAAAATCAGGTAAATTAGATACATGGCTAGGTTTTTATGTGGTTTTATAGGTCGTGTGGGCTGTTTTTCATGCCATGTAATCTATTAAGATATTCTTGTCATCTTCCGGCATGGTTATCTCTTTCACTGGAACTCAGATACAATTTAAGATTAGCTTATCACGAGTAGTTTTCAATATAGAACATGATTTTGAACTCTCCTTCAGCCTGTAATATTTGATTTTTCCTTTTTCTATAATGACGCCTTTATAGCGGTGTTTGATATTGGTTAGTTATTATGAAGAATCACTAGGTGGACGTCAGGTTCAGTACCCTTCCCTTTGACCAAAGGATGAGGGTCCCCTAGAATCTTTAGGATGGTATAGAGGTTATCCCTTATCATATCATGAAATGGGTGCCCTACCTATAGTGGTTCTATGACTCATGGTATGATAAGTGTGACACTCCTTTTAACGACACATGATTGATGTTGTAGATTAGTGTGGTTCATAAATATAGACATTAGGACTGATAATCCCATGTGGTATCAAGTCACGGGCTTCCCTTACCCATCACATTTGTTATATATGGAACTCCCAACATCAAGGGAGTAGGTTCTATACCCATGGTGTAGTTCTTCTAGGGTTGGAAATCCCATTTCGAACATGGGTTTAGGTTCCCCATATTTTTCGTATAGTTAGACAGTGCTCCCCTTCAAAGCTAGGGTGAGGGCCCTCCATACTCATTGGCTAGATATAGTAGCTACACTTAGGTTAGGCTAGCATACATTCCCTATATCCATGGAGTCAGTACTCCCCTATTGTACGAGGCCATGGGTCCTTCATATGTGACATATAGATAGAGTGTGCATTCCACTATCATGGTATAGGGTGTGTCCTCTATTGTTGGTGTAGAATATCCCTTATCGTACAAGAGTGTGGGTCCTTAGTATGTATTTTTACAGTACATTCGGTACTCCCATGTCGTACCAGGGAGCGTATCCTTTATCCCTACATTAGTACTCTCCTATCATGTCTAGATATGGGTCCCACATAGTAATCGATCTGGAAAAGGGGTACTCCTCTATTGGAGTAGGGTGCATGTCCTCTAGACACAATGTGGTATTACCCTATAATTCTAGGTTTAGGGTCCTCAACCTTTTCTGTAGAAATATACTATTATGATAGGGTGTGGTTCCCCACCTATGGAGTAGTAATCCCATGTCTCCAAGTAGCATCTAGGAGTTTTTATTCCACTGGATTCAGTGTTCCATGAATTTTTTGTATAGTAGTGAGAATAGGTCCCCTCTACTACTTATGTGTGATACGTTGTTTGGAGTTAGTTCCCTCACGATGGTCTAAGGTGTGGAAAACTCCATACCGGAGTGACCGAGGATTCATGGGTTAGTTAGGAGCTACTACTCCCTCAACTACAGGGTAATAGAGAGGTGTGGTCCCTCTATTACCGATCATTAAAGGGGATTCAAATAGTGCATATTCCAGTGTAATTCACCCTCAACTAAGTGTAGGGGTGAGGGGAGGGCCTCTCCACTTATGTTCTTTCATCCTGTCGCACGATACAAGTTAGTGATGCTAGGACCACTGGTTCTTGGCACTAGAGTTATACCAAGTGATTTTTTTCAAGGGAATATATCTCTTATATGGGTACAATCATGGATAGATGTTTTAATGGAATATTCTCTCCTGGTTTTTTGTTCCCTTTACATGCTGGATTAAAGTAATATATCTAGCTACGAGGTTGAAACCTCATGATCCATGAAATCCAAGAGGAGTATATTTGTGTAATTCTGGGAGTCCTTGTAGTGTTGTCACTTTCATGATTGACAACCCTTGTATACATAGAGTAAATACTTCTTCTATATCCACACCTTATTTTTGTTTACTATATTTCAATGGGTTGTAAATAATCATGTGGTATTCCACATTCATTTGGTGTTTATCTTCTCTTAGATCGATGAGTTTATCATCATGCGAGAGGTGGAAAAACTCAACATGTAGTCATCTACTCACCAGGTTTATCCCCCTATGATAAGATGAGGTCACTTATTTATGGGAAGAAATTTGATATAGATATTCCCCTTATCTCTCATTAGTTCTTCTTTGGTTGAGATGACTAGTCTTATTTAGGTGAGGATGGATTGATATAGAGTTTCTCTCTTTATTGGGTCCCCACTTCCAAGGTCGAGTAGACTCCTTCTTTTGAGTTTCTCCATTTTATTTTTGGTTTTTGGGGAGACTACAAAGTATTTTTATACTCACCCTTGCATATGATATTCTCACACATATTGTGTATTTGGAAGACCATAGACCTTTTCAATGGAGTCCTCATAGGACATATGGAAAGTGGATATTAGTGAGTTAGAATGACCTAGATGTTTACGAGAGAAAGGATGACGACAATTTCGGATGTTTTATTTGATGGTGATCCCCTACTTCAGAGTATGTTGATTGATTTTATAGTTTTATTTTGGTGGGAGTATGTTTTTACTTTTTACACTTTCAATACTTTGGTTGGAAATTTTTTTGTTAAATTTGTATGCATGAATTTCATTTTCTATCTTTTTATATCTCTATAATGTTTCATTGAGGTGTTTGTAGGTGAGCTTGTACTAGTACCTTAGGAGAGGTCCTCCCGTCTTTGTGATATGCCTACTCGATGCTAGTCTCCATCCCATGCACTTTTGGAGGCTATCTTGGGGAGTTATAGTATAAGCCTCTTGGGGCCTGGTATTGACAGAGTGGTACTAGAGCAGGTTCCACTTTGGGACTGCAATTTCATGATCTTGGTTTTGATTCCATAGAGAATGTTTTAGTATGTTTTTTTATCTCAGGCTGTATGATCTAGTATTAGTGTGGTGGATGAAATTTCCTTTCACTTGGACTCTGATAACCGTATTTTTGACTCTGTACATTATGGAAGTAGTCATAGGGAAATAATATTACATTTTTCACATAGGACTGGGTTTTAGTTTTTCCTTTTTCTTATTTATTCATATCCCTATATATATTCTATGATCCTGGAATGTTTTGAATTCGATGTTAGAATTTAACTAAAATGAATGATAAAGAGGGTTCTAGTAAAGGATTGTGAGGACGATCTTCCCCATGAAGAGGGTTTAGTGTTGGGAACTAGTTATGAGGTGGTACCTTAGAGTGGTCACCATTCGATCCACCACACATTGAGTAAATATTCATTCTAGTAGTTTTAGTCATGGATGCATGCAGGATGAGTGCACTGAATGATTTCTGTAGTCATCAAACTATGAGGTATTGAAGATATCTTGAATCCCAGGATGCTGATGAATAGCACAAGTATGTCATAAGTGTTTTCCTATTAGGGAGGACACATCCTTATCAGATGGTGATCTGAGAATAAAAAATTCTATAGGATTAGGATAGGTGATGGTAGAATTTAGTGATGCAGTCCCATGATGTGATTATGATCACTTTGGTGGAGATTATGAGAATCTTTTGGGAATAGTTTTTCCCAATAAATTTGAGATCAGTGTATATGCCAGATCGTATGCATCTTTGGTAGGGCAGTAAGATTTTGGAGAATCACATTTATAGGTTCACAAACCTGTTATGTTAATCCCTAGATATCATCTGAGACCCATTCTTCAGAGTTCAAGCCTTTGAGAGGGGCCTATATAGATATTTCTGAGTAGGACTAGTCTCCTAGTGATTTCCCTCTTATGTGGGGGTACTGGAGGGATCTGTAGTTATAAAAAGATTCCTGGAAGAGGGACTAGAAGATGTTTCCCAAAGTGCTGGTCATGAAGATTAAGCATCTCTAGAATCTTGAATATGGATGATTATTGGATTGTTGTGATGGAGAAATACTCATGCCCAATATCAGGAAAATGGGGTTGAAGCACAATAGAAGCACCACCTGTGACGAACAAGACATATTCATAGTGATTGTGAAAATGTTTTTGGCATATTAGAGGGATCATGATGATGTTCCTCTTTGGAAGGGGTATCGTTTTCAATAGGTAGATCTGTAAGATGGAATAGGAAGAAGGGGAGCTATGAGAGTTGTCATTTGTGGAAGGAGCTTTATGGTGTTGCCACCACCACCCCATGATGGTCCACTCCAGGCATAGGGAGATGGAAGATGATGGTGAGTACATTTGATGTCCATAGATTCCATTGACCCTTAATCTCTTAGTATTAATATTTGTTTTCTCTATATCTTTTCTACTTTCTATATTATTTATTGTTAGACACTATTTTGACGTACTCTTTTCTTTCTGCATCTTCCTGGAGGTTTAATCGGGGTGACGTGGGGTGTTAGTAGAACCATATATTGGTATTGTTCAATGTATCATCGAATGAATGAGGAACAATTGTCCTTCCCCCATCAAGACACATTTTTTATGTTAGTGAAACTGTGTGGGAAAGTTATAACCTCCCAAAGTGGATAGTATCAAGGTGTGGTGGATGAGTCTATCTGACTTTTGTCTTTGGGGCATAGTTACATGTAAGTGGTTTGCAAAATTAAGGCTTGGTAAGACCCAATGTGATTGTTTGGGAAGCCCATTTTTATTTATTAGTACCCTCATATTCTTGGAATCATATTTTTATGTGAGATGTTCAAGGATGACATAGTGTGGTTTGGCATAATTATTGAATCAAGAGGAACATGAATGCTTTCCCCATAGTGCTTCATTATTATGACTTGATAAAAACCATATGGGTGAGTTAGTTTCAACTAAATAAAATATTGGAAAGGATTGGTGGATGATTTAATTAGAATTTGGTGTTAATGGTGCGGTTTCCCATTGGAGTGTCGGAGAAGGTCTCAACATTGCTAGTGGGGTTTCTCTGGTAGGCCCCTTTTTCATAGCAGCCCTGGTACATGGAGTTACTCTATTAAGACCATTAAATACTTGTAGAGTTAGAAACTATGATGTTTCCACAATGCGGATTTATTTCCTACCATCCATACTTTTCTAGGATTCCACTAGTTAGTGTTTCATTGTTTCTGTTTTGGCGAGATTTGTTATATCAAGAGGTTCTGATAAGAAGTTCCTTATAAGACACATGTTTTACACTAGGAACCCCCTATTTTTTCAGTGGTACCCTTGTGTGCTCAAAATAAACCCTCAATTCCATATTAAGAAGAGGTTATGGTGCAATTCATCTAAGGGTGGATGTGAACCGATAGGTTACATCATCATCTGTGTGAGGTTAAGGATGTGTTTTACCACTAGCCCCTATGAATATAGATAGACTATGGTTCTTGGTTGCTTTATACCTATCCTTGATAAGGATACATGTGATACATTCTACAAGATTTTGACCTTGTTGGAGACAGATAGAATCATTTTTTGGCCTTGGTGGTCTCCCTATGCGTGTTCTTGTTTGTCACAAATAAACCCTTAGTGAGTTTTCTAACATAAGAGTTGTAGTGGAGATCTTAGTTTCATTCCCCTATGACTAGGATTTCACATTTAATAGATGAAAATCCTTAATGTTTGGAGAATTTAGTGACATGGGTTTGACCTATAAGAGTTTTTAATATTGTTAAAAATATTTAAAAAACCAGACGCTAAGTCGAACTATGATTCTGGGGCCCGAAGAGCCACATCATGATGATTTTAAAAATATTAAATACCTTTTTTTCACACTTACACAGTTTCTCTTAAATCTTTGATAACTCTTGATAGGAGTACAAATTAGACATATGAAGCCACAAATGAGTTCAAAATTTCAGGTTTACCCTAGGAGTGAATGAAATTTGACTACGATGGGTCTGTGAGAAAGGGCGTGTTGGCGGGGCATCATGTGGTGGGTATATTAATTAAATGAAATATATAATTAACATTATAACCTAATTGACCCCTACCCCTCATTTCTCATGGGATATAACCATAGAAGAGGCATCTATCGTCATATCCACTTTTCAAATAGTTAAAAATAAGGCCAAATCGTAGCAACAAAGCGTTTCTGATCTCCATATCGAGTATTAGTAATCATTAGATTGAAGAGAAGGACTATTTGGGTGTCATTATACCCCTGAAGCTTTGGCATTTTGCCCTCTTGGTAGGTGTGTTATAGTTTTAGTCTCAAACCCCTTTTTTCATTGTTTTAATGTTTTAGATCCCTATAGTAATTTCTAGTGATCCCTTATAGATCGATTTATTTATTTTGGGGTAAACCGGGGTAATATGGTGATTCTTAAGGTAATTGTCATTTTTAATTAACATCCAGATGGTGTGCAGTATAGTGAGACATGCCGTGTATTTCTTCATATTCATAGAAGATGACATATAGAGAATACATGCCATGTACAAGGGTTACATGTTGTGTAGTGACCCCATGTCATGTAGCCATAGTACATGGATAGGGTTATTCATGTAATGGTATATGTTCATGTAAAAGTACAAGAAAAAATTACTCGTACATGGGCTTTCATCACAAGAATTGGAAAAAAAATTGGAAGCCATTTAGCCTAAACAAGCTTTGTAGTGTGGGATGCATAATATGTAACGGATAGAGCTAGACATGCCATATGGAATAAGAACATGGATATGTGCTAGGTGAAGTATAGAACACCATGTATGGGATGTGCATGCCATGTACCCCCAATATGGAATGAAATATCATGCAAAAACAAAAAATTACTAAGTGGTCAGGTGGGTTCATAAAACATGTTAATCCTAGTACACATCATGCACTCCTTTAAGATCCTCTTGAGAACATCTGCCATGTGTATCTCTTTCACTAGAACATGGATACAAACTTATGAGTATCCAAGACTAATAACTTTTTCACATAAAATATGATGTGGGTCTCTGTTTCGTTCAACGAGACATGAATTGGATTGTTTCAAGCATAACTCTTATGCAGCTGTTCTTGAACAAGGATAATGATCAGTCTCAATCACATGGTTAATATCGGGGTTAGGACCATTCCCTTATGCCTTATGATGAGGGTCCCCTACACTCTTTAGGTAGGTAGAGATATTCTCCTAGGCTATATTAGTATATGAGTTCCCTACACAAATAAATTTTTGAACACAAGGTATGATAAGTGTGGAGCACATTTTAGTTAAACTTCACCAATGTTATAGATTGTTGTGGTTCGTAAAGAGATACGCTACAACTGGTACTCCCTAGTGGAATTATAATCTGATGACTAATCCCATAGATCATTTTCTTATTTTATTAATCATATCCTTAATTAGAATCTGATCACTGGCTGTGAGGTCAAAACCTTATTAGGCATCGAGCTTTAGATGAGTATATATGAGTGATTCTAGGAGTCCTTGCAATGTTGTCACATTCTCAGATGACCCACCTTGTGGACTGAGTGTACATACTCCTTCTATATCCATACATTATTTTTTTAATCTCTTTCCATGGGAGGAAAAGACACCTGGGCTATTCAACATGCATTCTGTGTTTAGATTCTCACTGGTGGATAAGTTTACTCTCTTGGAATGTGTGGAAAAAACTCGACATGTAGTCATCCAATCACTGAGTTGATCCACCTATGTTGGGATGAGATTGCATATTTTTGGGTTGAGGTGTGGGATGGAGATTCACTAACCCTCTTGTTTGGACTTATTTGACTCATATGACTTGTTGTATTTTTCAAAGGATGGTTTGAGGTAGAGTTTCTATCTCAAATGGATTCCCACTATCTAGGGAAAGTAGAATTTTTCCTTTTAGTTTATCCCATTTATTTCTAGTTTTTGGGACACCTATAGATTAATATTATACTCATGCATGCATGGGATTTTACCAAATGTGTCGTGTCCTATGCAGACCATAGGACATTCGAAAAATACCTTGGAGAACCCGAGATAGGCTAAGATTAGTGATCTTGACTGACTGAGGTATTTTCTAATGATAGGATGAGGATCTTTCTAGAAATTGTAGTTGACAGTGATCCCCTACTTCTAAGAAGGATGGACACTTTTACTATTTTTCTTTGGTGGACATTTTTTTTCTTTTTAACCTTTTTGTACTTTTTTTTACTCTAGTTTGGGATAGTTTTATGCCTAAATTTTAGTTTTAAATTTTTTTATACATTCAATATTTCATGAAGGTTTTTGTAGGTGCATGTGCATACGTACCTTAGGGAAGGGCCTGCCACTTATGTGATATTCCTACTTGGTTATAGTTTCCATCCCATGGCCTTTAAGAGGTGTGCTTGTGTAGTTGTGGTCTGGGCCCCAATGGGTTGGGTTGTGAAAATTCTTATTAAATTCATTATGTTCATCCTATATATATTTTAACCAATATTCATCACCTAAGTCCTCATTATGATTCCTTTTTTCAAATTGTGATCAACATGAATAAAGTTCAATTTAATTTCATAAGGAAATATATTAATAACTTGGTAATCTACATCTCCAATGATTTTATCACTAGGATTATTCATAATGATTAATTGATATCTTGGGTTTTTAGAAATTATTTATTTAGTTTTAGATTAAATTTTATCATGAATTAATACGTCCAAAATAACCACTCCATTTGATCTCACATAAGAATATTTTTCCAATGTGGGTTGAAAACTAGTTTTAGAAATATAATCGGAAGATTTTGGTAGAGTTTTTTTAAAACAAAAGGGTTTCCTTCATCAAATTTAACGTACCCAGTTTCCACAATAGTAATTTTTCTAGGAAACATTATAAGCCTTACTAGTTGTAGAAGATTCTATAAAAATTAAATCATCTAATTTTGATCAAAATTTATTTAAATTATCATTATTGTTTAATACGAATACTTTTTATCCAAAATTATTGAATTAATAAAATTTGGGATTTTTTCCAATCCACGACTCATTAAAATTTTATTAATAAAATGTATAAATAAACTTCAATTTATAGTATAGGTATCAGTACTGAATCTGTCATCCCAAAAATGTATAGCAATTGAGTATTCACTCAACATGGTTTAGTAATCTCTAGAAGAATTATACTTCTTCTTTGAACTAAACCTTTTTATGTGGGGTTATAGTTATTAAGAAGATTTTTTTTAATCCTATTTACTATGAAAATTTTAAAACTCATAATTTATGAACTCTACACCATGATACCTACATATAGTTATCATAGGTAGAAGTTTACCATTTTTAACACAGTATAAATAAGATTTAAAATAAAAATGGGTTGTTTAATTTTTTCATATATTATTTACATATTCATATTAAGATATATGAATATATTTTTTTTATAGTCATTAAACATAATAATTTATTTTTTAATGTTAAATTTAGTTTACATTCCGCCTTCTAAAAATTCAAAATAGTAGAAACTTATTTTATTTTAAATTTACATAATTACTATAAAGGGGGGGGTGGGATTTTTAACTCCTATATTGATAAAAAAAATTCATCATAAATTTCGAATACACATAATCATATCCATCAAACATTTTTGGTCTGCTTAAATTAAGATTCCTTAAAGTTCCAACATATTAACCTTCCATCTTTCTAAAAAAATACTATTTGTACCAATACCAAAATCTATCGATCACAATTATTAGAATAACTTTTTAGTTTATATCCATAAATTTTTGTGATAAGATTCATCAATCACATCAGTATTTTTATCCCTAAAATCCATTAATTAAACACATTTTGGATCAATTATTACAAATACCAACACCATTTAGTCATTTACAATCCTCACATAGATGTCATAAAAATGAAAAATATCAAAACATTAAAAATAAAAAAACATTCATGAATATTTTATAAATAATAAAAGTAAACTACATACATATTGTGTTAAAAATCCATGAGATCCTTTATCCTCAAATAAACCTAAATTTATAGGAAAATCTACAATAGTCATGTTCCATGATCCTCGAATTCAGTTGCAATGGATTTGGATGAACTTTTTCTTTACATGGAATGTTCTCTACTGAAAAAATGTGATGGTCTATTTAGAAGAATCATAGAAATACTACTAATATTTTTTCTGATGGAGTAAATAATTATTCAATAGAATAATCATTATTGATATAGTAAAAGAAAACGTCATCTAACAGTTTTTAGAAAGGTTTTTCTGGAGTGTATGTCTACATTAGTCCAAAAAATTTCTATCCGAGTATGAGTCAAGTATATCATAAATTGAGAAATACATATACTTTGTAAATAAGAAATTATAAAAAAATTATTTCGCGAATAAGAAATCATTCATCTAATATAAAAATGTTACTATCAATTCTATAATATAGTTTCATATGATTATGAAATCTTTCTGATTAACAAATATTTATAGATTAGGTAAATATTTAAATTTTTTATATGACACAATTATAAAAAACTGGGATGTATAATATTATAAAAACATGGTATTTTAGAATGTATTTTTTTATTTTCAAAAAAATGATTAGAAATTGTGGAAAAAGGTATTTTAACTCCAAAATTTTTTACTAATACATAAAAAAGTATATAATAAAAATAATAATTAATAATATTAAATGAAGTGAAAAAATATAAATTAGTAGATAAAAATTAATTTGAGAGGGTAAAGTAATTATGAAAACACAACTAATGAGAAATATTAAGTAACTAATCAACATTATCATCCTTTATGAAAATTATAAAACTCAAACACATAAACAAATTATAAAATGAAACAATAAAACCAACTCTCCCCCTTTTTATATGGATAAGAAATATAATGAATTATAGAGTACATCATATAAAAATAAATTAATGCAAACTAAAACAAGTAATAAAAACACCACTAATTATATATATCATTATTATTATGGCTATGTGAAATCTTTCAACACATCTCCTTCAATTGATGTTCCTTGGATAAGATTACTCCAGTGAGAAGTGGGTGAATCGGTGGAGTCTAATTAGTTTAAAAAATATAAAAAAACACTTATAATATTTTAAATATTATTAACTCTTGTAGAATATGAACCCCACTCATTTATATATAAAATAATGAAACAATGAACTCAATGATTTTTAAAATGGTTTGGTCCATTTGTGGGTAACCTACTCCTTTTCCTCACTAGTTTCACCACCAATGATAGAATATTCATTATAATTAAAATATAGTTCAAGATTATGGTCATGCCATAGAGTTAGACTATTCCCACGAGTGTCACAATATAAAATGTAGTTTCAAACTACCATCATATTGAATATGTAACTAATACCATACAGATCTTTTAGACAGATTAGTTGCTTTTGAAAGAGTAAAATTAGTCCTCCATTTATGGGCCTTAAAAAATATTCATAATTATCTTCTCATGTTACGAAGATATGATGTATAATTTCATCTTATTGTTTGAAAATATCACAAATGTGACTTCTCTATGAGAAAAAAATTATAATCAAAGTGCATAAACTTATGATTCACTATTTTTTATCACTCTATATTTTTCTTTTTTATTCTTTTCATTGATATTATGGAATATCTCATTTTTTATTTCTTATAATACATCAATTTTAGATCTATAAATAATTATTGGAATTAATTTAAATAAAGTAAAATATTTTCCCTCTTAAAAATCTTGAATCATATCACCAAAATTGTGTTCCATGATATCCTATATTTCCACATTTGGTTAGGCTCCCAAAAATTCATAATAATATCTTAAAATTATCAACAATAAATAATTTCATTTCAAAATAAGAATTCCACTTCCACACTTCTATTCATTTAGAAGCATGACAAAATAAATTGAGAACCTTATCCATCTTCGATCATAATAAATTTATAGTTCACTAAACATATATTTTTAATCTTCTAATAAAACCCATATTATCCTTTCTATTTTTATCTCAAAATCCTCATCATTAAACTTGTAGCATGAGATAATTAATCATGCCACAATGCACAAAAATTTATCTACCTGAACAATCATTCATGAAAACCATAGCTTGAATCATTGTTTTTATTAATTAAAAGGATAATAATCTCTCATGAATAAATCAACATCAACACATTATATTTAAAAATTCAATGTTTAGACCATATTTATTTTTCACTTCCAATTTGGGAATCCTAATTAATTTTTAGATAAAAAATATCTTAAAACACTAAACAATTATGAGTCATGGTCGTCATTTCAAAAAATTTACATGAATCAACGTAAAAAAACATTTTAGATGTGTTGTTTTTATATTGAAGACCAGTTATTGCATCATTTATTTTCATTATATTGGACGAATTAATTTTCAGAAACAAGTTTGCTAATAGCCAAATTTTTATATGTTGCAAACAAAAATAAAATCCCCTCTATAAAAATGGATCTATGATAAAATTAGATATGTTTTCCATAAATGGATGCATAGAAAAAATCTTATCTGAATTCACATGTGTGGTGAAAAATAATATTAAAAATATAAATCAGATATGATATGGTATTCACCTATGAAGTAATTTGACTAATGTAGAATTTTCTTCCTTTGAGGAATTTGAATATGTGATTCCTACAAAATCAAATAATTCCCAAATTTAATCCAAACCACAGAATAATTTTTTTTTCTATCATGGGAAATTCATTAAATGATTCTTCACAAAACCAAATATTTTCTTACATATAAAAACTCTTAGGTGAGTGTCTATATAGCTGAATTTTATCTTATGTAGATAAAACACAAACATATGTATGTAAAGTGGTAGCCTCCAATAGATTTAGGACCTCGTCTGCAAACACCACATAAATCTATGATCTCAATAATATTCTTAGTTTGTTAAAATAACTCCTCAATAACCTCAAATTATTATCAATATGGATTAAAAACAAATGAAAAAAATTAACAACTACAAGGTAAATTCTAAATCCAGCTTTTTAATTTTTTTTGGAAATTCCATTCAACTAATATAAGAGGGATAAAATTGAAAAAAAAATCAATGAATTTAATAATCATCAATCATATCCAATGTCATCTAAGAAGTTTCTTATAAAACCTAACCAAGTAATGTTATGTTTCTAAGAAAATTATATCTCCCACTATAACGAAAAAATGGAATGTTTAATTAAATAAATCCTGCCATAAGTCATGTATATAATCTCTCTCTTAGTAAACTACACTATTAAAAATTATCCATAACAACTTTCATTTGAAAATTATCACTTCTATATTTACCAAAAATATTTAATCCCCTAATGAATAATATTTTTTCATTTAACCCCTTTTATGTATAATCTAAATCCCATGTCGAGTTTTAGGGAAATTTTTTCCAAAGTGATATGAGATGGTTGAACATGGATATTCTACCTCAACTCAAAAAATCATGATTTTATTATAGATTATATGAAGGTTTCAACAATTTGATCCTGATTAGAAATGTATTCAATTTTTCTATCGTAATTTATAAACATTTAAATAAATAACTGATACAAAATATCAATATGTTTTGATCAAGAGTATAGTATAGGGATGATTAATAAATTTATTCTACTTTCATATCAACAAATAAAATCCCGAATACTTTTTATGTTTCAACACTAAAATATTCCAAATATATAACCATCAATATAAATCATGTACATGTATGTGTGGATAACAAATATTCTCCCTCATTTGTGAAAGGATTCACCGAGTTGTACTTCATACTATAACAGATCACACAAATAATACCTATTAATAAAGTCGCAACTATTATTTATTTTTTATCTATAATCTTCCTAGTCTTCATCATTATACCCAACAAACATCAAATCTATACTACGTTTATACACTTTGACATAATTTATTGGTCCTTTCACATATATAAATATCATTTTAATTGAAATCATGTGTGCCTTCCAAGGGTTAATTTCATATTAATTGAACGTTTCACAAAAAATGATTTGTATGGTATTTAATCTATCATATATAAAACACTAGTAATGAGAGTAATAAATTATTATTTTTATCCTTTTATCTATTTTCTTCATCAAAAAAAAACCTGGTTCCATCCAAAATTGTTGTTGAAAGTACAATTTATTCTTCAAATAAAATTTTTTAATAACTCTTTGGTATATTTTTATTTTTAAAATATATGAAATATGATTACTTCTTAATATATAATCCTATAAAATAATTTATTCTTCCTATACTTGACATCACAAAATGCTCTTTCATTGTTTCTAAAAAATTCTTCCAAAATTTAATTTTGAGCACTAAAAAATGTATATAATTAGCATAAACTATAAAAGGTAGTGTAATTTTTCAATATATATCTTATATATAGATTGAAGTTATCTTTTCCATTAATAAGTCATTTTTCCTTCGAGACTCCATCAAGTATGGAGTACTAGGATTCAAGATTCATTTTTAATCCCTATAATTAATTTATTTATATATATATCATACTACAATCAACATTAATAATAAAACAATTATTTTTTTCAATAAAGACATCTTATTTATGTTAACAACTCAAAAATTATAATTTCACATCCATTAGATATACATTATAATAATGTTTTGTAGCCACAAATACAAAAATCCCATTTGTATCAAGACTTGGTACTTGATTAGTGATTTATTCTAAGGCATTTCCTTCCATTTGAGAAAATCCTATTCATACGAGTGTAGACATATTCCTTGATGATCACCTTTTTCATTCAATTTGATTCTATGCACCCATTTTCATCCAATTAAATTGTTATCTTTTAGTATTTGGATAATCTCTTATATTTAGTTTTTATTAATCTTATTCAATTCATCGTTAGTGTCTTGTATTCTCTCAAACTTCTCTATAGAATCATCCATTGATTATGGTTTATTAGTTGATTTAAGTGATACATGATTTCTCAATATCAACCTTCTTCATATATGAAAATAGGAACTTTATTCTCTAATAATGTTCCTAGAAAAATAATAAATTCTCAACCTCCAAAATTTATTCATTTCACAATCTCCATCCAATTTTATATCATTATTCTTTTATAAATCTGACTAGACATCAATTTTTCTAATATTTACATCTTTTTTGATGTGTTATTCTGAAACCTTATGGATCCCTTAATCTAAAATCTCAAATTAAGATTTATTATATTGATATTATTTGATTTTTTTCCAATAATTCAGTCACATAAAATGCCTATATTTTTTGAGTTATTTTATTCAACCCCATTTAAAAAATTATATCATGTAAGTATCCTTTAATGATGATTTCATTATATTTGTCTTAAAAAATTACTATATTGTTAACTTTGATCATTATAAATCATAGACTCCAAAACAATTTAAATTAATATACATTTGGTTTAATTTTGAGATACATTTTTTATATTGTTAAAGGTTTCATGGGTCTCAAAATAATTCTTATATATGTGTATAGTATCACACAACTACCTCAAAAAATAATTATTAAATATTTATTTCAAATATAAATTTTTTACACATATCAAAAACAATAATAATATTTATCTAGGAGACCACATTTTTGGACGATTTTGAGTTATTTTAAATTATTTATTAACTCCATGTTCAAAATTTAACTTTAAAAAGTATCACTTTTTAACTCATTACAATTATTATATGACCATTTACCTATTTAAACTTGTATATGTTTTTTTAACCTATCTTCTAAAAGCATTTAACATATCAATGTAAAATAATTTGGGATTAATAACTAATTCATCAATAATTTAGGTGAAATCATATTTCAATTTTAATAAAATATAAATTACCACTTGATGATCTTTTCTAATTGTACCACATAAATTGTGTATATTAGCATCAATGGCTCGGTAGAGAGAATTTATACCTTCCTATGGGTTTTCTGAGACATATTTCCTTCTGAAATATTTCACACACATTATCTTTTTCAACATTAATATTACTATGATTTCTCACAAAATCATGCTTTATAATCATAATAAAACTTTTTTGGACCACATAACCAATATTCTTTTCCATAAAAAAACTTTCATATTTTTCACTATAAAATAAGAATTGGTAAGATCTCCAATGAAAAATATATTTCCATTAGATCTTTTTTCCTTGAGAAATGATCCTTTTATCATTCAATACGTTATAGAAATAAATGTATTTATTGGAATTAAAACCATGGAAATCATCACATAGCTGATTAGAACTTTAGAGGTTATGATTCATCCCATCCACATAAAAACATAATTTATTTTCATTTTTTATGTTAGATCTCAGATGAACCAACAAACCTATTTTTTGGGGAGAAATCATTAACAAACATAATTTTCCCACATTAATGGTTTTAAATATTCTTCAAAATATTTTCATCCCCATATATGTGTGACAACCATCCATAGTCACAAATCCATGTGTTAACTTTTCTAATTGAATTCAATGAAACCTTACCTAGACATGATGTATATTCCCTTAGTTTCTGAATTTGGAATCCAGTCATATTATATTATTTTTTTTCATGTATTATTATCATAACATTTTCTACACAATAACAATAACTACAAGATAATTTAAAATAAAACTATGCGTGTAGTGTATTCAATATTCAATATTGTTTTTAAAAAACTCACAACATACTATAAAAATATTATTACTTAAATTTAATTATTTTAACCTAGGATTTAATTGGCTAGCTAAGAATAATATTGTATAAATTATGAAAAATATATAAATTTTCTAATAAAGATAATGTATTTATAAAAATGTAGTAAATAAAAACACAATTTTTAATAGAAACAATTATTTAAAAAATAATTTTCATGTATTGTGTATGAAAATATTTCAAATATTTTTTAAATATTTTATAAATTTTATTTTATAAAATTAATACCATTTTTTAAATGTAATAGTCTGTATTATCATACGGTTTAATTTTTTATTTTTTTTGCAAATATAAATCTTTTAGTCCAAAAGAAAAATACTGATTTATATAATATTGTCACTTATTTCAAGAAATAAATATCTTTTATATACCATTACTATTTTTAATTTTATCTAAAATTACCATAATTATTATTTATTTCTATTTATTATAATAAATTTCATTTATATTATCTTTTTGATATATTTTATTATAAGATAATTCTTAGGATTAAAGATACTATTTCTATAAACTGTTCTTAAATAAAAAATGTATGACTATTTTATTTAATTAAAAATATAGGGATGAAATATTTAATTCAATTAATTTATTATATATATTTATTTAGTAGTTTAAATTCACATAATTAATAATAATAGTCATATTGTTAATGTTGAATTATATTCCCTTCAAAATTTATTCTTTTGTAAATCAAATTTTTCTTCATGCTTACGGGTTTTATTTCTAATTAAATTGAAACAAATGTATGGATTTAATTTCATAAAATTGATTCTATATTTTAAATAATCACAATTTATTTAATATAATAAGATAAAACTAATTTTTTATAATATTAAATAATAAAAATAGGAAAAAATTGTTATCATGGTAAAAAATGAAAAGGGTAAAAGTCAGTAACCTTATAGGTATGTCGAGTAAAATGTTTAAAACACGTTTCCCTTGAATTTTGGAGGTTTATAATATCCTTATATATCACCCAATCCGTTTTTTTCAAATTTTGAGGCACATGGAATAAGATTGACTTCTCATTATTGAATTGTTTTTGGCATTTACAAGAATGACACACCTCCTCCATTATAAAAAGGAACCCCCTCTCCTCTCTTTTACACCCATTCTATATAAATTGGTTCATATAATCCCTTCCCAAATCAATACATTAATTCCCTACCCTAATCCAGGAATTCATTTTTATCATAAATATATTCTAAGAATTTTTTCTTTATATTCCTAAAGTGGTTGTCTAGAGAGGGGGTAATGTTCTAAACCAAAAATCATTGTTATATTTCTTATTCCACCTCCATAAAATAATATTAAACCATACTGATATTATATCCTCAGTATCTTAAATATTATTATTATTATTATATTAATTTCATGAATTATATCATTATTATTCTCCATCAAATGGGAAATAAAACATGTGATCATGTGTATAGAGGACTACCGCCTCACAAACCGACATAATTCATTTTTCATCACTGATTCTCACAAAAAATATATAATGATATATTTATTTTTTAAAATTATATATATGTTTTTATTATACTTATTATTTTATAATTTCACACATTATTTCCTATATTCTATTTTGTAGGGAATACGGTAATGTCGCTCGTGTGTATGGTGGACTGCCATCATTCATAGCGATGTGATTTTCTTCACATACAACTTACATGGATTGTAATAATAAATAATTTTAGGTTTTAAATGTGATAATAATGACATATTAATAAATTTGGAAGATAATTATATCCAATAATTTCTTAACATGCTATCCATTGAATAAATGATAATGTCGATAGTGGTATTGTATATTACCTTCTCCCGAAGAGATGTGATTCATTTTTATTATAACATCATATAGATGGTATAATAATGTGTATTTAATGAAATAATATTTTATTTATTTTTTAAATATCATATTTTAGAGATAAATTAACACTTTCCTTCTTTCAATCATGATTTTTGTTAGATTAAAATGTTACTCATGTGTACAGATGTCCAACCACCTCTGTGATTATAACATACTTCATTTTATTCATAAACTTATTTCATGGTTGGTTTTAAAATTAATAATTATCTTTAAATATGATAATTATTTCATTGGTAAAATTCTATATATGATTAAATAATAATATCTTTGACCTTTGTCAACTTTTATATGTGATTTTGGATATAAGTTTACTTTATCATCAAAATGTCTGATGTGTAATTAATTAGTTAATTATTTGAATATGAAAAGGTGAAAAAATAAAATAATGGAAATAATAATCCTAATAAAGTCTATTAATCATGTAAATAATAATTATATTTTTATTATTTACGAAAATAAGGAACAAACATGACAATTAGAGCTCAAGGTATGGGTTTCTTATTAAAAGTTCCTTCTTTGTAATAGTCATCCACACATATGGTCATGTCTTCATTGTAAAAGTATAAACTAAAAAAATGGTAAAAATACGAGATATGTATAACACCTTAACAAATCCGATTACTCTTAGACTATTGGGTGTGACAAGAAGGTTGAGGAAACATAGGGTGCTCAAATATATATGCTAGATTTATCCAATCAACCCACAGATAAAGGTCAATGTTGATGGTTCATATTTTATTTTCAGGGCACTTAGGTTGTGTATTTTTTTTTCAAAAGAATTGTGTATTAGTCACCAGAATATTTTATCACAACACCATAATTGGAGTGTCCTATAAAGCGGAACATTGTTCTATAATGTATGAATTTTGGTATATTTTCCTATATGACTGGAAACCATTATGGATTGAGTCTAACACTAAAAATGTCATCTAAGATTTGAAAATGTGAACAAGGAATGTTTCTTGCAAAATAATCCCTCGTTTTATTGATTGTATTGACAATGACACTTGAATCAAATTGGTTATTCCACATGCATATAAAGAGTCAAATCAAGATGAAGATTTTCTATAAAAAATGGAAATCATAGAGGTGAACATGATGTGGTTATTTATCACTCCTCTCTATTTTTACCTAAGGGGGGATGCAGATATGTGTGGTGTGAAATAGAGTTATTTTTTTAATGATCCCTTATAACTATTGACTTACTTTTATTATTTTATTATATTATACATTGAATAGTTCCTAGACTATTGGGTACATATATATTTGTCTTAAATAGATACCTATATCACTCTCCCTTCCATTGATGGGGTAATACATGCGTAATAATAATTTCTCAAATGCATGAATTTGGATATATCCACTAATTATGATATGAGACAAGAATATGAAATACCATTATTTCCATGTGTAATTATTATGTTTTTTCCTTATGATTGATTTTCTTTTTTGAAACACAAAAATCAATAAAATCTCATAATGGGTGAACTCAGATAGCACCGGCTGATCCTACGGTATTATATATGATGGGTTCACCAAGATAACACTCCAATGCATTGGGTAATGATTTTTTCTTCTCCAGCATCATGTATAGTATTAGAGAGTAAACCTAATAAATTTAAAAAAGTTTTCCACCATGTAATGGTTCCTAGGTAATTATACATGAATCATTTCTATATCATGTTATATGATTATACCTCATCTACAATGTTTCCATGGACCCATAATGGCATGTTCTTTTTCTTTTTCTTCGATGGGATCACTCATCTTCCTTATCTTTTATGACATCATGTTATATCATTGACTTACACTTTCTGTTTCCTTATCTAGTATATTTCATTACTAGTTTTTCTAGATCAACCCTTTTTTCTATTCATCCCATATGTTATCATATGATGTTTTTCGATCTAAAATTGTTTTAGGATCTCACAATGTAAAATAAAAAAACATGGATTTAATGTTTTAGTTTATTTTGATGTATTATGATCCTATCATTGTAAATACATTATTCCAATGATAGTTCAATTATAATTAATGGATTTTTCTAATAAAAATATTGAAATAATTTATGTCTAATGAATGGTTAATTATTATTTTTATTTGAAAAAATGAAAAATTAACACTGGAAATAAGGATTAGAATTTTTTTCTAACAACCCTGATGATAAGAAATTCCTTTTATAAGTATAAGGAAAGGCTAACTATACAAAAATATCCTAAATTATTCGTGATGTATAGAGTGAGTGGTTTCTGAGAAACTAAATCTCTTTATGGATAATGTAACTCGATGTGGTTTTAGAAAAAAACGCACCCAAATGTAATTTCTCTGAAAAACTTGTTTTGGGCATGACACGAGCAATACTTAGTAGATCACAATGGGCTTTACTATGATCATTGCTTGAAACTTTGGGATAATATGGTTTAGAAATTCAAAAATTATTTATCATCCATTTTGATGGTCTTCAATGATTTTTTAGGTTAGAAATCCTAATTGGAAAAATCACCATCGATAACCTATATTAAATCATAGATACACAAATTTTATTATATAATTATAATTTATGTTTTCCTTTTTTTGGTTAAAGTACACAAATCATGTTTTATATTATATATTTTTATACAGTTGTGGGGAATATGATATATAATTCCAATAACCAATGGAAAGTGAAATTTAATGTTTTCTCTAATAATATACATGAAAAATGTGGTAGAACCATCATTTAAAATGACTTGGAGGAACTTTAATTTCACATATGGTGGAAAAAGAGGGACTAAATAAGCTAATTACCAAAGAAAAAATAAATTCCTAATTAATAACATTTTGGGAATTATAGTTCAACCTAAGGAACCACTAATAGTTCAATGTCATAAACGTGTGAAAAATAAAAATTATTCATGATGATGCCCAAGTCCAAGGATTAATTTTTAGGGGCCTATGTTATGAAAATCATTGACGTAGAATGAATTAAGTATTTAGGTTTTAGATAATCATGTTATTGGATTATTTTTTTTAATCAATGCAATTATGGTTAAATTAACCTTGAAACTTCTATTGATAGTTTTTAATTAGTTTTTATTAAAGTATTTTCAATAATTTATTGAATTTTTCTAATGAACTAGATAGTTTATTGAATTGTAATGTGTTTTTTTATGAAAGAAAACATGAAAAAGGAAAATATAATCTTTAATATGTTCTTGATGTTGTGGTAGTAATAGTCAGTTAATATTATCTAATATTGCAAGGAAAAATATGTTTTATATAATCATTTATTGGTTCAATACAAATATAATGATTAATGTTATTTGTATTATATTCATTATAATTTTTTGAATGTTATTAAAATTATATTTATATATTTTTAGAAAATTAACAACCCATAATGTCAAGAAAAAACTCATTGTATCCATAAAATTCTTGGGGATTCAAACCACAATTGAAGGGTGATAAGGATGCATTTCCAACTACTAGTATGCATGTTTTCCAATTTATTATGACATTTTTTAGTGATATAATGGTTAGATTTTTTATTGATGGAAACTTTTTGAGGTGAATGGTGATATTTTTTTATACATTTTATAGGTTTCAAGTATATATATAAATTTTGGATTAATGTAAAGAGATATTTGAGAATAATTATATTATGCTTTTGGAGATTTAAATTGAAGGATAAGAGATAACATTTTAGGATAAAAACTTCTTTATTATTGAGGATATTAATGTTATTTATTAAATGAATATATTTATTTATGTAATTATGCATCATAAACATTTTGTTTCATTATTGAACATTGGTGATTAATATATTAGTATTCATTTTTTAAATTATCTTACTTTGTGCTAAAAAAATTTGGATTTAATAAACTAAATAGAAATATATTGTTACACATTTACGAATCTTATGAACCTTTAAAAGTTAATTTTAGTTCTTTAGGAATTAAAAAATTTGGTTATTCATTGTTTAAATGGGTGATGCTGAAATTGATCGAAGAACAATGAAATGATAAAATTCTGCTTATAAAAAAACATTATAAGTAATTATGATTTATTATGTTCTCCATGATAATAGCATAAGAATCCCTAAAATATAGGAAAATGATCATAATTTTTTCATTATTCTATTAACATTATATCGAATGAATCAATGCTCCTTTAATTCATCAAATATTTATGGTTTTATCTGTGATGACTTTCTCATGATCATTCAATTTCATGTATCCAATTGTCTCTATCACAATCTATAATTATTTATACTTATCATAAATGTACATGTCTTAAATATCCACCAATTGTATCCTATATGGAAACGTTTTTATGTGATGGACTTATTATTTACAATTAACACTTTTTAAGAAAACAAATTATTAACCATTTTTATGATGGTGTTTCCCCAGAATTGTTTTAATGTAAATCCTTTTATTACTAAGAGAAAGTTTAATTTTATATTAAAAATTTTATTTAAGGGTTTTATAATTTAAGAGCCGCATGATTTTCAAATAACACTATAATTGATTTAGTATTCCACATACCACACTAATTTTAAATGAATTATGAGATATTATTAATATGTTATTATTTAATTCTTATTATTTTATGGAATAGATTTAACTGTTCTAATAAATATAAGGAATTTATAAACACTTAGTAAATAAAAACTCAATTTTTAATAAACAAAATTATTTCAAAATAAATTTTCATTTCTTTTTGATTGGAAATATTATAAATAATTTATGATAATTTGGAAAATATTATTTTATAAAATTAAAAATAGTTTTGAAGTTTGAATATTTTTATTAACTTAGTGTGATATTTTGGGATTTTTTGAAACAAAAAAATTCCTCATTAAATAGTAAAAATTAAATATTTTTATTAATTTTTAATTTATTTTGATAAATTAAATAATTTCAATGTTCCACTTTTCTTTTAGTTTAACATGAAATTAATATAAGTATTATATAGATATATTTAACCCAATTAATTACATTTAGATCATATTTATAATATATTTTATTATAAGTTTATTCTTGTTTTTAAAACTCATTTATCTTAAAATTATTTTAAAATAAAAAATATTTCCAAATATTAATTAATTAAAATAAAAAAGAGATCAAATAATTATTTTTAGTTTATATATTATATATATTTATAAATGTAAATTCATATAATGAATATTACTAGTTGTAAATTTAATTTGGAATCCTATTTCCCTTGAAAAAATCATTTTTCAAAAAACCCCATTTTTCATCGTGCTTGCAGGATTATTTATAATTATTTTATTCCACATATGTGAATTGAATTGTATAAAATATATTAAAAAAATTTAATCAAAATAATTTATATCATATGATATGGTAAACTAATGTTTTTTCATAATGAATAGTAAAAATAGTAAGAAAATAGTTACCATGGTAAAATAATTAATAGATTAAACTTGAGTAACCATAAGTGTTAAAGAGGATAAAATATTTAAAAAATGTTTCATTATAATTTTAAAGGTTTTCATTGACATTATATCTTATCCAATCCATTTTTTGAAAATTTTGGAGGCACTTTAATTGAGATTAACTTCCCGTTATTGAATAGTTTTGGGTATTTACAAAAACAACACTCACCTCCTCCCTTATAAAAGAACACCCCTTTACCCTATTTTCTACATATAAAAGACCAATTGGTTAATCCATGAATTTTTAAATTCACCTACTTACTTCCCTACCCTCGTCTTAGAATCCTTTATTTGATGAGAAATCCAATTTATGAAGGATTTCAGTATAATCTAAAAGAGGTGGTCTGAAGAAAAGGTATTATTCTTAATCGAGCATATTTTTTTATTTTTTCTTCCACAAAAAAATATATTTTAACACCATAAATATATTTTAAATTCCTTAATATTGAATAATATTATAAATTTTCATAACATTTTCATAACCTATAACCACTTACTACTCCCTCGAATGGGAAATGAGATCGTTGATCCTGTGTATGATGGACTGTCGCCTCACGAACCAACCTAATTTGTTTTCCTTCACCACTTATAATAGTTGTATATAATTATGCATATAATGTTTATATAATATATATATATAATATATATATGATATAATTAAACTTATTTAATTATAATATCACATATTTATTCTTACTTTTCCTTATACATGTAATATGTAAACATTGCTCTTGTGTATGGTGGACTACTGCCTCACAAAATAATGCGATTCGTTTTTCACTTATACATGAAATGGAATGTAATAAAGATTATTTTTTCTACATATCATATTCAAGATATAAAAAAAATTATTAAAAACTTATATATCATAAAACATCTTACCATACCATCAATGAATAATTAATAATTTCATCTAGGGGTACGATAGACTACCACCTCACAAAGTGATGTGATTCATTTGTATTACCACATCACAAGTACGGTATTTATAAATATATTTAAATAAATAATACTTTTTTAATTTTATAACAATCATTATATAATGATATAAATATTACTTACCTTATTTCTATCAATATCATCAAAAATTGGAATTTTTACTCATCTGTGTGTGTGGCCTATCGTCTCCAAGATTGTTTCACTGTGAATTTTTCATCAACATATTTAATTGTTGATTTTAAAAGTAAATTTTTGTACTAAAATTAATATTATTTAATTATTAACATTTTTTATATGATCAAATAATAATCCCTTTGACCTTAGTCAGTATTCAAAGGTTATTTTAGAAAAATGATCCATTTGTCATCAAAACAGAAATTTGTAATTAGTTTGTTATGTAATTTAATATTACATGATTAATAAGTAAAATAAAATTAATAATAAACCTAAAATTTGTTATTAAGATATTAAATAATTAACATAATTTTATTATTATTGGATATAGGGAATACACATGATGATATGGTATCGAGGTAAGGGTTTCATCTCAAAACTTCTATCTTTGAGCCACATTATCCATTATGCACAAAATTTCATTTAAATGGTTTATATATTTCAACCATACACATTATATCCCGAGTTATTGAAACTTATTGATATTTTTATTTACAATTCATTTCATTATTCATGTTAGTTATGATTCCAAAATTACCAAATGGGAAAGGGTTTATGTTTTAAATATATTTTAATCAGGATTGTATATGCTTGAATATCCATTGTAGGATATTATTTGATAGTTGTCTAATCAAACAATTTAATTTTATTTTCATGTAGTTATTGATGATATTTTCATGTTATTGAACCAATTTCTCCTCTTTGGTACTAAAAAGTATTGAAAAATGTTTTTATGGAAAATAGACATCATTTCTCTCTTATGTTGAAAACCCATACTCTTCCATTACCATGTTTTCTTTAAAATGTGTTTTTTTAATGTCAATTTTTTTACTTTTATAACTTCATAAAAATGTTTTAAATTAATAATCTTGTAATATTCTAAACGATTTATTTTTGTTATTTTTCAGAAAATTTGAATGGAATATCAGTTTTAACTTATACAACATTTAAAAAATTCTCACTATATTGAAAATTATCTTACATAAATGTTTATTTATATATCTCCATATTAATTTTCAAATAAAATAATATCTATAATTTTTTGATAATATTTAGTTTTTAAAAAGTTAATTTTCAATAATAAAGCTTATTTTCTGTAATGTTGTTTTTAAAAAAAATTAAAAGTATTTCTATTAATCAATGGAAACTACCATTAATTATATTGAATGGTTATCAATTATGTTTATATGTCTCTGAAATATTTACCTATCTTACTCTTCCTTCTTTTAATGAGGTAACATATTCCTTATGATCATTTCTCAAATTCCATCATTATGAAATTTTCTTTGATCATGGTGTGATATATTATTTTGTAACACATTTCTTTCTATGGGTAATTCTTTTGTTAATGAATTATGATTGATTTTTGTTGTGAAACACATTAATTTTTAACATCTTATGATGGGTTCAACCATATAGCATTGGGTTAGACTGATATGGATTATACGATGGGTGTGTACAAATTTCTCTACAATGCATTGGGTAAATCATTACTCTTATGAGGCATTATGTATGGGATTGGTGAGTGTACCTAATCCATTATGGTACTTTTCTCTATGTTAAGTAATATAATAGTATTCCATTTACTCATGTATATTTCATTTTATATGTCTTTGTCGCATTTTCTATATTACCAAGATACTATAATAGCATGAAATTTATATTATTTTTCTATTTGATTACACATATCCCTTCTCTCTTATGATTTTATTTTGTATCATTGACTCACATGTTATGTTTCATTATCATTTTATTCTCTTACAATGATTTCTATATCACCCATTTTTTCGATGTATTCCCTAGATTATATTATGAAGTGTAAAGAGATCACATTTATTTAAGAGCTCACTAAGTAATAAAAAATAAGCATTCAATGTTTTAGATTTCATTGATGTATTTTTATGAAAGACTTCCCCAAAAAATGTTCTCAAAATTATTGGGTAGTAATTAATGAATATTTCTGTTAAAAATCAATTAATAACACGTGTATAAGGCATGGAAGACTATAGAATCTATATCTCTTACATCTAATATAAAAAAAATTTATGACATAAATTCTATTTTCAGTTTGTACACATGAGACATTTTACATTCCATTCTTCCTTCTCTGAACAATTAAAATTTTGTCTTCTTGATTAATCACCCTTACTTCATTTAACATACCTTGTACTCGAATGTTTTACTGTAATGTATCTGATTTATGTCCAAAAACTCCATAGAACCAGCAATATCCTATATACCAAAATCACCTTTATTCATAAAAATTATTCATATGGATATATTTTAAAAAAAATTGGAAACATTTCAATTTATACATTCTTTTTTTTCAAAAAATAATACTATTTCTGGGTTCTTCTTTTATACTTCTCAAATTAAATATGAATTTTATCATTTTTTCATAGCCCAAGATTATCATGAATTCTAATAAAAACATTCATTGTTTGATAAAATATAATTAACAAATTTTTTAGCTAAAACATTAACATTTTTTCTATAAAGGTCCCCTAACCAGGTTTGGTGGATTAAAAATTAAATTAAACATAGTTTTTGAAATCCAACTTCAACATCTTCTACTAATTTTCATCTTAAATACACTTAAACAATGTCTATTATAATTTTTCTAATTATTATAAAATAAATATTCCATATTTTTTTATCTTTTTTCCATTATTATATTCATTAAACAAGAGTTTTTGTCACATCAACAAAGGTTTTTTCATTCTTTTCAGACTCATTATTTTCTTCAATAATATTCTTGTTGCCTTTCACCAATTTTACTTTTCCCATTTTGAGCATTGTATTTTACTCAAGTCATGCTTCTGGTTCTTCCTTAAACATATATTCTATCTCAAATGATTTTTATTTATATTCTTTTTTATTTGAAGTGTCAAAGTCTTTTTCAACATGTTCCATGAAATTAGTAAATTTATCACCAGACACACATTCATACTCCTAACTTGATTAGTGGACAACAATGTATTCGATCTTAATGAAATTTATTTTCTTCTCATTAAAAATGTTTTTATTTCTCTATAAACTTTTGGATGATTATATTTTACTCTTACATGGATTCCTTTTTTAAGGTTTTTACTTATATTTAGTTTCAAAATATATTTTCTTATTCTTAGGACAATTAATAGAAATGGTCTAATCTTCATTACTCTTATAGCTTCTTCCGGGATAATTTATTTTTCCCATATTATTCCCCTACTTAAATTTCTTTCCATAAGATAAATTATTATATAATAATCATATTTGTTCTATTAAATTTTAGAGTCGCTTATGAAAACATAATCAATATCTTCTTTAATTATGAAATTTCTCGTCACATTAAAAAATAATTTATCTATTTACTGTTTTCTTGAATTTCTAAATTTTTATCATTTCAAAAGATATGATGATTTTATTCAATTTATCAAATGAAATATCATATCTGTATTATATAGAATATATATTAGGATCAATCCCCTTTTGAAAATTTCTCATAATACTTAAAAAAATATAGAGTAATCATGGTTTTTATCAAATCCTCAAATATTACTTCTAAATTCATTTACCTGACTGAAGTAAGAATGAGTTTTATCTTCATCAATTATATTGATGTATTAAAATTTATTTTATTTTTTTTAATTTATACTTCTCAATATTCCCAATTCCTTCATAGAAACATAAAATATTATCCAATATTTCATTAGATGAGTGAAGTCCATTCACATTTGTGTAGAATTTTTTCTACAAGGAATAAGGAATATAATTTTTTTTATTTTCAAAAATTCTATATAATTATGTTATTTAAAATATCAATTGGACCATTATATTCAGTGGGTGAAAAAAATACAATAGCATCTCTAACCTCCATGATAAGGGTTAAAATATATGGAAGCATTTTGTTATTCTAACTATGATATATTTTTTCCTTTAATTATTAGCACATCCATATTGTTCATGGAACTCAATTTATTAACAATAATCACATAAATGAATCAAAAGAGTGAAATTACCTTAAATTATAATTATGTTTTCTAATATTTCATTAATCAATTGTGAAGTGGGGATGAATCATTGGTGATAGTTTTTTATAGTTTATTTTTAAATAAAATAGCCTATACAACCTCTTAATTTTTGATTCACTAATGTAGCGTATAAGACCAACTCATGTATGTAGAAAATAATGTTACAATAAACATGGTTATTTTTATAATTTTCTACCCATTGATGAGTAACATACACTTTTTCATGGTTGGTTTCTACACAAAACCATGGATTCATCACTATAATAACAAATAATTATGTGTTTAGAGTGATGACATTGAGTTTCACTATTATTATCTAGGTTCAGAAAAAATAGTTAATTTTCACAATACCATTATTTTGAATATGTAACTAGTATTAGAAAGATATTTCGGAAATTATTATTACTTTCAAAACAGTTGAAGTAGATCTCCCTTGAAATTTTTTTATAATTATTAATGTGTAGATACTAACTTCATGAAGATCTTGTATAGAACTATTTATCAATTTCATTCTTTCTAATTTAATTCTAGTTTTCTGCAAGATAATGATAATTATAACATAGATTTATCTTCATATAATATATTTCTCCCACACTATATTTTTATTCTCACTTCTCATATTTTTTATACAAGAGTCTATCTAAATTCCATTGCTAAAAAACCACAATATTAGTAATATTAAGAATTGCTAGAATTATATTAATTCTAATAAAATACTATCCATCCCATCGTTATTTAAATATATCAATTGGATATTATAATAATATCTCCTCAACTTCCTCATTTGGTTAGGTTTCCAAATATACACCATGATCTGATGAATATTCTAAATATTTAATAATGGTTGTATATAAAAAATTCCACTTCTAAACTTCTTTTCATTTGAATTATTGTAAAAAAATCATGAAACTACTCTATATTTGACCATAAAAAAAGAATAATCCACTGAATATGAATTTTTGAATTTTATATAAAATAATTATTATTCATCCCATAGTTTTAGATTGAACTCATTATACTTTAACATCTAACTATAAAAAAACATAATCCTAAAAATCCTTACGCATTTATTGTAGCTAGAATAATTTAATATATTAATTATTATTATTATTTTTCTTTCTAAAAAAATAAATTATAAGATATAAATTACATATTTAACATACGGATCTTATTTATTTATACTATCAACATCGATATAAACAATATATTTTCATATGAAAATATATTGGAAAAGAAAACAGATATGAACTACGGTCATCATTTTTGAAACATGACATGAATTATATTAAATCAAATTTTAGATTTAATTTTATTCAAATTGAAGGCCATTTCATGGATATTTTAGTTTTATTCATTTAAAACATCAAAATTTTAAAAGGATAGGTGAGTAGAAGACAAATATTCATACTTGGATGACATTAAAAATATCGACAACAATATTTGCATTGCTTAGAAAATGAGATAATTTTTCAAAAAATTGATATTTATAAAAAAAACCAATATATATTTTTATATATGTTCATATTTACCATTTATAGTATAAATAAGTGCATTTAGGCATTCACATATATTATAATTTCAGTTATATTGAATTCTTTTATATAGAAGAATTCACACACATGATTTTTTCAAATGTATGAAATTCTCGTATATCATTGGAAACTCATATGTATATTTTTTCTATAAAATATTTTCCCTAACATGATTCTTCTGATTGATAAATATATTCCTAAACCAAAAAACACATACATAATTATTCATGTAGAAGAATATTTTCTTTTCATGGATAAAACTCATGTGTAAATCTGGTTATTGGCATCCCTCAATCCCAATGATTCAAGAACAATTCTATATGCTCTATAGAAATATCTACCACTCAAAATAAAAATTATTGCATTCAAATAAATCATCAAAAAACTCAAATGAATATAAAAAATCATATAAAATAAATATTAACTATAAACAACTACAAGGTAACTTCACTATTCAAAAAATAATAATGAACAATAAAGACATTATTCAACAAATTTAGTGTTCTTCGCAAATTGATACTAATACTAATGAAAAAGTTAACTCGTGTGTGATAAGAATAATAACTAAGATAATAAATAATCATTTTAGAGAATTAAAAAAATAGATAAATCATATATGCATCAAAATATAAAATATGATATAAATATTCATTTCTAAATGTTATATAAAAAATTTATAAAGTATTTTCAATTGATATATTGAATGTATAAAATCACATAAACATAAGAAAATTTAAAAATATTTAAACTATTTCATAAATAAACAAATGATAAAACATTAAAACATCACCCTAATATAGTAATTTCCACTTCTAAAAAGTAATATAGTTGGGAGGGCATCATTTCATGAAATGATATGATAGTTAACAATTATCAAAGTAAACTCATTATGTATAAAATGAATAACTACATGGATCCACCTATAAATTTAATATTATTTATTTAATTTACTATATAAAATTAAATCACATGTTAAGAAAAATAAAAAGAGACAATAATGCATAATAATTTAAAAAATTCAATTAATATATTTTAAAAAATCATTTCACACATGTAATAATAAACTAATAGTGAAACTTATTAGTAAAAAAACTAGGATGATGATAAAATCATCCTTTCTTAAGTAAAAAATTACATATTTTCCCATCTCAATACACCATCAATTTAAAAAATAAATAATACGAATTATATCAAATAGTTAAAAAAAGAAATCACTTCCACACATTAAACAATTATGTAACTATTGAAATCGATATCAAATTAAGTACATGAAATGTCCAAACAGAAATAAACTAAAAACAATATATCACAAGATAATAATAGGTGATAAATTATTAAAATTGAAATATATATTATAGAAGTTAAAAAATATAAAATAGATATGAAACAATCATCCCTGTATAAACAAATTTACTTCACATCACGATGTTTTTAAAACTATGATACAATTGAAATAAAAAAATCCTTTAAAAATGTAAAAAATATTTCTTGTTAAATACATCATATAGTACATTAATGATCCATCAAGTCACATTACCTACAAGAATTTAAAATTTTATATATGGTGAATAATTTTTCAAAATATTAATTCATTTATTTTGAGAATCCATTATCCATATATTGAATAACATTATTGTTCTAGTGGACCATTTCCTATGAAATATCAAATAATTACACCTTTTGTACCCATATGGTTTTTATTTTAGTGGTTATATCAACAAGATAATTATATATAAGGGACATACCTTAAACATATCTTATTAAAGTGTTTTTTAACTAAAATTTTCATTCAAGGATATTTTAATATTAGAGATTTATATAATTAGTAAAACCACTTAAATAGTAAACTCATACATTACAAGTGGACACTTATAATCAGTGTCCATTTTTTCACCAATGTAAAACCCTTGAAAATGAATCCTAATTTTATTTCAAGTGACATCTTTAATAACTTCATCATGTAATCTTTATTATCCTTGAAAATCATAAGACCTTTGAAATAAATTTTAAATAATGGGATGATCAGAACGGCATAGTAAGGGACATAAAAATAAATAAACAATTAGTCAAGTTAAAACACAGTAACCCATTAAACATTATTTGAGATAATGAATGAAAATATTTTCACATGAATAACAGTCAAACTATTTTCTTAATAAAAAACATTAAAACCAATAGAAAAAAATTACAACTAATTTATTATACTTAGAGAATCATATACATAAAACCCTTTAAAACATATTTGAATAAGAATAACCATATGTTTGATTTCTAAATTATAGGTCTATAATGGGGATCACCCTTCATATAAGATATACCTAGCTCACTTGTGAGCTATAATGGGGTTCAACCCTTTATATAATATATAACAGGCTCACCCGTGAGCCATAATGGGGATCAATCCTTTGTATTAGCTATATTAGGATCTCCCATTTCCTTTAATGGGGTTCAAACCATCTTATAAGCGATATCGGGCTCACCTGTTTCATATAATACTCATTTACCATTTTATGAATTACAAAAACCATTTGAAATCATATTCTAATCCCATATGAAACACATATCGATAGAAAAATACCATTTTCATTTAAGATCCCATTTTGAAAACCAAGATTCCTAAAAAATAAATAAGAGGATTCTTTTCCATTTAAAAACATTAATGATTATAGAAGAATCCATGTATCAAATAATAGTTGCGGTGGAGGGGAAGTCACTATCGTCATATACATTAAAACTAAAAAAATTCCTTTTACACATTTGTAATGAAATTAAAATGATTTTTATAATAATATTCCATTTTGAAAATATTTAATGAAATTAAAAATAGACATAATATTTTCTTTGTAATCCTTTTATATCCATACAAATAAATATGTAAATGAATATCATGAATAAACTATTTCATAATTTAAAATTTAAACGTTCACGGTGTCCCACTACACTTTGAACATTTAAATCATAATATCCCTGAATTAATAAATTTATTAATAAAATAAATAGAATTATTATAGAAACAATATGGATATGAAATTTCCTAGTGACTACATATATACCTTATAAAAGAATAAATATGCATATTATCATGAGATGCCCCAATGAAAAGAGATTGGTACGAAATCCCTTACCTTGAGTCTGACTCGTCACATACAATCGTTATGTTCTTGAATAATAAACTTACGTTAATTTATAATTTCATGAGTACCTTTTTCAACATTATTATTCTATTTATATCATTTATTACTATGAAATAAAAATTTCATAATTATTTAATTCATATCATACTTTTTGTCAACATTCATTTCTTGAGTTGAAAATGAACTAGGTTTAATGTCAATAGTCCATATGTTCATAATTCCATCATCTCCAAAATAATATTCATTATATATAAATAAATTCTATATATCAATTATACTTTTAAATCCATTCATTAAATGTGGATATGAAAATTGAACAACATTATGATCATGGGGAGGGTAAAATATACTTACGCAAGAGTAACATTTCAATTTTTGATTTATCATTATTGAAATAAGGTAATTATTACATTAACATTACGTAATTATAATAATATTAATAAAATAACAGTAATAATTTAAATATACTTAAAAATATCATACAATTGATGTGGTGAATAAAAAAAGTTCTCGTTGCTTTTTAGAGGTGATAGTTCACACATACGCATTAATGATGTTATAATTTTTATGGGCGGGGAAGGTAAGAATATAATTGAAATATAATACTTATAAAATGATAAATATGTAATTAATATACTATATATACATTATTTCAATTATTATAACCAGTATTGATATATGGTAATCAAAATTGAACTATATCGGTTCGAGGGATGGTTGTCTGCCGTACACATGAACACAATATTAATTTCCCATTTCATAAAATTGTAGATGGATTTTGTTGATGAAATTACCATAATAAAATCTCAGTATATTTAGAATACTATATTTATTATATCATATTTTATGTAGAATATTTAAGGGATGTGGAAGAAGAAATAAAATAAAAACATTTAAAAAATGATACCTCTTCTAAAGGTGATCACCTTTGAAGAACTCCTTAAAACCTATAGTAAGCTTCTAATACCAAACCTGAGGCCTAAATAACATGGAGAGGGATTCATTAATGTGTTTTTGGTAGATTTGGGTGATCCAAAAAGGCTATCAATGTTTGAGTATTAGAGAATAGTGGGTATCTTTTATAGGAGAGGGGCGGGGCTACCTTGGAAACTCTTAAAATATTAAATTAATATAAATTCAATTTCATTTTCAAATGCTCCCCAAATAATTTATTTCAAATATAATATTATTTTGTGTCTAATAATTATTGTATAATATAAATTATACAGGTTTTTTATATTTTATAATCCTTATCTTTTTTTATTCACCCTTATTTTAACATTTTTAAAGTTACTATAATATTATGATATTTACACTTTTGAGTTAATTAAAATACCAAAACATGTCAAAACACACAAATAGGTACCATTTATGACATATTTGGGCTTATCAAAATGATTTTTCTAAATATTATATTTTCAAAAATTTAATATCATTTAATAAATTATTTAATTTTTTAAAATACTAGCAGTGTCAGTTTTGACACTATTCATTAGTGGGCTTTTAAAAATATCATCACATGAGGATAAGATCAAAAAATTCCCTTAAATAATTAAATAAATATCAAAATTATCCATAAAATTTTTGGATGGTATAATTTAGATGAGATAATGTTTATTTTAATATTTATAATTTCATTTATTCAATTCTTTCATTAATTAACAAATTACCACATCATCATTGTGTCATAATTTAATATAATTAGGTAATTTAAAATAAATATAAATAAATTACCTTTGTTTATGTAATATTTATATATTTATAATGACTATTTTTAGTCAAAGATATAACCCTTATTATTCCATATAAAAATAATTTACTTTTTAAAAACAAAAGTGTAACAAAATGACTATTCATTAAATATAATATTATAAATTCATTAACGTCTTCCAAGTGGATCCAAGTGGTCCTAAAATATACCCAAGAATTTTTATGGTAAGAATAATGTCATCCCATTATATTTTGATATGTCTTCTGATAGTTTTATGTTATTAAAATATTATTTTTACCATTAATTACCGAATTTTCCTATAACTGTGGTAATTAAAATTATTATTAATATTACAATTCATAGTGTCCAAAATATAAAAAAGACATATTATACATAATTTAGAACTTCTGATTCCGAATATGGAATCCATTTTTCCAAAATCAAAAACAAATAATTCTCAGTAATTAATTTGAAATTAATCCTTGTTATTGAAATGAGAAAATAATTTTTTAAAAAGTAAAAACTATCAAAAGATTGACGTGTGTTTATATTTAATTTCAATTTTAATTTACATAAAATTAAAAAATTGATTAAATTATAAAAAAATAATCAAAATATATTTTAATATTAATTAAAAATATAATCTAGTTATATAAACAACTTAGATTAAAAATCAGTTTTGAATTAAAATGTTGTATTTATCATTATTTTTTAAAATTTGGATTTTATCATAGAAAAAAAAATTTAAACCAAAGTAAATTTTGATGTACTAATTTTAAATAATTTGTGTAATTGTTTCAATTATAACTTATAAATGCGTCAAAAACAAGATTTAAAAGTGGTTCACCATTAAAAGGTGATAAAATTTTATTTTTTTGAAACATAATTCTTTTATCTAAAAAAATTTAATTTGTTCTTATATCATGTCTATAAAACATATAATATGAATTTTAAACATTAAATTAAACATATTACGTATATATTTTATTAATGAAATACATAAATACTGATTTTATTATTTTATAAAGTCACTTATTTTCATTTAAATAGTTTTTCAGAAAGAGATTTCCTTTTAATTAAAAATGGTTTTATATTAATTTATAAATAATTCTTATAAAAATAAATAATTATATACGTATGTAATAATTATATTCATAAATAAACTAATATTGTTCATTCCAAATATTTTAACAACTCGGTTATAAGGTAACATAATAGAATTTAGATGTTTGGTTATGTTCAATGTGGCATATTATGTACGATATCGAACATATTGTCTCTTTTTAAAAACTCTAGATATTACATTCTCCCCCATTTTGGAAATTGGATCCTCAAAATTTGAATTTTTCTTTGATAACTATGTTATGACTCTTCAAAATTCCTTAATTGCATTCCCACATTAGAAAAAAGGATTAATAAAACTTCCACATTAAATGAAAGAAAGGACTGTATGAAGGTCACGTGAGATAATATCTACTAGGATTCCATGTATGAAAATAAGGATATTTAAGAAAAACTAACTATCATGTTCTGATGGAGAGTGATAGAAAACATGATTTGGAAATAGGTAACAATCATAAAACCAGAACTTGTGATGGGCTAAATGATCTTTGATTTCATGGTATGAAAAGTAAAAAAGAAAACATTTTTTAAGATCTGTTTCAAAAAGGTGAGAATTATTTTACTATATAGAATAAGAACATAAGGAAATATACTTACATGAAAATATGTGTTCTATCCATTAATCGAATTCCACTACAAACTTGTGTTTTTTTCAAAACATTGAGTATTTAAGATGAATTTTTCATGCCTGATGCACTATAATCAACTTTTTAAATTCTCATAAACCACAAAAGGTTAACTATCCACTTATTCTATATTTAAACATTATCCAAAACGAAAATGGTTAGTACAAGATCAAAAAATTTACCATAAAAATAATAATCCTTTATAAGGATAAGGACTATATTTAATCTCTAAAATTGAAAAGTATTATCCAAATTTCAATAAAGACCATTCAAAAAATAAAATTCTTTAAAATTCCTTGAAAAAATCCAATCTATAATTGAAACCCAAAATTAATATGAATTTTATTAACTAATATTTTATTTTAAAATTTAACAGTTATCTTCAAATAACATCAACCCCTCATAATTTCGAATACCAAAAATTAATTAACCTAATGACATATTTTCCAAGTTAGCCTAATCATTTCCATAAATAACCCAAATTTCCATAGGTTCACAATAAAATCATATATTATTACAAAATTAAATTCAACCATTGATCTTCAAATAAATTACTATAGTATTCTATTTTCCTTAAGTATAAAGGGTTCGTTGTGAATTTCTTCCAAAACAACATTTATCACATAATCCACAAATCATTTTCCTACACTAATAATATCCATTTGATAAAACATATGTTTGGAAAATATACTTCTTCATATTCCATAGACTCATTTAACTAAAAATAAAAATTCATGATAACTAGGGACATTGCGTTGGCCATTTGTAGGTGGTAAATCCATGTCGCACATCTGTTGTGGGTTCTATTCCCACAGCCTTGTCTAGTGTGATGGGTTGTCACATGGTATACCTGTAGTTCCTTTGCAAAAACTATATAATTTTATAACCTTCCAAAAATGAGATAAAATCCTAAAAAACAACAATAACATATTTTAACCTGAAATATTTTCTATTTCCTTTCATTTTTCATCCTAAAAAGTAATAACCCATAATTATATCAAAAATAACAATCTCTAAAAATATCATCCATCACCATAAAATTTTGAAAAATAAATCCTCAAAAGGGATTTATAAGACATTGAAATTATGATAAACCTAAAAATTATAAACTCATATGATAACACCTTCTCTTAAGAATATATCCTAATCCCTACATTTCTCTAAACTATCCTCTCATACCAACTATAATGTACCACCATTAAAAATATTTTATTCAATTGTTTTTGAACTAGAATTCACATTCAAGGATCCTTTAAGTTTAGAGTTTATGAGAATTAGGAAAAATTATTATATAATCAACTCATACACTACAAGTGGACACTTATACTCAGTATCCATTATTATACCAATGGAATCCTTTAAAAAAGTATTATTTCTTGCTAAAAAAAATCATAAATACTTCCATCATGGAATATTTTTACTCCTAACCAATCTTAAGACCTGTGAAAAAAAAAATTAAAACATGGGATGAGAAAAAATATCATTAAGGGAGATAAAAATAAAGAAACCATTAGTCTAGTTAAAACATGGTACCCCATTTAACATTATTTGATAGAATTGAAGAAAACATTTTTACATAAATAACAATCATAATTCTTTATCAATGAAAAACATTAAAACCAACATAAAATAAATAAAACTCATTTCAGTGACTTAAGACATAATATACATAAACCCCATTCAAACTTATCTGAATTGGATTAATTATATGGTTGACTACAAAATTGGAGATATATATTGGGGATCACCCTTTTATATACTATATCAGTATCACCAATGAGCTATAACGAGGCTCAAACCTTTATATAAACTATATTGGGCTCGTGAGCTACAATGGGGTCAAACCCTTCATATAAGATATTTCGGGCACACCCATGATCTATAATGGATATCAACCATTTGTATAATATATTTCCATCTCACCTATTTCCTATATTTTCTATATACCATTTGATAAATCACAAAACCCTTTTGAAAACATCTTGTAATCCCATATGAAACAAATTTTCATATAAAAATAAAATTTTCATATTAGAACTGATTTTCGATACCGAGATACCCAAAAATAGAATATTTTATTTCTTTTCTAATTAAAAACATTATGTCTTATAGAGAAATATATGTAGAAAATAATGGTTACAGTAATAGGGAAGTTGTTGTTGTCGTAAATGTTAAAACAAAAAAATCATTCTTTTTTCGTTTTATAAAAAAATTTAAACTGTTTGTATAAAAAGATTTCATTTTGGAAACATTGAGTGAAATTAAATATAAAAATAAATTTTTTTTATAATACTTTTATAATTCATATAAATAAATATGTAAGTTAATATCATGATGAAAATATTTAATAAATAAATCTTTAGACGTTCAAGGTGTCTCATACCACTTTGAACATTAAACAATTCATCTCTATTACTTAATACATTTAAAAAAACAAGAAATAACATTATTAAAAAAATATATGGATACAAAATTTCATAGTGAGTGTATATACACCATATAAAAGAATAAAGGTTCCTATTATAAATAAATACATCAATGAAAGGAGATTGAGTCAAAATCCATTACCTTGAGTCCGACTTGTCACATACAATTATTATATTCTTGAATAATAATCCATTGTTAATTTATAGTATCTTGAGAACGTTTTTAAATTTTATTATTCCTTTTTTATCACTTATTTACATGATATAAAAATTATATAATTATTTGTGTTTATTTTAGATATTTTTTTTGATATTCGATACTTGAGTTGAAAATAAACTTGGCTTGATGTTAATAGTCATTGTGCTTATCATTCCATCATCTAAAAAATAATATTCATTACATTATTATAAATTTGGTCTATAAATTATAATTTTATATAAATTCATTAAATATGAATATAAAAAATGAACAATGTTCTGATCATGGAGATGGTAAGTAGTACGCACACGTAAGTCAAGATTACATTTTTCATTTATCATTATGAAAAAAAGGTAATTATTATTTTACCATTCTAGAATTATCATAATATTATTAAAATAACAATAATATTTTAAATATACTTATATATATCATACATGTGATGTGGTGAATAAATATGAGTCATATCGCTTCAGGAGGTGATAGTTCATACGTATGTGTGAATGACAATATCATTTTTATGTTCTTGGAAGGTAAGAAAATAATTGAAATATTATTATTTTAAAATGATAAATATTTTGTGAATATAATATTTAAAAATTAATTGCATCATTATAACAATTATTGATAGATATTAATGAAAAATATACTATATCAGTTCGTGAGGTGGTAGTCCACTGTACACACGAAAAAAATGTTTATTTCCCTTTTGATGAAATTAGAGACAGATTTAGGTGATGATATTACCATAATAATATCCCATTATACTTAGTATAACATATATGTTATTTAATAATTGGATAGGAATATTTAGAGGAATTTGAAGAACAAATAAAATAGAAACACTTAAAAATGATACATCTTCTTCACTTGATCACCTTTAAAGAACACTGTAACACCTATATAAAGGGTGTTCCGCCTAAACTAAGGACTCAACAAAGTGGGGAGGTATTCTAGGAAGAGGTTTCAGAAGATATTGGATGAAAAAGGATTTTTATGTTTTATAGTTAGAGAAGAGTGGGTACCTTTTTATCAAAGAGGGGAAGGGAGCCCTTAGAAACTCTTAAAAATATTAAATTAATATAAATTATGTTTTGATTCCAAATGGTCCAAAAATCATTTAATTAAAAGATTATAAGATTTGGGGTCAAATAACCATAATCCAATTAAAATTAAAAAGGTCTTGAATATATGTTCATCCTTATCTATTTGGTTTAACCCTTATTTTTCCTTTTAAATCTTACTGGAATATTATGTTATTTACACCTTGTGGATTATTGTAATTACCATAACATCTCAAATGTCCCAAAAAAGTGTCCTTTAGGAAATATTTGGACATAAAATAAATTTTTTTTTAATATTATATTTTAGGAATTTAATATCGATAAATAATAGTTTTTATATTTTAAAATACCAATAGTGTCAATATCGACACTATTCATTAATGGACTTTTAAAAAAACTATATTTGGAAGATTAGTTCCAACCAACTCCTTAAAACTATGCAAAAACGTAAAAATTATCCTCAAAATTTTTTATGGCATAAAATATGTCAGAAAACCATTATGTTCTTATTTATAATATCATTTATTTGATTATTTTATTAATTAAGAAATTACTACATCATCATTGTGTCATTATTAAGTATAATAATTTAATTTTAAACATTTCTAAATAAACTAACATGATTTAATTAATATTTATATATTTCTAATGAATATTTATAGTCGATGATATCCCCATTATAAGTCCATATTAAAATAATTTACTTTTTAGAAACAAAAGTGTATAAAAAATGACTATTCATTGAATATAATATTATAAATGAATTAAAATCATCCAAGTGGCCCTAGTGGTACTAAAGAAGTTTAACGGATAGGAATGGTTAGGATAGACTCTTCTAATTATATTATGACAAGTGTTAGTGTATTTTTATATTATTATAATATTATTTTTATCTTTAATTACTCGATTTACCCTTAACCGTGGTAATTAAAATAATTAATAAAGTTACTATTCATAATTTCCAAAAAATAAAAAACGGACAATTTACATAATTTGAATCTTCTCATTCAAAATATGAAAAAAAATTCCAAATTAAAAACAAATAAGTTTATGTAATTAATTTAAAATTAATAGTCATTTTCAAAACGAGAAAACCTGTTTTTTAAACTAAAAACCATCAAAAGATTGACGTGTATTTATATCTAATTTCAATGTGAGATTACTTCCAATGACAAAAATTTGATTAAATGATAAAAATATAAAATAATTATACTTAAAAAAATATTATAATTATAATCTAAAAATATAAATAACTTATATGAAAAAACAATTTTGAATTAAAATACAGTATTTTTTACTATTCCTTTAAATATGAATTTTATCAAAAAAACCAAAATTTAAAAAAATGAAATTTTTAATGTATTGGTTCGAAATTAAAATTTTATTTTGTTAAATAGAACTTATTAAAGTGTCACGCAAAATTGATTCAAAATGGGTTTTCCATCAAAAGGAGGTAAAATTGTATTTTTTTAAATGCTTCTTTTATATAAAATATTGAATTTATTCCTATACCATGTATAGAAAACATATAAGATTAATTTTTACGAATAAATTGTATATATTTCATATTTAATTAAAAAATAAAATCCATAAAGGGAGATTTTATTATTTTATAAACTCACTTATTTTTATTTAAATAGTTTTTCCAAAAAACATTTATTTTTAATTAAAATGAATTTTATTTTTTTGTAAATAATTATAAAAAATTAATTACTTAAATGCAGGTGTAAAAAATATTTTCATAAATGTGTTAGTATTTTTCATTCTAACCACTTTAATATTTAGGTCATAAGGTGACGTAATAATATTTAATTATTCTCTTAAGTTCATTGTGGTATATTATGTATGCTACCAAACATATTTTCTCCTTTAAAAATCATGGGATTTTAAATAATATCATCAGTATAGTTTACTTTAAATAGAAATTATAGCATTTTCTTTAGATAAATGATTATAAATATATACATTATTAATACAATGGTAATGAGACATTTTTAAATGTTAATAATTAGCATAATTTCTTCTATTACCAAAATAAAAACATTAAATAGTGGAAAAGGTATTTCTATTTAAACCCTACACAACACAATTCCAATAAAGATTTAGTTTTTTACCATTTTCTCTAATTAAAATTCAGTTTTTTTCTTCAAACATTTCTAGGGATTTTTTAGCTAATACTCTCTTTTAGCAGACTGACTAGTTCTTAATTTCAAAGAATAGACTTTTTGTAATAAATCATTAATTATTATATCATTAAAGATATATTAAGATATAAATTTATAAATTTTATACTTTAATTCAAAATTCTATTTATATGCAAAATCATTTTCATTAAGAAAAAAAATTTAAAATTACTTAAAATATTAATGTTGTTTCATTATATTAGAATATTTATCATTAAGTATGAAACATTAAGCATTATGTTCATCAAATGAATTATTTTTAAATTTATAATTAATGACCAGGATAATTTAATCTATTTATTTTGATCTATAATATATATGTTATATTTTTATTTGAATTCAATGGTTTAGAGTTTAAATGATATTCAAAATTTTAATCCTCAAAAGCACTCCAAGTAGAATACACAGATTTCATTCCATTACTTTTTAATTTGATTTTCTATAATTCCTTTAAGATTTATTTTGAGGTTAGTAATTTATAATATATCCACGTTTAATAAATTCAAATAATTTGAAAAAATATATATCCCACAAGAATTCTAGTTGAAAAACATTCATCACATGTAGAAATTTTTTAATATTCTAAAATTGATGTTATTTTGTCACTAGAAATTGAACAACTAGATTTTTCATCAGATGAGTCAAAATATATCACCTTAAGATAAAACAAATTCTTTCTCAAATTACTTATGATCAAAATATTCTTCTATAATATCATATTTATACATCAAGCGGGTTCTAAAGAAATTTTTTATTTTCACTTGAATTATGGGTGTGGTTTATCAAATAGTAGTGAAGATTCCAATTCACATAGAAGTTTAAACTATACGAAAATAAATTATTGATCCTTTTTTAGTAAAATTGTTCCCAAATAGGAATTATCATTCACTTTCATAGTGATTCTTCCAATGAATTGAGTAACAATTTCTCCATAAAAAATCATAAAAGTATAAAATTTCATCTTTGATGTATTATACCTCATTTTTCATACATTTATTGTACCTTCAATGTAAATATCAACAATCTTAGACATATCATAAGATCATAAACATTGAGAAACTGTATTAAACCCATTTGGTAATAATCCAAAAATTATTTCATTCATTAAATTTAAACTTAAATCATAGTCAATTTCATATAAAACACTCTATAACATAGGTTCTCTGATAGGAAACTTGTAGGGTTTGACCACCTTCAGGTAAATATTTAAACCCTGATTTTTAAAATAGATGTAAATAAATGCTTAATATGGAAAATATAGGCATTCAATGGTAACAATATTGAAAAAATTTAAGTATTTAGAGTTATTAAAATATTAATATTTTTATATTTAAAAACAAATTATGTTAAATAGTGTCAAGATATGCAACACCGAGCTTAAACAAACAATGATTTGTCTTGATTTATGTGACTGAAATATATAATGGTCCACATTATTACTAATTTATTAATTAATTTTTATAAAATAATAAATCAATTTTTATGTATTGTACTTTCATTCCTAAAATTACATTTTCTTAAAAATTGTTTGTCTTGATTTATGTGACTGAATATAATAATTAATTTCCTGAAACTTTTTAAACATTATTTGACAAAATTGATTTCATTTTACAATTCAACTTTATAAAATTATCTTATAATTAATTTTTGATAATTTTCTGGAATGAATTATTTTTAAATTAATATTGAAAAAATAATGATATTTATTGAAATCTATATTTTTATTTAATATTTGTAAAAGATAATGTTATATTATTGGTTAGTTTTAAAATTTAATTTGTGTTTTTGAATTTAAATAAATCTAATTATTCTTTTTATGTGAATTTTAGACATCAATTTAGTATGAAAACATTTTTCTACTAAAAAATGTATTTTTATGAAGAATTTTTTTTTTCATCGCATTTTGTTGTTCTAATGTGAAATTAATTTTTGAAAATTTATTTATTCAATATTGAAAAAGGAATCAATATTTTAAATCAATGGGTACTTATTTTATGTAAATTTAACTTTTATTTGTATTTTCAATATAAGAAGTAACTGTAGTCAATATATTTCACCCCCATAAGGGTCAATCAGGTAATTATGGTTTAAAAATTATATAATAAAGACTATAAAATTACCCTTACCTTTTCATAAATTTTATTATAGGATTAAATATAATTCATAATAATATATTATTCATTTGTATAACCTTTTTTCATTTGGATTTGATTATAACCATTATAATATTTCATATAAAGAAAATTAGAAAATGTCACACTCTAATTTTATAATAAGTATTATATTTATAACATCGTTATAATTAGAGGATATGTTAAGTAATAAATAAAATTTTTAACTTTAATGATTTATATTCATCATATTAATTCATTTCTAATTTTTTAGGATGAAATAATTCCCTTAAATATTTACGTAATGTTGATGCAATAAATATTCAATTATTAGAAAACATAGAATAAGTGATTTCAAAAATATTTAATTGTAATTTTTTTGAAATAATTCATGTGATCCAAAAAATATATAAACATATTTAATTTTAATAATTTGTTAAAAAATTCTATATTAATTTTTTATGTTTTCATTTTATTATTAAATTGAAATTAAATAAATAGTTCTAAAATTGACATTATTTATATTTAATAAAAATAATATTTTATTTCATGATTTAAAATTTCTAAAAAACCATATTTGGATAACATATTAGGATTTTTTTTAAATAACAACCATGGTCCATGTATTTTCCTTTTTTTATTTATAATAACTTTCATGGTCCTCAAAGAGTAAAAAAACTTTATTGCCGGAGCATGTTTGAAAAGGTTTAATGGGCGTTGAGACAAAAAGATGCTAGTATAAAAATGTCAAAACAAGTAAAAATTTTATTTTGTTATTGGATTTTGACTCATAATAATCTTATATTTTAATATTATATGTTTCAAGATATTTGGAATTGAAGATTAATTTACATAAATTTAAAATTTTAATAATTTCTATGAGTAACCCTCCCCACACTTATAAAACGGAACATCTTATTCAAATTTATTAACATATAAGTTGAATTTTATATCTGAGAATAATTACCTAAATACATTCCTTAAATATCTATCCTCATCCTAGATGAAATTTTTTAACATAAAACACATCTTGAAAATATTTTGGTGTAAACATTAAAAGGTTGTCCGAAGAAGTAGTAACTTTCTTAACTAATAATTTCTTTATTTCTTCTTCTACATACATAAATATTCCATAAACCATGTTATATGATAAAATATATATCTAAAATATAATTAAAATTTTTATTTACAATATATTAAACTATATCCATCACCTACCTCCATCAAATGGGAATGAAATCCATTGTTTGTTTGTTTGACAGACTACTGCCTCGTGAACTGAAGTAATTCATTTTCAATCACCAACCATCATTGATGGTTATAATAATAGAATTAATATTTTTATATAATTTTTAAGAAATAATTATAGTTATTAAATGATAAAACATCATATTTTTTATAACTATTACATTCATTAAAAAATAATAATGTTGTTCATGTGTACGTATAGACTACCACCTCCATGAAGAGATGTGATTTTTTTTTCATCCCCACCACAAATTAATGATATATACAAGTGTATTTAATTAAATAATATTTCATTAATTAAATAATTATAATTATTCAAGAACAAACTAGTAATTCTTTTCTTTTTATAATGATCATTGATAAATGAAAATTTTTCTCATGGGTGCGTACATCCAACCATCTCTATGACTATAACATAGTTTAATTTTCATGACCATATATCATGGTTGGTTTTAAAAATATTAATGAAAAAAAAGATAACTATGTAACTATTTTTATTCATTATATGGTGGGGTAGTGAACTCTTTGACCTTATTCGACCTACCAAAGTCATATTTGGATTATAAACCAAATATCCTTAAAACTACCAAGGTGAACATAAATGGTTAAGTAATTTATTTTGACATGATATTAAATAAAAATAGGATAATGAAACTTATAAATTTATTTTAAAAATTATGTATTTGACACAAGTTTTTTATTTAGGAATATATATAAAATAAGTGACGATTCAAACTTGTGGTTAGAGACAATCTTCTAAAAATTATCTTTTAATGTTTTCCTTCAAATTCATTTTCATAAATGTACATATTTCTAAAATTAATTTATGAATTTTTAATACATAAATAAAATAATTATAAGTTTCATTTTATAATCCATTTTATGTTTTATATTTTTCTTAAAAAATAATCTTTTTAAATTTTTAATATGGAAAATATTGATCAAAATCCAAAAGGAATGTTTTATTTTAATGTGAAGTGTTACAATGACAAATCAGCCACCATAACCTTTATTTCATGTTTTGATTACCTTACATTATTTCATATTTCCCTAAAATAAAAATCATCTTCTCCTTTTTGGGTATTTTGGTATTTAAAATTTGTTTTAAAATTAAAAGGTTGTTCTGATATCTAAAATTGTCTTTCATATGGGTTTACAATATTTTTTCAATGGTCTATAATGAAAAGATAACAGAATAAAAATATATACATTATATGATACACAAAAATTATACATGAAGGATTATCTTGATACGGCTTACACTATGTGTTTTTCACCATTATATATCACATGTGTGCCTGATATAACTTATATGTAGGTTGATCCCCATTTCATATCTCCAATTCATTGGGTAACATTTATAATTTTATCATGAGGGTTCTTTCGTGAGTAACTATATTGTTTACTCCATGTTAATGTCTAGAAGATGATTATCATGATACTTTCATAAGTAAATATAAAGGATACTCCATGTTTAATTGTAATGGTAATTTTATGTATTACCATGATGGTTACATCAATTGTATCCATGATTTTTACTCAAAATTAAACAATTGTTGTTAAAAGAGGTGTAATTATGATGGTTTTTCCATTTATAATTATTGAAGTTATTTCATATTAAATAGTGAAAAATATGAATTTTTGGAATAATGTATTTATTTTCTTCGTAATATCAAATAAAACAATTTGATTTGTATTTTTTATTTAGTATTTTAAATGATATGTTTTAAGAATATAATTGGGTTGAAAACATGATTTCATGGTTTTAAAATGTTTGTTTTTAACAAAATGATTATTTTGAAAAAGTAAAATTTTAATAAATATTCATGTAATATTGTTTGTTTATTTTTTTATATCATTTACTAGGATTTTTATGATCATACCATCTTTTAAAATTTCTTTCACATGGTTTTGAGGATTTTTATGGAAAATGATTAGGTTAACTTTCAAATTGTGACAATGTTTAAAAAATATATTTTACCACTTTTTTTTAAAAAATGGATACAATGTGGAAGTGTCCACATTGTGGTGTAATACATGCTTATGTAAAGGTAACTATTTAATTACCTAAAACATTAAACATTGAAGATATTTTATAATTAAAGAAAATTAATTCAATAATAAAAAGTTATTATTGTGTTACGTTTATGGTTAGGTCCTTGTAGATGGTATAAAATCACGGCTTAAACATATTTCAAGATTATGATGTTTTCCTGTGAGGTTTTATTTAGAGTTATAGAAACCATAATTAGTTTATGAGTTTATGTTTTATCATTAGTTCAAATTATTATACATCCATTTTACGTTTTTAGGGTATTTTAAGGTTATTAATGATATTTTAGGAGAAATTTTATTAGGTTAACGTATTTATAACCCATAGGGAAAACATGAAATATTATTTTAGATGAATATTTTAATATTTTATATAAGATACATTTTATGAGATAAACATTTGGGATGAAACATTCCTTAATGTTAAATTTATTATGTATATTTTTTAGGATTTCTATATTAATGTATTATAAAATTTATATGGGTGTTGTCTTTACAAGTACCCAATTAATTTTGAAAATATATAATTCTTTTCATACCTAAACGATGTTATTATTCATAGATTAAATATCATTTTTCATGATGAAAGGAAAAGGATCTCACAGAACCTTTATATATATTCTAGATGATTTAATCAACATTATAGTCAAAAAATATTGTTCAAATGATTTTAAAAGCATTTTTAACTTCAAAGTCACAAGTAAGAAACTATTTTATCTATGAAAGAACTTTATGTTTCTCCAAAATTTATATGGATTTTGGAATATATTTAATTTTATTTTAAAAATTCAATTCATTTATCTAATTCCTCATATTAATACCAGAATGTACTTCACTATTTATTTTTTTGATATATAGGCTTCATGAATTAAGATAAAGGGGTTATAAACGAAATAAAGGAAAACCCTTATGGCTATATTTATGTTATGAATTATTCCCTTATGATATAATTATGATTCTTTATTGAGTTAATATTGAATAATTATAAATAAATATCTTTTAATAAGATGAAAAATTATGTTTAAAATTTTAAGGAGTTAAATGAAGGACGTGTTTATCAATGATGTTTCGATATATTATGAATACTATGAGATGTATTAAAATTGTATAGTTTTTTTAAAAAAATTGGTTATATAAAATAAATGCCTTTTAAAATTTCTTTACTGAAAATGTGATAATTATTAGAGACATTAATTCAAGGACACATGATAATGTGACGAATAATCCTTTATTTGATATTTTAATAATGATAGTCAAATATGATTATTTTATTTTATGAAAAATGAGCTATATATAGATCCTTGGAGGTTAAAAAATTAATTTTGTTATTACTGATATTTTACAACATTTTGATAATATTTATTTAAAAATTTTAATAATTATTTAATTATAGTTTTCTTAAAAGTATAACACATGGTCTGGGATACAAATTATCACATTTGGCAAGGTTTTAGGGATTGAAACCACAACTGAAGGTCGATAAGGGTGAATCTTCAACCGCATGTCTATGTGAAGTCTAGTTAAGTATAATATTGTGTTAATATAATTAAAATATATTATGTAGAAATATTAAGCATATTTTTGGAAATATTGTTTTACCATTAGATAAACTTTATATTGAAATGTGATATCATGATTAGTGATTAATGTTATTTCAGGTGAATCTCACTACTTTGGGAATCTTTAAGTATTAAGTTAAAAATAATACTATGGGATTTTATTTGAAGAGTATTGATTGAATTATATTATGGAATAATATATTATTATAATATGGTTATATTGTGATTCATGTAATTTATGAAAATTATTACCCAATATTGTAGACTATATGATTAGGGCATGATAATTTTGGTTATATGGATTTATGAGTGATAATATTAATTGTAAATAAATTATAATTTATTCTTGGAATATGTTTTTAACAAAAAAATCTAAATTTTTGGGTTTCAAACATATTTATGAATATTTTGAACAATTTTAAGTTCATTTGTTTATTAAATGATCTAAGTTGAGGTTTTGGTATTACTATTGAATACTACAATTAACGTAGTTTGATTCACATGATGGTTCATCCTTTTTAGAAATTATCATACCATGTTCTATTTAGTTTGGTTCTAGTTAATTGAAAAAATAAATGGTATATATTATTATCATTATTTTGATTATGTCATAAAATAGAAATTTATTTTAGTGCATCAGACATGAAAAATTCATCTTGAATACTCATTGTTTGGAGAAAAAATAGAGAACGTGGTGGAAATAGATTACAGGATGAATTTATTCTTTTCAATTAAGTATATATCTTTTTATTGTTATTATATATTCTAAAATAACTCATAAAATTTTATAAAATGTTATCAAAAAAATTTTATCCTATAACTTTTTTTTCGGTCAATGGAGGAATTTTTTTTCAGTTTGTAGATTTATGGTTGTTAAAATTTTCAAGATTTTTTACATTTTTATGATTAGTGTTCTCTATCACTCCCCATTATCATTTGGAAATTAATAATTTCATCCATATTTATATTTTCACTTTTAAATATTTTTCATCTATTTGGAAACCTGGTTTTTTATTATTCTCGGTGAAATTCATATTTCTATTTCAATTTTTCAAGATGAAGTTTTATTGACCCTTGCGATGTTAGAATTACATAATGGTATTTTAAAATTTCAATATATGGCTACTGATATTGATTTATTATATTTATGTCATAATTTCTTAAATGGTATAGAATTTAATATCCCAATATTTTATAAAAATAATGACTTTGTTCGATAGTATCAAGATACACAACATTGAGAATAAGTGAACAATTAAATATTATTATTTAAATGTGACAATTCTATCCTAGAAATTAAATAAGTTAGGATGAATATTATAAATATAATTAAGAAATATATAACTTTACAACTCATTAACAATGTATCAATTAATACTTAATAAATATGTACACAATTTTTAGTAAAGTCATTCTATTCTCTAAAAAATATTTTCATCCAAAATGGTTTTCATTATTTTTATTACAGAATAATAAAATTATTTTTTGGAACTTTTCTAAATTTTATGTCATAAGATTTATTCAATTTTTTAATTCATTAATTTATAAATTTCATAAGATTAATTTTTGATATTTTTATTAGAGGATTGATTTATCAATGAATAATGAAAAATATTGATTTTTATCGAGAACTGTATTTTCTAAAAGAGTATTTACAAAGTAAAATTATTTTTCAGATTAATTTTAAAATTTATTTATTTCCTTTTAATTTCAAAAAAAAAATTAAATGGTATTTTTACTTTAAATTAATGTAAAAAATAATTTTTTACTTATAACATTATTTTTATAAAAAACCTGATTTTCCTCGTGTTTTTTAGTTTTAATTTTAAATTAAATTGAACCAATTATATGAATTAAATATTGAAAAATTGATTCAATATTTGAAATATGTGGTTCCAAAATTTTTTATATTGGTCTATTTTATTTTTTATAATATTAACAATAACCATGCTAAATATTTATCACCCAATAAGGGTAAATCGTGCAATTATGGATAAAAAATAGTATGATAAGGACTACAAAGTTACCCTAGAACTTTCCTTAATTACATTTTATGAGTTAATTTAATCTATACTACTCAAATATTTGTTTATATTATTTTTTTTCTATTTGGATTTTTTATGCCCTTTATAATATTTTATCTAATGAAAAGTTGGAAATATCACAATCTTATTTCATATAACTATAATATTTTTAACATGGGGATAAAAGGGGATATTTTTTTATAAATGGTAATTTGAGATATATATGGTCTATCTTCTTTATGGAAATTTATTTTTACTTTTTTTGAATATTTATTTACATAAAACATTACGCAGCCATAATGCCGTAATTATTCAATTATTACAAAAACATAATAAACAATGTTAGAAATATTAAAATTAATTTAATATTAAATAATTAATTTTGTTCTTAAATTTTATAAATACAGAATAACATCTTAGTGATGAATTAAAATATTTAATTTTAATTTATTTTTCATTCTTACTGTTTTTAATGTGAATGTCAATGAATAGTTCTAAAATTGACATTTTAGATATTTTAGGAATGGTATATTTTATTAAATGATTTAAAATTACTAAAAGACTTATATTTTTCCAATGTATTTTGGTATAGAGGAATATATAAAAAATGGTAAATTTAGCAATTTTTTATTTTTAGTAACTGTAATTTCACTAAAAATTTAAAATAATTTTATTGTCACAATAAGTGTAAAAAATGGTTAATGGCTGGTTAAAACCAAATTATATAGGTAAAAAACATGGAAAAAACATATCTGGTGTATATTGTATTAAATTTCTTGAACTCATTAAAAAATTATATTAAAATAATAACATTTTATAGGATTTTTAAATATAAAAATTAATTTATATTAATTTTATATTTTAATAAATTCCAAGAGTGGTCCTCCACTCTCTTATAGAAGGAACCTATTATTTTCATTTATTCACACATAAAAATAATATTAGTTTAACAAATAACTATCCAAATCCTAGACTAAAATATCTCTACAAATCATAGAGGAACCATTTTTGTCATAAAAGTAACTTAGGAATTCTTTTGGTGTAAAATTTAAGAGGTTGTTCAAAGAAGGGGTATCATTCTTAAGAGAGAATTTTATATTTCTTATTAAAATTACATAAAATATTATTCAAACATGCTGATATAATATCATAATTATCTCCCAAATAATTATATTTTTTCAGGTTAATTTCACAACATATATTCATCACAACACTCTCAAATTTGTGGGAAACCATCATTCATGTGTACGGCTGACTACCACCTCACGCAATGATATAATTTTTTCCATAAACACCTCTCATTGATGGTTATAATGATGGAATTATTTTTTATAAATAATATTTCTTAAATATTTATAATTCTTAAAATTTAGAAAATAAAATATTTTCGTACCATTCCATTTTCTATAAAATGATAATGTCATTCTTGCATACGTGTGGAGTACCATCTCCATGAAGTGATGTGATCCATTTTTCCTCACCACCTCTCATTAAAAATATATATATAGTTATTTAATGTAATAATTTTTTTATATAATGGTCATTATAGAAGAGTAAATCCATAAATACCTTCTTTCTATAGTTGTCTTTTAAAAATGGAAATTTTTCTCATGTGTTGTATGACCTATTCTCTCCATGACTGTAAAGTTGATAACTTTTGAGAATTGTATATAATTTTCAATTTTAAAATTATAATTAATATATAAAAATGATAAATATTTAAATATAATTCTTCTTTATATGGTCTATTAATTTCCTCTTGGATCATATTCAACCAACAGAAGTCATTTTGGTCTTATGAATCAAATATCATCAAAACTACAAATGTGAACATAAAAGATCAATTGATTGATTATAACATGGTATTAAATAATATAAAAGCGATAATGAAAATGTAAAAGGATTTTAAGAATGTATATAATTTACACAATTTTTTATTTATGATAATAAATAATGTAGTTGAAGATTTAGACTTGATGTAAGGGATTATATTTTAAAAAATTGTATTTTAGATTTTTCCAACCAACACATTTTAATCCAAGTACATATTTTTAAAATTATTTATGGTTTATTTTAAAATGATATAAAATAATTTTAAAGGACATTTATATTAATTTTTATTTTCTTTCAATGTTTTTTTTAAAGAAATTTAATGTTATATATAGAATGTTTTGATGAAAAGGAATGATCTATTTTATAGTGTGTGGAGACAATGAAATTTTTACCTCCAAAGTATTTATTTGATATTTGGACTCAATTACATAATTTTTTTCATCAATGGAAAAAAATATTTCCCTTTTTCTTGGTATTTCTGTATTCAAAATGCAGTTTTAAAAAAATTGGTATTTTAATATCTAAAATGTTTTTTCATATTGGTGTATAAGATTTTTCTATGGTTTATTCTTAGAAAGAAGAAAAATAAAAAATCATGATATTATACTCTAGAATCATAGATAATGGGTTATCTTGATATAGATTATATGATGGGTTTATACGTATTATAGCCCACAAGCGAGCTCGATAGAGCTTATATATCATATCAACCTCATTCTAACTCACTAAAGTATTGGGAAATGTTCGGAAGATGGTGTTGAGGGTTATTGCATAGGTAACTATAATGGTAACTACAATTTAATGTTTGTAAGTTTTTTTGATGGAACATCAATTATTAACTATAGTGTTTATTACAATTTTATCCATGATGGATATTCTAGAGGTAACCGTGATGGTTACGTCATGTTTTTCTGTGACGATCACTTAAAATGTAACTATGGTGGTAATAAATGTGTAACTATGATGGTTACTCTATTAAAAATACTAAAGGTTATTATATATATAAGAGTGAAAATTAAAACATTGTGAAAATGTTTAAAATATTTTTCATAATTTGATAGAAACCATTTTGATTTTTATTTAACCTTTAATATTTTAAATGAAAAGTTTTTTGATAATAATTTGGAAGATAAAATGATTTATTTGGTATGAAAATGTTAACTTTGAACCCAACTTTTTTTGAGAAAGAAAATTTTTATACATATTTATGGATTAATGGTTTCATTATTTCATTTTATATACATTATTAAGAATTTTTTTACCATTCAACTATTTAAAATTTTTAAGGGGTTTTTAATGATGATTTTGGATAAGGATAAGGTCAGAAGTAAAATTTTAAATATGTTTCCTAAAAATAAATCATGTTTTATTATTACTATTTTATTTTTTAAGGAAAAAAAAAAGAAAACATAGTTTAGGTTCCGGTCTGTGATTTAATACATGTTTATATAAGATTGAGGACCAAAATATCTAAAATAGAAACATTAAAGAATATTTGGAATGAAAGAAAATGATTTTTTACCTAAAATCTAATGATTTTGTTATTTTTAAGGATGATCTATAGAAGAATAATGTAAATAATAAATATGGTAAGAATACTAAAATTATTTTCTATTAAATTGATCTGAGTGAATCTAAATCTAATAGATGTTATAAAAATCTTTCAGTTTAGGTTTTTTAAAAAATTTATTAGTTAAATTTTATTATTTTTGATGTAATATTGAATTCATTATAAATTGTATTACAAACTAAGTAATCATTAATGGAGACATAAAATATTTTGATTGAACTTCGTGACTTATCTTTTTTAGTATTTTTTTAATATATTATATGAAGTAAAAAAATATTCAAAATTACACTTAAATACGATTTATATTTATATGTTAGTATTCATAAATAATTATTATTAGAATTATACATTAAAACACAAAGTATTTGTGGATTTTTGTTATTTATTTTATCAGAAAAAAAAATTATCATAAAATTGAAGAAATATGAATTTATGAAAATTAAAATACATGATTTTGAAATTTTCTTAAGCAAAAGGATGTGTTTGTTTCGAAATGGAAAAAAAACATGGCTGGATCATGTTAAAAAATAAGTTGTGCTTAGAAATCAAATAGTGATAATGTAATTTTATTTTTATGTTCATTCATGTGGATAATATATTTTCCCTTATAAATGACAAAATTATAATTTCATAGGAAAAAATTATTTACTGATCGATATAATAGGTATAAATATCAGTAGAGATATATGGAGAAAGGGATACATAGTTTAAGTATAATACAAATAAAATTTTGGTGTGAGTCTCTAAAAATTTATCAGAAGATTCTTTTAATACTTAATAATAATTATATGTGTAGTATTAATATGATTAATATCTTATTGTATATAATATAATTTTTGGTAAATGATCATTATCAGGTTATTATTTTATTTCAAGTGGAATAATAGGCATTAATTGTAGAGACACGAAGCTTGACATACATGTACATTACATTACTTTTTCGGAATATCCAATACAGTACAAAAACAAACACCAAAGGACTGTAATAGTTTAGTGTCTTTGGAAACTTAGAATATAAATTTCTAATCATGTTGAAAGGTTATCAACATCTCCCATAATGATCTTCCCCTTTTTGATTCCTTACCTAAAACCATTCTTTTAATAATGGGGAAAAATAAAACATAAAAAGGGTGAGCTCAAATGCTCAGTAAGGGTAAGCATGGAGAAAATAAAACAAACCATATAAATTTTAACTTCAAAACATGAACATAATATTTAAACATCAAAATCTTGAGCAATGACAAAAAACATGGCAGTACGTAAGGCATAGATCATAATGGACCATAAATCATGATAAAATAGAATGGGAATAAAACATGTAATTGTGGAAATCCATTAATAACATGATATGATTTCCATAGTAGCCAAGGCATTGCTTCCAAGACCATCTTAGTGGACAAAGTCCCTTTCTGAATCGAGTTCACTCCTCGTTCCTATCCTGTAACACTGAACCGGATGAACTTACAGTTCAATCCATGTCTATCTCAGGAGATATAAATCTTTACCCAATGCATTGGAGGGAGATATAGGTCCCACCCATCTCATAATGAAATCATTCTTACTTGTGCCAGAAAATAAACATAAATCATTCATCATAACCCATAGAATAAAATGGAGTTCATAAACATAATTACATCATAAAATAATACATATAAAACAAATGGATATAATTTCATCATAAGAGAAGTGAAACCATGAATATAATAGAGAAATTATACTTGAAACATACACATATGAAATAATAACTTCTTAGTTGAAAAAATGGTTTTGATAAAACACTTGAAATAAATTTTTGAGGAAAATATCCTTTATTTTTCAAAATAATTTTCTATTCAAAAAATTCCAAACAATTTTAAAAGAAGATGATTCTTTTGAAAATAGTCATGAAATATTGTAGAGGAAGCTTCATGAAAATAATGTGTTATGAAACCGTAAAAATTGGTTCATGCCGTATAAGTTAAAAAACATTCTCATGGTACTTTTGTCGGAAAAGTCAAAAATACCCTCGTATGGTAAACAAAATAAATATTCATTTCATAACATGTGGTAAAAGTAAAAAATGGGTAAAAAGGACTTTAAACATAAATGAAACCATTTTAAAAAAAACATGGGCATGAATGATAAATATAACCCCAGTAAATACTTAAGAATAAACAATCTCAGATAAAAATGAGATTGGAAAAGTTATCTCTTACCTTATGTCTGATATGATTCGTATATATCCGAACATCCGGTATAATGATTTAAATAATGTCATTGACTTATTATAGAATCATATTCATTGGTATGATATCATATATGGTTCAGATATTACTTTATATTACCTATTCTTTTGTAAATTCTATGTTAAAGCAGCGTTTTGGGTAAAATCGTTTCATTTATCGTACGTGTTTTGACTTGTTGTTCTTGATATTATTACTTATATCCTGATTTACATAATTAAAAAATTTAAAACATGATTTATATATAATATATATTCAGCATATTCATATATATATGATAGATCGATAAATGGAATGAAATACACCGTTCATGGAGACGGTAGGCCGTACGTACGCATGAACGTTGTTTTCGTTTCCTTATTTAATTGAATGAAATTAAGTAGATGAAAAAAATACATATATATATATATATATATAAATCCAGTATCATTATTATGTCATATATTTCATTATTATTCATTATATATACTTTATAATCATTCATGAATGGTTAACATGGAAATTAAATCTCACCGCTTCGTCAAGACTGTAGTCCGTACGTACGCACGGGCAATGATATCATTCCCCTGATCATGGAATTATATTGAAGTGTATGTATAATATATCAGAATCAATGTCACTTTACAATAATCATATATAGTTATTTATTTACACCATTATACCCATCCAAGTAAGGAGTTGGTGGAAAACAGATTACACCACGGCGTTGAGACGGTATTCCTTATGTACGCACGCGCGGTGATTTCGTTTTCCGTAGGATGGATAGAAGATGAAATAGGGTTGTTTCAAATTTATAATAATATATAAGTATATTAGTGATACTTATGTTATTACTTCATAGTGAAACAACTGAAGAAGAAGAAGTATAAAATAATGAATCTTGAATGAATCGGAAGAAGAGATTACCTCTTCTTCGACGCACCTCCTTTAAGTTTCCTCTAAAGTAACTAGAGATGGTATTTTGAGAAGAAAAGAACCTCAAGAATGTTTCTAGGGAATTGGATAAGAGAAATGGTCCGGTTTTGGCTGATCTTGAAGGCTCAATGTGGTGTGAGGAGGAGAGGGAGGAGGTGTGATTTTATAAGGGAGGAGAGGGGCACCTTTGGAAAGTGTGAAATTATTATTTTATTATAAACTTATCTTCAGTTTAAAAAGGAAAAAAATAATTAAATATGAATATAAGATGAATCATGGTAGAAATAAAATCATACAATCGGAATTGGACATGTTTTGGATAATATTTTAATCATTATAATCTTATTTAATTAAATCATTTATTAATGAGGTAAATACTGCATCATTATTGTGTCATAAATAATTTAATTTATTTGATGTCTAAAAAATATAAAAAAATACCATCTTGTAGTAAATATGTTTATCTTTACAATGAATATTTATAGTCTAAAATATTATTTATATAACCCCTTATAATAATTAATTACTAAAATATTTTTGTTAATGTCAATTTTGTCTTTACCCTAAATTAATTAATCCCAAATTGTCATTATCACTATCAAGTGACTCAATGGGGTCCCAAAATCAACCCAAGGATGACCATGGTCGGCCACTACTAATACAATAAGGTTAGGACATGTGTTAAGGTAATTGTGAATGATTATAATATTCTTTTAACATTGAATTACCCTATTTACCTTTAACCGCTGTAAATAAAAGTCAAAAGTTACTATTTGCCAAAAATTATTTTCATCTTAGTGAACCACATTTTAATTCATGATAACAACCACATATGTCGGATATTTTAAATTCAATTCATACAAGTTGTAAAATTTCTTTTAAATGAAAGAGTCAGTTTTTTAACTACCACTAAGTGTTTCACTATTCATAAAAAATTGGTGTTTTCAGAAAAATAACAAAAATTCTGCCTAAGCTATATTTGATATTCCAAATTCAAAAATGATGTCTATTTTTATAAATTCAAAACATAGAAGTGGAATTAATTAATTTTAACAGTAATTCCTCTTATCAAAACAAATAGCGTGTTTTTAAGAAACAAAAACTATCAAAAGATCAACACTTGTTTATGTCCAATTACAAAGTGAAATTGATTCCAATGACCAAAATTGGATTAAATGGTAAAAATTTATTCTAATTACACTTTAAAACAAATTAAAAAGATAATCTACCCATATAAATTATTGTGATGAAAAAAAGTTGTTCTTAATTAAAATATAGCGTGTTTTTACTATTCATTAAAATATGAAAGTCATCCGAATAATATGAAAATTTTATCCAAAGTAAATTTTTATATCCTGATTCCAAAGAAGTTTTTTATTTTGTCAAATTTAACTTATTAACCCATCAAAACTATATTCAAATTGGGTGCACCATCAAAAGGCGACAAAACTGAATTTTTTGAAAAATAATTATTTTACCCGAAAAATTTATTTTGTTCTCATACCATGTTCTAGAAAATGTGTAAGATGAATAATAATGTTATAAAATTCAAAATGTAGTTTATACTATTCATAATGGCTAGTTCATAATAATATTATAACCATATATCGTTATTTAGTGAAACTTGGTATTGCGTACAACACACACTATCGAGGAAGGTCGTGATTGTGTGTAATGCAAGCCAAGTTATGGTTGTGTGTTGTTCAAGACTAATTCGTTGTTTTGTATGACATAATCGAACCATATTTCATTTATACATTTAATATATATATATATACACTCAATGTTGTATAGAATGACTACTATGAAACGAACTTTAAATTGTGTGTAACACAATCCAAGAATAGTGTTGCGTATACTGAAAGCTAATACGGTGTTGCATATAGCTCAAGATAATCTTAGTGTAGTGTACAACCCAATACATGAATGAAATTAAAAATAATACATATCTAATAAAATCTTGGGTTATTACATTCTACCCCCTTAAAATTAATTTCGCCCTCAAAATTTGTCAGGGTTATAAATGGTTTGTTACTTGATAATTTCTTTCATAGAAACCCATATCATAAAAAGGAATACAAAAACATATTTTTAAAAATTTAAGTATGAAACATAATGGTTACCCAAATTAACTCATCACGAGATTTCCACATAGGAGATCATATGTGAAAATATGGATATGGAGGAGAAATCTAACCATCACGTTCTAATGGAGAGTGGTAGAGAACATGACTATGAAAAAGCCATCAATAACAAAGCCATAAATTTGTGATGATTTAGGGTACCAACTAATTCATCACATATTAGAACACTAGGAAAACATTTTTGGTTTTCAAGATCATTTCCCAAATATTGGAGAATTTTTGAATTAAAAGAAATACATACTTTATTTTGGTGCAATCTCAACGTTTCTCGTGCCTCAAACAATTTCCATTTCATCTATTAAAGAAATGAAGGTGAATTTGTCTTTCGCAAAGTTTTAGCAGATCATGCGATAGAATGATAGGTCATTCCATCTATCTCAAACATATGGTTAGAAAAAGTTTTTTACATAAGTCCATCTATGGTGAGATTAATCGTATATGGTTCCTAAAATGGACTTATACATCATATATCATTCCACATAATAAATTGTAACTAATTTATACTAACCAGGGACTTCATGTAGGATAGTGGTATGCGATAAAGGCTTGTCGCACTTCGGTTGGGGGTTAGATTCCCACAACCTTGTCCGGCATGACGGGTTGTCACCCATCCTACAGGTTGTCCTTTTTGTAAAACTACATTATTATTATATTCCATCAATAATATAGAAAAAAGTTCTAACCTTAAGCAATACTAACTTATGTCCAACATAATCCATTCCAATCTTTAGGCTTAACCAAAATACTTCTATCCAAGCTCATTGTATAAAAAAACAATTACAAGAAATGTCATTTGTCGAGCATGTGAATACCATCATTTATCCCCTATATATCATAAGATATATCTTTTTGGTCACATTAAAAACATGTGAATACCTTAATCATGTATTCTATTGAAAAATTAATAGCCATTGATCCTTAGTGAAAACATGAATGCAGTCAAAATTTAACACTTTCCACATACCAAAATCCCAAAATTTCTATATACTCAAACCCTGATATAACTTTGTCATTATATCAGTCATGAGCTCATGAATACTATCATACATATTATTTGCTTCATATCCCTTAATTATGCGCATATCATCTTCCTTCCAAAAATATCTCAATCACTTTCCATGGTTACCGGTACCTTATAATTAATTAAAACCACAATGGACCAATACATAGATATTACAATATACCATAAAATTACCTCAACATCATTATTATTGAATACCAATACATAAAAACTTCAATACATTCTCTTCAATGATTTTTATGGAATAATTACTTCCTTGATTTAGAAGTAACCTCTTAGGTCAGGGCATTGAGTTGGGTAATGACCATGTTCTCCACAGATAAGACATTGAACTCTATAATAGTCTTTCACTCTATGACCCTTCTCTTCACACAGATAACATCTTCCCCTCCATTTGATGTATTCATCAAGGTTCTTCTACCCTTCATTAGAAATCTCAATCTTCCTTTCTCTATGCTCTTTACCATGTGAATATGCATAAAATTCCATCTTCCACTTATTTGATGATTTGGGAATACCACTAATGTTCACCTTGTTAATCATATATCGCGATGACTGATTCGAAATAATCACAAAATCTTTCTTTATAGGAATTATGAAATTTCGTTGTTCATATTCACCAATTTGTCAATTGGATTCAATGTTGACACAATTCCTTCCGGTTCCCTCAAATGAATAAAACAAAAAACCATGGTGTAAGAAACAGTTAAAATAACAAGGAACCACATAATCATTAAAAGTCACTTATGTGATGTCTAACTTATCACACATTCGTTAATACATGACACCCTAGTTTCACCATAGGTTATTCATGGTCGTCAACATAATTCTAGGATTGTATCCTGTAGTTATACTAGACCTTAGGTACATCCCTAGACATACCTTAGAAATATCTCTAGGGATCTCACTAAAGTTCTCGCATCCTTGTTTCCAAAGGATGACTAAACCTTTCCTCTGATACCAGTTGTAGAGACCCGAAGCTTGACGTACATGGACATTACATTACTTTTTCGGAATATCTATTACATAACAAAAACATACACCAAATGACCGTAATAGTTTAGTGTCTTTGGAAACTTGGAATATACACTTCTAATCAAGTTGAAAGATCTTCAACATCGCCCATAACGATCTTCCCCCTTTTGTTTCCTTACCTAAAACCATTATTTTAATCCAGGGGGAAAATAAAACATAAAAAGGGTGAGCTCAAATGCTCATTAAGGGAAATCATGGAGAAAATAAAACAAATCCTATAATTTTGAACGTCAAAACATTAACATAATCTTTAAACATCAAAATCTTGAGCATTGACATAAAATACAGCAGTATGTAAGGCATAGATCATAATGAACCATAAATCATGATAAACTAGAATGGGAATAAAACATGTAATTGTGGAAAACCATTAATCACATGATATTTTTTCCATAGTAGCCAAGGCATTGTTGTGAAGACCATCTTAGTGGACAAAGTACCTTTCTGAATCGAGTTCACTCCTTGTTCCAGTCCTGTAACACTGAACCGGATTAAATTACTATTCCAGCCAGGTCTATCTAATGAGATATAAATCTTTATCCAATACATTATAGGTAGATATATGTCCCACCCATCTCATAATGAAATCATTCTTACTTGTGCCACAAAATAATCATAAATCATTCATCATAACCCATTTAATAAAATGGGTTTCATAAACCTCATCCCATCATAACATTATCCATATAAAATAAATGGATATCATTTAATCATAAGAGAAGTGGAACCATGTAAACCATAGAGAAATTATACTAGAAACATACACATATGAAATAATGTCTTCAAATATGGAAAATGGTTTTGATAAAACACTTGAAAAAAATTCTTGAAAAAAATATCCTTTCTTCTTCAAAATCATTTTCTTTTCAAAAAATACCATGAAATTTCAGAAGAATAGGATTTTGTTTAAAATAATCATGAAATATTGTAGAGTAAGATTCATGAAAATAAGGTGTTATGAAACTGAAAAAATCTGTTTGTGTCGTATAAGTTAAAAAAACATTCTCCTCGTACTTTTGTCAAAAAAGTCAAAAAGTTCCTCATATGGTAAACAAAAGAAATATTCATTTCATAACATGTGGTAAAAGTAAAAAATGGTTAAAAATGACATTAAACTTACATGACACAATTTTTAGAAAACATGGACATGAATGATAAATATAACCCCAGTAAATATTTAAGAATAAACAATCTCAGATAAAAATGAGATTGGAAAAGTTATCTCGTACCTTATCTCTGATATGATTCGTATGTATCCGAACCTCCTGTATAATGATTTAAATAATGTCATTGAATTATTAGAGAATCATATTCATTGTTATGATATCATATATGGTTCACATATTACTTTATATTACCCATTCTTTTGTAAATTCCATGTAAAAGCAGCGTTTTGGGTAAAATTGTTTCATTTATCGTACGTGTTTCGACTTGTTGTTCTTGATATTATTACTTATATAATAATTTAAATAATTCCAAAATGTAAGACATGATTTATATATAATATATATTCATAATATTCATATATATATATGATATATCGATAAATAGAATGAAATACACCGTTCATAGAGACGGTAGGCCGTACGTACTCATGAGCGTTGTTTTCGTTTCCTTATTTAATTGAATGGAATTAAGTAGATGACATAAATATATATATATATATACATAAATCCAGTATCATTATTATGTCATGTATTTCATTATTTTTCATTATATATACCTTATAATCATTCATGAATGGTTAACATGGAGAATGAATCTCACCGCATCGTAAAGACGGTAGTCCGTACGTACGCACGAGAAATGATATCATTCCCATGATCCTGGAATTGTATTTAAGTGTATGTATAATATATCAGAATCAATATCACTTTACAATAATCATATATAGTTATTTATTTAGACCATTATACCCATCCAAGTAAGGAGCTGGTGGAAAACAGATTACATCACGGCGTGGAGACAGTATTCCTTATGTACGTACGTGTGGTGATTTCGTTTTCCATAGGATGGATAGAAGATGAAATAGGGTTGTTTCATATATATAATAATATATTAGTATATTAGTGATACTTATGTTATTACTTCATAGTGAAACAACTAAAGAAGAATAAGTAGAAAAGAAAGAAACTTGAAAGAATCGGAAGAAGAGATTACCTCTTCTTCAACGCACCTCCTTTAAGCTTCCTCTTAATTAACTAGAGTTGGTATTTTGAGAAGAAAAGAACCTCAAAAATGTTTCTATGGAATTTTAGAAGATAAATGGTCAGGTTTTGGCTGATCGTGAAGGCTCAATGTGGTGTGAGGAGGAGAGGGAGGAGGTGCCCTTTTATAAGGGAGGAGAGGGGCACCTTTGGAAAGCGTGAAATTATTATTTTATTATAAACTCATCTTCAGTTTAAAAAGGACAAATAATAATTAAATATGAATATAAGATGATTAATGGTAGAAATAAAATCATCCAATCATAATTGGAAATGTTTTGGATAATAGTTTAATCATTATATTCTTATTTAATTAAATCATTTATTAATGAGGTAAATACTACATCATTATTGTGTCATAAATAATTTAATTTATATGATGTCTAAAAAATATAAAAAAATACCATCTTGTAGGAAATATTTTTATCTTTACAATGAATAATTATAGTCTAAAATATAATTTATATAACCCCTTATAAAAATTAATTACTAAAATATTTTTGTTAATGTCAATTTTGTCTTTACCCTATATTAATTAATCCCAAATTGTTATTATCACTACCAAGTGACTCAATGGGGTCCCAAAATCTACCCAAGGATAACCATGGTCGGCCACTACTAATACAATAAGTTTAGGACATGTGTTAAGGTAATTTTTAATGATTATAATATTCTGTTAACCTTGAATTACCCTATTTGCCTTTAACCGCGGTAAATAAATGTCAAAAGTTACTATTCGCCAAATATTATTTTCATCTTAATGAACCAAATTTTAAATCATGATAACAACCACATATGTCAGATTTTTTAAATTCAATTCATAGAAGTGGTAAATTTTCATTTAAATGAAAGAGTCAGTTTTTTAACTACAACTAAGTGTTTCACTATTCATAAAAATTTGATGTTTTTCAGAAAAATACCAAAGATTCAGCCAAAGCTATATTTGATATTCCGAATTCAAAAATTATTTATATATTTCTAAATTCAAAACATAGAAGTGGAATTATTTAATTTTAAATGTAATTTTTGTTATCAAAACAAATAGCGCGTTTTTAAGAAACAATAACTATCAAAAGATCGACACTTGTTTATGTCCAATTTCAAAGTGAAATTGATTCCAATCACAAAAATTGGTTTAAATGGTAAAAATTTATTCTAATTACACTTTAAACCCAATTAAAAAGATAATATACCCATATAAATTATTTTGATGAAAAAAAGTTGTTCTTAATTAGAATATAGCGTGTTTTTACTATTCATTAAAATATGAAAGTCATCCGAATAATATGAAAATTTTATCCAAAGTAAATTTTTATATCATTATTCCAAAGAAGATTTATATTTTGTAAAATTGATCTTATAAACCCGTCAAAAACTATATTTAAATTGGGTGCACCATCAAAAGGTGGCAAAACTGAATTTTTTGAAAAATAAATATTTTACCCGAAAATTTTATTTTGTTCTCATACCATGATCTAGAAAATATGTAAGATGAATAATAATGTTATAAAATTCAAAATGTAGTTAATAATATTAATAATTTCTAGTTCATAATAATACTATAACCATATATCTTTATTTAGTGAAACCTGGTACTACGTACAACACACGCTATCGAGGAAGGTCGCGATTGTGTGTAATGCAAGACAAGTTATGGTTGTGTGTTGTCCAAGACTCATTCATTGTTTCGTATAATAGAATCAAACCATATTTCATTTATACATTTAATATATATATATATATATACACTCAATTTTGTATAGAATGACTACTATCAGAGGAACTTTAAATTGTGTGTAGCACAATCCAAGAATAGTGTTGCGTATACTGCAAGCTGATACGGTGTTGCATATAGCTCAAGATAATCTTGATGTAGTGTACAACACAATACATGAAAGAAATTAAAAATAATACATATCTCATAAAATCTCAGGTTATTACATTCTACCCCTTTTAAAATGAATTTCTCCCTCAAAATTCGTTAGGGTTATAAATGGTTTGTTACTTGAGAATTTCTTTCATAGAAACCCACATTATAAAAACAAATAAAAAAACCTATTTTTAAAAATTGAAGTATGAAACATAATAGTTACCCAAATTAACTCATCACTAGGTTTCCACAAAGGAGATCATATGTGAAAATATGGATATGGCGGAGAAATCTAACCATCACTTTCTGATGGAGAGTGGTAGAGAACATGGCTACGAAAAAGCCATCAATCACAAAGCCATAAATTTAAGATGATTTAAGGTACCAACTAATTCATCACATATTAGAGCACTAGGAAAACATTTTTTGTTTTCAAGATCATTTCCCAAATGTTGGTGAATTTTTGAATTAAAAGAAATACTTACTTTATTTTGGTACAATCTCAATGTTGCTCTTGCCTCAAACAATTTCCATTTCATCTCTTAAAGTAATGATGTTGAATTTGCCTTTCGCGAAGTTTTAGCAAATCATGCGATAGAATGATGGGTCATTCCATCTGTCTCAAACATAATATTAGCAAAAGTTATTTACATAAGTCCATCTATGGTGAGATTAATTGTATATGGTTCCTAAAATGGACTTATACCTCATATATCATACCACATAATAAATTGAAACTAATTTATACTAACCAGGTACTTCATGTAGGATAGTGGTATGCGATAAAGGCTTTTTGCACTTCGGTTGTGGGTTAGATTCCCACAACCTTGTCCGGCGCGACGGGTTGTCTCCCATCCTACAGGTCTTCCTTTTTCTAAAACTACATTATTATAACATTCCATAAATAATATAGAAAAAAGTTCTAGCCTTAAGAAATACTAACTTATGTCCAAAATAATCTATTCCAATCTTTAGGCTTAACCGAAATACTTCTATCCAAGCACATTATATAAAGAAAACAATTACAAGAAATGTCATCTGTCGAGCATGTGAATACCATCATTTATCCCTTATATATCATAAGATATATCTTTTTGGTCACATTACAAACATGTGAATACCTTAATCATGTATTCTCTTGAAAAATATATACCCATTGAACCTTAGTGAAAACATGAATGCAGTCAAAATTTAACACTTTCCACATACCAAAATCCCATAATTTCTATATACTCAATCCATGATATAAATTTGTCATTATATCAGTCAGGAGCTCATGAATACTATCATATATATTATTTTCTTCGTATCCCTTCGTTATGCGCATATCATCTTCCTTCCAAAAATATCTCAATCACTTTCCATGGTTACCGGTACCTTATAATTAATTAAAACCACAATGGACCAATACATAGATATTCCAATATACCATAAAATTACGTCAACATCATTATAATTGAATACCAATACATAAACACTTCAATCCATTATCTTCAGTGATTTTTATGGAATAATTACTTCCATGATTTAGAAGTAATCTCTTAGGTCAGGGCATTGAGTTGGGTAATGACCATGTTCTCCATAGATAAGACATTGAACTCTATAACAGTCTGTCACTCTATGACCCTTCTCTTCACACATATAACATCTTCCACTCCATTTGATGTATTCATCAAAGTTCTTATTCCCTTCTTTAGGAATCTCAATCTTATTTTCTCTATGCTCTTTACCATGTGAATATGTATAAAATTCCATCTTCCATTTATATGATGATTTAGGAATACCACTAATGTTCACCTTGTTAATCATATATCACGATGACTGATTCGGAATAATCACAAAATCTTTCTTTATATGAATTATGCATTTTCATTTCTCATAGTCACCAATTTGTCCATTGGATTCAATGTTGACCCAATTCCTTCCGGTTCCCTCCGTTGAATAAAACAAAAAACCATGGTGTAAGAAACAGTTAAAATAACAAGGAACCACATAATCATAAAAAGTAACTTATGTGATGTCAAACTTATCACACATTCATTAATCCATGACACCCTAGGATCACCATAGTTTATTTATGGTCGTCAACATAATTCTAGGATTGTATCCTGTAGTTATAATAGACCATAGTGACATCCCTAGAAATACCATAGAAATATCTCTAGGGATCTCACTAAAGTTCTCGCATCCTAGTTTATAAAGGATGACTAAACCTTTCCTCTGATACCAGTTTTAGAGACCCAAAGCATGACATACATGGACATTACATTACTTTAGCAGAATATATAATACATAACAAAAACGTACACCAAAGGACCGTAATAGTTTAGTGTCTTTGGAAACTTTTAATATAAACTTCTAATCAAGTTGAAAGATCTTCAACATCTCACATAACAATCTTCCCCTTTTTGTTTCCTTACCTAAAACTATTCTTTTAATCCTGGGGGAAAAGAAAATATAAAAAGGGTGAGCTCAAATGCTCATTAAGGGTAATCATGTAGAAAATAAAACAAATCATATACTTTTGAACGTCAAAACATGAACATAATATTTAAACATCAAAATCTTGAGCATTGACATAAAACACAGCAGTACGTAAGGCATAGATCATAATGAACCATCAATCATGATAAAATAGCATGGGAATAAAACATGTAGTTGGAGAAAAACGTTAATCAAATGATATTATTTCCATAGTAGCCAAGGCATTGTTGTGAATACCATCTTAGTGGATAAAGTACCTTTCTGAATCGAGTTCACTCCTTGTTCCAGTCCTATAACTCTGAACCGGATTAAATTACTATTCCGTACACGTCCATTTAATGAGATATAAATCTTTATCCAATACATTAGAGGGAGATATATTTCCCACCCATCTCATAATGAAATCATTCTTACTTGTTCCACAAAATAAACAGAAATCATTCATCATAACCCATATAATAAAATGGGTTTCATAAACATCATCCCATCATAACATAATCCATATAAAATAAATGGATATCATTTCATCATAAGAGAAGTGGAACCATGTAAACCATAGATAAATTATACTAGAAACATACACATATGAAATAATGTCTTCAAAGATGGAATATGGTTTTGATAAAAACACTTGAAATAAAGTCTTGAAAAAAAAATCCTTTCTTCTTCAAAATCATTTTCTTTTTGAAAAATGCCATGAAATTTTATAAGAAGAGGATTTTGTTGAAAATAATAATGAAATATTGTAGAGTAAGCTTCATTAAAATAAGGTTTTATGAAACCGAAAAAATATGTTCATGTCGTATATGTTAAAAAAACATTCTCCCCGTACTTTTGTCGAAAAAGTCAAAAAGTTCCTCGTATGGTAAAAAAACGAAATATTCATTTCATAACATGTGGTAAACGTAAAAAATGGTTAAAAAGGACTTTAAACTTACATGAAACCATTTTTTGAAAACATGGATATGAATGATAAATATAACCCCAGTAAATACTTAAGAATAAACAATCTCAGATAAAAATGAGATTGGAAAAGTTATCTCTTACCTTATGTCCGATATGATTCATATGTATCTGAACCTCCTGTATAATGATTTAAATAATGTCATTGACTTATAATAGAATCATATTCATTGTTATGATATCATATATGGTTCACATATAACTTTATATTACTCTTTCTTTTGTAAATTCCATGTTAAAGCAGCGTTTTGTGTAAAATCGTTTCATTTATCGTACCTGTTTCGACTTGTTATTCTTGATATTATTACTTATATCCTGATTCCCATAATTCAAAAATTTAAAACATGATTTATATATAATATATATTCAGCATATTCATATATATATGATAGATTGATAAATAGAATGAAATACACCATTCATGGAGATGGTAGGCCATACGTATGCATGAACGTTGTTTTCGTTTCCTTATTTAATTGAATGGAATTAAGTAGATGACATAAATACATATATATATATATATATATCCAATATCATTATTATGTCATATATTTCATTATTATTCATTATGTATACTTTATAATCATTCATTAATGGTTAACATGGAGAATGAATCTCACTGCGTCGTCAAGACGGTAGTCCGTACGTACGCACGAGCAATGATATCATTCCCATGATCGTGGAATTGTATTGAAGTGTTTGTATAATATATCAGAATCAATATCACATTAAAATAATCATATATAGTTATTTATTTACACCATTATACCCATCCATGTAAGGAGATGGTGGAAAACAGATTACCCCATGGCATGGAGATGGTATTCCATATGTACGCACGCGTGGTGATTTCGTTTTCCATAGGATGGATAGAAGATGAAATAGGGTTGTTTCATATTTATAATAATATATCAGTATATTATTGATACTTATGTTATTAATTCATAGTGAAACAACTAAAGAAGAATAATTAGAAAAGAAATAAACTTGAAAGAATCGGAAGAAGAGATTATCTCTTCTTCGACACACCTCCGTTAAGCTTCGTCTTAAGTAACTGGAGTTGGTCTTTTTAGAAGAACAGAACCTCAAGAATGTTTACAGGGAATTGGAGAAGAGAAATGGTCAGGTTTTGGCAGAGATTGAAGGCTGAATGTGGTGTGAGGAGGAGAGGGAAGAGGTTCCTTTTTATATGGGAGGAGAGGGGCACCTTAGGAAAGTGTGAAATTATTATTTTATTATAAACTTATCTTCAGTTTAAAAAGGACCCAAAATAATTAAATATGAATATAATATGAATCATGGTAGAAATAAAATCATCCAATCAGAATTGGACATGTTTTGGATAATATTTTAATCATTATAATCTTATTTAATTAAATCATTTATTAATGAGGTAAATACTGCATCATTATTGTGTCATAAATAATTTAATTTATTTGATGTCTAAAAAATATAAAAATAATACCAAATTTTAGGAAATATTTTTATCTTTAAAATGAATATTTATAGTCTAAAATATAATTTATATATCCCATTATAGAAATTAATTACTAAAAGATTTTTGTTAATGTCAATTTTGTCTTTACATTAAATAAATTAATCCCAAATTGTCATTATCACTACCAAGTGACTCAATGGGGTCCCCAAATCTACCCAAGGATGATCGTGGTCGGCCACTACTAATACAATAAGGTTAGGACATGTGTTAAGGTAATTTTGAATGATTATAATATTCTTTTAACCTTGAATTACCCTATTTACCTTAAACCGCTGTAAATAAAAGTCAGAAGTTACTATTCGCCAAAAAATATTTTCATCTTAATGAACCAAATTTTACTTCTTGATAACAACCACATATGTCGGATTTTTTTAATTCAATTCACAAAAGTTGTAAAATTCTATTTAAATGAAAGAGTCAGTTTTTTAACTACAACTAAGTGTTCCACTATTCAAAAAAAATTGATGTTTTTCAGAAAAATACCAAAAATTCAGCCTATGCTATATTTGATATTCCAAATTCAAAAATGATGTAAATTTTTATAAATTCAAAACATAGAAGTGGAATTAATTAGTTTTAAATGTAATTCCTGTTATCAAAACAAATAGCATGTTTTTACGAAACAATAACTATCAAAAGATCGACACTTGTTTATGTCTAATTTCAATGTGAAATTGATTAGAATGACCAAAAATGGATTAAATGGAAAAAAATTATTCTAATTACACTTTAAAACTAATTAAAAAGACAATCTAACCATATAAATTATTGTGATGAAAAAAAAATTTCTTAATTAAAATATAGCGTGTTTTTACTATTCATTGAAATATGAAATTCATCCGAATAATATGTAAATTTTATCCAAAGTAAATTTTTATATCCTGATTCCAAAGAAGATTTTTATTTTTTCAAATTGATCTTATAAACCCATCAAAAACTACATTTAAATTGGGTGCACCGTCAAAAGGTGGCAAAACTGAATTTTTTGAAAAATATTTATTTCACCCGAAATATTTATTTTGTTTTCATACCATGTTATAGAAAATGTGTAAGATGAATAATAATGTTATAAAATTCAAAAATTAGTTGATACTATTCATAATGGATAGTTCATAATAATATTATAACCATATATCGTTATTTAGTGAAACCTGGTACTGCGTACAACACACGCTATCGAGGAAGGTCACGATTGCGTGTAATGCAAGCCAAGTTATGGTTGTGTTTTGTTCAAGACTCATTCGTTGTTTCGTATAACATAATCGAACCATATTTCATTTATACATTTAATATATATATATATATACTCAATGTTGTATAGAATGACTACTATCAAACGAACTTGAAATTGTGTGTAACACAATCCAAGAATAGTGTTGCGTATACTGAAACCTAATACAGTGTTTCATATAGCTCAAGATAATCTTGGTGTAGTGTACAAAAAAATACATGTAAGAAATTAAAAATAATACATATCTCATAAAATCACGGGTTATTACATTCTACCCCCCCATAAAATGAATTTCACCCTCAAAATTCATCAGGGTTATAAATGGTTTGTTACTTGAGAATTTCTTTCATAGAAACCCACATCATAAAATGGAATACAAAAACATATTTCTAAAAATTGAAGTATGAAACATAATGGTTACCCAAATTAACTCATCAATAGGCTTCCAAATAGGAGATCATATGTGAAAATATGGATATGGAGGAGAAATCTGACCATCAATCTCTGATGGAGAGTGGTAGAGAACATGGCTACAAAAAATCAATCAATCACAAAGCCATAAATTTGTGATGATTTAAGGTACCAACTAATTCATCACATATTAGTGCACTAGGAAAACATTTTTGGTTTTCAAGATCATTTCCCAAATGTTGGTGAATTTTTGAATTAAAAGAAATACTTACTTTATTTTGGTACAATCTCAACGTTTCTCGTGCCACAAACAATTTCCATTTCATCTCTTAAAGAAATGAAGTTGAATTTGTCTTTCGCGAAGTTTTAGCAGATCATGTGATAGAATGATAGGCCATTCCATCTGTCTCAAACATAAGGTTAGAAAAAGTTATTTACATAAGTCCATCTATAGTGAGATTAATCATATATGTTTCCTAAAATGGACTTATAGTTCATATATCATACCACATAATAAATTGAAACTAATTTATACTAACCAGGGACTTCCTGTAGGATAGCGGTATGTGATAAATTCCTGTCACACTTCGGTTGTTGGTTATATTCCCACAACCTTGTCTAGCACGACGGGTTGTCGCCCATCCTGCAGGTTGTCCTTTTTCTAAAACTACATTATTATAACATTCCATCAATAATATAGAAAAAAGTTTTATCCTTAAGAAATACTAACTTATGTCCAACATAATCCATTCCAATCTTTAGGCTTAACCAAAATACTTCTATCCAAGCGCATTGTATAAAGAAAACAATTACAAGAAATGTCATCTGTCGAGCATGTGAATACCATCATTTATCCCCTATATATCATAAGATATATCTTTTTGGTCACATTACAAATATGTGAATACCTTAATCATGTATTCTATTGAAAAATTAATACCCATTGAACCTTAGTAAAAACTTGAATGCAGTCATAATTTAACACTTTCCACATAGCAAAATCCCAAAATTTCTATATACTCAAACCATAATATAACTTTTTCATTATATCAGTCATGATCTCATGAATACTATCATACATATTATTTTTTTGATATCCCTTCATTATGCACATATCATCTTCCTTCAAAATATATCTCAATCACTTTCCATGGTTACCGGTACCTTATAATTGATTAAAACCACAATGGACCAATACATAGATATTCCAATATACAATAAAATTACCTCAACATCATTATTATTGAATACCAATACATAAACACTTAAATACATTCTCTTCAATAATTTTTATGGAATAATTCCTTCCCTGATTTAGAAGTGACCTCTTAGGTCAGGGCATTGAGTTGGGTAATGACCATGTTCTCCACAGATAAGACATTGAACTCTATAACAGTCTGTCACTCTATGACCTTTCTCTTCACACAGGTATCACCTTCCCCTCCATTTGATGTATTCATCAAGGTTATTCTACGCTTCTTTATAAATCTCAATCTTCCTTTCTCTATTCTCTTTACCATGTGAATATGCATAAAATTCCATCTTCCAGTCATTTGATGATTTAGTAATACCACTAAAGTTCACCTTGTTAATCATATGTTGCGTTGACTGATTCGGAATAATCACAAAATCTTTCTTTATAGGAATTATGAAATTTCGTTGCTCATAGTCACCAATTTGTCCATTGGATTCAATGTTGACCCAGTTCCTTCTGGTTCCCTACATTGAATAAAACAAAAAACCATGGTGTAAGAAATAGTTAAAATAACAAGGAACCACATAATCATAAAAAATCACTTTTGTGATGTCTAACTTATCACACAATCGTTAATCCATGACGCCCTAGTTTTACCATAGGTTATTCATGGTCATCAACATAATTCTAGGATTGTATCCTGTAGTTATACTAGACCTTAGGGACATACCTAGACATACCTTAGAAATATCTCTATGGATATCACTAAAGTTCTTGCATCCTAGTTTCCAAAGGATTACTAAACCTTTCCTTTGATACCAGTTGTAGAGACCCGAATCTTGACGTACATGGACATTACATTACTTTTGCAGAATATCTAATACATAAAAAAACATACACCAAAGGACCATAATAGTTTAGTGTCATTGGAAACATGGAATATACACTTCTAATCAAGTTGAAAGATATTCAACATCTCCCATAACAATCTTCCCCTTTTTGTTTCCTTACCTAAAACCCTTATTTTAATCCTGGGGGAAAAAACATAAAAATGGTGAGCTAAAATTCTCATTAATGGTAATCATGGAGAAAATAAAACAAATCATATACTTTTGAATGTCAAAAAATGAACATAATATTTAAACATCAAAATCTTGAGCATTGACATAAAACACAGTAGTACGTAAGGAATTGATCATAAGGAACCAACAATCATGAAAAAATATCATGGGAATAAAACATGTAATTGTGGAAAACCATTAATCACATGATATTATTTCTATAGTAGCCAAGGCATTGTTGTGATGAACATCTTCAGGGACAAAGTACATTTCTGAATCGAGTTCACTCCTTGTTCCAGTCCTTTAACACTGAACCGGATTAAATTACTATTCCATCCAGGTATATCTAATGAGATATAAATCATTATACAATGAATTAGAGGGATATATATGTCCCACCCATCTCATAATGAAATCATTCTTACTTGATCCACAAAATAAACATAAATCATTCATCATAACCCATATAATAAAATGGATTTCATAAACATCATCCCATCATAACATAATCCTTATATAACAAATGGATATCATATCATCATAAGAGATGTGGAACCATGTAAACCATAGATAAATTATACTATAAAAATACACAAATGAGATAATGTCTTCAAAGATATAAAATGGTTTTGATAAAACACTTTAAATAAATTATTGAAGAAAATATCCATTCTTCTTCAAAATAATTTTCTTTTCAAAAAATGCCATGAAATTTTAGAAGAAGTGGATTTTGTTGAAAATAATCATGAAATCTTGTAGAGTAAGCTTCATGAAAATAAGGTGTTATGAAACCGAAAATATCTGTTCGTGTCGTATAAGTTAAAAAAACATTCTCCTTGTACTTTTTTTGAAAAAGTCAAAACGTTCCTCGTATGGTAAACAAAAGAAATATTCATTTAATAACATGTGGTAAAAGTAAAATTTTTTTAAAAAGGACATTAAACATATATGACATCATTTTTAGAAAACATGGATATGAATGATAAATATAACCCCAGTAAATACTTAAGAATAAACAATATCAGATAAAAATGAGATTGGAAAAGTTATCTCTTACCTTATATCTGCTATGATTCGTATGTATCTGAACCTCCTGTATAATGTTTTAAATAATGTAATTGACTTATTAGAGAATCATATTCATTTTTATGATATCATATATGGTTCACTTATTACTTTACATTACCCGTTCTTTTGTAATTTCCATGTTAAAACAGCGTTTTGGGTAAAATCGTTTCATTTATCGTACGTGTTTCGGCTTATTGTTATTGATATTATTACTTATATCCTGATTTACTTAATTCCAGAATTTAAAACATGATTTATATATAATATATATTCAGAATATTCATATATATATGATAGATCGATAAATGGAATGAAATACACCGTTAATGGAGACGGTACGCCATATGTACGCATGAACGTTGTTTTCGTTTCCTTATTGAATTGAATCGAATTAAGTAGATGACATACATATATATATACATAAATCCAGTATCATTATTATGTCATATATTTCATTATTATTCATTATATATACTTTATAATCAATCATGAATGGTTAACATGGAAAATAAATCTCATCGCGTCGTGGAGACAGTAGTCCGTACGTACGCACGAGCGATGATATCATTCCCATGATCATGGAATTGTATTGAAGTGAATGTATAATATTTTAGAATCAATATCACTTTACAATAATCATATATAGTTATTTATTTACACCATTATACCCATCCAAGTATGTTCGTGGTGGAAAACAGATTACACCACGTCGTGGAGACGGTATTCCTTATGTACTCACGCGTGGTGATTTTGTTTTCCATAGGATGGATAGAAGATGAAATAGGGTTGTTTCATATTTATAATAATATATCAATATATTAGTGATACTTATGTTATTACTTCATAGTGAAACAACTAAATAAGAAGAAGTAGAAAATAATGAAACTTGAAAGAATCGGATGAAGAGATTACCTCTTCTTCGATTCACCTCCGTTAAGCTTCCTCTTATGTAACTAGAGTTGCTCTTTGGAAAAGAACAGAACCTCAATAATGTTTCTAGGGAATTGGAGAAGAGAAATGGTCAGGTTTAGGCTGAGAATGAAGGCTCAATGTGGTGTGAGGAGGAGAGGGAGGAGGTTCCCTTTTATAAGGGGGGAGAGGGGCACCTTTGGAAAGTGTGAAATTATTATTTTATTATAAAATTATCTTCATTTTAAAAAATACCAAAAATAATTAAATATGAATATAAGATGAATCATGGTAGAAATAAAATCATCCAATCATAATTGGACATGTTTTGGATAATATTTTAATCATTATAATCATATTTAATTAAATCATTTATTAATAAGGTAAATAATGCATCATTATTGTGTCATAAATAATTTAATTTATTTGATGACTAAAAAATATAAAAAAATACCAGCTTGTAGAAAATATTTTTATCTTTACAATGAATAATTATATTCTAAAATATAATTTATATAACCCCTAATAAAAATTAATTACTAAAAGATTTTTGTTAAGTTCAATGTTGTCTTTACATTAAATTAATTAATCCCAAATTGTCATTATCACTACCAAGTGACTCAATGGGGTCCCAAAATCTACCCAAGGATGACCATGGTCAGACACTAATAATACAATAAGGTTAGGACATGTGCTAGGTAATTTTGAATGATTATAATATTCTTTTAACCTTGAATTACCCTATATACCTTTAACCGCGGTAAATAAAAGTCAAAAGTTACTATTCGCCAAAAATTATTTTCATCTTAATGAACCATATTTTACTTCTTGATAACAACCACATATGTCGGATTTTTTAAATTCAATTCAGAGAAGTGGTAAAATTTCATTTAAATGAATGAGTCTTTTTTTAACTACAACTATCTATTTCACTATTCTTAAAAAATTGATGTTTTTCAGAAAAATACCAAAAATTCAGCATATGCTATATTTGATATTCCAAATTCAAAAATGATGTCTATTTTTCTAAATTCAAAACATAGAAGTGGAATTAATTAATTTTAAAAGTAATTCCTGTTATCAAAACAAATAGGGTGTTTTTGAGAAACAATAACTATCAAAAGATCGACACTTGTTTTTGTTTAATTTCAAAGTGAAATTGATTCCAATGACCAAAATTGGATTAAATGGTAAAAATTTATTCTAATTAAACTTTAAAACCAATTGAAAAGATAATCTAATAATATAAATTATTGTGATGAGAAAAATTTTTTCTTAATTAAAATATAGCATGTTTTTACTATTCATTAAAATATGAAAGTCATCCGAATAATATGAAAATGTTATCCAAAGTAAAAATTTTTCTCCTGATTCCAAACAAGATTTTTATTTTTTCAAATTGAACTTCTAAACCCGTCAAAAGCTATATTTAAATTGGGTGGACCATCAAAAGGCGGAAAAACTGAGTTTTTTGAAAAATATTTATTTTACCCGAAAAATTTATTTAGTTCTCATACCATGTTATATTAAATGTTTAAGATGAATAATAATGTTATAAAATTCAAAATGTAGTTCATACTATTCATAATGGCTAGTTCATAATAATATTATAACCATATATCTTTATTTAGTGAAACCTGGTACTGCGTACAACACACGCTATCGAGGAAGGTCGTGACTGCTTGTAATGCAAGCCAAGTTATGGTTGTGGTTTGTTCAAGACTCATTCGTTGTTTCGTATAATATAATAGAACCATATTTTATTTATACATTTAATATATATATATATACACTCAATGTTTTATAGAATGACTACTATCAAACGAACTTGAAATTGTGTGTAACACAATCCAAGAATAGTGCTGAGTATACTGTAAGCTAATACGGTGTTGCATATAGCCCAAGATAATCTTGGTGTAGTGTACAACACAACACATGAAAGAAATTAAAAATAATACATATCTCATAAAATCTCGGGTTATTACATTCTACCCCCCTTTAAATGAATTTCGCCCTCAAAATTCGTCAGGGTTATAAACAGTTTGTTACTTGAGAAATTCTTTCATAGAAACCCACATCATAAAAAGGAATACAAAAAACTATTTTTAAAAATTAAAGTATGAAACATAATGGTTACCCAAATTAACTCATCACTAGGTTTCCACATAGGAGATCATATGTGAAAATATGGATATGGAGGAGAAATCTAACCATCATTTCATGATGGAGAGTGGTAGAGAACATGGCTACGAAAAAGCCATCAATCAAAAAGCCATAAATTTGTGATTATTTAAGGTACCAACTAATTCATCACATATTAGAGCACTAGGAAAACATTTTTGGTTTTCAAGATCATTTCCCAAATGTTGGTGAATTTTTGAATTAAAAGAAATACTTACTTTATTTTGGTACAATCTCAACGTTGCTCGTGCCTCAAACAATTTCTATTTCATCTCTTAAAGAAATGAAGTTGAATTTGTCTTTCGCGAAGTTTTAGCAGATCATGCGATAGAATGATAGGTCATTCCATCTGTCTCAAACATAAGGTTATAAAAAGTTATTTACATAATTCCATCTATGGTGAGATTAATCGTATATGGTTCCTAAAATGGACTTATGCTTCATATATGATACCACATAATAAATTGAAACTAATTTATACTAACTAGGGACTTCCTGTAGGATAGTGGTATGCGATAAAGGCCTGTCGCACTTCGGTTGGGGGTTAGATTCCCGCAACCTTGTCCGGTGCATTGGGTTGTCGCCCATCCTATAGGTTTTCATTTTTCTAAAACTACATTATTATAACATTCCATCAATAATATATAAAAAAGTTATAGCCTTAAGCAATACTAACATATGTCCAACATAATCCATTCCAATATTTAGGCTTACCAAAATACTTCTGTCCAAGCTCATTGTTTAAAGAAAACAATTCCAAGAAATGTTATCTGTCGAGCATGTGAATACCATCATTTATCCACAATATATCATAAGATATATCATTTTCGTCACATTACAAACATTTGAATACCTTAATCATGTATTCTATTGAAAAATTAATACCCATTGAACCTTAGTGAAAACATGAAAGCTGTCAAAATTTATCACTTCCCACATACCAAAATCCCAAAATTTCTATATACTCAAACCCTGATATAACTTTGTCATTATATCTGTCATGAGATCATGAATAATATCATACATATTATTTTCTACGTATCCCTTCATTATTCACATATTATCTTCCTTAAAAAAATATCTCAATCACTTTCCTTGGTTACTGGTACCTTATAATTAATTAAATCCAAAATGGACCAATACATAGATATTCCAATATACCACAAAATTACCTCAACATCAGTATTCTTGAATACCAATACATAAACACTTCAATACATTCTCTTTAATGATTTTTATGGAATAATTAATTCCTTTAATTAGAAGTAACCTCTTAGGTCAGGGAATTGAGTTGGGTAATGACCATGTTCTCCATAGATAAGACATTGAACTCTATAACAGTATGTCACTCTATGACCCTTCTCTTCACACAGATAATATCTTCCCCTCCATTTGATGTATTCATCAAGGTTCTTCTTCCCTTCTTTATAAATCTCAATATTCCTTTATCTATGCTCTTTACCATGTGAATATGCATAAAAGTCCATCTTCCACTTATTTGATGATTTAGGAGTACCACTAAAGTTTACCTTGTTAATCATATATCGCGATGACTGATTCGGAATAAACAAAAAATCTTTCTTTCTAGGAATTATGAAATTTCGTTACTCATAGTCACTAATTTTTCCATTGGATTCAATGTTGACCCAATTCCTTCTGGTTCCCTCCATTGAATAAAACAAAAAACCATGGTGTAAGAAATAGTTAAAATAACAAGGAACCACATAATCATAAAAAGTCACTTATGTGATGTCTGACTTATCACACATTCGTTAATCCATGACACCCTAGGTTCACCATAGGTTATTCATGGTCGTCAACATAATTCTAGGAATATATCGTGTAGTTATACTAGACCTTAGGGACATCCCTAGACAAAGCTTAGAAATATCTCTAGGGATCTCACTAATGTTCTCGCATCCTAGTTTCCAAAGGATGACTAAACCATTCCTCTAATACCAATTGTAGAGACCCGAAGCATGACGTACATGGACATTACATTAATTTTGAGTAATATTTAATACATAACAAAATCATACACCAAAGGACCGTAATAGTTCAGTGTCTTTGGGAACATGGAATATAAATTTCTAATCAAGTTGAAAGATCTTCAACATCTCTCATAACGATCTTACCATTTTTTTTCCTTACCTAAAACCATTCTTTTAATCCTGGGAGAAAAGAAAACATAAAAAGGGTGAGCTCAAATTCTCATTAAGGGTAATCATGGAGAAAATAAAACAAAGCATATACTTTTTAATGTCAAAACATGAACATAATATTTAAACATCAAAATCTTGAGCATTGACATAAAACACAATAGTACGTAAGGCATAGATCATAAGGAACCATCAATCATGATAAAATAGAATGGAAATAAAACATGTAATTGTGGAAACCCATTAATCACATGATATTATTTCCATAGTAGCCAAGGCATTGTTGTGAAGACCATCTTAGTGGACAAAGTACATTTCTGAATCGAGTTCACTCCTTGGTCCAGTCCTGTAACACTGAATCGGATTAAATTACTATTCTAGCCAAGTCTATCTAATGATATATAAATCTTTATCCAATGCATTAGAGGTATATATATGTCCCACCAATCTCATAATGAAATCATTCTTACTTGTGCCACAAAATAAACATAAATCATTCATCATAACCCATATAATAAAATGGGTTTCATAAAAATCATCCCATAATAACATAATCCATATAAAACAAATTGATATCATTTCATCATAAGATAAGTGGAAACAAGTAAACCATAGAGAAATTGTACTAGAAAAATACACATATGAAATAATGCCTTTAAAGATGGAAAATGGTTTTGATAAAACAGTTGAAATAAATTATTGAAGAAAATATCCTTTCTTCTTCAAAATCATTTTCTTTTCAAAAAATGCCATGAAATATTAGAAGAAGTTGATTTTGTTGAAAATAAACATGAAATATTATAGAGTAAGATTCATGAAAATAAGGTGTTATGAAACCGTAAAAATCTGTTCGTGTCGTATAAGTTAAAAAAACATTCTCCTCATACTATTGTTGAAAAGGTCAAAAAGTTCCTTGTATGGTAAACAAAAGAAATATTCATTTCATAACATGTGGTAAATGTAAAAAATGGTTAAAAAGGAATTTAAACATACATGACACCATTTTTAGAAAACATGGATATGAATGATAAATATAACCCCAGTAAATACTTAAGAATAAACAATCTCATATAAAAACGAGATTTGAAAAGTTATCTCCTACCTTATGTTCGATATGATTCGTATGTTTCCGAAACTCATGTATAATAATTTTAATAATGTCATTGACTTATTAGAGAATCATATTCATTGTTATGATATCATATATGGTTCAATTATTACTTTATATTACCCGTTATTTTGTAAGTTCCATGTTAAAGCAGCGTTTTGGGTAAAATCATTTCATTTATCGTATATGTTTCGACTTGTTGTTTTTGATATTATTACTTATATCCTGATTTACTTAATTCCATAATGGAAAACATGATTTATATAAAATATATATTCATAATATACATATATATATGATATATCGATAAATGGAATGAAATACACCGTTCATGGAGACGGTATAACATACGTACGCATGAACGTTGTTTTCGTTTCCTTATTGAATTGAATGGAATTATGTAGATGACATACATATATATATACATAAATACAGTATCATTATTATGTCATATATTTCATTAATATTCATTATATATACTTTATAATCATTCATGAAGGGTTAACATGGAGAATAAATCTCATCGCGTCGTGGAGACGGTAGTCCATACGTACAAACAAGCGATGATATCATTCCCATGATCGTGGAATTGTATTGAAGTGAATGTATAATATTTCAGAATCAATATAACTTTAAAATAATCATATATAGTTATTTATTTACACCATTATACCCATACAAGTAAGTTCATGGTGGAAAACAGATTAGACCATGGCGTTGAGACAGTATTCTGTACATACGCACGCGCTGTGATTTCATTTTCCGTATGATGGATAGAAGATGAAATAGGTTTGTTTAATATTTATAATAATTTATTAGTATATTATTGATACTTATGTTATTACTTTATAGTTAAACAACTAATGAAGAAGAAGTAGAATAAGAAAGAAACTTGATAGAATCGGAAGAAAAGATTACCTCTTTTTCGACCCACCTCTTTTAAGCATCCTCTTAAGTAACTACAGTTGGTATTTTGAAAAGACCAGAACCTCCAGAATGTTTTTGGGGAAGTGGAGAAGAGAAATGGGTAGGGTTTGGCCGAGAATTAAGACTCAATGTGGGGTGAGAAGGATAGGGAGGAGGTGCCATTTTATAAGTGAGGAGAGGGACACCTTTGGAAAATGTGAAAATATTATTTTATTATAAACATATCTTTGGTTCAAAAGGTCCAAAAACCATTAAATATGAATATAATATGACTCATGGTAGAAATAAAATCATAAAATAATAATTGGACATGTTTTGGATAATATTTTAATCATTATAATCTTATTTAATTAAATCATTTATTAATGATGTAAATACTACATCATTACTGTGTTAGAAATAATTTAATTTATTTGATGTCTAAAAATTATAAAAAAAATTCCCATCATGTTTGAAATCATGTTATCTTTCCAATGAATATTTATAGTCGAAAATATAGTATATATATATAACCCCTTATAAAAATTAATTACTAAAATATTTTTGTTAATGTCAATTTTGTCTTTACATTAAATTAATTAATCCCAAATTGTTATTATCACTACCATGTGGCTCAATGGGGTGCCAAAATCGACCCAAGGATTCCCATGGTCAGCCACTACTCATCCAATAAGTTCAGGACAAGTGTTAAGTTAATTTTTAATTATTATAATATTCTTTTAACGTCGAATTACCCTATTTACCTTTAACCGCGGTAAATAAAAGTCCAAAGTTACTATACACCAAAAATTAATTTCATCTTATTAAACCAAATTTTACCTTTTTATAACAACCAAGTATGTTGGATTTTTTAAATTCAATTCAAAAAAGTGGTAAAATTTCATTTAAATGAAAGAGTCATTTTTTTAACTACCACCAACTGGTTTCACTATTCATCAAAAATTGAAGTTTTTCAGAAAAATACCAAAAATTCAGCCTAACCTATATTTGATATTTCGAATTCAAAAATGATTTCTATTTTTTAAAATTAAAAACATAGAAGTGGAATTAATTATTTTTAAAAGTAATTCCCATTATCAAAACAAATAGTGTGTTTTTAAGAAACAATAACTATCAAAAGATCTACACTTGTTTATATCGAATTTCAAAGTGAAATTAATTCCAATGACCAACATTGGATTAAATGGTAAAAATATATTATAATCATATTTTAAAACCACTTAAAAAGATAATAAACCCATATAAATTATTGCGATGAAAAAAAGTTTTTTTTAATTAAAATATAGCGCGTTTTTACTATTCATTAAAATATGAATGTTATCAGAAAAATATGAAAATTTTATCCAAAGTATATTTTTATATATTGATTCCAAAGAAGAATTTTATTTTGTCAAATTTAACTTATAAACCCATCAAAAACTATATTTAATGTTGTTGCGCCATCAAAAGAAGGAAAACTGCATTTTTTGAAAAATACTTATTATACTTGAAAAAATTATTTTGTTCTCATACCATGTTCTAGAAAATGTCTAAGATGAATAATAATGTTATAAAATAAAAAATCTAGTTGATACTATTAATAACGGCTAGTTCATAATAATATTATAACTATATATTGTTATTTAGTGAAACCCGGTACTGTGTACAACACACGCTATCGAGGAAGGTCGTGATTGCGTGTAATGGAATCCATGTTAGGGTTGCGTGTTATGCAAGCCAAGTCAGGTTGTTACATTAATAATTCCATAAATTCATTATTTCAATTATAAAATTTAATAACATCACAACATTAGATTTTTAAAAGGATTTTATTTTTATTTTTAACTTCTTTTCAATAAAGTGTTTCTCTTATCATACAATGAAACCGTAATATCTTCATTAAATCCAAATGTATACTTCAAAGACATATTTTATTTACATATTCTTTTGGGAGGTTTGATGTAATGATTTCCAAGTGTGAAAATGAATATATATCATTTTTCAAATGATGATATAATATTTTTGACATGTTAATGAGTCATATTCATTGATAACAATGATTAAATAATGAAAAAAAACACACACACACACAAACAAACACACACAGACACATATATATATCTCTGTGTGTGTGTGTGTGAAGAATCTATGTCATTTATGTATAATAAATGACTTTGGGAAGGTTATAATTTATATGGTTTTCTATTGTATACTATGAACTATTGATTTTAGGATTATATTTTAAAATATAAAATTAAGTTATGATTTTATACTTAGAAAACTTATAAATTATAATTCATTCCTGTGTGTAGTATTTAAAACATAAAATTTAAATTATAATGAGACCCCTATAAATATAGAAATAAAATTTTATAAATCACCTATTTATATTTATATGAATTATTTAAGTTAGTTTATTATGATTAGAATGATTATGAGATCTTATAGAGATAAAAGGTTCTCACATGAGACCCAAGTGTGTTGTATTTACATTTTTGACTAGATTATTCCAAATAGAATGTCATATATAATTTCATTATCATAATTGGTGTCCATATTTCATATTAATTCATAATAACTTGAATTAAAAAGTCATTATACCTTTAAAACATAATAATTTGAAATATTTCATACAAAAATATTCATATTGAGCTTGTTAATTGATGGTTCGGTATGTTTTTCATCACATTTTGGTTTTTTAATAAAAAAATAATTGGTTAAACTATTTAATAACAATGATATATAGTCCATATATTTATTAAAATTAAATAAGAGTATATCTATAATATGTTAACATAGAAGTTATGTGTTCATCTACTTGGATGAATGTTATATGCTGTATTTATCTATCTATGAAATTCTAATTTAGAGAATAAATAATGGGTGAAGTATCTTATACAAGCATTACTTGTTACATGTGTCATGGAAATAATTGATTCCTTATAAAATATTATTTTATGATTAATAATGATATATAGAAATACACTTAGTAATCACACTTGTAAAAAGATATCTACATTCGATAGAGATCATACAATACCCTTTCATATATTGTGTGTCAATGAACATTTTCTAGATGATAATATTTTCATATAGTTATGTTTTTTGAATTCATAATAACTTTAAAAGCTAAAAATTCGAACAATATCTCTCATAAGGCTATGTAAATTAAATGTATAAAATAGTTCATTTTTTATCAAAAACCAATGAAATTTTATATTATTTTATTTCCCAAAAAATATAGATTTTTACAAAAAAATAATTTTGGTTATGGTTTTTTAACATTTTATATAAATCCTTGCATAAATTAAAAAATGTGTGGGTTTGAAATAGATATGGCATAATTTGTATATTTCATGGTTAAATATACTACTACAAGGTGTATATCACATTATGACGTATATAATTAATAATAAAATATATAATTTATCACATAACGTCCCTTATTATTATTTATTTCATGTAATCTATTATCTTTAGGTGTCTAATATTTCATTTCATGTTGTGTATTATGAGTGTTTAAATGGGAATTAGTAAATGATAAAGTATTTCTATAGTAATTATATGAGATTATAATATTAATAATACATATAGTTATTGATAAGTACTATTATTATTCAATGAATTTTTGAGTAATGATTTAGTAATTTTAATCATCCAAAATATATCAATGTAGGGTAATAATAAACGATCTAAGGATTATTTCTTGGTGTTCACAGTGTTTTTGAAATTTGTATAGGTCAATATATTCTACCCTCTCTATATCTTATTTAATTATAAGGTATTACAATTAGTATAATGAATGTGGTTATATGGAATTAATCCATAATTACATTATCTGGTTATTTAATATTGCATGTGACAGTGTACTAGTGATATGGGTATCCTATATAGTAACTACCATGATAAAATTATTATTTATAAACATATTGGAATTAGAACACAAATGAAATCAATAACAGCTACTGATGATAATATATTAAATGTATCATGTGTTTTAAAACATTCATAATACATAATAATTAACTATATGTGTTTTATAATCATGGCTTGAGTGCCACCTGATGGAGCGGTGAGCTGGTTCTCCATATGACCTCAAGCGCCCCTCTCTATATAATAGAGGTTTTTGACTAGTATTGAGGACCGAGTATGTTTTTCATGGGGAGAATATACCCTCTCTTATCTGTGTAAAACACCAGAACAAGTAAATGAACTATAGAGGAAGCATATATAATTTAGTATAATACTCATTTCATAAGGTAAAAAAACAGGAAAACAATTCTTAACTGAAAGGGGAAAACATACTATGCCCATATAAGTGTCAAGGGTATATAATTTTATTGAAAATAAAGACACTATGACTCCCCAATGCAGGTCTTGAACCGTTTTTGGTTCCCTCCTCTAAGATCAATCTCATATATGCCACCTATCCTAGGGTACTTTCACTTATCCAATCCTACAAGCATATAATATATTCGGGTACAGATCTGGAAACCCGAATACAGTGTGATTAAAACATAGTTATCCACCACCAATGGTGTCTAAGTTATGTCTTGTCAAAAGATAGTGCATACAGTTCTATAAAGAAATACGTACAATGCAATAATAAAAAATTTATCACATTTTCATTAATGCTTACCCAACTATATTAACTTCGGGGTTCCCAAGGATACACGTACATCAATACTCACTTTATATCATATCAAATACATAATTTTTCCCTAGGTAATACCATATCTAAATACCTTCTTCTAGCTGAAGCACAACGTATTGAAGGTGGTATGATATCTCATTACTTTATTCGACTAATATTGGAGTTCAAATATTCTTTTGCGAGGCCATAACTCAAAATGCCATTATTTTAGTTCTTTAATTTCAAATTTGTAAGAAACATTTCCAAATTTACCAATTTCACAAAAATAAGTAAGATTACCATGTTAGGATGCTTACTCAACAATAGAATGACCATGTTCCCATTCCTTTTACTCATAATCATAATGAACATGTTACCATGTAATCTTCTCAATTTATAATTACCATGTTACCATTCTCTTTACTCATATATATGATGACTATGTTCCCATTATTACTTCTAAATTTAAAATGGCCATATTCCCATTTTTATCAAATAATTAATATACCAATTAATTATCCACCCTAATCCCATTACCAATTCAAAAATTATTTAAACTCGTCCATTCCATCAGTTAACTCAACATTTATCTAAGTGATTCAAATTATTAGTTAATTAATCAATTAATTCATCAAAATCACCACACATAATCCAAAATTGATTTTATATAATTAATTGTTTCTTTATAATCTCAAATTTCCATAATCAGTCCCACAATTAATTATCTAAATCATATTATCAAAGGCATAAAATAATCCACAATTAATTATCTCAACTTAACCATTTCAATTAATCATAATTTATCTCTAAATTAATTATCTAGATTGAAGCCTATACCTCTTATAATAAATTCCCCAATTTATTTATCTAATATGTATTAACCTTAGTCTCATTATTAATTCCCCAATTAACCACCTATATCAAATAATCATTAATAATTCAATTAGTCAATCTAATTAAACCAATTATAGAAAATTAATTGCTAAATGATGCGAGAAATTTTACAATTATAGATATACATATAAACACCATGATGAGGGAAATTAGATTTTAGAATACCTAGATTGTTTCATTGATGTAATTTTTCCAAATGAAAATCCCCAAAATCTGAGCAGCACAACAATGTTGATAAAAGATCTAGACTTAAATACCTAAACCAAAATCAAGATCAAAGACATCTATATCTCATAAATTTATATCTAGATCCAAATCCTTGATCTAGATCTAGAAAAATTGGTTTAGATCCATGTAAAAATAGTATATCACCCATGAAATGATCAGGGATAGATAGAAGAAAGAACAAGAGAAGCATCAGGATGAAATCCACTTATTGAGAGGAGAGAATATCTTCAATTCGGGCTTTTGATCTCGAAAGAACAGTGTTATTAATGCCTTGGAATCCCTCCTAGTCTATAGGGTAACCATCCATTACCCTTAATAAAGTAAAATCCCATGTTAGGGTCACATAAGAGGTGAAACAATTCATTTAAATTTGAAAACAACCCTTTAATGATTTAGTTATATGGTTAGACAAACTATCAGTTATCCATGTGTCAGCCACTACTTCAAGGGGGCACTTCACACAGCCACCTCGCATGGCCACCTCACTTGGACAATCAACCCATAATTTAACCTTGATGAAGATACTTCCACAATGAACATATATCATATGGTTTCTCTTAATTACCTGGACAATTTTTTCAAACCATGCGCTAATAGTGCATAACATCTTTTCTCTAATATTTTCTTAGACTTCACCCAAACGCACCCCAAGTCACAACTACCATCAAAGGTACTTAAGTAAACAACAAAAATTACCTGAAATATCTACCAATATTACTATATAAATGTTTTGGATATTACATACAAAACTTTATTTAACTCTTTACTTTATTTGAGTTCAAATATTTTACAAACCTAATTTAATATGAACGTACACATACAAATTGTAAATCAATTTTTTTCACCTATTAATATAATAAATAAATTTGTATGGAAAATAATTTAAGACTAAGGTTCAACATACTATAATCTTTTAAGAAACACCTAATATGTATTACTTTCATTTTTTTGAATTTTATAATCAAACAATCATAAAAATAACTGTAGATTGTAATTCATTTTATTTGTAAAGAATTATTGATTGATATTAGAATTAGTTTATTTAAATATTTTAATACTTCTATACCCAAACATCAGTATGGGTCACAATGAGGGATAAATTATCTATGTTTAATCTTTAAATAAGGATATATTAAATAATATGAGATAAAGAATCATGTCAGAGTTGTTTAAAATACATAAAATTTACCTCTCAATTTTAGGATATTTCTTTCCTTTTTTGTTTTAATGTTCTATATTTAATTATGAAATTATTCTCATCTATATATTTTAATTTAATTGATATTATTGAAATAGTTATTACTATTATTAAGTATTCTATTAATTTAATTAAGAATATTTTCATATATGATCCATCATTAATATTTTAGAAAAACCTAGTGATAGTGATATGTGATGTAATTATTCCATTTCTATTAAACAATATCATTAAAAGTAAAAAAAATCCTATCATACAAAATACCCAATCAAATAATGGAATAATAATTATCAATGATCATGAATAGGTTAAAATTAAATTATATGACTATATCTTTTTAAAATTATTTAAAAAGTATAAAAAGTTTGTTACTAGATTTATTTACCCACCTCACTCATTTTTCTACATAAATTATTTTACATACATAACAGGTTGAAAATATATGCGGGTAAAGGTAATTATTCATTTTCTAATTTCATATTAAATTACATTTATGATAAATACATTCAATATATCATATATATTTGGGGTATCAAATTGTTTTTTCAATCCAAAAAATAAATATTATGTGATTCAAATATATTTTTTATTATTAATTCAATGAAACGAAATAAGTATAATAAAATCAGCACACTGTTATTTATTTTTGTAATTAATATAAATCAAATCAATTTTAATATATATTCACAATAATAGACTTTAAAATAATCAATACTTTATTAATCACCAAAAAAAATATTTATTTAACTTTGTTTATAGGTGATAAGAATTTCAAATTTATCTAAGTATACAAATAAGAAATTAAACTGTAAGAGTTGTCAAATCATGTATCATGTATTTTTTCTAATATATTTATAACCAAATATCTTTTATAGAGTTGGTATTAAATTCAAATTAATAAATAATTTGATAAAAATGATATTTGATGGATTAATCAAGATATTTAAAAGAGAAATAGAAATTGAATTAGGATATATAGAATGAAATTTTACATAACTAAACCAATGATTCCTTACCACTTAATAGTTAATTTCTTTCTAAATTTATAATTATAAGAATATAATAAAAGTACCTAGAAATAAGATTTCATGTAACCAATATAAACTAGATAAAATTCAAAAATAATTTCAATCATAAAAATTATAATTCATGAATGACTATAAATTTAAAAATATTAATTAAAGAAACTAAAATACTAATAAAATTGTTCTACATACATAATCAAACATAGGATAAATTCAAAACATTAATTAAATAATTCGTCAAGAAATTATTCTTGTTACACCAATAATTTTATTATTTGTTTTTCTTTTATAATTCCCATATGTATCATATTTGAATACATTTTTTTACATATAATTCATAACTAATTGAGATATCCATTATTTCATTAAGATAATATCTAAATTGATAAAATGAAACCCAAATTATTATTAAAATAAACATGTATGAAATTATAATTTTGAAAATATATACAGAACAATTAAACAAATAAATTCTTGAAATATTATTCCATATGGTATCCCCTGGAAATGATACCATAATGTATAATTATAAAAAATATATGAGGAAAATTAAAAAAATAGTAGACATTTTGTGAAATTATTAATTGATATAGATGATTAGTTGATAGAAGTATTTGATTTTATGTGGGTATATATTGTTTTTATATATAGACCATGGATGTATATAGTTTTATGGTATATTTATCCATTTCTAAAAATTGATATTTTGGATAAGTTATTTTATTTTATGGTCAGGTGAATTATATTATATATTAAAATGAAGTAACAATTTGATGTCACCACTATAATGTAGTAATAGATCTGGTGAGTATAAATTAAAGTAAAAATATTCAAAATATTACATAGAATGAGATAATTTTAAATGAAGTAGTATATTTTTTTAAAATAAAGAAAATTTCCCCATACTTGGGATAGTGGTAGCATGGCCTGGGTTTCCCCTTATGTGAGAAAACATGAACCTAAATAAGTGTGGCTTTATGAGAATTATTTATTGGAGAAGTTAAAACTAATGGAGATCACTACAAGTTATATCTTAGATAAATCAAAACATTATAATAAATTCATTTCATATCTCACCCTTAGGTATTATAAGAATACATTATGCTATTATATAAGAATAATCTTGTTATTTATTAATAATTATATGCTAATGTGACAAATATTTACTTTTAAATTCCTGTATTAATATGAAAATAATATTTAAAATTAATTGTAATAAATGTTATAGATTTATTATATTTATAAGATTAATGTTTCATATCCCAGAAACAATTATTTAATGATAATAAATAATGATAAATTCATTCATTGTTAATAAAAAAGTACTGATTTTTTTAAAATTTTATATATTTTAAATTTATTTAAAATAACTAATTATTCATATTTAGTGTTTTCATATAATATAAAATATTTTAAATTTTTAATTATTTAAAAAAATAGGTAAGAAGGTAAATATAATTTTTGGTGAATAACTATGTTACTTAGGTGTATAGGGAAATATATTAGTAACGGGTTTATGAGAGAGAAAACTATTTATGGTAAACAAGATAGAGAATAACCTTATTGTTATGTATGGTGTTAATTATAGTGTGAGGGAAGTCCCCCAATGAACCATATCTATTTGAGATTCCCATTTATATAGCATAGGGAATGGTTGTCCTAAAATGACTTTCTCTTTCACACTACACTATGGTCTTTCAGCCAAGTAGGCTCCAGGTAGAGAAATAATCAAGGACACCATGAGCATGGTAAATTATCACCACATTATAGAGATGATGTTTTTAGAATTTTTAAATGTTCTATTCCAATTCTTTTTTATTAGGTATACGTTACACTTATTTATGGAAATACATATGATGATTATAAGAAGATTTTTAATATGATCTTGGATCGGTTATCTATCTATTAGGACTCTTATTTTCATTCAATTTATTGGGTTTCCATTATAGTTGATTATGTATGAGTGGTTTGGGAAATAATTGTGTATTTTAACATCCCTAATTGGTGTCTTGGTACCTCTCAACTCATTAATTATTTTTATTTGTTGGGAGACCAGTGTAAGTAAGGTATTTGTTTTATTTTCTTGATTGTTTTTTGGGAATCACTATATTATGTAATTTCTCTTGCCTCTATTGAGCATAGGGATGGTGAATTTTGGTATGATGATATTAAATTATTTTCCTAAGGCCCCATATTTATTTTATTATATCCCTCATTCTTGATAGTTGTGGATTATATTAATTTTTTGGTGAAAAACATGTGTTTTTTTCTGGGTTTCATTATCTAATATCTTTATTTTAGGAACTATTCAAGCTATATCATTTCCTAAATATGATATATTATTTGATAATGTTAATATATTTAGTTTATTGAATTTTACGTGATGTTTTTTTATTTGAAATGGTTTTCCAAAAATTTATTTGACAACAAAATTTTGATTTCATAAAAAGATTGAATTCATTAAGAAATGTTAATTTCATTGAATGGATTTGATGTGAGATGGGATTATTGTATTGATATTTCTTTGGAAATTTTTTGATAACTAAAGCACATGGGGTCCTTGGTTACCTGTTTTAGTTTTGGTATTAGAAATTGTTTTTTAGTTTCAATGAGGAATTACACGTGCAAGTGTTAATCTTCTCCTTCAGCAGGCATGTTGGGGACTACTTTACATGACATCAAGGTGGGATTACACATCGGTTTATTCCTATGATCTATTGAAACGCATGTTTAGGACTGAATTTCTGAGCTCTATTCATGATTATTAATTTTAAAATAAACATATCTATACCATTCCTATGATATAGTTAGGGTAAATTCTGTTTTCCTTTTGTTTTGAGAAGGATTTATAATGGTTTGATTGAAATGACAACTGGTTAATTTTAATTTAATTTGAAATATATATATATGGAAATTTTTATAAAGTATTAAAAAGGGTGAAGTTTCATGTTTTATGTTAAATTGTTTAAACTCTACCCTGTTTAATTTTTTTAATGAGAATATTTCAATTACCTGTTATAGAATGTTATGGAACACTCTATGAGATCCCACTATGGATTTTTTTTGTCGACACTCAACACATACCATTAGTTGTGTGGAGAAATGTTGTTCTCATGTAAGAAATATAGAGGTTCCAAAATGGGGTGGAATGTTTATTGATTAGTTTGGAATCAGTATATAGTGGTGAGATTTGGTGGGGTACCCCACTCAACATTGGGAAATAGTTGTCATTATCTTTTATACATTGGGTTTAATTCCTAGATAATATATATGGATATTTTATTGTTTATAGTTTATTTTATTTATACAACTCTCTATTGTTGTTTGTGAGTTATTCTTATGTTCATTAATTCCTTTAATATCCCATGGTGGTTGTTTCTACTAGTTTGTAAAAATCATTCCCAGTTGCTTTATTGATGCCCAAGTGCTTATGGCCTTCATTTAGAAATTTGGAAGTCCCTTTAGGTCTTGTTTGGAATAATTTTAGAGCCTTAATTATTGGATTATCCATGTAGGTTAACGAAAAATTGAAATCATAAATGTAGTTTATGATCATGTTTCATTATCTAAATATGTTTTGTAGATAGAAGATAGGATTGTAGTGACCCAATAGCTATGTTAAAAGTGATTTCATTGATAGATCTAATTGTGAATAACCTTTAGTTATAATGGGATTTGGGAAATGTGTTTCTTGTATTGTTTTTGCTATATCTTAGTTATTTATTTATTTTTATATTAATTTAAAATAATATACTTTCATTTTTTATGGTATCATTTTATTCATTGATAATGTAACATGCCTTCTAGATGACTTCCTTGCGTTTCCAAGAAGGGAAATTTGTATGATTATATAAAAATAATACCTCCAATTGATCAAAACATTATTGTGGTTATAGTAATGGAAGTTCACATAGTTGACCAACAAGTACCTCTTTCTCTGTCTTGGGAAGCACCTAATAGAGCTAGAGGACAAAAATATCAATCTCAATTATTCCCTATACATATAAGTCTATCCTTATAGGGGAGAATGACCCTTAGAAAGTAGAGGATTGGATGGAAAATACTATTCAGTTCCTTGATTTCCTAGAAACTCTAGAATCATTGAGGGTGAATTCAGATGAATTCAATCTTAAAGGGACTATTAAGATTTGTGGTAAAGATTTGTTTCAAGTGAGGAAACAAGAGTTCATAGAGTGGATAGACTTCATGAACATATTTATTCAATATAAATGACCAGTCATTATGGCTATGGTGAACTCTATATACTTTCTATACATTCTGTAGGTTGGTTTCTCAATTAAACAATTTTTCAATTATTCTAATAAATTTTTTTACTTTTCTTATAGGGTTATAACAAATGAAAAAGGTATCTTCTTAATGATTCTAGATTGGTTTACAACCTGAAATATTTTATACTCTTTATGTATATGTTATTACATATTTAGAGGAGGTGGGTAGAGCGTTGATTCATGTGATGGATCTAGTGTTCAAGACATGATTCATGTTACTTCCTCCTCTACCCATTAGAAACATTAGTTACTAACATGGGAGATTATCAAGATGGAAGATACTCAAGTATGAGGAATTGGTCTCCTAAAAAATTAATATTTCTCCAAACCATAGGTAGTATCTAGAATTATAAAATCAAATTACTTCTTGTTTTTCAAGACATGGAACACTAAGAATTATTGTCCCATACATCCACAGATGTATAGGTTTTTTGTAACATGGTCCATTTTCAATGGTTCTTCTAAAATCCATATTCACCTACTTGGGTATTTGGTTGATCAAATCCAAAGGGATCCATGGAAAAGTTAGATGTTTTTAATCTAATGGGGATCTCTACAAAATACTTTTTAGTGGAGAAGATTCACTAGTAGGGGATTTTTAGGTGGAAGATTATGAGAGTATAAATATATTGATAGGTATGTTATTTATCTCATAATATATTGTAACCACCCTTTTTAATATAGGTGCATCTCATTACATTATGTTTACACATTTTGTAGACCTTTTTAAAATTACAATGAAAATTATTTCACTCATTATATATCTAGTGATTATAACGACCCATACTTTACATACATTGTTAATACTTCAAAATTGAAGCACACGTATTACAACATATGACAAAACCACAAAGGACCGTATAGGTATAGTGTCTTTAGAAACTGGGAAACATAAACAACTGGTTCATAAATCTTCTACAGTGTCTCCCATTTATTTCATCATATCTAGGGTCCCTTTTAGCATATTCTACTTAATATCCATCTTCCTGACCTGGGGAAAAGAAAACATAAAAGGGTGAGCTCAAATGCTCAGCAAGGGCAAATAAAGGAAATAAAAATCATATCATATCTTTTTGAAAATCAAAACCTGCAAAAGAGATCATAATATCTTAACATGGAATAAATCATAGAAGTGAAAATGAGATCCCCATAATCATAACATAAAACTTGAAACTTTGTGGCATGCACACATAATCATGGAAAATCATTTCTTGTTAGTCATGACTCATTGCCAAGACTATCTTAGTGGACAAAGTCCCTTTCTGAACCGAGTTCACTCCTTGTTTCAGTCCTGTATCACTGAACCGAAATAACCTTCCGTTCCAGCCATGTCTATCTCATGAGATATAAAATCTTTACCCAATGCATTGGAGGGAGATATAGGTCCCACCCATCTTATAATGAATCCTTTCTTATGTGTGCCACATAATCATAAACCATACATCATAGCGTAACCCATGTAATAAAAATGGGATTCTTAAACAACATGACATCATAAAACAATTCATATAAGATAAAGGAATTCATAAAAATGTTTCCATCACAACATAATCAAATCCATGTAATAATAGGGATAAAAACAGAACCCTTTTATTATCTTAGATGGAAAATAATTTTGATAAAATACTTGAACTCCATTCTTGAGGAAAATATCCTTTCTACTTTAAAAACATTTTTCCTTTCATAACATGTCATACGACTTTAAAATAAAAGAAGTTCATTAAAAATAAACTTGAAAACTTGTAAAGGAAGCTTCTTGGAAATAATGTTTTAAAAATCCATTCAAGCCGTATAAGTTAAAAAAAACATTCTTCGTACTTCTGTCGGAAAAGTCAAAATGTACCTCGTACGAAAAACGACAAAAGATTCCTTTCATACATATTACTAAAAACTCACCGAAGGGTAAAAGTGGATTAAAACAATTGTAGGTGGATGGAAATAATATTACATATTGATGAAACATGGATGTGGATGATAAAATACACCCCAGTAAATACTTACGAATAAAAAATCTCGGATAAAAATGAGATTGTGATATTTCCCTTACCTTAGGTCCGATTTGCTTTGTTCGTGTCCGAAGCTCCTGTATAATGGTTTAAATAATGTTATTGACTTATTCAAGAATCATACATATTGATATGATATCATATATGGTCATATTATTAGCTTCTTGTTAGTAATATTTCATTGTTACTTGTTACTCGGGTCTTTATAAATTATTGTTCTTATGCGTGTTTTGTCGAATAAATTCTTATTATTATCTTTAGGTTATAGATAATTAATTTCCAGAATGGTATTAGTGTAGTATATACCATATGCATTCATTTAATTCATTTATATAATCATTATGAAATGAAGATCATGTAGAACGAGTCGCATCACATCGTGGAGACGGTATTCCGTACGTACGCACGAGTGATGATATCGTTCCTATGATCGTGGAATTGTATTGGAGTATATATATATTATTTCAGTATCAATATTACTTCATAATAATCATATGTAGTTACTCATTACACCATTATATCCATCCTTGTAAGGTGATGGTGGAAAATAGATTACACCACGGCGTGGAGACGGTATTCCGTACGTACGCACGCGCGGTGATTTCATTTTTCCGTAGGATGGATAGAAGGTGAATTAGGGTTGTTTCATATTTATAATAACATATCTGTATGTAAGTAATACTGATGTTATTACTTTATCATTAAACAACTAAAGAAGAAGAAGTTGAAGAAGAAAGAAATTGAAAAGATCGGTAATGGATATTACCTCTTCTTTGGAACGCCTCTTTGAATCCTCCACTTAAGGAACTAAGATTGGTCTTTGGAGAAGACCAGGACCTCTAGGATTATTCTAGGGAAGTGGAGTGGAGAAAATGGCAGGGGTTGGCCGAGCATGAGTGCTCAAATTGGTGTGAGGAGGAGGGGGAGGAGGTGTCCTTTTATAGGGGAGGAGAGGGGAACCTTAGGAATATCTCAAAATATTATTTTATATTAAAGTCAAAATCGGTTTATAATGGTTCCAAAGGGTCTTATTTCGAAGCTAAAGTGGGGATGGGTCGAAAGCCTATCAACCAATAGGATTTAGACAAGTTTAGGGTATTATTTTAACCTTATCAATTAGATTTAACTCTAAGTTAATTAATTTAACTTTTACCGTGTGTTTTTTTTCTTTCACTATATGGTTAATACACTTACTATAACATGCCAAACGAACCCCAAATTGTTTATTATTAATATATATATCCTTATCTAAGTCATTTGGCCGAGCCTTAGATTTTTAGGAATAAAATAACAATTAGTAATATAATATTTGATTTAAAAACTATTTTGTGTCAATTTTGAAACTATTTGATATATGATTTTTGTGAAAGTCATAACAGAATTATATGTTCCAACCAAGTTAATTAAATCAACACTAATATATCATAATAACCTAGAAAATTAGTGGAATTCATAAAAATTCTCAAATTACATTTATTTTGGTGTTTATAACATCAATTATGTCAATATTTCATTAATAAGATAATTACTGCATCATCTTTGTGTCATAAATAACTTAGATTATTTGATGTCTAAAAATTACAAATAAAATACCATTATGTAGGAAATCTTTTTATCTTTCAAATGAATATTTATAGTCGAATTTATCTTATGTATAACCCCATATTAAAAATGATTTACTTATTAAACTTTGATTTTTAACCATTTTAACCCTTCTTTAAATAAATTAATAATAAATGTCCTAATCTAATCCAAGTGGGCCTAAATGGTCATATTTTATTCATAAGGTTGTTTTTGGTCGAATTACACTTATCCAATAGAATTAGGACATGTGTTAGGGTAATATTAATAACATATTTACCCTTAGTTACCCTATTTACTATTAACCGCGGTAAAAAAAGTAAAAAGTTACTATTCACCAAAAATTATTTTTATCTCATTGTACCACATTTTACTTACTGATATCAACCGTGTCTATCGGATTTTCGAAATTCCATTCACAGAAGCGGTAAAATTAAGTTTTATGCAAAATTCAGTTTTTAACCTACCACTTAGTGGTTTCACTATTCATCAAAAATTGAAAGTTTTCAGAAAAATACCAAAATTTCACCCTAGGCTAATTTCGATATTCTGAGTCCAAAAATGAAGTCCATTTTGAAAAATAAAATTTCAAAAAGTGGTTATTACTATTCATAACGGCTAGTTTTAATAGCATATTGTTGTTTAGTGAAACTCGGTATTGCGTACGACGCAAGCTATCGAGGAAGGTCGCGATTGCGTGTAAAGCAAGCCAAGCAAGTGTTGTGTAGAAAAAGATTCCTTTGATGATTTATATAACGTAAAAGTCTCGGGTATTACATTCTACCCCCCTTAAAAAGAATTTCGCCCTCGAAATTCGTCACTTTGCAACAAACAGATGAGGATACTTCTCCCTCATCATATCCTCAAGCTCCCATGTAGCTTCTTCAAATTGGTGGTTTCTCCATAAAACTTTCACCAAGCGAGTGGTCTTGTTTCGTAGGACTTTTTCACTACGATCCAGAATCTCTATCGGCTGTTCTTCATAAGAAAGATCTTGCTCCAGCGGTACAACTTCTGAGCTGAGTACATGTGAAGGATCTGGTATGTACTTTCTCAGGAGAGATACATGGAACACATCGTGAACTTGAGAGAGATTCGGTGGAAGCGCCAATCGGTAAGCTACCTTCCCAACACGATCCAGTATTTCAAAAGGACCGATATATCTAGGGCTCAACTTCCCCTTCTTTCCAAATCTCATAACCCTCTTCCAGGGAGATATTCGTAAGAACACTTTATCACCCACTTCAAACTCTAGGTCTTTTCTTCGGTTGTCGGCATAACTTTTCTGTCGACTCTGAGCTGCTCTTATGTGTTGTTGAATAGATCTAACCTTTTCTGCCATTTCATCAACGAGATCAGGTCCTAATAGCTTTCTTTCCCCAACTTCATCCCAGCAAGTTGGAGTCCTGCATTTCTTTCCATAGAGAGCTTCATATGGAGCCATCTGAATACTGGAGTGAAAGCTATTATTATAAGAAAATTCCACCAAAGGTAGGTGTTGATCCCAACCTCCTTTGAAATCCATAGAGCAAGCTCTCAACATATCTTCTAGGGTTTGAATTGTTCTCTCAGACTGACCGTCTTTCTGGGGATGATAAGCAGTGCTGAAACTCAACTCTGTATCCAGAGTATGCTGAAGACTTCGCCAGAACATCGAGGTAAATCTCGGATCCCGATCAGATATTATAGAAAGTGGTACTCCATGCAATCTTACCACTTCCTTTACATATATCCTGGCAAGCTGATCTAGAGAGAAATCCTCTCTAATAGGAATGAAGTGTGCAGACTTTGTAAGACGATCAACTATGACCCAGATAGCATTATTGCCTTTGGATGTTTGAGGAAGTCCTGTGACAAAGTCCATAGTGATGTTTTCCCATTTCCATTCGGGTATGGGTAATGGTTGTAACATCCCCTTAGACTTCTGTCTCTCAGCTTTAACTTGTTGACAAACCAAGCATCGAGAGACATATTCAGCAACATCTCTTTTCATGCCATCCCACCAGAAGTACTCTTTCAGGTCCCTATACATCTTCGTGCTTCCAGGATGAATAGAGAATGAAGAACTATGAGCCTCATCCAGCAGCTCCTTCTTTAATTCGGGGATTGGAGGAACACAAACCCGATTCCTGAACTTTATTATCCCATCACAATCAAGGTTGAATTCAGGAACATTTCTCACCTTCTTTTGTATCTCGACATCTTCTTTCTGTGCCTCTTTAATCTTCACATTTATAGATGGTTGAACATTCATTTGAGAAAGATAAGATTTTTCCCCTTCCATTATAATTCCAAGATCCATCCTTTGTAAATCCATAAATATTGGATCTTTTGTGATCCTCATCATGGATAAACTAGCATGGTCTTGTCGACTTAATGCATATGCCACCTTGTTTGCTTTCCCAGGGTGGTAATGGATTGAGCAGTCATAATCCTTAATCAGCTCCAACCATCTTCTTTGATGCATATTCAACTCCTTTTGTGTGAAAATATACTTTAAACTTTTATGATCAGTATAAGTATCACACCTTTCACCATAAAGGTAATGCCTCCAAATCTTTAATGCAAAGATTACCGCAGCCAACTCCAAATCATGTGTTGGGTAATTTTTCTCATGGATTTTCAACTGTCGTGAGGCATAAGCTATCACCATATCATTTTGCATAAGAACACACCCCAATCCCTTCTTGGATGCATCACTGTAGATCACAAACCTTTCTCCACTACAAGGCAGTGTGAGCACAGGTGCACTGGATAACCTTCTTTTCAACTCCTTGAAATTCTCTTCACATTCCTCTGTCCAGACAAACTTAACTCCTTTCCGAGTCAACTTGGTGAGTGGATTAGATAATCGTGAAAAATCTTTTACAAAACGTCGATAATATCCAGACAAACCAAGAAAACTTCGGATCTCAGTTACTGTTCTTGGTCTCGACCATCTTTCGATAACCTCTGTTTTTGCTGGATCCACAGATATCCCCTCTTTGAGATTATATGACCCAAAAATGAAACTTTTTGAAGCCAAAATTCACACTTGGTAAATTTGGAATAAAGCTTCTTCTTTCTCAGGGTCTTCAATATAATTCTCAAGTGATCTTCATGCTCTTCCTTTCTCTTTGAATAGACAAGAATATCGTCTATAAAGACTACCACAAATTGATCAAGATAGTCTCTAAAGACTCTATTCATTAGATCCATGAAGATAGCAGGGGCATTAGTAAGACCAAATGGCATCACTATAAATTCATAGTGTCCATACCTTGTACGAAAAGCCGTCTTTGGTATATCCTCCCTTTTGACCCTTAATTAACGATACCCTGAACGAAGATCAATCTTGGAAAAGTATTGAGCTCCGCGTAGTTGGTCAAATAATTCATCAATGCGTGGGAGAGGATATTTGTTCTTGATAGTGATCTTGTTAAGTTCTCGATAATCAATGCAGAGTCTCATTGATCCATCTTTCTTCTTAACAAATAGAACAGGTGCTCCCCAAGGTGACGCACTAGGGCGTATGAATCCCTTATCAAGATTCTCTTGGAGTTGCTTCTTCAATACCTGCAACTCAATTGGGGCCATTCTATAAGGTGTATTTGAAATAGGCAAAGCACCCGGTACGAGTTCTATTGAAAACTCAACTTCACGATTTGGTGGAAGACCCGGCAATTCCTCCGGAAAGACATCATCAAACTCCCGTACAATGGGCATATTCTTAATTGTGAGTTTCTCACCAACCATTTGAGATAAATAACCTTCATTTAGTGGAATCAATACCCATAAGATGGAAGAAATTTCCACTGGAAGGTTATGTTCATCCTTGCATTGATAGACGATCGTAGATTGATCTGGAATATGAAATGTGACTTCCCTTCTTTGGCAATTGATATGAGCTCCATGTAGAGAAAGCCAATCCATGCCAAGAATCACATCAAATTCCACTAAAGGAAGGATCACAAGATTTGCAGGAAGCACTTTCCCACAAACTTCGATCGGAGAATAATTAAAAACTTTTGATGCGATTGATGTGCCATTAGGTGTTGTCACGGCTAACTCAACATCTAATTGTTGAGGTAATACGGTGATACCCTTAGAAAAGTCTTCAGAAATAAAAGAGTTGGTGGATCCAGAATCAAATAAAACATTTTCTACTTTAGAGTGGATGGTAAGTGTACCTTTCACCACATCGTTATCGTACTCCACATCGCTGATAGAAATTGCATGTGACTTTCCTTTGTCTTTAGCCTTAAGATTTTGTTGACGTCGACCATCATCATCAACCCTTGTATTTGGGCATTGATTGGCATAATGCCCCATCTCCTTGCACTTGAAACATTGAAGTGTAGTAGGTTCATTCTGTGTATCCCTTCCTTTGTTTGCATCATTAGACATCTTCTTCCCATTATCACGGCATTCAAATGCCCGATGACCTTCCTTTCCACATTTAAAACATTTACTTGTCCCTTTAAGACAACTCCCTCCATGTTTCTTTCCACACTTTGAGCATAATGGAAAGTTCATCTTCTTTTCAGTGTGCTCTTTAGATTTTCCTTTGAATTCCATCTTCCTCTTCTTATCAAACCCATGTGACTGATGGGTTACTCCAATCTCCATCTCGACTTTGAGAGCACATCGAACGATTTCCTCGTAGCTATTGAAGTCCCTTATGGCTAACGCCCTTCGAAGACTTGGTTTTAAGCCACTAAAGAATCGATCGATCTTACTCTCAGGTTGGATAATAATACCAGAAGCGTACCTTGCAAGTCTTGTAAAATTTTCTTCATAGGTACTAACAGATTCATCATCCCTTTGCTTCAGTTCAAGGAACACTTTCTCCATCTTTGTTCGGAGAATACGAGGGAAGTACTTATTGAAAAATAAGTTCTTGAACTCGTCCCATTCCATAGACTCAATTTCATCCCTTTGCCTCGTATTCTTAACAAGATTCCACCATTGATCCGCATCTCCTTCCAAACGATACACTGCTAGGATGACTTTATCATGCTCAGAACATTGAAGAACTGAAAATATCTTTTCAGTAGTACTAATCCATTGTTCAGCAACTAATGGAGCAGTAGACCCGCTGAAAGAAGGTGGACGCTGCCTCATGAAGGATTCAACAGAATGTTGCTCCCTCCTTTGTTCGTTTGGAAATCCTGCATGATTTATAGCTTGAGAAAGTTGTGTGAGCATGGCTACAAGATTTTGCATTCCAGCTCCCATATCGTTTGGTTGCTCAGGGGGACAATCATTGCATTGCCCATCGCATTCCGCATTAACACAGTTCCTTCGGGTTCCATCCATTGACTAAAACCAAGAAGAATAGTGTGAGCAACACTAATTATAATAGGAAACCACATATTTCAAGAATAAAATTTTCATGCTTATGGTCTTATCCTAGGTTATTCATGGCCATTTCTAAGATTGTATTCTATGCTTAGACTTATCCTTAGGGTTCTTACTAAGGCTTTCACATCCTAGTTTCCAAAGGTTGACTATACCTTTCCTCTGATACCAACTATAACGACCCATACTTTACATACATTGTTAATACTTCAAAATTGAAGCACACCTATTACAACATATGACAAAACCACAAAGGACCGTATAGGTATAGTGTCTTTAGAAACTGGGAAACATAAACAACTGGTTCATAAATCTTCTACAGTGTCTCCCATTTATTTCATCATATCTAGGGTCCCTTTTAGCATATTCTACTTAATATCCATCTTCCTGACCTGGGGAAAAGAAAACATAAAAGGGTGATCTCAAATTCTCAGCAAGGGCAAATAAAGGAAATAAAAATCATATCATATCTTTTTGAAAATCAAAACCTGCAAAAGAGATCATAATATCTTAACATGGAATAAATCATAGAAGTGAAAATGAGATCCCCATAATCATAACATAAAACTTGAAACTTTGTGGCATGCACACATAATCATGGAAAATCATTTCTTGTTAGTCATGACTCATTGCCAAGACTATGTTAGTGGACAAAGTCCCTTTCTGAACCGAGTTCACTCCTCGTTTCAGTCCTGTATCACTGAACCGAAATAACCTTCCGTTCCAGCCATGTCTATCTCATGAGATATAAAATCTTTACCCAATGCATTGGAGGGAGATATAGGTCCCACCCATCTTATAATGAATCCTTTCTTATGTGTGCCACATAATCATAAACCATACATCATAGCGTAACCCATGTAATAAAAATGGGATTCTTAAACAACATGACATCATAAAACAATTCATATAAGATAAAGGAATTCATAAAAATGTTTCCATCACAACATAATCAAATCCATGTAATAATAGGGATAAAAACAGAACCCTTTTATTATCTTAGATGGAAAATAATTTTGATAAAATACTTGAACTCCATTCTTGAGGAAAATATCCTTTCTACTTTAAAAACATTTTTCCTTTCATAACATGTCATACGACTTTAAAATAAAAGAAGTTCATTAAAAATAAACTTGAAAACTTGTAAAGGAAGCTTCTTGGAAATAATGTTTTAAAAATCCATTCAAGCCGTATAAGTTAAAAAAACATTCTTCGTACTTTTTTCGGAAAAGTCAAAATGTACCTCGTACGAAAAACGACAAAAGATTCCTTTCATACATATTACTAAAAACTCACCGAAGGGTAAAAGTGGATTAAAACAATTGTAGGTGGATGGAAATAATATTACATATTGATGAAACATGGATGTGGATGATAAAATACACCCCAGTAAATACTTACGAATAAACAATCTCGGATAAAAATGAGATTGTGATATTTCCCTTACCTTAGGTCCGATTTGCTTTGTTCGTGTCCTAAGATCCTGTATAATGGTTTAAATAATGTTATTGACTTATTCAAGAATCATACATATTGATATGATATCATATATGGTCATATTATTAGCTTCTTGTTAGTAATATTTCATTGTTACTTGTTACTCGGGTCTTTATAAATTATTGTTCTTATGCGTGTTTTGTCGAATAAATTCTTATTCTTATCTTTAGGTTATAGATAATTCATTTCCAGAATGGTATTAGTGTAGTATATACCATATTCATTCATTCAATTCATTTATATAATCATTATGAAATGAAGATCATGTAGAACGAGTTGCATCACATCGTGGAGACGGTATTCCGTACGTACGCACGAGTGATGATATCATTCCTATGATCGTGGAATTGTATTGGAGTATATATATATTATTTCAGTATCAATATTACTTCATAATAATAATATTTAGTTACTCATTACACCATTATACCCATCCTTGTAAGGTGATGGTGGAAAATAGATTACACCACGGCGTGGAGACGGTATTCCGTACGTACGCACGCGCGGTGATTTCATTTTTCCGTAGGATGGATAGAAGGTGAATTAGGGTTGTTTCATATTTATAATAACATATCAGTATTTAAGTAATACTTATGTTATTAATTTATCATGAAACAACTAAAGAAGAAGAAGTTGAAGAAGAAAGAAATTGAAAAGATCGGTAATGGATATTACCTCTTCTTTGGAACGCCTCTTTGAATCCTCCACTTAAGGAACTAAGATTGGTCTTTGGAGAAGACCAGGACCTCTAGGATTATTCTAGGGAAGTGGAGAGGATAAAATGGCAGGGGTTTTCCGAGCTTGAGTGCTCAAATTGGTGTGATGAGGAGGGGGAGGAGGTGTCCTTTTATAGGGGAGGAGAGGGGCACCTTAGGAATATCTCAAAATATTATTTTATATTAAAGTCAAAATCGGTTTATAATGGTTCCAAAGGGTCTTATTTCGAAGATAAAGTGGGGATGGGTCGAAATCCTATCAACCAATAGGATTTAGACATGTTTAGGGTATTATTTTAACCTTATCAATTAGATTTAACTCTAAGTTAATTAATTTAACTTTTACCGTGTCTTTTTGTTTTCTTTCACTATATGGTTAATACACTTACTATAACATGCCAAACGAACCCCAAATTGTTTATTATTAATATATATATCCTTATCTAAGTCATTTGGCCGAACCTTAGATTTTTAGGAATAAAATAACAATTAGTAATATAATATTTGATTTAAAAACTATTTTGTGTCAATTTTGACACTATTTGATATATGATTTTTGTGAAAGTCATAACAGAATTATATGTTCGAATAAAGTTAATTACATCAACACTAATATATCATAGTAACCTAGAAAATTATTGGAATTCATAAAAATTCTCAAATTACATTTATTTTGGTGTTTATAACATCAATTATGTCAATATTTCATTAATAAGATAATTACTGCATCATCTTTGTGTCATAAATAAATTAAATTATTTGATGTCTAAAAATTACAAATAAAATACCATTATGTAGGAAATCTTTTTATCTTTCTAAAGAATATTTATAGTCGAATTTATTTTATGTATAACCCCATATTAAAAATGATTTACTTATTAAACTTTGATTTTTAACCATTTTAACCCTTCTTTAAATAAATTAATAATAAATGTCCTAATCTAATCCAAGTGGGCCTAAATGGTCATATTTTATTCATAAGGTTGTTTTTGGTCGAATTACACTTATCCAATAGAATTAGGACATGTGTTAGGGTAATATTAATATCATATTTACCCTTAGTTACCCTATTTACTATTAACCGCGGTAAAAAAAGTAAAAAGTTACTATTCACCATAAAATTATTTTTATCTCATTGTACCACATTTTACTTACTGATATCAACCGTGTCTGTCGGATTTTCGAAATTCCATTCACAGAAGAGGTAAAATTAAGTTTTATGCAAAATTCAGTTTTTAACCTACCACTTAGTGGTTTCACTATTCATCAAAAATTGGAAGTTTTCAGAAAAATACCAAAATTTTACCCTAGGCTAATTTCGATATTCTGAGTCCAAAAATGAAGTCCATTTTGAAAAATAAAATTTCAAAAAGTGGTTATTACTATTCATAACGGCTAGTTTTAATAGCATATTGTTGTTTAGTGAAACTCGGTATTGCGTACGACGCAAGCTATCGAGGAAGGTCGCGATTGCGTGTAAAGCAAGCCAAGAAAGTGTTGTGTAGAAAAAGATTCCTTTGATGATTTATATAACGTAAAAGTCTCGGGTGTTACAGTGATACCTCTTTAGCATAAAAAATGCCACGATTTTTGATTCCCTATATGTTATTTTTTAATCCATACAATTGTGTTACTTTTAGATTTTCTTTTTTTAGTTAAGTCTATTTATTGTTATCATTGGGATGGATTGAATTTTTTCCCATCATGATGAGGTTAATTTCTATCATGATTGGGTTCCCTTTATTTAGCCGATGGGATATATCAGGTGTTTCATTATATATGGGATTCAATGTCTTTCCCAACATGAATTATTTATCTGTAATCAATGATTTTTTATCGACATTTTTATTAGAGTTTGGGGATTAACCCTCCAATTTTTTTCATCCTTTGGTGTTTATGTATTTCTACATTGTATTCCCTGACAACTTATTTGGTCTTCCTCTTGTAAGAGAGCTGGAGATTTTTTATCAACCTAGTTCTTGGGATTTATCCAATTTATATTACATCCTGTTATATGGAACTGATCATTTTAAAATAGGTGATGGTTTGACTAGTGGATTCAAAAGTGAAGTTCCTTATTCATAATAGTGTATTTCTTTAGATAGCTCTTATAATGTTATTTAATAATATATATGGAACTCTTTCTCTTTGTTTCGATTATCAGAAGAATGATTGTGTGATGATTAATAATAAAGAACCTTTTCTTGATATTGATGACCCATTTTATTAGTTAAAAATTGAACATTGTTTATAGAATATCGAACTCTGATAGAGTTATCATCAACTATGTGTTATGGAATCAGATATCCTAAACATTGCATTCATTATAATTTATGACCACTTTGATTATCATGTGATGTAGTTTAAATAGACTTATGTTGTTTTTTAATAGATTTTATAAAATTTATATTTCATCGGAATATTGAAAAAAATTGTCATATTTTAGGGTAATGTCTTATTTTATTAAAAACATGAGGAGGGGTGATCATAATATCCCAAGACCCTCACACATGGATCTGGGGCTAAAAGAATAAAAGTAAAATTTTTAAATTGATAATGATGACTCAATTTTTTCCATAAAAATCATTCAACGTAAAAATAGAATATTGGGACACTTAAATAAAAAAGTAAAATTTAGGATAACATTAATATAGAATTTAGAAAAACTCTAATGTAAAAAATTATACATTTCCATAAATTATCCATTTTTTATAAATAAAGTTTTTAAAAGACGCACCTTCCTCACTCAAGGTAACTCCCCAATAAAAAAATCTAACATTATTAATATTTCTACTCATCCTTAATCACTATGAAGATAATTTGAAAATTTTGGTGAGAAAAATAAATCTCCATAAGGGACATGTACCAAAAATGAAAATAAATTCTTTGGTCCTTATTAAAATTGTTGTATCAAATGAGATAGTTTACCTTTAATGTATAAAATATTAGGCTCACAAAATCATCTATATACACATTATATCATATTTATATATTAATTGTTTTTCATAATTCTCATTATAGTACTACAAAAAGATAAAATAATAATCATTATGGATTCATATTAAAACTGAAAACCCATGAGAAATGTCTTCCTAAAAAAATCTTTTTTACCCTTAAAGGGAATTACTTTTTCTTTAAAATAGATCATCATATAACCATATTAAATAAATATATTCCACTGAAAACAAATTTTTGATCATATAATAGTCTTACAGATTCCATTTATTGTCATCGTTATAGAACCCTTATAAAAACCCTTACAAATGGATTAACCATCTCAAATAATACTGAAATAAATATCTGGAGAACATAATCATTAACAAATACATTAGGGCGTAATATTACGCTCATTTATCATCATAAAAAATTTATAAGGACAATAAAATACCTAAAACACATATAATATTTCATATATATTATAAAGTCTCAAAACTAATTTTTTAATTCATATTAACTGGAACCTTTGATAATCATGTAAATATAATGATAAAAATTATTTTTCATTGAATACTATTTAAATAAAATATCCTAGGATAATGATAAGTGTGATATTATATTAAAAAAATGGAAAATGAATAGTAATATTCATAAAGAATAGTTTTTATGACGAAAGAAAATTTATCTCATGGTGTTTATTTAAATAAAATATTCAGTTCACACTTTTATAAGAAATGTAAAAAACAACCTGTTTAGAAAATGTTAAAAATTATTATTTTAAAACATTCATAATTAAAGTAAAACATGGTTTAAAATAAATTTTATCATTAATTTAAGTATATTTATAACAAAACTGATTCTTTTTAATGAGAATTGACAGATATGAAAAATATATGAGAAACCATAAAACTTTTAAAATAAATTTTTAAAGAAAAATCCCTTACAACCTCGTAATTTACGAATCAATGGATCATTGATGGAATGAAAATTCAAAGGATTTATAATCATGTTAATTTATAGAGAATAAAGATAAATAAAATAAATTTGGAATTTTATTCACCACACAAAAGACAATATGTTTTAAAAGTATCTTATGTCTCAAATAAAGTAAAATTATGACTATAAATCCTTTACCTTAAATAAAGTACAACATCATGTGTTATTTAACTCTTGGTGAATAAAAATATATTTTCTATTTAATGGATTATACATTGTTTTAATTTTATTTCCATTATAATTAATTTTTTTTATTTTTGGGATAACTTTTTATTTATTTATTTAATTAAATATGTTTATTTAAGATGTTTTGAGGACTTTCAGTTCGTTAATAAAATATCAGTTGGATAATAGTGGTCAAATAGGTCATTGTTTAATTATATATATAATATTAATTAGAAAATGATTCTGTTTTTTATGTATTGAATACTATTTAAGATCAATCCATTATAGGAATACATAAAACAAGTCACATCGACTCTTGGATGTGGTAATCCTCACACATGCATGAACGTCGTTATAAATTTTCAACGGATTTAAAGGTTAGAATACATATGAAATATTATAATTTAATAGTTATAATGAGGTCATCATTATAATATAATATAATATAATCCTTGATAATGACCATTAATGTGAATTAGTGATGAAAAACAAATTGCATTGCTTTGCGGAGGTGGCAATCCACATATACACACAAGAGATGTTTTCATTTATTATATTGAAAAATGAGGTGAAAAAGTCTTCTAAAATTAACATATTAACATCTAATTATATGGATTATATTTATTTTATAATAGAACCATTATTTGTGCATAATTTTATTATTTATTGTAATAAATAAGAAGAGATAACTTAATTAAGAGTTATAGCTTCTTGTTTGGTTTACTCTAATGCACAACCTTATTTTCAAAATAACTACTTCTTCCAAAGAGTGAAAATTTATGTAATAAATTTAAATGTATTGGAAAATATAAAATCAAATCTTCTATAAATAATTTTTTTTATAAATGTGGTGACATAAATTGGTCACCTACTTCGTGCCCCAAGTGAATTTATTTAAAAACAAAAGAATCAGTACAAACACGAGGTGCAATTAACTTAATCCAGCTAGAATTTGGAGAATTAAATACTAAGAAACAATGAGGAAAATCTAGGAAATTCATGAGAAGCATTGTCCAAATGGGGCTTTGCCTATCCTTCCGATCTAACGGAATGACACATGAATCTTATATAGAGTCTGGTTGGAGTTGTACATCCGAAATGCTGCTCAACATTTCTTCTTTATCAACATCGTCCTCTCCTCTCACACTACTATACAGTTGTGAGTAAGAGAAAAAATGAAACCTGATTAAGTCCTTGAGACACTAAATCAGTATTAAGAAGAGAAAACTAGACAACTTTTTGAAAAAAATCATTTAGGAGTGTCGACCTGCAGCACAGTGTCATCTTCCAACAGAAGATCATGTAACAGTGAAAAAATCTAGCAAAGAGAGATATGTGCTTACTACAGAACCCAAAAGAAAAACTTCCTTGAATCCATCATTCAAACAGCAGTTACAAAAAAATTAATAAAATAAGTATACTAGAGAAAGGATCCATCAAATCTATTTTCATGCTATAATTTGAAATAAAGGGATGTTCCCATGGAGTAAAGATAAAAATCATATAAAATCATGGTGTTTTTTATTCTCCTGTACCAAACTCTTATTAAACATTTTTCATATAATAACAAGGAATGTCTCTTCTGAATTTTCTCCATTTATGAGTCTTTGGTGGGCTATTTTATCTTGTTCTTCCATTTGAGATTCCAGGTCTCTATTCACCTTTTCATTTGACCGTGATGTCTCCTCATCAATTGAGTGATTCATTATAGATTGGGCTTTATAGGGTCTATTTATTTTCTTCATAGAGGCATCTAAAGAACTTGTGACAATTGTTCATTCAAGGTGAGTATAATCTCAGTATTTTTTAGTTTTTCTAGGATTTGTAGTAATGAATTCATCACCATCCACAATAGGTTTTTCCCTTTCTTGGCCATTGAATTTAGATATATTTCCTCAATTTTATTGGGATAATCATCACAACCATGTGAGTGCTCACTAGAATCCAAGTGTTCACCTTCCTCATTGGCTCGTTATTCTTGTGATTCCAATTGTTTTCCCTGCTCCTCCATCAAAGGAGGTGGGTCAGTGGTGTCACGTGAAGCAAGTAAGGGATAGATTCCTTTAGCTTCATAAGGATGTTCAAAATTTACCACTTTGTGCATAGGGTTTTTCTCATTAGGTGGTACCACAGGTTGGTCAACATCCATTTTTCTATCCTTAAGCTCATATGGCTTTTCCTTCACAACCCAAATAGATTTTGCTTCAGGATTTTATGTCTTGTGTCCATAATCCTTTGGATCATGTCCCAGATTGAGTCATAAGTGACAGTATTCTGGTAGTCTCTCATAAATAACCTCCTGAAATAATCAAAACTCTCTATTCTGAATCCATATTTGAGAAGGAAGATTCTGAGAAACATTAACTTCAATGCAGATGCTAGAAAATAATGTCCATGAAAGAATACTCATCACAAAATCTATCTTCAATAGATTACCAATGAGCATGGAGATTGGGAATAGTACAGGTTACATGAACAGATGTAGCGTGAGGCCAGGGAATCCAATCCAAAACGAAACAATAGGGGATTCAGCATAGGGATCAAAATCTGGGGTCTATTTAAGGACATTCATATATTAACCCCCAAAGAACCATGAATGTCTCTCCCATAAACTATAGTTATCATCCTTTAAGGAATGATGAAATATGACATTTTAGGAGTTCAAGAGTTTGATATGAAAACCCGAGAATCTAATGGTTTCAAGCGCATTTCTTAAGTATTTCTGTGATGGCCTACGATAAGAAAACATCCCAACAAGAACAAAATAATGATCAGATGAAGGACAATTTACCTCTTTTATTGAGAAGGAAATCATCTGTTGTCTACGGTGAAAGAAATATTTATGGTTAACAAATGTGGTAGAACCACGACATCATTTGAGCGATCCTCAGTATTTACGATTGTGCTCCTGGCAAAAACATCAGGGAAAGATCGCAGAGCAGAATAATGGTTTCAATCGTCCTTAGTCGGTTTTGATCATCCTGTGTTGGGTATCTTGATTTCATCCACAGAACCAGCCTCTCCATTTTTTATTCTCCTTATATAAATAATATTCTAGCCTTTGTATTTCATAAATATGTTTTTTCCAAATATTCAGTAGTTAAACAACACAACAGGTTGTGAGAGATGTGGTTTCCAAACATCTTTTTTGTTAATTATTCCATACCAAAGCATGATTTGGTACTGAAAACCAATTTTTTAGTTTTATGAAAATAATAAATGTTTTAAAAATTAAAATATATGTTAAATGGATAGTGGATATTCCTAAAATTTGAGTAGAAATAATAATTGTTTCAATAAAATTTTCAAGTTGAAAAGTGGAAAAGTCACTTTTAGACATAATGCTCAAGGAGAATTATATGGTTTTGGAGATAATTATTTTCTTGGTAAATTTTAGAATTTATATTTTTTATTGGTTTTAGGATTGAATAGTAACATCATTAGCATAATAAAATTATCTAATAAAGGACTTATTTTGAGCATTATAAATAATAAATTTAATATTCAATATTTAGAAGGTAAATTAATTCGTTTTATCGATATCAATAAGAATTTATTAACACTAATAATTAAAGACTGTAAAATCCAAAATATAAATTTCCATTAAAAAATGGAAGATAAATATTTGGTTTTTAATGACATTGTAATGATAGAAATTTATTCAAGATCTCTAAAAAAGTATTTGTTAGAGATCTACCAGAGATTAGGTTTAATTATTATCATGTTCAAGATCCTTGTGAATTAGGAAAGAAAAATAATTCATTCTATAAATAAATTATTTAAGTTTCAACTTTTTATGATTTATAGTAATTGTACATGGATTTTTTTAGTCCTAGACAAACATGAATTATTTGTGGAAAATACACTGTTTATTTTTTTGGTTGATAACTACACTAGATATACATGAGTATATATTCTATAGAATGAGTTAGAAGACTTTTTTGTTTTAATATTTATTTTATACCAAGATAAAAATAATAAAATTATACATGAAGTAGTTATTCACAGTGATCATGTTTGATAATTTAAATATTATTTTAAAAAAAATGTAAAAAGAATTATAATGCATAACTTATAATATCCTAGAACAACTTAGTAAAATTTTATAGTTGAAACAATAAATATATTTCATAAATAAATTACTAAAACCATGTTATGTGAATGCATAATGTCTAAATAAAATTTGGATAAAGGTGTTAGTATTTTTCATTCATTCTATAAATTGAGTTTTACCTTGACCATTAACTAATAAAACTCTTTCTGAGTTATGGATAGAATGATATAAAAAACATCTTACATAGGTATATTAGAATTTAATTTATTCACATTGAAAATTAATAATATCTTACATAAATTTTCACCAAAACCTAGTAAAGAATTTTTATATTCTACTCACCAAATAGTATGTCTTATCATCTTTTCAAAAAAAATATGTACGATTGAAGAAAAGATGCATATAAAATATGATAAAACTAACCCTTTTGTTTTAAAATAATCTATAACCACATCATCATATTATCTTTCTAAAACTTATTATCATCCCATGTTGTAAAATTCCTTACATGAGAGAATACCTAAAGAAACATTTATTGAAGTTATACCTCTATATGAAATTAAACCTATTGTTGAAGAACATAATTTTATAATCCCATGAAATCAGACAATACATATGATTCATACCATTCATAATAGAATTTTTATGTAGATCTTCCAATAAAAACTAGAAGTCCTTTATGATATGAAATTAAAAATTGTAACTTTTTTAGCATAGTTTTTACAAAAGTAAACTCTTAAGTCTCCAACTGATGAAGAATAGATTAAATCAATGTATTTTGATTTCACTGGATTAAAATGAAGTCATGTTTCACCTTTGAAGGAACATAATTATTATTTTCCTATAATTGGAGTAAATTGGATTTTTGGAAATAAACCATCATGAAAATTTAATAAGTGTAATAAAAATGGTAAGAATTACTTCTAAATGTGTATAAAAAATAAGAAGTAACATAGTATGAATAAACTTTTACTCTGGTAGTTAAATGTCAATATATTCATATAAATTTATCTTATAAATCATTCTAAAGTTTTACTCCTTATGAAATAGATGTAAAGTGTTATTTTTTTAATAGATTAATTTAGGAGAAATTTTATATAAAATAGTTAATATTTTTGAAAACTACAAATATCCGGATATTTTTTCAGAACTGCGAAGGCACCCTATATACTTAAACAATCTGTAATTTCCAAGTATAATAGACATAAAATATCATTACATCAAAAAAATATAACGGAAATTTTTATCCATGTAAAGACCCGTAAAATTCAAGGGAAATTTTTTCTTAATTTTTTTTAGAATTTTACAAGAGCGCGGTTTCAGACGGCACCTGATTCCGAGGCCCGGAGTGCCCGGAATTAATTTCCGAAGTTTGGCTCGGGTACGTTCAGTGAACGAACGAGCGGGAATTCCTAACATTTGATCCGGTGCTCGGAATTGAAATCTGAGAGCACCGATGAACTCGCAGCGCCGATATTCTCTTAAAGAGACCTTTTCGGGAGTTGCGTTTGTTGCGGGTTGAAAGTTAAGTTTTGGGGTTTTCAGTTGAGTTAAATAAAATTTGTGTAAGACAAATTTTATTTTTAGTTTGTTAAAAACCTACCTAAGGGGGTTGGAAGTGGGACCCACACCTACTTAACCTCCCTTGGGAGGATTAAGTGTGGTGGGGCCCACACGAACCCCTAGACTTTTCAAATTCCCTAACCCCTCTAAACCCCCTCTTAATTGCGTAACTCTTCCCTACTTTATTTCTTGCCAACCTATCTCTTCATTTAATTTTGTCAACTCTAGATTTAATTAATGAATTGAATTCAACTTTTGAATTTTTGAAAGGTTGGCAAAGTGAAAATAAAATAAGGTGTAGCTTATTTTATTTTGGGTTGATCGTTTGTTTTCTTGAGAGGTGGGGAGCTCCTCTTCTTCTTCTTCAAACTCAACGAAGAACGCGAAGAACGTCGTTCTTCAACGAAGAACTTCTCCGCCGAAGAACACGGTTCATCCGCGACGCCGTATCCGCGACGCGACGTACTTCTTCCGCGTCATCTCTTCCGCGACGGTTTTCCGCGACGAACGCCATCGACAACGACTCTTCCTCCGCGACACCGATATTTCACGACTATGTCATCGTGCGACTATCGAGGTAGAGGTTCTTGAGTTCGTTGTTTTCTTTATAATTTGACTTTCCTCAAGACTTGACGAGGAACACTCTTTTTCCGACGAAGAACGCCACACCTCCTTTCTTTGTTCACCGTGACAACGAAGGGGACGCCACCTCTTCTTCGGACAACCTTCGTCGGCGTGCAAGTTTCGCCAACGACGTATCTCTTCGGGCATATCTCTTCGTCAACGGATTTGACGAACGACGACCGCGACGCCCGACCTCTGCGATGCCGTCTTCCGCGGAACGTAGACGAATCTTCGAATCTTAAACCCGAGGTAGGGGTTGTTGTTTTCATTTTGGTTTCCTTATTCCTTTTCTTGCTCGTGGATCGCATGTCTACGTGAGGCATTTAATTATTTTATATAAGTGTTATTGTTAACGCGAGGGGGGCCGGACCGCACGAACACGGCCGAACCCCCCTCCATCGTTCTTGTTTAATTATTTTGCGGAGGAAAGCAAGTGGCGTGGTGCCGTCGCACCACGCGGATGAACGTGCAAATATCTTACGCAATGCCGTCGCGCGCACCTTGGAAGAAACAACAAGAACACGACGCCGTCGCGCCGCGTTGAATGAATATCAAAGCACGGCGAAGGGGCGCGGTGCCGTCGCACCGCGCCGGATGACGAACGCCGCGGCCGGTTCCGGGCCGCGGCGGAAGAGGAGACCGGCGGCCGGGCCGCCGGCGTCGGAAGCCGAAGAGGGGACCGGAAATTCCGGTCCCGTTGGTGAAAACCGGCCGGCCAGCTGCCGGCCGGATGCCGTTAAACCGGGGAATTAATTCCCCGGCCAGCTGGCTAAACCCCCCTCTTAAAGAGGGGGGGCGGTTTAATTAAAGGGAGGGGGCAGCCGGCCCCCTCGGTTCCACACCAGCAGGCCCCCCACGTGGGGGGGCTTCTTTAAAAAAAATGGGGTGCGGCCCTTTGTGTCGCGCCGCCCCTCAAAAAAACTGCGGGGCTTAGCCCCCGCGTGCGCAGCCTCCTCGCGGCGCCAGGCCGCCGCGGCCCGCCGCGCGGCCGCGCCGCCGCCGTTTGCCGCCGCCGGCCATGGGGGGTCGGGCCGGGTCAGCCCGGACCCGGACCCCCCCATTTCGAACCAGTTTTGGTTTTTTGCCCATAACTTGAGCCTCGGACCTCTGAATGACGAACCGTCTGCGGCAACGAAATCCTTGGATCGAGACGGTCGTTTCGGTATATCGCACTCAAGGTTTCGGTTTACTTTGAGTTCGGCCGGGTTGGTTCGTTCACGAAACCAACCGGGCCTTCGGAGCGGAAACGCTCATATCTTGAGCTACGGACGTCCGATTGACGTGCCGTCAGTCGCGTAGTGTTCCTCTTAGTGAGACGGATCTTTTGGCATACTCCGCACGAGGTTTGGACGCAGGTGGAGTACGGTCGGGTTGGTTTTGCCTTAAAAACCAACCGGGCCCCGGAGACGAAAATGCCAATAACTCTCAGACCGGGCGTCCGATCGACGCGCCGTCTGTTGCATTGAGTTCCTGTTGACGATACGGAACTTTTGGATACATCAACTTCGGTATTCGTGACAGTTGATGTATCAGCCTCTCGGCTCGTGGAGCGGACCCTCCGAACGAGCTTGCTGTGTGCGGGAACCCTAGTGCTGGCTGCGACTGTTCTACTGCTACGACTGCTACTGTGACTTCGACGACGACAGTACAGAGATCCTGTGTGGATTCGACGACGACGACTACAGCACTCAGCGATCCTACGTGGATCAGTGCTACAGGTCCTGTGTGGGCCCGATCCTGTGTGGGTCCGCGCTCAGCGGTTCTTTGTGAGCCAGCGCCTACAGGTCCTGTGTGGGCCCGATCCTGTGTGGGTCTTTGCGGGGGTTAGTTACCTATCGATCCTTCGTGGGTCCGACGACTTAGATGGATCCGTGATCATCTTTATCGTCCTTGAAGAAGTATACCTGTGTGAGCTGAATCCTGTTGCTTTCCTGTGTGGATTGTGTTGTGCAATCCTGTGTGGATTATGTTTTGCTTTCCTATGTGGAATACGTATACTTTCCTGCGTGGACTGAGTTGTACTTGGGCTCGGAGGTTGGAGCGTATTTTTAATTGATGACTTAGGTATATGTATGGGAATATACCTAAGCAGTGTCAGTTGTTACTTCGTGATTGTACCTTTCTTCGTGGTTTATCCTTTGTGGATTTTGAGAGACCTTCAGGGGTCTCGGGGTCCCTACTGAGTAGCTTATACTCACCCCTGCACGGGCTTTGCCCGCACTACGTTGTGTTGGTTGCATATGACGGACAGCGTTGACCTTAGCTGAGGCTTGCACAGCGGAACGGTACCCGGAGGTGGATCACTGGGTGGGACGTGCACGGAGCAGACGGCGAGACCCGTGGAGCAGAGGAGCTATCTGTACCCACCCTTCAGGTGGGATTTCCAGTGGACAGCTCGGAGTAGCGGCTTTTACTTTTCAGTTGCTGTTTTTCCCTTTTCGAGTTGTACTTTACTTTCAGTTTGGGTTTGTATACTGGCCCATTTACTTTTCCGCACTTTCAGTTGTACTCTGCATTGTTTAGTGTTTACTTTCCGCTTGCTTACTCTGTGGTGATGTTTACTTTTCAAAGGCAATGCCTTCCCAATTTACTGGGATTTACGCCTTGGTGCTAGTCGCCATCCCCTGGCCTTTGGAAGGCGGGCTTGGGGTAGTCACGGCACGGATCCCGAGGGCGGGTCGTGACAATCCAACTCTTTTTTTCTAAAAATGATTTTAAGGATATAATTATTGTTCAAATTTATATTGACGACATTATCTATAAATCAACTCAAAAATAAATTTCTAATTAATTTTTTCATATTATGAAATTTGAGTTTGAAATTATCATCATGGGAAAAAACAATATTATCTAATATTATCAAAATTTCTCAAAAACCATAATGAACATTTTTATCACATAAAATTATATAAAACATATAATTAAAAATATTTTATTTTATAATTATAAGAGTATTAGTAATATTATACGTTAATAAAACTCATTATTTACTGATGAATGATATAAAAATGTAGATCCAAAAACTTTTAGGTGAATGGTTGTTAGTTTACGTTTTCTTATATATAGTCTTCCGTACTTAATTTTTCGACATTCTTGTGGTAAGAAATACAGGCTAATCAAAAGGAAAATCATCTTAAAGATGTGAAAAAATTCATTACCTTAAGAGAACTATGGATTATTGTTATTTTTAGTCATTCGGAAATGATTTTTATTTAAAAATCTTTTCAGATATAGATTTTATAGGATATAAAATGTCTTGAAAAAGTATATCTGAAACATTTCATTTCATAGGAGGGGATTTAGTTTCCTGATATTTTAAAAATCAACACTCAGTACCACATTCCACTACTAAATCTGAATATATAGTAGTGAAAAGATGTCATGCTCAAGTGTTGTGGATAAAATATACAGTCACTAAATTTTTCCTTGGTTTTAATGAAACTCTTACTTTTTTTATAACACAAACACTTTAACTCTTACTAAAAACCCATTACATCACTCAAGAGATAAACTGATATATATAAGAGACCATTTCCTTTAGTATTACACACCGAAATAAGTTATAATTTTGTAATTCATTAGAACATTATTATAAAATACTAAAATTTTTATACTATTTGTTAACATTGATAGATTTTAATATAGTACAAATAATATAGGATTGTAAAATATACAATAATAATTCATCTAATATTTTTTACTTATCTACATAAATAAAAAAACACCTTGAAAGGGGGGTGAAACCTTTCTTATTTTTTAAAAAATTATACTCATGTTTCCTAATAATTTTTCTATATAATGATTTCATAATAATATTATGGAATAAGTTTTATTAAAAAAATATTGAATTTTTTATACTAAAAAACATTTTCTTAAAAAAGTTTTCTTGCAAAAAATTATTGAAAATGTTTAAAAAAATTATTTGTATTATTTTCTTAAATATTTCTACACAATGTTTTTATAAGAAACATATTATGTTTCATTTTACTTATCTTCACTTAAAAGATAATAAAAATGAATTTTTTTTTCTTTCTTTCTTATGGACACTACAAAGTTCATATTATCATAAAAAACATTCATAATGTTGTTTTTTTTAAATCTCCCTATAGTAAATTTTCATTATTTTGTTTTAAATTTATCAATATTTTGATATAACCCTTTATTTTCTGTTAATATATTTTTATGAAAATATTATTTCTTAAAAAAACCTTCAAACTTTTATGTTTTATAAATAAAAATCTATAATTAAACTTATATCAATAGTTGTATAACATAGAGAGTTCAGAACATTTTTCAACTTTTCAGAAACATTATTAACTATAGAACTTTTTGAGGGATTGAATGTTTGATTTAAATTTGAGTATGAAGACCCAATAATACATTTATGTAAATATAATGGAGAATTTAGTCCCCACTCCCTCTTCACCACTTGATTTCTGTATAGATCACTTTCTGACATAATTTATTCCATTTTATTTTCTTCTAGTTAGAATGTTGGTTTAATGTTTTTGTGATCAATATTCTTATAACAATCAAGTTAATTCACTAACAAAATCATTTTTATAGAAATTTCGATAGTGAGTAAGTGTTATTGTAAGTATAGTTCTTCATTTAAATCAGTAATTATGTTTCAAGGTTGGGATACATTACCTTTTTCTATAGATTATTTTTTAATACACGTTTTTGAAAGAATAAGATACTTTTATATGAATCGTAATTTATGTGAAGATAACTTTTTTAATAATTTTTCATTTACACTTTTTGAAATATACTATAACATGAATTTAAAACAAGAATAAAAGTTTGTATATATCCCATTAAATGGGAAATCCAACATTTTAACTCATAAATTCTCAAAGAAGCATAGATTCATTGAAAAGTATCAACTAAAATACACATTGTTTTCTCCATATGAAAAGGTGAGGAAGGTATCATATCTATTATTAGATATAATATTTGTACATCTATGGATTGGAAATTTCATAATTCCATGGAAAGGTGATGGAGATAATTTAAAAGTAAAATATATTTATGGGTTGGTTTTTTATACAACATGGGAAAGTTCAACATCATAAAATTAATGTTTAGTTTTGTTGAGGATGTAAAATTTTGATCACTGAAATTGAATATTTTTTTTCTATGTTTTAAAAAAATTATTTTTTTTGGAAACTGGAAATAAATAATTAATAAGTTATATATAGATAAATTATTTCATATATTGCAAAATAGACAATAAATAAAAAGGCCAATTTTTCCTACATACTATTAAAATTTAGTTGAGAAAATTGAAAAAGGTTAATTTGTTTCTGATATTGATGAGCTAATAAAGAAAGTTATGAATAAAAGGAATTCTAGTGAAAAATATCAACATATTTCAAGGATGAAACTAATGTCTATATTTTTTGTGGACAATAATATGTTAATAAAATCAAATATAAAGGGAATAAAGATATCTTATCATTTGGTTTATATTTATGAGAATATTATCCTATAAAGGATAAATTTAATGAAAAATTATGATATGAATAGAAATAAATTGTCGTGCATTAAATAAAATAAATCTAAAATTGATGAAAACATCATAACGGGAATTGATAAAAATTAATAAAGATGTGAAGTTTCATCCATGGAAGCATCCTCTCTCTCCGTTCTTTTAATTATTCCTCCTTTAACAGTTCAACCAAAATAACCTCTATTCATTTAACTAGAAGAATAACTAAATCAAATTTCATTGTGAATTAATTCTATTCAAAAGTTAAAACATAATGATTTTTTTTTCAAACCCAAAAAAGGTTTAGTTGAGAATAATGGATGAAAATTATCATTAGATAAATAAATATTTAGATATTCAAGAAATATCTACCAAAATGTTAACTACTATATCTTTCTAATTTTAAAAATAACTTGATCTCAACCAATAAAACAATGAATAAACATTACATTAAGTAGATTAACAATCTCAGAAAATAGAATTATAAAAATCCATGTTAAATGAAGAATTTAATATTAGGGATGTTTCTCAAGAAAACTCAATTGAACGAAATGTTTATAAAACATATAAACAATAATATCCCACTATTCTATGTGTTCTTTTATAATTATAATGATTAATATTCTAGCACATATATAAAAAGAATCGAGATAAAAATTAACTATTTCAATAATGTGATCAATATGTATGAATAGATAACACAAAGTTTTCTAAAAATTCAATCCAGGTGCCAATACAAAAAACACATGAGTTAGAGATGGTATAATAGATTTGGTTATACTAGACACCTCAAAATAAATTTCTATTTACAGAATAACAATATAGCAGAAGTTGAGTCAAACTATGGCTATATTATTTTTAATAATTGGTGGTAATGTCTATTAAAGCACTGGGAAATGTTTTCAAAAACACTATTCCCCCCCTCCCCCCCCCTCCCCCCCCCCTACATGTTCCAAACCTGACCCTTATCCACACCTACTCCCTATGCAACGCCCACCTCCAGACCCCCTCCCCCACCCACGGTGATCTGTCTCCCCGACGACAGTGTAAAACCACCACTCCAACCTCCATGTTATGTCCTCGACGGTAACCATGACCCCTGCAAACCCCCTCCAACCTCTCCCTACCCAAAAATGAAGCATAACCACCTCCCCTGAACTCCCTCTCCCATGCTTCTTTCCAATACTATTAGTATATTATACCTTCATTATCCTTGTTTTAGTTATTTAGTGTTCCATGATGGGGAAGTGGAAAATCAGAGGTAGGTTTCCTCTATTTCATAGTTTATTAAATTAATAATTACTGATTTATTTTAACATTATGTTGGGTTTTAGATTCCAAATTAATTAATCTATTTTTATATAAAACTATTTTAAATGGAACCCATTTTACTCTATTTCTCTATTTAATGTGAAGGTTTTTTATAAAAAAACATGTATATTAAATTTATTTTTCAACCACTGTGCACACCTAACATTTGAGAAAATTATAGAATGTATTTTATTATGTGAATTAAAGACATTAAATGTTTTTTTAGTTATTAAAATGATTTTTAATGTAAATTTATGACTTCTTAGGGTGTGGATGCATTTTTAAGAACCAATGTTGGGTTACCACGAAAATAGTGACTTTTTGATGATTGAGTATTTGTGTTTTTTGAAGGAAATTTTCTAAATAGGTTTCTCAATGTTAATTCTATTTAGGACTCCATCCCTAAAAGTTATTTCGTTTTTTATAATATAAATAATTAGAATCTATTTATTTATCTTGAATTTTTTCAAAATAAGTGGTGGCACAATGACTTGTGGTTATACCCCTATACATTAATGTAAATTGTATAGCCTGAGTGTATTTTCCATAGTTTTACTCTTTTAACTACTTATTCTACTCCATTAAATTCATTAACGTAATTCATTTATTTTTCATTAATTTGTATTCCATAATAAATTCTCAATCATTGGGTTGCAGTTGGAATTGTAATCCCTGATTTAATAAATTTCTCCTGAGTAAAATCTTCATGGATCTATTTTATATGATAATAAATTACCATTATTAATATACTAATCCTAATGAGTAAAAATGAAAAAAAATTAATTGGGTGAGGAAAATAAATTTATTAATCTATAAAACATAATCTTTCATTGCATTCACTATATACCTCCTAACAGTTCCATAAACATCACTTATCTTTAAGAATAATTACTTATCACAATAGAGAAGTTTTATAATTTTAAATAATTTTCTTTGAAATCACCATCTAATAAGATGTATTTCATTTCTAGTAATATGTTCCCCTCCCTAACTAGTATTTTATTAAATTTATGTGTAAAAATAAAATGACCATTAATGGAAGAGTGATGTATAAGCGCATATAAAAACCTAAAACTTATATGTTTTTTGGTTTTATCCATCCAATGGAATGTGATATCTAAATAAATTACACTTTACATTTATATTTTTAAAGGGTTGATCTTGGTGTTAGTTAGACCATGGGAAGTGGTTTAGACATTTATCAATGTGTCTAATTTGGTAATGGAATGAACCCTCCTCAGTTAAAAAACTAAGATGGAATACACCATAATATTTTTATACTATAAAAATAAAAATATCTACATATAAAATATAAGAAATATAAAAAAATTATATATATTTATAATATTTAATATAGAAGTTTTTTACACACTTTATTTATTTAATATTAATTGTTTCAATCATGTTTCTAACATCAAACACCGGGCTCTTATGTATTATTCTAACTCACATATATTCTTCATTAATTTTGAGTGTACCTATTCGATTAAAAATTTATATCTATATATTTTATTATATATGGATAATAACATACAATAACTATGGATAAAATTTACATTAATATACAATAAAAGACACCACATTATGCTAAGGGATTGGAATAATTTTCAGATTGTGTAATTGTAAACCAATTAGTGGGTGGTAGAATAAAATTTTGGTGTTTGGATTACATATTCAAGTTATTGATGAATAGAAATAAAGTATATGAGAATTATTTATTGGAACTATTTATTACTTGATATGAATGTGTGATTTGGAATGTTGAATCAAATGTTATGGAAAGTTAAAATAATGATAATACTATTAGTGAAATACAATGAGACCCGGTAGAAGAGAATTCAATTTAGTATTTGTTACATGAAGCATTGGTTTTTGAAGAATACAATTTCCATGATTTCAATAGATAAACAGAACCTTTAGTTGATCCTAGGTAGGTTAATCTTGCTCATAACATCAGTAACTAAAAAATCCTTTTTATGAATTTGATGAAGACAGACCGAAAAAAATGTATGAATAGTGTGCCATGTATTTGAAGTTGTATTTCATATTTAAGTGGTATAATATCAAGTGTCCATGTGGAATTACTGAAAAATAAATTTCAAAAATTTTATAGTTTTATCATTATTAATTTAGTGATGTTAAGATCAATTCATCATTTTGTGAGATGAATAAAGTCATCAAAAACATTGACTTGATTATAAAAAGATACATTTATGCACTAATGATTGCATGATTTACCTGGGAGAATAGTCAGATAAATCAAAATGTGTAAGATGTTATTCAAGTAGATGGAATTTAGTGAAAAATATTGAGATTATAAATTAATTCAACCCCAGGAAGAGATAGTTGAAGAAAACTCCTAATTTTTTTTGTTACTTCCCTCTGAAAACACGCTTAAAAATATTATTCATGTCATTTAATACTGAATAAAAAATGAAGTGGCATGCTCAGGACAGAAATGATGTCTTGATGAAACATCCAAAGGATTAAACATCAGGTGAGATTTTTGGTTCACAATAACCAAAAAAAATTAGATCCAACAAATATTTGTTTCGGATTGGCTTCTAAAGGTTTTAACCCTTTTGGCACATTAACTACTAGTTATATCATTTGAACAGTTGTTTTGATCCCCTATAATTTTCTTCTATAGATTCGTATGAATAAGAAATATTTCATTATTTTAATTATTATTTTAGGAAAGAAGATTCTTATAAATGACATTGATGTATACCTTCAACAAATAATGAAATAATAGTAAGAATTATAGGATGATGGCATGGAAACATATATGTCTTTAATGAGAAAACTATTGAAAATTTATGCTCCCTTAATGTATGAAATTAGTGTTCTTCATAGACTAGTAAATTTATCTGGTTCGAACTGCCATGTTGATTTGGATTGTCATGTTTTTAATTTTCATTTTAAACCTCAATGATTACCTCAGAGAATATAATATTTTTTATGTGCCATCATTTTTTTCTTGATGATTATCATAAATTCAAGTAAAAAAAGACATGATTCAATGGAGATATTTAAATGATAAACTCACCAAAGGTTTTATCTAGTTCATCACTCTTGGGAAAATTAATGAATATCACAAGAGAATTTAGAAAATGACACAATTTTAAAGAAAGTTGAAATGGGTATGATATACAGTATCTGAAGAAACTGGAATACAACAATGGAATAAAAATAGTATATTTTATAAAATTAATTATTGGGAGTTTAATTTGATATGGTATAATCATGAAATAATCCATATTGATAATAATGTTTATGATAATGTGATTTTTACAGAGCAGAGTGAATATGGTAAACCAGGGATCACATTAATGATCTTAAGGATTTGGAGTCAATGAATATAAAGCATGGTTTGTGTTTAATGATAATGTAAAGTATCCTTTAGCAATTTTCATAATTAAAAATCATGTGAAAGATGTATTCCATATAACATTAAATATTTTGAAATTTATATAAGGATATTCAAGTAATAAATCAAGGTGGGTTGACTTGAAACATAGAATGTTACATTGATTGTAAATTCATGAATCACATATTTTGATGGATCCTTTGTTACTGTTGTACATGCATAATACATTACCTGAAAAATTAATTGTTGTTTTAGTTGAGTTTTGTACCTTTTTCCGAGAATTTTTTGTAAAAACAATTAAAACCAACAGAGCATAATAAAGTTAAAAAGGTAATTGTTTTGACACAATTTAATATAGAGATGTTATTTTTACCTAAATTTATCCCATTCATGATTCATTTTACTATTCATTTGGTTGAAGAGGCTAAACATTGTATACCAGTACACTATCGATGGATATATCCAATTGAAAGATATTCTGATATTTTTTTTATTTTTATTTATAAATTATATTTTATTAAATCATTTTATAATTTTTTTAATATGCTTCTTATTTTTTTCATCAGGTACATAGGTCATTTTAAGTCATATGTGAGGAATAAATCCCAACTCGAAGGATTATTGTTGAAGGTTACATAGATAAAGAGTGTCTGACATTTTAATCTATGTATTAGTATGTGATTGATACTATATTCATACGTTATAGACATGCTAATGATATCTCCACTAATTCTAGTTCTGAAAATTAGTCATCAATGTTTCCAACTATTAGAAGTCTAATTGGAATGTGTTCAAATATTACACTGATTGAACTCTAGTTGGTACAACCAAATAAATATTTTCTACTCAGTATATTTATTGTATATACACTAATTTAATAATTGTGATTTCCAACAATGATATGACTAAAGGGTTAAGCTCAAAATGAGTTGGAATTAACAAAATATGTTAATAAGGATCTACCCGATAATGTAATCATATACTCATATTAATTTTATTAATGTGTATCTATTTTATCTATGTTAAGATTAACATATTATATCATTTTTCAATATAATGAATGTAGAAAATTGAGTTGAAATATAAAATGATTTCTTGTATTTTGATTGAGGTACTCTAAGGTAGGTTGTGAGTTTTGATGCCTACAATATTCATGGCATTGTTTTTCGTAAAATTAACCATAAAAAACACTTGAAAACTCAAAATAATGGTGTGTTTACATTTGTAGATGTGGGATACAATGGGAATATAATTAATATAATTGAATTAAACTACCATATATAGTTTTTATTTTTCTTATTTGAATGAATGTGAGTCGGTATTGATAGGTTTATAGTTAAGGATTCATTAAATTTTACTTCTTCTAACTTCCCTCCCTTGATAGATGCAAATGAGCTTGCAGAGCATGATCAATTTATCTTAGATTTACAGGATAATATATTTTATTTTTTGGATCATGAAATATAGGATGGTTGGAGTGTTTTTGTACACTTAATGTGGAGGGATATATATGATATGGGTGATAAAGATCAATGGGTTCTTGGTGATAGTGAAAATCATCAAACAAAAAATAATGAGTAGTTATTTCCTAGAAATATCGAAATGGTATAACATAAAAGAGAGGGTGAAAATGGTGGACTCTTTAAAATAGTGGTTGATAATAATGATGATAAAGAAGATGAGGATATTTTTATTTATTAGTTGGTTTTGAAATTATATTAAAAGTTATAATTGATAATTTTTTAGTTTATATATACAATGTTCTTGTTTTTTGTTCTTTTTGTATGAAAATTTTATTTTTTCATTATTTATATATTTTTTATACCTTAACCATTTAAAATGATGGAATACCTACCTGTGATGATACTGAAATATATTGAATGATTCTTGGGATTTATAATAGTGAGTCTGTGAACTTTCCAATTATTTATAAATATTGGAGGCATGTTCCTACATCTTGAAAAAATGAGGTCTCTGATACTCAGGTAAAGGAAATATTAATTTAATATTACTTGATATCTAATTTAAAATACCTCATTAAATTTTTCAATATACTTATATAGTATTATGTTTTTAATTTATATTTTTTTTCATTTTGATTTCCCCAACTCTATTTCACACCAATGGAATTTGAAAACAACACATACAACATCAATAAAAAATTAAAATGACACTTATATATAGAAAACACTATTTTCATGTTATATTGACCACATATTGTGATAGATTGAAATTTGGTTTATTCCTAAAAATTAAACATGAATTATTGATTGTTATTCATAAGTTTGAAAAGGATTTTTTTCTTTTTTTTCATGGTTTTGACTTGGTAAACCCTGAAGAATTGTTCAAAAGCCTTTAAAAACATGTGTGATAGGGTAAAAACTCGGAAAATGACAATGTATTGTCTTGAAATCAGGAGACAATTAATTTGGATTTAATTGTAAAATTTTGGAACCAACGAAATGTCATTCTAGGTGATGGTTTTCTTGTTAATTCTATAAATGCATTTTTAGTGTTTTAAAACACTAAAACATGCATGGAATTTTCAAAAATAGAAAAAAATGTGTTAGATTTTCCTAAAATTAGGGGAAGAGAATGAGAATTTTAATTTTCAAATGTATGACTCGACGACACATCATTCCAAATGAATGTTTCCCATCTAAGGTCATAAATGTGTTTTTAGTGTTTTAAAACACTAAAATATGTGTGAAATGGTCAAACCCAATAAAATCATTGGATTGTCTTGAAATAAATGGAAACCCACTACCTATTTTTTGGATGTGTACGTGTAGAAAAAATGTTAGTCTGATGTTTGATGTGATCATAATTACTCATTAAAACTTATCAAAGGTAAAAAAATCCATTAAAATCTTGTGTCAGGGAGGGGTCAAGACAAGGGGAAAACATATGAATTTATGGAAATGAAGGAAAAATGATCTTTTATTTAATTTTTTAATTTAGGAACTAATATCATGTCGGTATAATAGATGGTTCTCCCAATATGGTCAGAAACACATTTTTTGTGTTTTAAAACACTAAAATATGCATGGAATGTTCAAAACCAAAAAAACAATGTCATATTGTCCTAAAATCAGGGTATAATGGTTGTCGATTTAATATTTATATGTATTAACTGACAACACATCATTTTGAATGATGGTATCCACATTATGGATTTAAATGCATTTTTAATGTTTTAAAAACTAAAAAGATAATAAAATAGTGAAAAGTAAATAACCAAATTAGATTATCCTAAAATAAAGGTAAAACAAATGATTATTTTATTTTTATTTGTCTATGAAGACAATACATCAATATAATGTTTGGTCTGATAAAAAAATCGGTAAACACTTAAAAGGTACAAAAACTACAAAAAACATGGTTTGGGTGTTCAAACCCAGGGAGAAAATTTCCTATTGTTTTAATATCATGGGAAAACTACTATTGATTTAATTTTGAAATTTCGGAACTGGTGGAACTTCATTCTATGTGAATGTTTTATAATTATGGCCATAAATGTGTTTTTAGTGTTTTAAAATTCTAAAACGTGTGTGAAAATGTCAAAATCTGGGAAAAGAGACCATATTGTCCTCAAACCAGAGGACAATGACCAAATATTTAATTTTGAAATGTAGGAGCCAATGACATTCCATTTTGAATGGAAGTTCCCCTTTGTGGTCGTAAATGCGTTTTTAGTGTTTTAAAATAGTAAAACGTGTGTGGAACTATCAAAATCATACAAACAATACCGGATTGTCTTGAAATTAGATGAAAGGGACTGTAGAGTTAATTTTCAAATGTAATAACTGATGATACATCATTCTAATTGATTTCATTTATATTATGGTCGTAAATGAATTTTTAGTGTTTTAGAAAATTAAATCTTGCATGAAATGGTCAAAACCAAGAAAATGAGGTCATATTGTCCCACAATCAATTTAAAACCACAGTTTAGTTTCTGTTACATGTACACATAGAAAAAATTTAAATTTGATGGGTAGTGTGATCAAAAATACTTGGTAAACACTTATAAAATGTTCAATGGCAATTAAAAACAAGTGTTGGGTGGTCAAAACCAAGGAAAATGTCAAATTGTCCTGAAATTAGGGGACACTAGCTGTAGATTTAATTTTTAAAATAAAGGAATTGATGGATTCTCATCCCATTTGACGATATTATTGTTATGGATAAAAAACGTTTTTGGTGTTTTAACACAATAAATAGTGTGTGGAGTAGTAAAAACTAGAAAAACATCATCAGATTGTTCTTAAATAAGGTGAGAACCATCGTAGATTTAATAGAGATATGTAGGAATGGAAGAAATTCCATTCTAATATATGGTTCACCTATTATTCCAAAAAATTCGTTTTTATTGTCTTAAAACACTAAAATGTGAATGATCATTCAAAAATAGTAAATCAATGAGCGATTATCCTAAAATCAAGTAACCAACGACACATCATTATGAGTGGTTGTTTTCCCATTGTGGTCGTAAATGAGTTTTTAGTTTTTTAAAACAGTAAAACATTCATGGAATCGTCAAAACCATATAAAATGACATTATATTGATTTTAAATCATGGTACAACAATCACTTAGTAGTTTTTAAAAAATAATACTTACTCTAATGTCAATATAGTTTAACAAATATTAAATAAATTTCAAGCACACCATACGTTGCTTTAAAAAAATTAAAATATGTACATATCTATTTCCAATTTAATGTGTGGATTGTAATATGAAATAGGTATTTTTTTGTTTTTATGTTTTTTTCATTATATATTATTTATTTTATTTTATAATGACTTCTGTTTGATGATCACAATAACAAATTTTTTGTGCATCATTTTGAATATATTCTTTGTCTTTTCCCTTTCGAATTTTATTTATAAAATGTTATTGTTTTCATTATAAGTGGGAGATTCCAAAAGTAAGTAAATGGTTGACCATTCTGATCTATACCATTATTTAAAATGTTTTCTTAATGGTTATTAGTTTCAATGGTACGTTAAAATATTATCAATTGTTCTATTGTAACTATGATTTATTATATTTTGTTGAATTTTTTGTTTAATTTTTATTGTTATAACTCATTAGATGATGTGCTCGGTTTCAGTTTATGAGATGTGTAGGTAGAGATATGTATTTGTGTTTGTGAAATGGATGTATATTTGGAATGTGTTTTGGTTATCCATGTTTTATATGTATGTATTCTGACCATGGTAATGGTAGATATATGGGGTGACTTAGACATAGGTTATCTTGAAATTGTATGTATGTATATGACTAAATATTTTTTGATTTATGAATGATGGGGTTATCATATATTTATGTTTTAGTCTATAGAAAGTTGTTTTCTAAAATTTTATAATTTTTTTTAAATATTTTTAAAAAATCATATGTAGCGGTGGTTTTTAGTAACCACCGCTAAAAAAAATAATATTGAATGTAATTCATGGAGGTAATAAGGAACCAACTCTAAAAATAATCACAAATAAATTATTGGTGGAGGTTATCTTTATTTTATTTATGTTCACATTGTAAATTAATGAACCACTACTAATTAAGAATAAAACTATTCCAAAATTCTCTACAAACGTCACATAAAAAAACTGCCACTAAATAAAAAATACTCCACTAAATGACTATTGACTATGAAATACTTGGTGGTTTTAGAAAACACAATGAAATTATTTTCCGATAGTTAAACCACTACTAAACCCCTAAAAACCAACCTTGATGGACCCATTTTTTAAAGTGTGCTTGAACATTCAATAGAAATTTTATTTTATAGAAAATAAATCCTCTCTAGAAAAATGTTCGGAATTATTTATTCAAAATATCATTGACTTGAAATATATCAAATGTACATCCAAACATTAATCAAGAAATCAAAAGGTTTTATCAGGTGGATAAAGAACACAGATTGAGATATCAATTTCTTTAATAAAAATTTGTATGGTATAATAAATGAAAAGAAATCAATTTCAAAAATTGTTAGTAAAATCAGATAATATGTTTGGGAATGATTAAGGTAAATATATGTTATTAAATAATTAGAAACAAAATAAGATGAAAAAATTTTAATGAACGGAAATATATATATAATATTTAAGAGATTAACATAGAATGTTGAAGAAAATTGTTGCTAACTCAAAACATAATAAGAATAAGATCAAGAAGATATTATTTTTTTGATAAATAAGTTACAAAAATAAATTTAATTATTACTATGTATGAAAAATATATAGATGATATTAAAAATATGAATTAAATCAAAAATAATCTTTTAAATAATGATTTATTTTTATAACTCTTAGATTTCTTCTGATGTAGTCAAACTAATTTTCTTTTTTGGTTTTATATTTTCTATATGGATGTTATTCCCCGTATTTTTTAATGATTTTTTTTACCATTAGATGAATTTCATTCCTACATTTTTTCAATGAATTTATTTATTATATATTTTTTCATAAATATCTTTCATAAATTATTTTTCATATATATCAACTCGTTTGTAGAATTATTCTCTAAAATTTTAGGTAAAAATTTCAGCCACAAATAAATAACATTTAAAATAAAAAGGGTGCCAAATTATCTAAATTTTTGGGGAGAATGAGTCTAAAATTCTTGGAGAAAAACTTAGGAGAATGGAACAATAAAGAAGAAATAAATATAGGAAGTAGGTTTAATTAATATTTTATCATTATTTTTTCACTATAAAAGATATGTTCTGAGGTTTTTAAGAATGTGGAGACTTTTATTTCAAAATTATACATTAAGAACATTCTAAACGTACTTTTAAAAATCAAAATACACTAACATAAAAATGTTTCTATTGATAAATTTTATACATCCCAATTTCTTAATATGTTTTGGTTTGAATTTTTTCTTTTTTATTGGATAATGAATATATCCTCCAATTGATGAATTTTCTTAAGGGCTTATATATGATGGATATACGACATAACATCCTTCATAGATATACATATACATTGTATATTGGATAAGAGGATACGACTTTAACTGGATTTTGGTTTATAAATTCGAGTATATTAACATTAACAATGTCCCACTCGTTGAAGTTCTACAAAATCAATCAGGTATAATTTACCTATTAAACGAATATATGACTTCTGGATAAACTTTAATAAAGACTACTAGATATATGTACTTCATGTTTCTACCAAATTATGATATTTATAAATTATAGTGTTTTAAATCATGATGATAATAAAATAGAGATGTTTTTATGAACATTCCATGTGAATAAGCATTTTGTTTTATGTTATTCCTTTTGATCCCAATATATATAAAGTAAAAAAATTAAAATAATATCTATAAAAATATCCTTACGATCAAAAAGTCAGGGATTTCTCAATATCAATTATCCGAAGTTATTATGATGTTTTAGTAACATCTAGTTCTTGAATGTACTTCAATTTTAATATTAAAATTTTATTTTTATTAAAGAATACATTTTAAGGAATCATTTGTAAATGCCTTAAGTTCTTTTTTCATTGTAAAGATTGTTTGCAATATAGTTTGATTGAAGGATTCTATTATAGAATAAAATAGATGATATAATAATATGGTTTGGTCTAGGATTCCCATTTTTTGGGTAAAAAATGTGTGTCTGACTATTGTGATGGAGAACTTACATGGCTTGGATGGTAGATGCAATGATAGGGTGAATATTGTGGATACAAAAAAGTCAATGTAATTGACATCCTTTATACCGCAAGTTATATTGTGGTAACATTATTATATTTTTAGGTGTATGTTTTTCTAACATTCAATATAATTTTTGGTTATTACTTGTTTTTACAAGAACTTATTCCACAATTTAATTTATGAGAAAATTTTTATAAAAAATTTTATAAAATTTTCTAACACTGATTATATGATTTTTGAATGAATATTCTTCTGATAAACTTTCATAAAGTGGTTTTCAATTTGTAATTTTTTTTTATAAACTATAATTAACACCCCTTGTATAGAAATAATATATACACATTCAATCCTACATTAATAAAGAATTCACCAAATGACTTCTCAATCCCATGGTTATCTAAATGTTAAATCATATGTTCTCAACATGTGATGACCCCTTTATCCAAATTTACCATAGTTACCTCAATATTAAGATCATCTTAACCTAAAAGTTTATCAATAATATTAAACTTATATCTATAAAATAGGAAATAGTTATTCACAATATAATCTTTTCAATAAAACATAAACAAAACCAAAAGGTTGTATTAGTATAAATGTCTCCCAAAATACCCTTAATCATCATAGAATCCCATCACTAAAACCCTCAAAAGGGTTTCATATGCCTTTAAACCTATGATCTACCTTAATCTTATAAACCCATGATAGTGTCTATAACTCTTAAGTTGACCTCATATGAAAAAATAACATTATCAAATGTTATATGAATTCTCTTAGGATACGAGTAGTCGTGTCCCCAAACCTGCACATTGTGATTCGATCATATAAACATACTCTTTATATCTATGGTTGTGATAATCCACACCCAATTTAATCTATCAAAAAAATACTGTATTAATAGAAACATAAGATTAATTATATATCCACATAAATTTTAAGATTATAATTTTAGTGAAATAGGATAATAAATTACATAAAAATGTGTACATTTCCACATAGAATCCATTTTCCCACAAAATAATTTTATTATAAAGACACACATTTTTCATTCAAGTTAACTTGCATATCTGGAACTATGACATTTTTTACATTTATAATCATCATTAATACAAATTAAAAACCATTCAAAAACAATGGATGAGTAAAAAAAATCTTAATAAAAATGTACAAAAAATAAAAGAAACCTGTTAGTCTTTTTCAAAATCATGAGATCATATTAGAGAGATTTCTTGTAAAATAATATACATTAAATTCAAATAATAATTTACATACTGATGAAATAATATTAATTTTCTATATTGTTTCTTAAAAATATTTGTTATATAACATAAAGGAAAAAATTTGAATCACTTTGGTTTCATAGAAAATATGAGAACCCATGAAAAAATATTTCCTTGAAAACATTTCTTTTACCAATATTAGTAGTAATCCTTCCCTTACAAAAAAAATCATTATCTTATATTTAAAATTAAAAATATTTCCCTGAAAAATAATTATAAATCTTGGGGAAGTTATATAGGTTTATTGGGACATCAAATTCATAGAACCCATAAAAAACCCTTACATGTACCCTTACAAAGGGAATAACATTCTCAGTTAATTCCAATATAATTATCCTAGGAATATATTAATTACAGAATTCATTAATGAGATTAATTATGCTCACCAATCACCATAAACAATGTAAAAGGATAATAAAATACATAAAATTTATATATTCTTTAATTTCCATAATAAATTACATTAACATATTTTGTATAGAACATATGAATAGGCACCTTCATACATCACTTAAGAAATAAGAAAAAATTATTTTTCTTTGATTTGTTTTAAAAAAATCCCAATAGAGTGGGAAATAATATATTATTTAGAAAAAAGAAAAATATATGCAAAATTTTTATTCAATAAAAATTTCCCTTAAGGTAGATAATTATCATCCTCCAATATATGTTTAAAACATTCATTTTGCTATTTTTTTAAAATATGAAAAATGACAGAATAAAGACCCATAAATTTAGTATATATATTTTTATGATATGTAATTATTAAGAAACAACGAAACATGACAGCACGTGATTCTGAGGCCCAAAGTGTCCAGATTGATCCATCAGAAAATGTTAACCTTTAAATAGCACATATGAGTAGTTCTCTTGAAAAAGTGGAATAACTCTTAAACGGTTTCCTGGATCAGAAATCTGAGGGAACCGTTGTGTTCAGGATGGCTGGTTTACCCTAGGCGTGACTTAAGATTAGTCGGTGCATAATTCCAGTGAGAAAACCCAAAAATGGAATAACCTTAAATAAAAAATAAAATAAAATTATTTTCTTTTTCAAATACTTTTAACTCATGAACGAAGACTCATATTAAAAATTCGAGTCCCCACTAAACACATGAGGGCATACATTCTATAGAAAAATCATAACATTGGCCAGCGCGGGCCAATAGTGTATGTTAGTTTTTGCCTGTAAATAAAATAATGACCAATTATTATTTTATTTTCAAATCCTTATAACTCATAAATGATAACTTGGATTGAAATTCCATGAGTATCATTGAGCTCGTGAGGGTGTGTTACCCTTAGGAGGATCCTAACCTCAACCGATGTTGGTTGAGGGTGACTGTTAATAATTTGGGAACTTTTTTTGAAGGTAAGTTTAGTAAACGTGCAAGCAGGTATTTATATCTTTTGAACTGGTGCTCGGATTAAAAATCCATGGGAACTGTTGAATTCATAGTGCCAGGATTCTCTTAGGAGAATCTTAACTTGGACTAGAAAATGTCGGAAAAAAAAAAGATAATTTTTGGACTTTTGGAAAAAATAATAATAAAATAACTATAAGTTTTTTTATTCCTTTTCCATCTACCATTGAGTGACTATTGGCGGAATCACAGTGTAATCACAGTCAATAAATCCGGAGCATTTAATGGCATGTGCCTTTGTATGTGTAACTACAATTTTCATGGATTAATGTTTCATTAATTGAAGTTCATTAATGAACACATCATGAGATTTATTCCATTTATTTAATTAAATCCTTAGAATGGGTTTTGGGAACCCAAGGTAGGACTCTTAAAGAATTGTTGGTGATGCCTTACTCTAATAAAGAACGACGATTCGACGACGCCACTGAGGATTCGATCTGGAGATCGATGAACGCCAATGAAGACCATCGAACACAAACCCTTCTTCCTCATCAGCAGTGTATTCCAATGAGTTCAAGGATGGTGTATTATATGCTTTGATGTTACATAATATTTCTTTTTTTGGAAAATATAAAGAACGCAGACCAACCAAATAACGGGTTGATCGGTGTATCATCTGTTCATATGGGTGGTTGTTGTGAGGACTTAAATTGTGCATTGTTCTTCCTTTTAATTATTGCTATCACCCCATGTTATAAAACTAATGTAGAGGGTGCGGTCCAATCCAAACATGGTACTCCCTCCAAGTTTCTTTGTTTATGATCTTTTCCTATGCCCGATAGGGAAACATGTTGGTGGGGAGTTATTGAGGGTTTCATAGTGAAGGCAGAAACTCGGGATGTCCATAGTCGTAGACAAGTAGAAAAACTGACCATCGTAACATCTCTAGTCGCCCGCTGAGGCAACCGCAGGGGTGGCAGCACTGGTACAGCGGCACCGGAAACCGACGGCGGTGACCTGCTGAGCCAACTGTGTGGATTAGCGGCACCAGCATGCGTTGCAGCGTTAGGAGTCGCGATATCATGAGCCACAGTAGTGGAAGGGTGTGGCACCGACGTGCCACATAGAGAGGGAGGAGCGGCCCGATTAGGCCGCTCAGCTAGACAAAATGGCCGACTAAGATTGTCATTTTTCAATAGAGGGTAGCACCCACTGGCACCACCAGCTAGTTGCTCTGAACACTCTACATCCGGTGAGTGCGCCAGCAACCGGCCTGCATGTGGGTCAGGTTCTTCCAGACGGGTTGGACCCATAGGCCAAGCCGAACCCGTGTATCGGGACGGACCAGCCAGCCGGGCCACATTCTCCAGTCAGGCCGAACCCGTTCGACGAGCCCGTTCCTTAGGCCCAACGGGCCGTTTGGGCCGGACCCCTACCGGACCCAGACCCGACAAACCCCATTTAACTAAAACGGGTGTATCATGCATATCAGGAATCCATTGGATGTGTTGTCAGTGGCGTGAGGACCCTCGCAACAAGGCTATCCTTTTGAAATAGTCCACATGGGTTTTGAAGAAAGTTAGAGTATGGAAGGTTTGGATCATAATCGAATCCAACCGGGCCCTTGGTACTAAAATGAATATAACTTACAAATCGGGCGTTCTATTGACACGCCGTATGTTTCCTTGGAACCCTTATGAGATGGTGGTTCCTCAGGTTATTTCTTCATGGTACTTTGTGACTGTTGAGGTATTCCGATCTCTTGAGGAGAAGAATCTATGGAACTCAAGAACACAAATTGTTGGAATACTATGGAGGGGTATGACGTGATAAAGGAATAGTGATCCTCTATGGGTCAGCGCGTAGTGATTTTTTATGGGACAATACTTCGTGATCCTTCATGGTTCATTACGTAGCAATCCTTTATGGGTAGTCATTTAGTGATCCTCTATGGGTAAGCATGTAGTGATCTTCTGTTGGTGAGCACTTAGCTATCCTTCATGGTTCAGCACATATCAATCCTCCATGGGTCAGCACATAGCGATCCTCTTTGGGTCAGCACCTAGTGATCCTCTGTGGTTCAGCACCTAGCGACCTTGTTTGGTCCAGTAGTAAAAGCCTACCGATAGAATAAGATGATCTATCTTTATGACCAATCATCTTTATTCCTATTGTTTAAGTTATATAGCTGGTGTGATCTGCATCATTTACTTTGTGATATGTGGTTGAGTTCTTGTTTAGTGGTTTTACCTATAGGATATTTATGTGTGGGGATTTTCTTCATGGATTACTGAGAGACATTCAGTGGTCTCGAGGTTCCTACTGAGTATTTTTATACTCACCCCTTCATGGGGTTTCACCCACACGTGTGGTGTCAGGTGCAGATGTTCAATGTTTGGACCGAGGTTCTCAGGGGGACGGGTCAGACAGACTCTACGACGGTGGACTTGGTGGCCTTGGAAGAGGTGTGTTCCAGTAGGATTGGACACGCATGACATACTACTTCACCTTCTAGTAGCTTCACTACTATCACGATCATGTGGGTTTTTCCATGGATTTCCATCATATTTTCCTTCTGTACTTTATTGTTTTCAATTACTTATTGGGTTTTTATTCTGGAAAAATTATATTCACTTGTACTTGCACTAAACATTGTTTTAGTGGTATATTAGTTTACGCTTTTGAGTTTGTTTGGATGTGGTTGGATGTGTGTGTTCAATTTTAATGGAAATGCCTTCCCATTTTTTGGTTTCCCCTTTCTGATGCTAGTCACTTCCCCCTGGAATATGGAATTTGGTTCTGGGGTAGTCATGGCATGGGCCCCTGGGGATGAGTTATGGAAAAGTGGTATCAGAGGGTGGTATGTTCTACCAGAAGAACTTAGAGTATTTATTTTCAATGGTAGAAATGTTTTTTAGTTTAGTGAGTTCGAATTTCCGTCCATGGTGTCCAGTGTAGGTGCGGAGGCCGACATATCCGTACACCAGACCCTAAATTATGTTTTCCGACTCGGTACACGAAAACACTAGTTTCATGTGTTTTGAAAAATTTTCTCTTAATATTTTTTGTTTCATCTCACCAGGTATAACTTATTAACCATGTTTTATCTTGATTCTCTTTCAATATTCCTTGACGAAGACAACTATCTAGGATTCTAATGTGTGACTATGAGGATGTTACACAAAGTTACGAGGCTTTAGTACAAGGACTGTTGATTGAGTTGGAACCTTCGGGCAGTTTCCCAGTGATACCACTGATCGTTGGTAAACAGTTACTACTGGTGATGTCGGTAGAGGAAACATGTAGTCTTAGTGTCTTATATGAGTTTTAGTGATAGATACCACTCAGATTCTGAGGTGATCCCGACTCACAGGCGGCTAACGACTATCATGAGGTAGAGATCAAGTTTCCTTCTTTCTAGGGATCCATTTTATAAAATGGAGGTCCTTGTAGTGAGCATTCTTCGTGGATCATTTGGGATATATCAGGGTTTATATTACCCATATATTATGACGAGGAGACTTTTCTAGCGATAGAGCATGAGATCCTTTCCTAGAGAATAGTTCTCAATCCATAAAAAACTAAGGGGTATGTGTTCCCAAGAGCTTCAATAAATTTGGAAGGATGAAATATCAGTAGCTGAGTATTCATAGAGGTGTACCAACCATTCTAGGTACTCGATAAATATGATACGACCAGTTCTTTAGGGCTCAGACCTTTAAGGGAGATGTGTTTAGGGACATCTGAGCTAGAACTATTCCTCTGTGCATTACTACATATGTTAGGATGCTAGAGAGAACCGTAGTGGTTGAAATTTATTTGGCTGAAAATATACAACCAATGAATGTTAGTAGTTATAAAGTAGGAAACTGAAATTATTCTCATATACATGGAAATGTAAAATGTTTTAGGAAGAGGATGTGATAGGGACAAATGAATCTTCATGGCAGTAGACGTGGAATATGAGCTTAGAGATCATCAGTAGGTGGTATATGTTTCAACATGTTACAACCACTACCCCAAAGTGGTCCCCACTAGGCTCAGGTAGCTGGAGGAATGAATAAGGGAGTTGTTGCATGCAGTCAAGAAGTATGACCCAAGGGCTCTAGGGATGATTTTAGGTATGGTCTCTGTCTACTACTAGCTACTATTTTAATAAACATAGGTACTAATCATAACTTCTTGTGACGAATCTTGTTCAAGACCCACAGTTTCTGGTTAAACTGTTGACTTTATCCTTATGTTTGGAGATACCTACAGGAGGGGCTCAATAATCACACATATGATGATGGTGTGATATGAACATTGAGGTGAGAGTTTCGGTTGGAACCTCTTGGTGGCAGCGTCGAGGACTTATGAAGTTAGTTTGGGTATGGAATTGTCATCCAAAATTCATGCCCAGATTTAATTTTTAGTAAAAAATAATGTGGTATATATATATTGTTGGAATGCAGTTTTCCTTGGTCGGAAAAGAAAAGGAAACCCAGGAAGCACGATATAAACTCATTCATAGGAGAGTGCAGCCGATCACTCATGGGTCGGCCAACCTTACCCTCATGGAAGAAGGTGTTTTGAGTTTTCAGTTCCCAACAATAGTGGTAGAGTTCTAGAACATCCATTCCAAGGATTTTTCCAGGATTACCTCCCCACAAAGAGAGATACTTCGGTATCACTATATACCCTATGGTGGCACTGATATCATAATCAGTATATCAGAGATATTTGTATAGATTTGCAAGTAGGAGGCGTAGGTGGTGGACTTGCAGATAAAGGTAATAGTAATCCATTGTGCTCTAGGTTATGTATGGACTACCGACACCTTAACCAAGTGGTCATGGAGAGTGAGTACCAACTACCAAAGGGTCAATGGGCACATCAAACAGTTAAAGGGAGTAGCCTTTCGCGTGGATAGATTGGTTCTTGAAGGATTCTCAGTAGTTGACATAGTGGAGAAGGTTGGAGTTCCTCCAGAACTATGACATTATGATAGTAAATACCCCTGGTAAAGAGATATCATGGTAGACATTCTCAAAAATAGGTTTGGTTTACAGTTTCTATGTGAGGCGATGTAGTAGCTTGTCGCAGTGCCGATATCCTTCATGGATGATGATGGAGAAGCTTACCTCCAGTCTATGACTGTCACTCCCCCACTACATCAGTGATTTAGGGATAAACAACTTTTGGATGTTTACTTCAAGGCTCGACATGCTCAGATATCCTCAGGTCATGCTCTTGATGAATTTTCAATAAGTGGTGAGCACGTCCCCCTTTTCTGAGGACACACCACGGTACCGGTGTTATCACCAGAGGAGGTGTTGAGAGAATTCCATACATCCCCTTTGGAATTACATACTATTGTGGAAATGATGTACCAGGATCTCTGACGTCAGTACTAGTTTCCAGGGATGAAGAAAGCAGTCGATGAGATTATTCCATGATGCCTCAATGGTCAGCAAGTGAGAGCGGAGCATCCAGATCCAATACAATTGAGAACACCTTTTACCACTAGATATATGATCAGAAGAATTTGACCATACAGACATTGAAGGACATGATTCGTTCTTGTTTCCTAGGTTTTTTTCACTATTGGAAAGACCACCTACCACTGGAAGAGTTCGCGTACAAGAATAGATATCACTCGACCGTTGGCATTGCACCATTTGAGGCTTTGTATGAGAGTCCATGCAGATGACCTCAATGCTGGACAGACCCAGGGGAGTGAGTAATCATAGGTCAAGAATTTGTATGGGCTACCACTAAAAAGGTTAAGATCATCCAAGAGAGGATGACGACTACACGGAATAGGAAGAAGTCTTATGCCGACAGAAGACAGAGACTCTTGGAGTTCTAGGGGGTCCATGTCTTTCTGTGGGTCCCAACCTGACGAGGATTGTAGAGATGTGGCTGGGGTGGTAAGATATCTCTGAGGTTCATTAGACCATTCAAGATTCTTAGTAGATTTGGAAAGGTGGCATACCACCTAGCTCTTCCCCCATAGATGTACTGGTTGTATAATGTTTTCCACATGTCGCAATTGAGGAGATAGGTGCATGACCCATCACAATTCATCCAAAAGGGTGAGATACACATTTATGATGGGGAAAAATTTACAGAGTTCCTAGTAGATATTGATGTTCAACCAGATAAGGTCCTCCATGGATGGTTGATTCCTCTTGTTAGAGCTCTATGGTAGCACAGAAACCACCAAGAGAGCACATGAGAGCGGGTGGCTCAGATTCATGCTTAGTACCCCACTTGTTTGATTTGCATTTGTTTTATGATTTTGGGGAGGTAATTTCCTAATATGGGGAGAATGTAAAGACCGAAAAATTCTATGTAATTTCTTTAATTTTATTTATTTATTACGAGATCATGAAATTTGATAGCACGCGATTTTGAGGGCTGGAGTTCCCCGAATGTTCCATCGAAAAATGTTATGCATTAAATAGCGTGTGTCAGCAGTTTTCCAGAAAAAGTAGAATAACTCTTAAATGGGAGCCTAGATCATAAATCCGAGGAAAATGCAGCATTCATAATGGCAGTTTTACGTTAAGAGTAACTTACGTTTAGTTGGTGCATGCCTCCTGTGAGACAACCCGAAAATGGAATAATCGTGAGAAAAATAATTATATAAAAATTATTTATTTTTCAAATGCTTATAACTCAAAAACGGTGACTTAGATAAAAATTTTGATACCACCACTAAACTTCTGAGGGTATTCGTTCATTAGGAAGATCCTAACATAGGCCGAAACGGGACAGCCGTGAAACTAAGTTTTTTTCCAAAAATAAAATAATTATGTAATAATTATTTTATTGTATAATCATTATTACTCCTAAACGGTAACTCAGATTGGAAATATGAGAGTACTTTTTATCTTCTGAGGTATTTTTCCCATTAGGTAGAGCCTAACCTCAACCAGTGTAGGTCGAGTGTGATTTTTAATAATTTTTTATGTTATTTTAATGGTATGTTCAGTAAACATGCAAGTGGTTTTTTCTATATTTTGAAATTGTGCCCTAATTAAATATATGAGGGAATTAATGAATAAGTATCGTCAAGACTCACTGAAGAGAATATTATCTTCGATTAGTAAAAGTCAGAAGAAAAAAGAAAATTTTTGGACTTTCGGAATAAAAAATAATAAAATAACTATAAGTTATTTTATAAATTTTCCTTCCACCAGTGAGCAGTTGTTGGCAAAACTATTGTATAATGACATTGAATAAATGAGAGTTATTTAATTACACATACCTTTAGATGTTTAACTGCAATGTTTGTGATTTAAGGGTTCATTAATTGTGGTTCATTAATAAACCACTTTAATGAACGAAACATGATATTTTTTTCTTTTACTTAATACAATCATTGGCACGGGTTTTGGGAACCCATGGGAGGAATCTTGATGATGTTCGTGTGATGTCTTCCTCAAATGAAGAATAGAGATTAGACGACATGACAGAGGGTTTGATCTGGTGATCGACGAATGCTGATAAACAGCTTCAGATTTGGACCCTTCTTCCTTATCCACACCATCTTGAAATGAGTTCAAGGTAGGGGGTTTACATACATTGATGATCCCACTCTCTCTGTTCTTCGAAAATACAAAAAACACTGACTAACTGACTAACAGGTTGATTTGTGTCTTTTCTTTTAATGTGGGTGGTTTTTTTGGGGTCTTAAATTGGTAATTGTTCTTAATTTTTTATTATAGATATCACCCCAAGTTAGAACACTAATGTTGAGGGTGCGAGCCAATACAAAGAATGTTCATACCCCTCCACTATTCTTGGTTTATAATCACTTCTTGTGTGCGACTGGGAAACCTGGAGGTAGGGTGTTACCGAGAGCTTCGTAGTAAATTCGGCAACCCGGGAGGGCCATAGGTGTAGACGGGGAGAAGAAAGGACTACCAGAACAACTCCGATGACGCGAAAAGGCAACCGTCTTCGTAGTAGCAGTGGCTGGACGAGCTGGCCACGTGGAGGTGGGGCACCCACAGGTGCCGCCGTGGCAGGAGTCGCGACCAGCTGTGTCGTGGTTGTGGAAGAGCGCAACCTCAACTCGCCATGCAGAGAGGGAGGAGCAGCCCGCTTGGTCCGCTCGGCTCGACAAAACAGATGGACAAAACGGCTGGCTGAAGCTACCATTTAGAAAGCGGGGGAGATGACCGCTAACACTGCCAGCTGGTCAACCCATACGCTTCGCGTCCGGTCGTGCGCTAGGACCTTCCTGGCAGTCCGAACCCACCAGTCTGGCCAAACACGGAGGCCGAGCTAGACCCACATTTTTCCCCAGACCAGCCAACCAAGACGGGTCCACCAGTCATACCGTACCCGCTAGTCAGGCTGGACCTAGGGTCCCAATGGGTTGTCTAGGCCAAACCCCTACCATACCCCAACCCGACCAGCCCTATTTCACTAAAAAGGGTGTATCTCACATATCGGGCATCTGATTGATGTAATGTTAGTGGCATGAGGACCCTTGTGATGGAGGTGTTCTTTTGAGACACTCTACTTGGTTTTTAAAAAACATTAGGGTATGTTATAGTTGGATCAAACTATAATTCAATCGTACCATTGATTCTAAAATGCCTATAACTTACAGACCTAATGTTCAATTGATGCACCGTTTGTTTCCTTGGAACCCTTATGACATGACAGTCCTTTGGGTTACTTCTTTGTTGGACTTTGTGGAATTAAGGTATTATTGAAGCTTGAGGAGAAGAATCTATGGACCTTAAGTGCACCAAGTGCGGGAATCCTATGGTTGGTTGTGACATGATGAAGGAATAACAATCTTCTGTCGGTCACCATGCAGCGATCCTCTTTGAGTCAGAACCTAGCGATCCTTTGTGGGTTTGTACGTATACTTCCTCTGTGGGTCATCACTTATAGATCCTCTATGGGTCATCACGTAGCGATCCTTTTTGGTTCAAAACTTAGTGATCCTCCATGGGAAATAACATAGTGATCCTCCACGGGTCAACACCTAGCGATCCTTTGTGGGTCCGCACCAAGCAATACTATGTGGGTCAACACCTATAGAAATTTTACAGTCCATCAAAAAAGCCTCTCGAGAGATTAATATGATCTTCATTTATGACTAATAATCTTTATTCAGGTTCTTTAAGTTATATACCAAGTGTGAGGTGTGTCTTTTACTTTGTGCTATGTGGTTAAGGTCTTGTTTAGTGGTTTTACCTATGTGGTATTTATCATTTTGCTTTTTTCATGTGTGGATAACAGAGAGAACTTATGGGGTCTCGAGCTCCCTACTGTGTATTTTTATACTGACCCCTACATGGGTTATTCCCACATGTGTTGTGGCTGGTGTAGACGTTCAAAGTTTTGATAGAGGTGCTCAGGGTGATAGGACAGATAGACACCACGATAGTGAACTTGGTGGCCTAGGGCTAGGTGGGGCCTAGTAGGACTGGCTGGGTAGGAAATACTACTTTAGCATTCTGTAGCATCACTACTCTCATGATTAGGTGGTATTTTCCATTGATAACCATCAGAGTTTCTTTTGTACTTTACTGTTTTTAGTTCCTTGTTGGGTTTGTATTCTGGCCCACTTACTTTCACTTATACTTGCATTTAACCTTGTTTAAGTGGTATACTTCTTTACCCCTATTAGTGTGTTTTGATGTGGTGAGACGTGTGTTTGTGTGTATAGGTTTAAAGGTAATTACTTCCAATTTTTGGGGTTTTCCTTTCCAGAGCTAGTCACCAGCCCCTAGCCTATGGAAGGCGGGCTTCGGGTAGTCATGGCACATGCCCTGGGGGACAGATCATGAAAAACACATTTGGAAAATGATTAAAATATTATTTTAATACGTTCATTAATAAATTAAAGCGTGGTTTAAAATTTCATTAAACATATATATTTTTATATTATTGAAATACTTGAAACCAATTAAAGAACATAGACATGGTTTAAAAATTGAATATAAACATTAAAACATATTAAATAAGGTTCTCATGATAAAATCCCCTATGACATGATAACTTTGGAACCAATAAAACATTATAGGAAACTAATTTCAATAGATTTGTTAACACGTTATTTTTTAGATAATAATGAAAAATACATCCCTAATGATGTTTATAAAACAAATAAAATAAACAATGTAGTGAAAATAAATTAAATCTTAAAGTAAATAAAGTAGAGATTATAAATTACTTACCTTAAATATCATCTAGAATGATACATTATTTTAATAAAAAATACAATATTATTTTTTAATTTAATTTAATATAAACCCATTTAATTTTAATTCCACTATAATTATCCCTTTTATGTCCTTTATAACCTTGTTTTATTTAATTACTTAATCAATTTAGTTTGTGTTGGACGTCTTCAAGGCATTCAATTCCTAATCCCAAAAGACATTTGATTGGATGGCCATAGTAAACTAGGTCATTATTAATTTATATCCAAAATATTAATCATGAAATTATAATACTTTTTATTCCTTAATTCAAATTTATTACCATCATTGAAACTAGTACATTTAAAATGAATCACAACTCATCATAGAAGTGTTATTCTAACTGTATTCACGTACAATGGTATCATTTTTTAGTTGATAGATATGTAATAAAATTGAAGTTATATTATCTTTATAAATTTTTTTATTAAATTAAAATCCTATATATTAGTTTACTTTATCATAATTACAATCAATTTGAAGTGGTAATGAAAAAAAATGTATCTCTTCATGGAGATGGTAATCGACACGTATGAATTAGTAATGTTTTAATTTCATGTAGGATTGAAAATAAGATAAAAAGGTTTTTAACAATTACAAAATAACTGATCAGATTTAGAAGATATTGATATTATTATATTATCAGGATGGGGATATATTTAAAGGATCAATAATATGAAATAAAAATAAATAACTCAGTGAAGAGTTAAACATTCTTCTTTAAAAAACCTCATTTAAATTGACTTTAATGACATTGGAAATGGGTATTATTGTCATAATAATAAACTAGAAGTATGAGAATGAATTTTTATATAGGTATTTTGGATTATGTTTGAGAGGAAAAATAAATTTATTTCAATTATAAACAGTTTATATGAGTCCCTTTTTATAGGAAAAATCATTTTCATTTTCATAAACATATAGTCTTTAAGGGTCAATAATTTAATTATAAAATACAATATAGAATCAAAATGGTTAAATTATGACATTATGGATCATATAAAAAATACATTATTTATATAATTTTTGGTACTTTCAAATCAATTAATAAAATACTTTTCATCATAAAATACATGTAAATCCATTTTCATTTTAAACATATTATTTTGACTTTAAAAATATCATGATAGCCTCCGATTTCAAATTTAATATATTATATTATCCTTTATACTTTATAAAACACTATAAATTTCTGGAGTATCTAAAATCATCAAAATATTATTGTTTTTTATTATTTTTAAATCATTTATTAATTTTATTCTATTTTTTTAAATGTTACGCTGTCACGAAATAATTTTTTTTGACATTTATTCCAATTATAAATATTAAAAAATAAAGTAATAACATAATAATAATTTATTTAAAATAATTATTTTAACTAACATGGTTTTAAGATCCATTATTATTATTATTATTTAGGTCTATAAATTTAAAGAGCATTCATCTACTATTACAAAAAGATTGAAACATGATTAGAGAATTTGCCTTACAAGATATTGACCAAACTAAATAAACTTTATTCAATCATTTTTATGACAATGAAAAAACAATAAAACCAAGTACTTCACTCCATGATTTATTACACACCATGGATCTTTAAAATCCACTAAAAGATTAAAAAACAATATTGTATAATTTTTATAAAGGAATAAAATCTTCATGAATTGGAAATCTTCATGGTCATATTCAAGCTTGAGGATTGCCAATATCTAATCACAAACTATTAAAATTAATATCACCCTGAAATGGAAAAGAATAATGAAAAATATGAAAGAAATAACTATGCCTCATGAAGTGAGAGTGGAAGGAACAAGTGATTTAGTATGTCTATATAATTGAATGAAATATGTCCATTGAAAATATGGTCATTGAAAATATGGTCACTGAAAGTACGGTTGTTACAATTATGTTCATTTGTTTTATTTTATATACATATACTAAATTTGATTATTTTTAAGTGGTAAATTAAAAATAATATAGGACACAATGAAATTAAAATATTATATTAAAATATTATATATATATATATATGTTACATATAAATATTACTATTTTTTTAATTTTTATTACTAAAATATTATATATTTTATCTATAAAATTTAATTTAATTTTTAATTTCAATGGAGTATTAAAAATTAAAATTTTAATATGAATAATTAATTAGTGGTATTTTTATGCTTATTTAGTATAAATGTAATATTTAATTTCCTAAAACAATGATACTATGTATTGTATAGTTCTTACTAATAAATAAAATTGAAATATTTAAAAATTATTTTATATTTACTAATATTTTTACATCACCTAAATTAAAAGTTGATATGAAATAATATTAAGGAGACATAATATTTAAAAATGTTATTTTCTTATAAAAACAATTTTATTTATAATTTATTTTTTATATTTTAAAGATAAATATTAAAATTTAGTAATTTTTATTTTACTAAATAAAATTAAATTTTAAATAAGTTATTGAAATATGATCCTAAGATAATTTTTTTAGAATTTTATTAAATAATCGATTATTATGAGAATAGTAAAAATATCGACATCTTATAAAAACTATTACTTTTATAAAATAAATATGACTTAAAAGATTATGAAAAACACTTTATATAAAAATACATAATTAAAAACTTTTATAAGTCATTTAAATATACTATGTTGAATTTATAAAACACATGTTTATATTTTTTGAAACTCAAGCAATATTTCACACCAAAAACTGCTTTTTGGTTCTTATAATAAAAATTTTATTTCATAAATATCAAATATTAAATTTAAATTATGATTTTTTTACTTTAGTTCAATGTTTCAGTATTTTATATCATGTCTAATTTCATTTGTTAATCATAAAAGAAGAATTACTGATATTATTATTAATTATCGTGCTAATGGTAAACCTGTTTTATAATGAATTATTTTACTAATATTGTGTAATTTTTTATTTAATTAATCAAATTTATATAATTAAAATTGTGAATATAATATTATTTTTAAACCTATATTTTTTTATATTGTATCACCCCCTATTTTGGGTACATGACAATTTATTCATGTATATTATGGAAATATAATGTTTGGGTTGAATTTCAGGAGGTTAAGAGGAGTATTATAATGTTTTGGGGTATTTTTATAGGTTCACATTTTGAACACAGTTTGTAGAAACCATTAAGCACCTCATAAGAAATTGTTCAATTGAAATAGTCGGCACTGGGTAGGTGTACAGTTTGGCATGTGGTTTGGACAAACTATAAGGCCACTAAAGAGAAACTGTGTAAGGATTCATAGAAGAGTTTAACATGGTTGGTACATTGTTTTTCTATCCGTTATTGAAAACCAATCATGGGGTTTTTATATGTAATACCTCATTCATGGTTAAGGATGAGTTTTCCCAACCATTCGCCATTAAAAATTAGGTTTGTATTGTGTTAATAAAATCATTTTACCCCTTCAGCCTCATATTATTCCTTTAAAGGTGTCCTAACACAAATTCCTCAGCATCCCTAGCCTATAGAGACCATTCCTCTATATCCGTGAATGACTATGAGGGTAATATAAGTGCTTTTGAGGCTGGATTCATCGGTAAGTGATCATTTATTGTTTTTTTCATAGATTTATTCTTATTCCTTCACTTAGAATCATTACATTAATCATTAGGGCATATATCCATGTTTTCATAGGCTAATCATACCAATATTAGATTTTTTTAGTGATAAGGAACACTATCTAAGAGTGTTTTTAATAGTTATAAGGTGTATTTTTTTTCATTTTTTGTCTCATTCTTTGGTTTTGTAAACATTTGAGAGGCATGTTCCTTCACTCTCAACTACTCAAATTTAGATCATGAATTCCCAATTTAAAATTGATTGAATTGAATTCTTCAAACTTATGTGTTATTCTAGGTGCAAAACTACTTTAGTGATGGGGTTTTTTAAAAATGAAATCGGTTGGTTTTTTAGAAAATGATATGTTTAATGATTAGAAAACATTGATTTTAAATTATGACATTCTTTTGATTCTTAAAAAATATTTTGGATATTTTTTCAATAAAATATTTTTTTTATTAAAATAACTTGGCATATGTTTTGGCATAGATGTTTAGCATGTGTTAATGTGAATTTGGGTAATATAAGGGTGTGTTGTTTCCCCTATCAAATTAATGGGATAGAAAAGGTCAATAATTGTCCCCCATCAAACTTCTTCACCAAGTGATGTCTTGGTGAATATATTACTCACAACTCATGAGTATATGGAGGTCCCTGGTTGACATGCATGTGTGGATGTTTTTTCTTATGTAGATGTGTGGAAATGAATGGGTATTCCAAAATGATATTTTAGAAATGGTTTTAAAGAATTTTTTGGTTTCTCTCCTTATAAAACTTTTAGGACTTGAAAAATTTGTTTGTTTTGAAAATTGATTGGATTTTATATAAATTTATATAAATTTTTTTAACACTTTTATAGAAATATGATAACACGTTCTCTCATAGTGGAATTAGGTGGGAAGTCAATTATGAAATCCTACTTAGTTTTATACTCAACCCTTGTTTGGGAACTTTGGTGTATTTGCAGATGTTATATATTGATAGATAGGTAAATAAATATTGTTATTTTTTTAGTAATTCATCATGATACTATTATAGTGGTATATTATGTTAGATATTGGAGCATGTTAGGATATTCTAAGTTACTTATTTTGTGTATTTGGATTCTTTGATCATTTTTGGTCCAGTTTCTTCTTTGTACTCTGATATAGTATGGGCTAGTTTGTCAGATTGGGTATATAGTTGAGTTTTATCACATTATAATCATGCATTATATATTGTTTTTTTTTGTTATCTTTTTTCGTTATTTTATATTCAAATGGAAAATATTATACTAATGATATATTAATAACTTATCATTTATATAAATCCATGGAGTGATGGTAAAATCACTTATGTTTTAATAAAACCTATTTTCTTTTCCTAAGGCACTGGTTGAGGGGAAGGGTTTTATATATAGTATTTTTTTGTATGTTCCTAGTGCTAAAATACATTAATTTTTAGTCCTTTACTTAGGATAGTAGTATGGAGTGGGAACATAGGAACATGAAATGTAGAGCGTAAGGATACATAGCTCACCAATTTATTCCAAAACATCATGTTACTAGGGAGCTTGGGTACCGAGGGTTTTGAGACACTCTTATGAGTTGTAACATCATTATTATAGGATCATCCGATGAGATAAGAATGATATTAATTTATAGAAATGAATTCCCACTTGCAGTGAATATTTAATTTTAAGTAATGAGTAAATGTTAGGGGAAAAAATGTTTATTTTAAAAAATTGTTGAAAATGGTGTGATTTTCAAAAAAATTGGAGGAATTTTCAAAAATGGTTTGAAAAATTAAATTGTTGTATTTTTTTAAACATTGTTGTGATATGTTTGAAGTGTTAATTTTTAAACTCCTTAGAAATTATTTTCTAGATATTGAAACTAAATAGTTTTTTATTTTGGTTATATATAATAGAAATTGTTAGGCATAGAAGAAACTAACCACAAGAGTCTATTAGGAATGTAGTTTCACATAGACAACAAGTAAGCCAACCATAAGTCCAATGTATTATCTAGGTATTCTAGGTCTTTGATAGAGGGAATGGATAGGATAAACTAGGTAAAGTGGATCATTCCGTTTAGTTACAAAGGTTGAATCCACCTATATTTTTAGGGAATTTAGAATTAGAAAAATATGGGGTGTGGATGAATATGATGAGCTGAATCATTCATTCATTAGGCGCACCCACTGAGCTTAAATTCAAGTTAACAATGTACATATTGGAGTATTTATAATTCCATTTTTGGGATTTACTTAATCAATATAAATTATACAAAGTAATTTAATATAAGGATTTGGAATAATTGTTCAATATGAAATTCAATCCATATTTGATCAGGATTTTTAGAATGGAATATTTATTCATATAGAAGTAGGAGAATATCTTAATGAAAGATTACACAGATAAGTTCATGAAATTGGTCCACATTAAACCTAATGTTTTGGGAAATGAATCCTTGACAGAACATATTTTTTAATCAGGTTTAGGGGAATATATTCACTCAAATATTTCAATGCCTTGTATAGAGGATTACATAGAGTTATTCAATTGATAAATATTAGAATAATGGGATGTCTGAGGAAATATAGGTGGTGGAATCATGTTGATACTTGTGATAAATGGTGGGGACACTAATTCTAGGAATACGTAGAAGATAGAAAGATGCTTCCAAGGTAGTGGTGTGACTTAGAACTAGGCTGTGGGATAGGTGAATCTTAAAATTAAACCTAGGAGTAATCTAATATGTCGTAAATTTGGTTATTGTGATCACATGAAGTGATATTTTATAGCACCACATAGATAATGTCACATTTACAACGAGATGGGACATCTTCAGTACTATTATAATAGTTCTTCATAGTTAGATTCTAGATACAAATATCCTATTTTTAGACATAGTATCCTTTTATGATATGTGTGAAATAGAATATCTCTCTTCAACAGAATCATAGAATCCATGGATATTCTGGGAATACCAGGAATCCTCATGTAGTTCAATATCAACAGCTTATTATAGGGAAAACATTGGCATGTAAGCAATTGTATAAAGACAAGTGAGTGATCATGGTAATCAATATGGACCTTCAATGGTGGGTCGTATGATTGTTTTTAATTTTACCCATATACAGGCTTTGTTTGATATTAGTTCATCCCATTTGTTTATTTTTTCTTTCTCTATTGATATTCTAGGTTTTCATGTTGAGAAGATGCATAGAGTTTTGAAACATCGAACTCCTCTTCGTCAAAGTGAATTTTGTGCATTTATGTGAAAATCATGTTCAATAAAAAACAATGGGCCTATATTGATTTGGTATTTTCCTATTCTTGATATGGATATATATGAAATAATCACAGGTAATAATTTATCAACAATTTTGAAAGATCACATCGACTGTTATACCAGAAGGGTAAGTTTTAAAACTGAAGATGACAAATAAAATATATTTAGAGGATATAAAAATGTAAATGAAAGTGGAGTGGGATTTTTGGGACCAGAAGATGGAAGTATCTCATTCCAGATGGTAGTATTGACCATATCGTTGATGGATGTTATTGAGAATAGTGTTTTTCAACAATTTTTTTATTAAGTACCTGATGTTTTGCTGATAATTTCTCTGGGTTTCCACCTAAAAAATGTGTTGGTTTTCGATTTATAACTTACTAGGGACTAGAAATATCTCAATTATGTATTATATGATTGAAACAATTGAATTAAAGAAATTTAATGTCTAGTTTGATGATTTTTGGAATCAAAGTGTTTATTCGGCCTGGTACATCTCTATAGATAACACCAGTCTTGTTTGTGGAAATAGAGAATTGAGGTTTTTTTTCATTCCATGAATTATAATATGATCAATAGGGTTATGATAAATAATTGGTATCCTCTTCCACACATTGATAACCTATTTTATCAATTTATATGACCAAAGTGGTTCTCTAAAATTATATTACATTCAAGATATCACCTATTATATTTTTAGAATGCGGATATTTTGAATATAACTTTGAGGAGTATTTGTGACCATTATAAGTATGTGGTTATGACTTTTTGTATTATGAGTGCACCAATTTTTTATAGAATTGATAAATTATATATTTCAAAGGTAATATGATTATTTTGTTAATTTTTTTCTGATGAAATGCTTTTGTATTAAATGTAAATGGTGGAGAACGAGAAACACTAGGAAGTAGTGTTTAATATCTTGTGGGTTCCTCATCCCTATGCCAAACATTCGATGTGGGATTTTTTGATATAATAAGTTAGTTTCCTCGGTAATTTAATCTATAAAAATATTTTTTGGTGGATCTAGATAATATATAAGTTATCATCCCTTTGCAAAAAGCAAATAATGTTTTCTTGAAATATTGTTTCCTTGTCATGGATAGATATTATCGACATTTAACTCATGAATTTTAATAACTAGCTTCACTAATTGTAGATTTTAAAAGGAAAAATGTTCCCTTCCAATAGAACAATGAATGATAGAAGTATTTTCAAGAGCTTAAAGTAGGAATCACAATAGTAACAATCTAGAAATTTTTAGAATCATGACAAGGTTATGTGCTATATTTTGATGCTTCATTTTATGGGTGGGGTTTTTTCTCAAGTAGGGAGATCATGTTGTTGCTTATTGTTCATAATAGTTATAGTTTCTTGGTAATAATGACTGAACAACCAATTTTTAATTAGTTATAGCAGTGCATGTTTTGAATACATAGTGTCATTACCTCTTTGGTGAGAAATTTGTGGTGTTTATGAATCATAAGAGTTTAGAACGCATTTTTTCATAAAGGGATTTGAATTTGAGAAAAAGAATATAGATGAATTACCTTCAAATATTGAACATAAAATTTAAGTATATACTAGATAAATGAAATATAGTGGTGGGTGCATTAATAAGGATTTTATATAGTCAATTCGCAAAAGAAACAATGGATCAGTGGTAGATGTTGTCGGTGATAACTGACATGATCATTGATTGTGAAGAATGAGGTCATGTTGAGTTTTTCTTCATGGATTATTTTGTTCCTAATTTCATTGAGATAGTTAAATAGAAATAGACATTTAATTATGAATTTAAGGCTATAAGGTCAAAACTAAATTGTTAGGGATACTATTTATGGATGGAATCTTGTCATAGGATTAGTGTTGTGTTTTCGAGATTATATGGTCATCCCAAGGGAATTTTGTATCAACTTCTTCATTATTACAGCCATTAAAGACGGGATATTCATCTTGGGATATATATGATGTATAATTAATTGAAAAAAAAATTTATCGGTTGGAATAAAAAGAAAATGGGAAAATATTATTATGATATGACTCACATGTCTACATGTTATTGATGATAAACAATGAATAGCGGGTATACGAATTAATTATCAATTCCTCAGTGGAAATGGGAGGGGATAACTACGGATTTTATAATAGTTATAACAAAGACAATTTAGAAACATGATTCTATTTTGTTTGAGAGTATATCATCTCATAAATTTCTCCCATTTCATTCATACTCATGAATCTCATTCAATGAAATACTTATAAAAAATCCGTATCTGAGAAGTGGAAAACAAGAATGGAGTACTAGTTTTGATAGTATTATACTTATATCTAAGGTTTATATCTCATTTTTTGAAATCATTATAGAAATACCTTGGGACATAGTTGATTATGAGTAAATTGTACAATCCTCAAATATATTGAAAATCCTAAAAAATTATACAAGAATTGGAAGATATAATTCCATCTTAGGTAATGCGTTTTAGTGTATCATGGTAGGTTCACATACCAATAGTGGATTTATTATATAACAACAATTATAGTCACTTAATAAAAATGGATCTATTTGAATAATTTTATGGAAATACTAGTATATCTACACTTTTTGAATGGAAACATATGATTCTTTATTGGATGGACTAAGCCTACTTCAAGAGGCCATAAAAATATTCAATTGATCAGTAAGAGGATGTAGATGAATTATATTTTTTATAAATCATATTTCGATCATCATATATGGTTGTTATAATTTTAGGTGAGTTATTATTTGTTATGGATAATCTATCCATTCCATGGGCATCATTAGTTATGAGATGAGGAAAGAATAACTCCTTGATATATATCCCCTCTTTAGATACTTCTCATATTTGCAGGGGTGGAATCTAAGTCAAATTTTCAACCAAGGTTTAGTTTACTTTATAATGTGTTTCATGTATCTTAATTTAATAAGTATCAATTTGATCCTAACCATGTGATTTTATGGGATAACATTGTCCAAGAGATGGATTATACATTGGTTCATCTATCAGTAAAGAGTGTAGATAGGAAAAAGACCGTTATGTGTGGAAAAATCAACAGTCTAGTATAATTTCTATGGGAATATAGTAAGATTATGGAATAAATGTGGGAATGTTGGAAGAAAATAGTTGAGATATGGATTAAAATATTTCCGGATAATTGTATTTTTTACCTTTCCTTGCAATGAAATACCAATGGTGGGGAGAATGTATCACCCCTATGATTCAAGTATATGTCCCTTTATTCATTTATATTAAGGATATTTAAGGTTTGTGATGATTTTATAGCGGTTCATAAGAGTTTATGAATTTTTTTATTGTTTTTAGTGGTTTACAGTTTTAGAACGGTTAGTAGAAACCATAAAAAACCCTCCTATGAACCCATGTAACTGAAAATGTGGGCACAAGATTGGCGCATGGTTAGGCACATGATTTGGAAAAACCATGTGACCACCCAAGAGAATCTTTGAAAATACGGTAAAATGGATTCATCAAAGTTTTCACAAGATTTTTCTAACCATGCGAGGCAATTTGTGAGGGTTTTTTAGTGGTAGGGGACCATTTATATCTAGATAATTTTTTTCCTCAACATATTCCCTAAACAATAACTCTTAAAAATTAGATCCAGATATTTTGGATTGAATCATTTTTATCCATGAATCCTCTCATTTTAACACAAAATATGTCATGACCCAAATTCCTCTTTATCCCTAGCATTTTAAGACTATTTCTCATTATTAATGATCGATTATATAAAGAGGCTTCCTTCACTGATGGGTGGATTCATCAGTAAGTGATCAGTCATAATTATTTTCCTTAGATTTCTTATTCTTCCCTCTCTTGGAATCAAGGATCTAATCTTTTGTGGGTAAGTCTATATTATGTGATGCCAACAATGAAGAAATATGATTCTAGGGATAGTATCTAATAATATTTAAGGATGTTTTTAAGAGTTTCCAAGTGGTATTTTTGTATTTTTGTGACATTCAATGGGTTTATCTATGTTGGAGTGGAAAGTAAAATCACCCTTAACTCATCTTGCTTAGAACCTAAAATCTTGATTTCATATTTATAGAGTTGATTTAATTCAATTGTGAAATTAATGTGTGATTCTTAGAAGAAAACCTCTTTAGTGATGGTTTTTTGAAATAGTGAGATTGGGTTTTATTATGGAAAGTGATTTTTTTAATGATTATAAATTGGTTATTTTAAAATATGGGTTTTTTATCCATAGAAAAGGTTTATGGAATTTTTTTAAATATAATTATTTTTTCTTCAAATGGATTTTCATGCGTTTTCACATCTATGGTTGGGTATTATCTTATTTATTTGGGATAGATAATGGAGTGAGTTTCCCCGGTAAAAAGAATATGATGAATAAGGGTATGAGGTTTCACCAATCAAAATGGTTCACTAAGAGATGGATTCATGAGAGGATGAATCATTTCCCACAAGTATATGGAGGTACATGGTTGATATGCATGCATGTAAGTGTGTGGTGGGGTTAATGTGTGGAAATTAATGGGAATGATATAATTTAATTTGAGAAATGATATTAAAGGTTTTTTTAGTTTTAATCCTTGGAAGATTATTGTTTTAGAAAAATTTGTTTCTTTGATAAATGGATATGATTTGATATAAATTGAATTAAATTGTTTTGAACGGTTTTATATGAATTTAATTACATGTTCAATCATAGTTATTTGAGTTTGTAAGTCATTGGAGAAATCCTACAAAGTTTTATACTCACCAACTTATTTGGAACTTTAGTGAATTTGAAAATATTTTATATTGAGACATTGGTAAAGGTAATTTATCATAGTTATTTAGTGATGTTTCATGATACTATGGGAATTGATTGTTGTGTTGGATCTCGGAGTGTGGTGGTAGATTATGGTATATGCATTTGGTATCTTTGGAGTTTTTGAGCTTTGAAGGTTTGGTTTTCACTTTTAACATTATTTTTGTGTTTTTATTATAGGATTGGTTAAATTTTTAGTTTTTTTTAAATTATACTCACGAATAGTATATTGGTTGTTTGGTTATGGTTATATATTTTTTATCTTCAATGGTAAAATCATCCCACAATGGTATGTGAAGCCCTTGTAATTTTATACAATCTATTAGTGTCTTGGGGATGTTACCTAAAGCCTTTTAATACCTGATGCCTCTTCCCAATCCAATGGTGAGAGGATGGATGTTTCATAAATTAACACACCTTAAATTGTCTATCAATACACAATAACAGTAAATATTTCATAATGGTTAAAATACTTTTGTCTACGTAAATTTTTTTTACATATTATATATATTTTAATTTAGAAAATGTTTTTATAAAATTTTAAATTCTAATATTATTGAATAGAGATTCAATTTCAGTTCAAAACCTAAAAAATTGGGTAATTTTTGATACCTGATTTTTTAAAATAAATATAAATTAATAATCTTTAAATCTATTTATAGTGGGAAAATTCAAAATGTTAAAATTTAAAAACCTCTGGAAAATGAAATGAAACATGATTAAAATAGTTGTGTAACTTTTTGTATGATAATTAATATACCCAAAAAACACCCCACACTCAATTATTATAACATTTTAGATTCTTTTACTAATTAATATTGTATTGATTTCCTGGAAGTGTAAAGGGTATTCACAAAAGCACCATTTTCTTCACTTATAGGTGTGGATCAATAATAACCCTATATGGTTACACATACCATGAAAACATTCCATTATAATCTAAAGAAAATAATTCAACTATAATCAGTTTTATCCTTAATAACCTATGCTATATAATTTATTATAAGGCCTTCACTTCCAAGTAAATATCTAAGAGAATATCACGTCTCAAATGTAAGTATCACCTTCTCTGTATCTTTCTCTCCATTATATTCCTATTATAAATATCTTATATCAATAAAAATATAATTAAATAAGTATCATTATTAAATTTATATATTATTATATTAATTTAAAATTCAATATTTTGTGTACTCTAGCATTTAATAAAAATAAAAACATTGTTAGTGTGTTGTGCGGACAATTTCCTCCACAAAACTGCATTGTTTATTTTTCTATACCATCATTCATAAATATATAATTTATTAATAAATATGATATCTTTAATATACATATGATTATGATATTTCAAATTACCATAAAATTTACTAACCTCTCATTCATTAATAAATGAAAAAAACATGTGTAAATGCGTACTATCTCCTACGAGAGAAATGAGTTTCATTTATCATCATCACCCATCACAGATGTTTTTAAAATTTTATTTATCATATAAAAAAAATTAAAATATTAATATTAATATTAAATATATGATGAATTTATTTTTTAATGCATTATACCTTGATAAATATATATACAGATTTACAGAATAGTTGATCAAATATCCTCAAGTACTTGAAATTGGAAAGATAACTGTATAAAAAATAAATAATATATGACAATAAATATTCCATATTAAATTTAATAAAGAATTATAGGGCTTCTAATAATATGTATAATAATATTAATTTTATTATTTTGGGAATTAGGAATGTGAAAAGAATGAATCAAGAATAATGTTAGGCTTTGATCTAAAAATTTACTTCTTTAGGGCATATTTTCATTTATTAACCTAATTAAATTTAAATTATCTGTATACTTATAATTGAAAATATAATATCATTAATTATGTTTATCTATTGTATTTAAAATTTTCATTCAATATTTCTCTATTTCAGTGTGTTTTATTATAATGTTCCTTACAGTGTAATGGTTTCTTCAAGACAAACTATCATCGAGGAGTCATTTTAACTTATAGAATAATAATCATTTCCATGAAGTATATACATACCCCATGAATTATAATGTCATAATTTTTTTGATCATAGAAAGATTACTTCCATTCATTCTCACCCTTTCTATGGGATAAGATATATGTACCCCCTAAAATATAAGGGTATTTTAAAACTCAATATGATTTCATTACTTATAATGTTTCTCCTTGATTTTAATCAATAATTTCATATGGTATAAATTATTTATATTGTTTGAATATAACATTGATTAAAAACCACTTCAAATATATGTTCTAATCCCTTTTTAAAATGAAAATATGTTAAAAATATTCATATCCATTTAAATAATTGGTTCCCCTCAATATCCATAATATCCCTTCCCACCAATGTTCCAATTTTTAATTAGAAAACTAATTAATTTATATCTCATATGAAATTCAAATTTTTCATCTACTATTTTAAATAAAAAGTATTATTTTTATTTTCTTGATAGGGGATTTAAAAAAAAGCGGTCTTATAATATAAAAACGGATCTTCTAGACACCTATTTCACTTCCCAGTTATGCATTCTAATTATTTTTCATTATTTTATGAAATTTTTATATCATGTACCTATTGTATATATATATATATATATATTACATATATACCTATTAAAATGGAATTCTTATTGTTTTTTTTACATGTTTGTAGTTCCCTTTGAATTTCCCACTTTTAAGTAAACTCAGTTTAAGGGAAAAATCCTATTTCTTATCTCACGTTTAAAATCACCCCCATAAATTGTTTGTCCTCCATGAATGTATACCAAAAACCTCATTATTTTATGGATGAATATATTGGTGTAATTATTTATTTACAGTAAACAATATGGGTTTTTTTCTTTATAATGATTCTTTAATTACTTGACAATGCATCACCTAAGTGGTTTTTTATTCATTCTTCACCAAAACCCCTCTCATGAATTTTAGACAATGGATCCCCATATTTTAGAAAAATGATCATTCTAAAATTATAAAAAATTAAAAAAATTATTCCAAACATTTATTATAAATTCCTATTATTTAGCTTTCAATTTTTCCATGAATTATAATTAGGATACTGGCATCCTTCTCATGTGTTTGATCATGATGATGATTTATTTATGGTTTATTTACCTAATGTGGTAGAAATATGTATGATTTTTATTGGTTTTGTGATTTAAACCAGAATTATATATCCTTAACATTAATTTTTCAATTCATTATATCTCGTTATTTTTTAAGTGATTAAAGAGTGAACCTAATCCACCTTGGGACATTTTCAAATTCTCGAGGGATGAATTTGGAGTGACCCCTGACTTATGTTTATGGTACCCTATATTATATTTTTACAATATGTTTCTCAAGAAATGATCATTTGATAAAACTTACTTCCTAAATTTATCTTTACCGATTATAATTCTCTTTATGATATTATATTTTTCCTTTTAACTGTCGTGTTATGATTTTTTTCCATTTTTATACCCTTACTAAGACTTTAAATCACTATTTTTTATGTATTTACTACCAGATATATTACGAAATTTTAGAAGATCATTGGGTTCTAGGAGTTGTATGTGGTGTTTTGAAAAAATATGACGTTATTATTTTTATTATGATCTCTTTGTATATCAAATTTTTTAAATAAACTATACCTCTAGATAATTGGCATGTATTTTTGGGGAATTGTGTTATAAATCATGAAATAATGTTTGATGAACACTTAGCTCAATAATGTTGGTATCAGAGAATGCTCTAACTATTTTTTTATATTATGATGAAATAACATTAGTGAAAACCCTCTAGATAATTCTAATAGATAATACTATGAAAAGGATAAATCCTTAATATTTTAGTAAGTTAGAGATTATGTGATTTTATAATAAATATATCCATGTGTAGGTAATTGAATGTGATTCTGGATATAGAACATAATCACCTTAGGGTATTCAAAAAAAAATGGGTTGTTGAGAACATTCAAGATAATAACTATAGTGCACGATTAGTGGGCCTATGACTTCACATCTAGATAGAGACTCTTATGGGATATTTTTTGGTTGACTATATACATTTTAAATAAAACTATAAAGGATTTCATTTTTAGTTACTCTAATGGACTATATTGAGAAGTATAATACATTCAAACATAAAATATCCACAGATAAACCATGATTACTATAGATTATAAAAAAAACTACATGCAAATGTGATGATGAAAAAAGGAAATAAAAATTTAAGTTTTAATACCTTTAATGTTATTGATTGTGATAATTTCCCTCTAATGTTAAATGTTTATCACTCATGTTAACCATTTTAATTTTAGCGATGGATGGGAATAGAAATAAGGGAGTTAATCTTGTTGTGAGGTTCAATGAGATGATTACCTCAATTATAAACCAATTATAACTGGAGATAGAATAAGATATATTGATATTATACATAAATAACTATAATGAATCAAGATTACCAATGTATCCATATTTGAAAATGTGAGTTCTAAAAGAAGAGAATGATAGAGGCACGTGAAAATAATGAAAATAAATATATTAAAGGAAATAAGACTCAATTTCAGTAATGAATATAATATTTCAAGTATCAATGATGTAATTTCCTCAAGTTCATGGAAAATACATTACTCGCAGAAGAGTGGTCATCGATCATTCTATCTTCTATAAAAATACAGATTGTTTGGTTACTATGATGGGAATAGAATGAGTGCATCCAAAAGCACTACTGATGGTATAATGTCTTAAGTGTGTAAAACAAGGGAATTATTCAAATCGATTACCTAATCTAAATTTAATATAACTTGTTTCTAAAAATACACAATGTTTTATAATGAATACAACACACAACATCAAACTTAACCAAACCATGATAAAATATTATTTAAATGTGAAAATTATAACCTGATTGTAGAATATGAAATCATTAATAGTATTAAAAGAATTATGAAATATATATAAATAACCTATATAAAACAAATTTATTGATTAATATTCAGAAAAAAGTACTAAATTTTTAGTATATCCATTTTATTCTAAAAAATACGTTTTTTTAAAATGGTTTTTTTCTTGTGAGAGAATAATATAATTAATTTTTGGATTTTTTAGAAATTACATTTGATAATATGGATATAAATTTGAAAATCAAAATTTAAAATTTTTCTTGGATAGAGTTTTTGAGAAAATTCTATCAAGTTTGATTTTTCAATGAATAATGAAAAAACAGCTTTTATTGAAAACTATATTTTCGTATCAAGAATTTATAATGCGAATTTTTTTTAAATGATTTAATAGTAAAGTTATAAATATTATATTGTGAATAATACAATAAATTTCATTTGAATAAATTTTAATTTTTTAAAATTTCATCTTAAATAAAATTATACTTAAAACCCCATTTTTTTAGAAACCTTTTTCTCATTGTGGTTTTCATTTTTTTTCTTCATTTAATTTTTTTCCACTTCTTGAAATTAAATAATGAAAAATATTAAAAATTTGGAATGATGTTGTTCAATTTTTGTATTTATGTATTTTTTTTATTTTTGGACATTATGAATAGTAATTGTGTTAAATGTTTTGTCACCTCATTAAAAGGAAAATGGGTAAATCAAGGTTAAAAATGAAATAAGGTTTCAAAATCAAAAAAATAATTTTATTAATTTTTTTTACGAGTCTATATCATTCATATTCATCCTAAATTTTAAAATATGAAATCTTTCCATTTTTTTTAATTTTTACCTTTATACTATTAAATTAAAATTTGATGAAAAATGTCACTTTCCTACTTTTAATAATAATAATAATTTTTACAGGTATGAAAATGATTTATGTTTACTTATAAATGGTTAATTGAGATGTTACTTATTTTTTTTCATGGAATACTTTTTTTAATTTTTTTTATAAAATAAGTATATTAAATGATTTCCAAATACTAATATAGTGCTTGTGAAAATAGTAAAGAAATCAATAAAATAATTATTAAAATTATAAAATTAATATTTTTTGGTGATTTAATGTTTCCCATGAACTTTGAAGATGAATATAGAATATTTTATATTTTAGTAACGTTAATATTTAAATTAAATTGTTTTAATGTTGTTTATAAAATTCAAATTATGTGAATAATTATTAAGATGAAATTAATTGTACATTATGTTAAATATATTTTATTAATTTAGTTTAAAAATATATAAATAGGATAGGTAGGGCAAGAAATGGCCTAAATTTCTTTCCCTTGGAAATTTATTATACAGTATTTACCTAGTAAGTTAAATTATAACCCTTTTATATTAAAAAGGTTATTACCATGACTAATGTTAAAATTGGATAACCAAGGGGTTAACAAAAAATATATGGTTTAATATGATATCTAGAACTGTAAACATGTGATTGGAAGATTATATTAAGACAATATCATCCGTATATTCTAATAAATTTCATTTTTAATCAATTTTACGTAAATTGGTAACAAATTTTATTTTAATATTTCATATGTTTCAAAAATGACATTTATGATATTTTTAAATAAAAAATATATTATTAAATTATTTATAAATAATAAAAATACTAACTTAAACCATGTGAATTTTTATGGTTCAAAATATCATCAATACTCCACTTATGGGTTTTTTTCTTTTATATTATCTTTCTTGAACCCTAATTAATAAATAAAATTGATATCATCATAATTGGAAGAAGCGTTAATAGTGGTTTGGACATAATGATATAGGTAAAAACATAATATAATTCTGTTTAAATTTTATTGTATTAGATTAATTAGACTCATAATCATACTATAATATAATAACATAAATTTTTATCCATTTTAAAATGAAAATTATTTTATATTAATTTAATACTTTTTAAAATTCTATTAATGCCCCTCCCAACACTTATAAAAGGGAACCCCATATCTTCTTCTCTTCACATATAAAAAAGAAATCTTTCAACAATAAATTCCCAAAAATATTTTTATATTTCTCACCATCATTTTATATATATTGTTATTGTTATAATACTATCTTTAAGGTTTTAATTTGTAATTAAAGTGAGGTTTTCAGAAATTAGGTATAACTTTTAAACGAATGTTTTATTTTTATATCTTCATCTACATGCTTTAAATATTATTAAAACGTAATTGAAAAATAAAATTATTATCTTTCATATACTAATATTATATTATGTTAATTTAATACCCTATATCTACATCCACTTAGATCAAATGTGCAACAGAACCATCGTTCATGTGTACAGTGATCTACCTCCTGAGGAACCGATGTAATTCATTTTAAATCATCGCCTATCATGGATGATTATAATAATGAATTAAATGTATATATATTATTAAAAAAATAATTATAATTAAAAGAATTAAAAAATCATCAATTTCATTAACATTCAATACATTGATAAATGATAACATCATTCATGCATATGTGTGGATAACCATTTTCATGAAGTAATATGATGCATTTTTCATCAATGAATCTCATGTATGATATAAAGTAATTATCTAAAGATATAATATAATATTTATGATATAATTATAATTATTTAAATTCAAAATAATACTTACCTTATTTCCATAATGATCCTTTAAAAATGGAACCATTACTCATTCATACATACGACCAATAATCTCTAAGATTGGAACATTGTTTTTATTCATAACCATCATTAATGGTTGATTTTAAAATTATAATTAATGAATAAAAATGATAAATGTTTTATTATTATTATTTTATATAAGATTTAATAACTAACTACTTGACCATGGTCAGCATATTAATGTTTTTTGATGTTATTAACTGAACATCATAAAAATATATGATGTAGAGTTAACTGATAATTTAATTAAATAATTCATTGAAATAAATGCAATAAATGATTTCATATTAAATTTTTTAAAAAATAAAATTTTATTCATAAATTAAATAATTTATTTTTGTTTATTACAAAATAGCTAATGAACATACATGAAAAGTCTAGACTCATGGTAAGGGATTTCATCCATGGGTTTTTTTATTTATAAGTAAGAAAAGTATTAAATATTTTTATAACTCAATTTCCATTTATCATGTTTTTATTCTACTGTGTTGACATCTTTATTCCATGATTATATTTGAATTGATATTTAAATTATTTTATTCTTTATTTCTTGTTACTTTTTTGGGTTTACAATTTCTACAAAAAATATCTCCATTAATGAATACTCAATTTAATGATATTATCTTTAAAAGTGTTATTAATCTCAAATTCTTTTTCTTTGGGACATACATTAATATTATGAATGAATATTCATTTATGAGGTGTATATAAAATACTTTTAATATATTATATCATTAATATAAATATTTTTATGATCTTTAATGTTGTATTTCATTTTATTCATTCGTTGGGCTTATGATTCAAAAGTAACCAAACAAATAAGCGATAAATTCTTCAATACCATTTTAATCGGTATTTATTATGATTGTATTTCCATTGAAAATTTATATGATCCTTATTTGGAAAAAAACTACATTTTCTTCTCCTCTTTCTATTTATTCGATTTTTTTCTGTACCATTTTCATATCATTAGTACTCTAAATGATTGTGAATGTTTTTTAGGAAACCCAATTCTTATTTCCCCTATTTCTTTTACAAAAACATTTTACCACATATCCATGTTTTCTAAAATGTTTTCAAAAATTATTTGAAATATTTTTAAATGATTTCATAAAGTCATTTTACTCATGTTTTACTTCTTACAAAAGAATATAAATAATATTGGCATCATTTTGTAAATAAGGTATATTTTACAATGTGTGTGAACAAATATTGGATTTAACTATTACGAAATGAATGAAATTTTACACCATAATGAAAAATCAAGAACATGAAGCTTTCCTAAAAATTCTCTAGGGTTTTTTTTAAAAATAGTTTTCCCCAAATTTTATTTAAATTTGTTATTTTAAAAAGTGATTTTTTGGTGAAAATGGTATTTTCTGCGAGATTATTTTCCATGACATTTTAATGCTATTTCTATTCAATAGTGAAAACAACCCTTTTATTTTAATAATGTTCCACTATAGAAATATTTTAATAAATTTTATATCTGTAGATATATTATGATGGTTTATTATAAGATATTTTCATGCTACCCATTTCTTTTCCATTTTTTAAGATATAAAAGAATGGTTGTTGTTGTTAAGGGTGTTATATTGAAAAGTGGAATGTTTTTAATGTTTGTTTCATAAATGGTACATGTAAATTATTCATTATGATGAGTGATCTTGAAAAATCTTTTCCTCATATGTGAACCAAATATAACTTATATGAATAGGTTATTCTTATTCAGATTATATGAATAGGTGATCCTGGTATGGCTTACATTATGGGCGATCCTAATACACCTTATAGGATGGGTCAGCCAGATGTAGGTCTCCAATGAATTAGATAATGATTCTTTTCTTTAAAATTAATAATGAGGGAGTTAGCATGGGATATTTTTCCAATTTATTTAACTGGCCTCAATTTATTTACAACATACATTATGTATATAATGTTCCAAGATACCAAAAAAAATTCCTTATGACCATTACAGGTTCGTAATGATTCCATTTATCAATATTGACATCAGGTGTCTCATGATTATTAATCAATGTGACACTTGTCATATTTTATATCGTTATTTCATATCTGATGGATTATGATTCAGTTATTTAAGGGTATTAATTATCTTATATTATGATCAAGTACATTGATTAAGCCATCATACATTTATTCTCATATTATTCTCATTTAAGAAATTAAATTATTAATTATTATGTTTACGTTAACTATGTGTTTGAGATCATGCTTCTTATGTTTTCCATTTCCCCAGATTGTAAAGATTTATTAAAGTATGTTATGAGTTAGAATTTTACTATATATGAATAAAATAAGTGGGACAATATTGTTATTTATTAACCCATTTTTTATGTATCCATGTTTATATATATGTGTTTTTCATAATTCTGTAAAACTGTAAACATTAAAAGTCCTTGGGAATGTATTATTATGAAATTTAATTGATGATAATAAATTTTGAATTGTATAAAATTGTTTTTCATTTATTGGTATCAAGTACATAAATGTAAAGATTATGTTAAGAGAACCTGATCTGGGAGTGTGCATTCATGGCTGTTATATTTAGTATTAAAGTAGGGTTTAGATAAATTTATAGAATATGATATATTCACATGTTGTTGACATAATAGTTATATATTCATTGAGGGATTTGTAAATATAATTTAGCTAATATGTTCAATGAATTAGACACAAATTATAAGGTTTTTAGGGATTCTATTTTAAGATGATTAAGAGTATGTTTGGAAACATTTATAGAAATAAACCCCTTGGTTTTAGTATAATAAAATGTTATTTTGGGAATAATTTTATTATATTGCATGGACAGGTGTTAAAATTTCATGATTACTTTTAGGTTTATGATGATCTCTGATGTTGAGTTAATTATCACAAATCTGGTTAAAAGATTTTTTAAATGTTAGGAATATATGATTTTCCACATAGAATACAATTTGGATTTCAAAGTTATTTGGTCAATATATCATTAAGGTAACTTTTTAATAATTTCACTATTTTATGGAAATTTAATGATTAAGTAAAATAGAAATACTTTTTTATAAAATTAGATTTTATTTTAGGAATAAACATTAACATTACTTTTTGAAATATTTGTGATTTTATCTTAGTTTTGTGTTGATTGGTGTTAATTGTGGAAATAATTATTTCATTTTATATAGTATAATATTTTTGAAAATAATTTTTTTAATTAACATCATGAGTTACTAATTTTGTATGAGATATCTATTAAATTAGTATAACATTAATATTTTATCAAATCCTTTAGTTTTTTTAAACTATGTCAATAAAATTAATTATTATTATTATGATATTTATTTATCGAATGATCTAATTTGAACATGGGGTTTTATTTTTTAGGATTTGGTGATTATACTAATTTTTTATTCATTTGTAAAGTCATTTTACCTTGTGATACCCTTTTGGTTTTGGTTAATGAGTAAATATGATGAATATTTTGTAACCCATTTTTGGAGTTACGTGATCGATTATAAAATTATTTTAGTGATTCAAGGATAAATAATTCATTATCAATAATCGTTGTTTAAAAAAATGATGAGACTGTGGAGGAAATTGGTTAAAGGATGTTATTCCACATGTCATGTTAGTATATTTATTTTTATTATTAGTGTATATGGAAATGGAATTACTCAACTCTAAGAAATGAATCTAGAAATAAAAAAAATTCCAATTAACTTCATTTATGATGAATTAACAGTCTTTTCCACACCTCATTGGTTTATGGTTTTGTGATCGTTAATAATCTCACGACCATTCACGTTCATGTGATCAATGATCTATATCACTCTATAGTGTTATATGAACATTACTTTTCTTTATGTCCATATTTTCACTTCCAACTAACATTCTTAAATTCAGAGTCCTATTATGTGTTATTCTAGATAACCTTCTTATATATTTTTTCGATATTTCAAAATTATGTTTTGGTAGCCCTTTATGTGATATTGGATTTCAGAAAATGTATATTCAAATATCAAACCCTTTATTACCGATATTTAATACAAAAAATGTGGATAAAATTTATTAAAGGTGGGCATGTAATATCCAAACATTTTTAAAGAACACTCTTTGGAAACTTATACAAAACACAGCATTGAGCTTAAAAAACAACAACATATTATTATTTTAATATATTTTTTATAAATTAGTGATTTAATTGGTGGGGGTTAATATTATTAAATACATTATTGAATATATATATATATATATATATAAATGATACACATTAGAAATATTTATTAATTTCATAGTAAATAATAACTCAATTTTTAATAGTCATTTTATACTTCAAAAATATATTTTCTTCAAAAACACTTTTTTATGAGTGATAATTATAATTAATTTATTGAACTTATAGATATTTAATTTTACTAAAATGATTTTTTTTAAATCGTAATTTCAAAATTAACTTAGATGCTGTTTTTTTCAATAAATATTGAAAACACTTATTTTTATTGAAAATTAAATTTTTTTTCAAGAATTTAAAAACTAAAATTTTATTTAAAAATGTGTTCAATGTAAAAATTTTTATATGATATTGTTAATAAAATAATTAATTTTATCGGAATCAATTGTATGTTTTCATTTGGTATAAAACATTTTTATAATAAAAAATCATTTTTTAAAAAAAATTGTTGTATTTAGTGTTATTATTAAATTTTTTTTTAGAAAACTTAATGAAATTGAATATTTAACATTTAATTAAATATTTTTAATAAGGATAGTCAATTTTTTTAAATTGGACACATTTTAAATTTCATCATTATTAATAGTAACTCTGGTAAATGGTTTGTCATCTTAGTAAGGGTAAAATTGGTAAATATGGGTTAAAACCATGACATGTGGTCTCACAATCAACCCAATAGTTTCATTTATTTTCATTGGATAAGACAATATCATAAATGATCGGTAAAAATTTGGAAATATGAAATTTTTCAAATTTAATTTTATTTTAACATTTATAATATTTAAGTATAGATAAAGTTAAAAATATCACTATATTTTTTTAATATCTATAAGATTTTATTACCTGTATAAAAATAACTTCTTTTTGGTTAAAAATGTTTATTTTAAAAATTGATGAATTTATTTTATCTTGATAGTTTATTATAAATTTGTATTGGAAAAATTATTACAAAAAATTCTAACATAACGTCGAAGCGATGCTTGTGTAAGTAGTAAAATAGTAATGATAATTTTTTTAAAAACTGTAAAATTAATATTATTTGGGAGATATTAAGTGTAAAATGAATTTTTATGTTAAATATGGAATATTATAAATTTATTAAAGGTTTATATTCTTTTTTCATTTCTTTTATGTTGTATCCAAAGTCTAATTTTGGGAATAGTTCATCAACTAACATTAATAGTATTTTTTGTTAAATATATTTTATTAAATTATTTAAAATTAATAATAGTATTTCAAGAGAAAAATAATTATTATAAATGGTCCAAAAAATTTCCATTTCACTTTACCATCCTTATATATCGTATAATTTAAACTATGTCCCTTCAATATTTAAAAAGGCAATACCATAATTATGATTAAATTTGGATATCCAAGGTATTAAACCCAAATATAATGTTTAAAATAACATCTAAACCTATATAAATATTATTATATTATTATATCAAAAAAAAATTCATTATCATAGAATCCTTGTCATTTTTTACATTTTAAACTGAGCACGATATATATTATATTATAATATTTCATGTATTCAAAGAAATGTAATTAATGATATTTGATAATATATAATATTTTACTAAACGATTTAAATTTGTTAAAAATATTAAATTATGCCAATTTAATGGGATATGATATTAAATATCAATCATAGTCCATTTATGGTTCATTTGTTCTTTTATTTTAACTTTTATTAAACCAAAATCTTTAAAACATTGATATCACCATCGTTGGAAGAGGAGTTAATGGGACATCTAAATAGATAGATAAGGGTAGAAACCTAATATAAACTCATAAGAAATATTATATGAAGATATTTGTATCCCTAATAATTATTTATCCTCATTAAATCAATTTGTTGTAATTTTTATTTGAAAATTAATTTATATATTTAACACTTTAATAAATTCCAATAATTCACCTCTTCTCACTTATAAAGTGGAACGCCTCTACTCTCCTCTATAAACATAAAAAGATGTTTTTTATCCAAGAACATTTCAAATACCATAATAAAATCCATTGAAACGATATATGTGCCATATTTAGGAAATAATTCCATATTTATAAGGATAAATGTGTAGTGAAATTTGGATTGTCTAAAGAAGAGGTATACCATTTAACTGAATGTTTTAGTTTCATTTCTCCTTTTAACTCCTTAGAATATTATTCAAACATATGGAAAAAACAAAATAAATATAATTAATATACTAATATTTTATTATTTTAATTATAAATGTATATCCAACTCCTCTTACATCAAAATGGAAATAGAACCATTGTTTCTGTGTATAATAGACTATCACCTTATGAACCAATGAAATTCATTTTCCATCACTACATCTCATGGATAATTATATTTATGGATTTAATATATATATATATATATATATTAAACTGATTATATAATTAATATAATATAAGGATAATGTATAATTTATTTTATTTTAATTTTTTCCATTGAAAATTTATAACATCATTCGTATATACATGTGAATTAAGACCTCTACGATGCGATGTGAATAATGTTTCATCAATAAATAAATTTTATTTTATATATGAATTATTTAAAAAGATAATGTGGTATTTTTGATATAATAAAAATTCCTTAAATATAAAATAATACTTACCTTATTTCCATCATGATCTCTTAAAAATGGAAATGTTACGCATGCATACGTATGGACTTCATTCTCTATGATTATAACATAGTTGATTTTTTATATCCATCATTCATGTTTGAATTTATGTATAGTTAATTTATAAAAATCATAATTATTTCATGATTATTATTGTGTAGATGATGGATTAATTACCTCTTTATCAATGGTTTAAATTATAAATCCATTTTTCTGTTATGAATTGAACATCCTCAAAATTTTAGATGTGTACTTAACCTATTATGTAATTAAACGTGCCATTGAAATTGTAGATCCTTCGTATGGATCCATAAGAAGAGATGAAATAGTTTTTATTTATTATGAATTCTCCATTTTTTTAACCTCTATGGTTGGTTAAATTTTTGGTCTGTTCTTTGAAGTCTCACATATCCTGTATGAAAATAAAAAATTAAACAAATATAACACAATAATTTATAAAAGGTTTGATCTAGATTGATAACCTACTCTTTTAAATAATAAAAATGTTTTTTATTAAATGGATTTTATTACCAAATTATTTTTTAGTGAATAAAAAACATCTAAATTTGGAAAACATTTTTTAGGTAGGAAACAATCAATCTTCCTGAGTAAGTGAAATTATTTATTAGGTACCAAATGTTCTTAAATGGTGTTTTTTGTTTTGGGACAACTATTTATTCAACATATCTTCAATAAAAACCTTTTTAATGGGTCTTTAACATATTCTACCTACTGATTTCATGTGCATGTTGTCTGTATTCCACTTCAAGTCCACTAATTCAAATCATTTTTTCATTAACTATATATATTTATTACCTTTAATGAAATACTTCCACTACCTCTAAATATGAATAATAAAACATCATACAATTCATCTCAGTATACTCTTAGAAATGAGTAGATTATATCACATCCACAACATTACCTTATTATATCAGAATGAACATCTTCATATTTCTGAAATAAATGAATGTTTTATTATTCCTTCAATTTATTCTCTTCATGAGTTTCATCACCTCAAAAACATATGTAGAATACATTTTAAAATACATCCTAGATTCCTTCAGAAATTACTAGATTATATTCATTAAATTTAAAATGAATACTTCATTTATTTCTCTCATGTCTTCTTTTTTGTAATTCATCACTTGCATGTAACCAAAACCATATCTCAGGCATGTTAATGTGTATCATAGAAGAAATACCTCAAATCATTTTTTATCATGATTCATACACACTAAGGAGAAATTGATCAATGTTTCACTTTGTTTGTGTGCACTACTACTTAATCATGTTTCATAACACGGAATAGTCACATGGATTTATTTTTTCATATGAGAATACACATTGTTTGTTATTATTCATGTTGATAGATTTTCCAATATCACTGTACACATGGATCTCATTCTCTATGTATGGTTATGTATGTGGGATCTCTTCCCTTCATGTAAAACAAGTTATATTTATGGGAACTATGATATAACCTTGTCTTCTCCCACAATTATAGTTTTTTTATTCAAGGTGTAACCCTCATGTGTTTTATGAATATAAGAGATGCAACACCATAATATTTTATGGTATATCTCTTAAAATTAGATCTTTTATAGCTTACATCATATGAAACACTGAATTTAAATTCACAACATACAATTAAATATTAGAATGACCGTGGAAATAGTAAGTTGACCATTAAATAGAAATCAAGCCACTATAATAGTATCCTTAACTATTAATGTATAAATAATATTTAGGTATCTTAGAAATGAAAATATGATATATTAATTCCATGGAATAAGTAAATAAATAATTTAAAAGTGAAAAATTAATTTTTTGTATCTTTGTTAAACATAAATATTTATTTAAAATCTTATAATTAATATAATTTTTTAAAAGAATAGTAATTTTTATTAAATATATTCAAAAATTAAATTTTTATTATTATTATAAGATAATTTTATGAGATCTTAAATAATTTCTTAAAGGGTTATAAAATTAGTTATGATTTTAAAATCGGTATTTTTCAAATAAATGATTATTTTAATTAAAATTTGAATTTATCATATTTAGAAAACTGTTTTCATGAAATGAAGTCCTTTTTTGAAATATAAACATCAAAAATTTTCAAGGGTTAATTTTTTGGATCTTTTTGAAATATTTGAATTTTTTGTGAATAGAGAAATATGTTAATTTACAGTATTTAAAATTATTGGAATAAAAATGAATTATTGAGTCATGGATGATGTATTGATGAGGTAATAACTCATCGATTTCAACTCAAATTCTTTATTTACTTTTCATATTCATGGTAATCAAAATTATTGATAGTCTTCAAAGAAAATAATAAACTAATGAATAAAATAGTCAAGAAACACCCCTCTCCTCCACTCTAAATACCACCCATCACCACCTATTCATCTCACTCCATATAATCCATGAATATTTTTTAAATTATAAAAACATACATTCCCACACATCTATTAGATGTAATAGTTATTCTTGTGTGAATAAAAGAACAATCCTATGTTCTTTAAAGAGTTTCCCAAGGAGAAGAAATTTAAGACATAAAATCATCTTTCATTCTCATTAAATTTATTTTCCTTTCATTTATTTTCTTATGATCTTCCAAATATCCCAATCCAAAGAGTCATGATAACTCCAATATCAATTATATATTAGAATTTTATTTTTTTAATTCAATAATATATCATCAAACTTCTTCTCCCCTCATTTTATTTTAAAAAATGAAAACATCGTATGTGATGTGTCAATTAACCACCTAATGGATGAAGATTCTTTACTTTTACTTTACCACAAAATAGGATGATAATAAATATATTATTATGGTTAAAAATATTTTACTATAAATATTATAATTTATATAATTCTTTGCAACCAATATGTAAACTTGATATTAAATAAAATGATATAATTACGTGATTATCGTAAAAATCACCAAAATAAATTAAATCATTTTAATTTATGTTTTATAGAATGAATCAACCTCATATAACCTGAAAAAATCATTTATATAACCATTTTTTATTTTATAATTTCATTGATAACATATAATTTTAATTCTAAATAATTATTCTCCTTTTACATGAAATTACATACTTGTATACAAGTGAACCGACCATGAAAACCATGAAATGAACACTCCCTGAACAATGAAATAGATCACTATAAAACATAATATAACCATAATTTAATGAAATAAAATTATATTAGGTTAAATAAATGTTTAATAGGTTATGATTTAATTAATTAATTAATATAATTTTATATCTAGAACATTAATTATAATATCATATCAATTTTATACATAAGGTAAGGTTTTCTAATATCACTTTTATTTTTGTGAGATATTTTGTTTTCACCACTCAATACTTGTGTGTCGTGTATGTATACATCCCATTGATTTATCATATCATGAATTCCATTATCTTAATAGTATGAAATTTTTTTATTTAAAAATTAATAATTTAAGGGGGGCATAAGTCACTCACACTTTCTTTGAAAAATAACCTTTTAAATGTTTCATTCTTACAAAGTTTAAATTAATTGTGTTATTAAACATAATATAGTATGAGTGGATTTTCTCACTTTCATGAAATCATATTTCCTTGAGGAATCCACTACAATTTTAAACTTCCTTTTTCAAATAAAATGTTTTTCTTTTATAATTTCTCAGTTATTTAAATGAATGAGTTTAATATAAAATTAGTATTTCTCTTAATAATTTCTCAATGATTTTATTAGAGTGTTTTCATATACCTCAACAGTTTTTGATGAATATTTTCCTTAATTTATTTTTATATCTTATTATAACATCTACTATATAATATTAACTGATTTAGGATTATTTTGACTAGGTATGTAATATTTTGATACCATTCATTATGTTACTTTAGATAGTTTATGATTATGTTTCTTGAATGGGGAAATTATTTACATTTTATATGATTGTTTCAATATTATTGTCTATGTTGATTTTTGTTCACCACATTCTAATGAGGAATTTATTGGACTTATTTAGTGACAGGAGGGGCCACTTACAGCCCATTAATGCATCGTTTGGTCTCATTAGACAAACTAGAATGAGTTTTGGTTGAGGATTTACCCATTTATGTATAATACTTAGATGAGGATTTTATGGTATGTTTATGATGTCCTTCATTATGGATTACCTAATTATGTGATCAGTTATTGATATTCCATGTTATTATTCGACTTATATAATATATATAGTTAAGTAAATTTATCATATGATTATTTATATGGTGTTATTTGATCATATTTTAATCCCTTAATATTTTTCTCAATATTTGGTTTTAATGGAATGTGTTTTAGTTATTAACCTTTCTTTACTGTTAGTTTTTATTTATGATAGCATCTGTTGTATGCTTACCCTTATTGAGCAAATGAACTCACCAATTTTTTTGTTTTATTTTTAATTATTATACCAATATGTATATTAAGATTGAATTTCTTGGATAAGATAACAGAATATGGGTATTTCAATAGATTTTCTACATTTTATTTCAATCAAGTTATAATATAAAACATTTGTTCATATCCAGGTTTCCAAAACAACTAAACTATTTAGTCCATTGGGATGAAATCAATTATTTATAATACCAATGTAATAAATTAAGGCACCAACTCTAGGATATTGTGGTATGAGTAATTACAAGATAGTACAAGAAACATTCCATCAAGAGACATAGAAGCACTCAATTTTTATTCATACAAATTAGTGCATGGAATTATTTTCTTATAGCTGAGTGGATAGTAGTTCATTCTTCATATATGTGGATATGTGAAGGCCTCAACCAAGTTCTCTATTTCTATGAGAAAAAATGTGATTCCAAAATAATTCAATAGTAATACTTAGCCTCACCACCACACTATTTATAGATATGTTTTCCATCATTAGAATGCATATTCATGGGGATTTTTAATATAATGTAGTGTGATAACCATGAAGAGTCATAGATGACTTTAATATCATTGTGGGGCTCTTTCTTATCTTTCTATGATGCCAATATTTTGTGCATCCCTTATAATGTGAGATCAAATTCTTCTTTCACAGTAAAATCACAAATGTATGTGTTTTAGAATCATATGTGTTCAAAAAGAAATTTCTTCACTTTATTCACATCAATAATGGTTCATTTTTCATTTTCACCCTTGATCATATCATGTTTATATTAAAATGTCATGTTTGTAAGATGATGTTTCATGCATGATGTAGATAATATCTCATTCTATAGCGGGTATCAATCAATAAGGATGGTAGTACATCAGTCATGAAATCAGTATTGAATCAATACCATTGGGATGGTATTAAGTGAAACAGATGTTTAAAAGAGATTTCCCACATCAATGAGACAGTTATAATAAAAATATTAGAAAGATGTGGTTCTATCAATATGTTTTAAATGTTGTATAAACAATCATTTAATTTTTTAGTCCCTCAAAAATGATTCAATTGGCCAGGACATCCTTAAAAAGTAAACATATTTCATATGAACACCATATGTGAATACCATGGTCCTCACCAAATTCCCCCACTGGATCCAAAATTTTCATGCTTCTGTATTTTTGTGTTTCCCAACATGATGGAACTATTGTTATGCATAATAATCCCTCTCTGAGCGCTATTCTCACAAGTCCATGCCACCATGTCTTCCTGTTCTTATGTCGGATCCCACATGATTGATCCATAGATACAATATTAGTGGAGATGGCCCACATGTTTGGATTTGGTTGGATTAATTTTTTCATAAATTTAATTTAACTACATATAAAATAATAAGTGTTAAATTTACAACCCAGTAATAGGATTCTTCATAATTTCCTCCATGTAACATACAAGTAAATTCTTGTCTTTTAGAATCCACTTATATTAAGTCAAAAGTATTCTTTTGACTTTTATATCATGTTTTGGAAATCACATATTTCATTATACTCTTTTCTCAAATAAAGGACTTACTTTGTCTATAATGACTCTTTTTATCATAATGACTCTCTCTATCATACTAACTATGTCTATCATACTAACTTTGTTTATCTTACTGAATATGCTAATCATATTCACATTGTTCATCTCACTCACTTTACATAATATCAATATATTTTATACTCATGTTTTACTTTTATCATATACATGATTTTATTCATTCATCAAAGAACTAGTTCTATTTCAATCGTAATCATTTTATCATTTTCATATATCTGTTGTTTAAACCAAAAATATGTCATGGAGTTAGATAAAAACTAATCAAAATGATGTCATTTTTTCTATTTCAATAAGAACGTTACAATTCCAGGATTCCAAGTCCCTCAGAGTTTTTTGGAGAAACATGACCATTGGAGAAAATATGTCCATTTGAACCCAATTTCTATAAATAATAGGTCATTTGGAGCAAAGAGAGGACTTTTGAAAAAAATTAACTTCTTCCATGTTCTAGATAGATATTGTGTGACTTCACTCTACTTTATGTTGAATCCATGAAATTAGAAAATGTGAATGGCTTGTTCGTAGTTTTTGTATGTCAATATTTGCTTTGTTTTTCATTGTGTGTTCGATAAGGTGATTATGATCGAGGGATGACGGGGATAGGAATATGGCACAACCGATCGTCATATCAAGGGAATTCATTTGTTCTAAAAGACATAGGTGATGATTACCTATAAAATAGAGGGCTTGTTGGGATAGTAAGACTAATGTGCTGATCATTGTATCGAGAGCTTACTAGTTTTGGTGAGACATACCTACTATCCTAGGTGAAATGATACCCTACTCCTTTGGATAAAAGAATTGTAATACCTTTTAATTTTCTGCAGAATATTGTAATAGAAAGAGAAAATTTTATTTCTTCTTTCTATGCATGTTAATTTTTATTTTTTTTAATTAAAACGTACTCTTTTATTATTGATTCTATAAACTACATGGTATAATCATTTATAATTTTTATTACTATGATATTTTTATTTAATCTGAATACAATTTTTTTCATAACCTGTGGTATCATATTATATCATTTGACACATAGTTAGTCTGATCATTTGTTTTAAAATAGGCATTTTAAATTGTTTTAGATTATTTTATATTAGACTAAGAACCTTACATAATGGTTTTAATAGAAATTTTTAATATACAATTCACCCCCTATTGTATTTGTGCCATCTCATATCCATTTTGAACTAGAAATTGGTATCCAAAGAGGTTTTCCACTGCTTTGTATATTCTCAAGCCTTTTGTTTTCTTTTTAGATACACTAACCTATATTTGTGGAAAAAAGATTTTTTTTTATTATGATGGTTGGCATGTTGAATGTTGGTTCAATCGGTAATCAAAACCCTACAAGACCACCAATTTTTTATGGTAATGATTTTGAATATTAGAGAGATTGAATGAAGGCTTTTATCATAAATTATGGGTTAGATAACTTTGTTATTCTCACTGGTGAATATATGTTCCCCGATAAAGAAGTCAAAACTTTTAATGACAAAGAAAAAGTTAAATATTAGCTAAACTAAAAAGTACGCAATACTTTGTTCTATTCTATGACCAGGAATATTTACTACTAGATCTGTTCATGTGAAGCTGCCAATAGTATATTGAAGAAATTATAAATTACACATTTTGGTACTTCTAATGTTTTTGAAATAAGAAGTTTTATGCTAAGAGATGACTATCAAGATTTTAGAATTTCTAAATGATGAACCAATAGATATGTTTAACCAAATATTTGTGATAATAGTCAATATTATTCATGATATGGGATAGGAAAATTTAGAAGATGAAGTTGTAGTTTTGAAGATCATTGATATTATTACAAATGAAAGGGACTCCAAGATGATTTCAGTTGATGAATCTAGAATGATTAATAATCCTACTCTTGATGATCTCTTTGGAACTATATTAAAATATGAATTATGACTTATGAGAGATGTATATAAAATAAAAATGAATAATGGTGGAGTAGCATTCCCTGTTACATCAAATCATACAAAATCTCAATCTCTTATAAAAACTAATCAAAGAAAGGGGAAAGTCAAAGTCTTATCTTATTCTGGTGATACTAAGCAGTCAGAGAATGATCTTTCAAATCATGCTAGAAGAATGAATAAAATTTTTGGGAAGAGGGATTTCCAATATAGATATAAAAATACCTCAAAAAGTAACAAGGATAAGAATAATTCTGAAGTCATTTTCTATGAATGTAAAAGAGTAGGACACATTCGACATGATTGTCCTATGTTTTAAAGAAAGGATATAGAGAAACAACATTCTCAGAAGTGGAAGAGGAAATACTAGAAGTCCAAGGTAACGAATTTCTTTAATGTTAATGATACATGGAGTGCCATTGGCGATTCTTTAGAAGATTCTTCTAATAGTGATACCTCAAATCACAAGAATATTTGTATTTTCTCGAAAAATAATTATCATTTATTAATTTCCAAGGTACGCAGTTATGAATCTCTTACTAATATGACTTTGAGTAACAATTATCCTGATAAAATTTATTCTTCTGATGAAGAAACAAAATCAGTATAGATTAATAATTCTTTAATTTCTTGTGAAGAAGTTTCCAGATTTTCTAAACTCTTAGAAAATGAAAATTGTAATGATTATCGAAAACATTAAAAAACCAATACTTGGATTCATATTTTAGTAATAGAATTATCATATTTCTCTAAAGATATTAATTTTAAAACTCTTTATAATGAATTTTTTTCTAAAAACCATGAGAAAGTGAATTCTAAAAAGAAAAAACATTCTAATGAGTTTGATAATATTATTTTTGAGAAAACTATTTTAAAATAAAAAACTCAATTCAAAAAATAATAAAAAAGGGATTAAGAATTTATCTGTTACACTAAAATATGAAATTTCTTCTCTTAATAAACATTTATCAAATTTCACCACTAGAAGGAAAGATATTGATAAAATGTATTCTCAAATTCATCCTTTAAGAAATAGTTTAGGAATTGGATTTACTCATTCAAAACAGGTTTTTAATAATAACTATTTTCCCCAAAGTGTTCCATTTTGCCCCAAAATGATAATATGGTGGACATTGGGAAAGAAACTCTCCTCTTAATAATACCCAATCCTTATGATTTCATAATCCTCACTTTTCAAAAAAATGTGGATTTCAAAAAAAATCATTAAAATATTTCTGGATCCAAATAGATTTGGATTCTAAAAGATTAATTGTTTGGTTTCTGGAAAACAAAAAAAAAAAGAAATAATAACAATACATGTTACATGGATAGTATATGTTCCCAGAACATGATTGGAAATAGAAACTTCTTTGAAAAATTTATCAAAATGAAAGGATGAAAAGTTACCTTCAGAGACAATGATAAAAGAAATATTGTTGGTATAGGTAATATCATTTTCATCGAAAAAATAATGATTTTTAATGTTTTTTTGATGTAAAAAAGAAAAACCTCATTATCATAAGTCAATTATGTGATGAAGTATACCTTTTGAATTTTAGTAATGAAAAATGTTTAGTTTACAATTCCAATGATGAATTCATTATATCAGCCAAAAGAAGTTAGAATGTTTACACATTGAACTTAGAAGAACATAGGAGTCAAGACTTACCTTGTATAAATGCAATGGAAGAATAATCTTGGTTATGGCATACAAGACTAAGACATAGTAATTTTAATAATTTGTATAAACTCTCTATTAAAGGACTTGTTAATGATCTACCTAGGATTATGTTTAATTCTTCTAATATTTTTTACCCTAGTAAATACGGAAAACAATATAAGTTAATATTTAAATCAATTAGTGATGTCACAAATACTTATACATTTGAGTTAGTGCATATAGATTTTTTGGTCCAACACAAACTAGATGTATTGGAGAAAAATAATATGTATTTTTCTTATTTTATGATTATACTAGATTTTAATGGGTATATTTTCTAGCTAAAAAATACAAAACCTTTTATTTCATTAAAATCTTATTGCTAAAGATAAAAATAAGAAAAACCCACCATTAATAACTATTCGACGTGATCAGGGTGGAGAATTTATAAATTCTGATTTTGAGACATTTTTTTAGAAAAAAAAAGTATTACTCATAACTTTTTTGCACACAGACCACCCTAGAAAAATGGTGTTGTTAAAATAAGGAATATAATTATTCACGATATAAAAAGAACAATGTTGAGTGATTACCCAATTTAAAATCATTTCCCGGAAGAATCTATTAGTACTGCTTGTTATTCTATAAATCTAGTTTTAATTTGACCTTTCCATAATAAAACACATTTTGAGTTATGGACATACCAAAAATCAAAAGATTCATACTCCAAAGTATTTGGTTCAAAAGTATATATTTTAATTTCAAAAGATAACTTACATAAGTTATCACCCAAATTTGATGATGGAATATCTTTAGGTTATTCCACCACCTATAAGGCTTATAGGGTTTTTAATAAAAATACTTGTGTTATAGAAGAAAAAATACATGTTATGTTTGATGAATCCGATATTTTTGTTATCAAATATCCCCAATATATTTCTTCTAATAATTTTTCTAAAATTGATTATCTATAATGCCCCAGCCCTAGTTACCCAGAGTTGGTGCATTATTACTTAACATTGGAATGATCACAAGGGATTAAATCCCGAAATAACAATCAGTTTAGTACCCTTAGAAGTAATAGATAAAAACTTATGTTTTACATTACATTATGAAATGAAAAACAAAAATGTTGTGTCTCCTTTTAAAACATTCATCTACCCTAGTCTATCCCTACAGGTCAGCAATAATATTCTTCTACGAATCCAGGGAAAAATAAAACATAAAAAGTGGTGAGTTCAGGTGCTCAATAAGCATAACAACATAGCAGAAGATTTCTTATATAAGCATAAACATTTAAGGAAATGCATAAGACTAAAACACAACACTTTTAAACATAAACATTAGAATAATATGTAAATGATAAATCAAATAATTCCATTTACTTATTCACATGAATATTCTACTAGTCGAATATTCACATGTAATATAGATGGCATATTTCATCATTATGGAATGCATAATGTTGGACATCATAATGGCATAGTCAATGCCTCATTCCAAGATGAAAAATATGATTTTTTTCAAGGCTTTGTTCCAAGACACTAGTATGTCTCATGATACCTACCGATTAATCAAGGAGCTATAGTATGCTCCACCCGTTACTTACTATGTCCAATGCATTCCTCATATGAAAATGTTGAAACATAACATAAACATTCGTATTAAAACTAGTATATGAAATATTAATTTATTAACTATATTCCATGAATGGTAAAAAAATAACTCATCCATAGTCAATCATATCACAAAACCAACAATATAATATGGAATATTGTATCATAATAAATCAACTTCAAAAAAGTGTAAAATCCATCAAAGGATGTTGACATATATGAAATCAAAACTATTTGAGAAAAATATTAGTTTATATTTTGAAATCATTTAAAAATTAAATAGTTATAAAAGAAAACGTTTATTTTGAAAATATTCTTATAAGCTTTTAATTGAAGCTTAAATGTTGTTATATCGATAGAAAATAGTTTCACCCGCCGTATAAGTTAAAAAAAATATTCTTACCTTAATTTTTCAAAAACGTCATAAAGTACCTTGTGTGGAAAACAATAGAAAGATTCATTTAAATACATTTTATAAAAATTAAAACAAATTTATAAATGAATTTAACCCTTATTATATGAAATAGCCAAAAAAATTGAAATGCATTTTTAAGAAACACGGATGTGGATGATCAATGGGTCCTAGTAGATACTCACGTATAAACAACCTCTGAAAGTGAAGAGAATGTGGAATTAACCCTTACCTATTATGTTTTATTGATTGATGGTATAAAAACCTCTTTTATAATAGTTAAATCATTTTCATTATAGTATACAAGAACCAGATACATAAATATGATATCATATATTAGCTTCTAATATTTTATTGTCAATATTATTTCTGTAGTATCATTGTTTCGGGTGTAAACTGATTCATTTTGTTTTATATATTATGTTACATAAGTCATTTATTTTATGGATAGGATGTATTCTATTCATATCTAAAATTATATTATGTTCTCAAAAATTATTTTTATTCATAAAATGAAAATTATTCTTGAATGATTGCGATGGGGAATGAATCTCATCTTATTCTTGGAGATGGTAATCTGTACGTACGCACGAGCGACAATCTAATTCTATTGATAGTGAAATCGTATATAATTGGATGTTATATCATATATAAAGAATCACTAATATGTTATATTTATTATTTACGTTAATTATACTCATTAATAAGCCCATCCAAATAATGAATTGTTCAATCACAATCTACACCACGACGAGGAGATAATAAGCCATATGTACACACATATGGTGAATTTTTCATTCATAGGATGGATAGAATAATTAATATGGTATTACTATATTTATAATAACAATATATTAAGAATAATATACTGGATTTTTTTATGGGAACAATAAAGAAAGAGGAAGTGGGAGAAGAAAAGAACTTTGAAAGAGGTGATGAAATTATTACCTCTTCTTCGGGTGCTTCCTTTTGATTTGATCAAAAGTCCTCCTTAAGTTTTCTTCTCATAGAATTTAGGCCTCTAAGATGATGTGAGGTTTGTTTGGAGGATATTTTCCTTGGGAATGGGTGATTGAAATGGAATTAGAAGTCTGAAATTAAGAGAAGTGTAAGTACCCTTTTATAACAGAGGCCAGGGTCACTTTAGGAAAAACTTGGAATATTATTTTCTAATACAATCATATATTGTTTATAATGAATCCAAGAGAATTTATTCCAAGGATAAGGTGGTTATGGGTCAAAAACCTCCCAAAAAATAGGTTTTTATAGGTTTAGGTCAAAATATTAACCTTATCTTTTAGATTTAACTCTTAGTTAAATAGTTGAACTTTTACCATGTATTTTTGTATTATTATAATTAATTGTTAATAAACATACTATGAAAATGCAAGATAACCCCAAGTTGTTCATTATTGATATATTTAACTTTATCTTAGACCATTTTATGCTCTTTATATTTTTAGGAATATTATATCAATTTATAATATATTATTTGTTTTAAAAACTCAATTATGTCAATTTTGAAAATATTTAGTATTTGTTTTTTGTGAAAGTCATAAAAACATTATCACTTCGGAAAAAAATTATTTAATCAACCCTAACATGTCATATTAACCTTGAAAATTCGTGGAATGCATAAAAAGTCTCAATTTACAATTATTTTAATATTTATAATGTCAATTATTTTAATATTTCAATAATAAGGTAATTACTGCATCATCATTGTGTCATAAATAAATTTAATTATTTAATGAATTAAAATTATAAATAAAATACAATAATGTATGAAATATATTTATATTTATAATGAATATTTAGAGTCTATTTTATCATATGTATAACCCTATATTATATATGTTTTAGATAATAAACATTAAATTTAACACTTTTAACTCTTTTTTAAATAAAATAATAATAATTGTCCTAATCTAATCCAAGTGGACAAAAGGGATAATACATTATTCATAAGGATTACATTGGTATATATAAACTTATACAATAGAATTAGGACCTGTTTTAGGTAATTATAATATCATTTTTACCTTTAATAACAATGTCTCTTTTAATCGTGGTATATAAAATTCAAAATTTAGTCTTCACAAAAAAATTCATCTTATTCAACCACATTTTACTTACTAATGTAAATTGTGTCTCTCAAATTTTAAAATATCAATTCACTGAAGTGGTAAAATTTTTTATTCAAAATTTTCAAATGTGCCTAAAAGGTGGGTAAAATGCGTTAAAAATATCAATAAAATTTTATACATGTAATTTTATTATAAAACGTCTCCAATGAATTACACTGAACTGATATAGGTATTATGTATCTATTTTGACCTAAAATATTTTTAATTAAAATAGATAATTGATTAAATAATATCTAGGTTTTAAACAATAATGCATTGTTTTTCACTATTCATCAAAAATTGAATGTTTTCTGAAAATACAAAAAATTCACCCTCTTCTAATTTTGTAATTCCGAATCCAAAAATGATGTCCATTTTGAAAAATAAAATTTATAAAATTTTAAAAAAGAGAGTATTACTATTCATAACAGCTAGTTTAATTGGCTGTTGTGTGCTGGAACTCGAAGTTGGGTACAACACATGCTATTACATTATTCAAAGAGAAGCGTATCGTAAAATCTTGGGGTTTACATTCTTTCCTCCTTCAAATAATTTCATCGTCGAAATTTCTAGAGTATTACATCATAAATATATTTGGGTGGTTCTTAATCATATGTTCCTTAAATTCCAACATTTCCCCTCCCATCCTATGGTTTCTCCGTAGAACTTTTACCAAAAAAGTCATCCAGTTTCTCAATACTTGTTATCTTGTATCATGAATCATGACTGGGTCTTCACAATAAAATAGATCATGTTCTATATCTATTTCTTCATCAGCCAGAACATGTGTTGGGTCTAGCCTGTATTTTTTCAATAGTGATATGTTGAACACCTCATGAAATTTGGAGAGACTTGGAGGCATTGCCCAAAAGTAAGCTACAACTCCAATTTGTTCTAAAATTTGAAAGGGTCTGATGTACCTGGGACTTAATTTACCCTTCTTACGAAATTTTACAACACCCTTACATGGAGATACCTTCAAGAAAACATGATCTCTTTCTTAAAATTCTAAATCCTTCCTTTAGTTATCAGCATAACTCTTTTGCCTACTTTGAGCTGCACTGATGTGGGTTCAGATAATATTCACCTTTTCCATTGTTTCCACAACAAGTTCTGGGCCAACGAGTTTTCTTTCACCAACATCACCCCAACAAGTTGGTGTGCGAAATTTCATTCCATATAATGCTTCGTATGGTGCCATCAGAATACTTGAATAGAATCTATTGTTATAGGAAAATTCAACCATAGGATAATATTGATCCCACATAAATTGAATGTCAAGTGAGCAAGATGTCAACATGCCTTATAAGGTTTGAATATTCTATTTTGATTGTCCATCTGTTTGAGGGTGGTAGGTAGTACTCAAACAAAGTTCTATATCTAGGGATTTCTGAAGAAGTTTCTAGAATCATGATGTGAAACAGGGATCATGATCAGAAAAAATAGATAGCGGCACTCTCTGAAGTCTTACAACATCATTGAAATATAGTCTTGCTAAATGTTCAAGTGATAAATCTTCTCTTATAGCCAGAAAATGTGCTGACTTAGTAAGACAATCAACAATGAACCATATTTCATCATTCCTTCTAGGAGTCTTTGGTAGCCCCATGAAAAATTCCATCATAATATATCCCATTTCTACTCAGGTATGGGAAGAGGTTGCATGACTCCTCCAGGATGTTGTCTTCTTACCTTAACCTATTGAAAAACCATGCATCTTGACACATAATCCGCAATCTCCTTCTTCATATTGTCCCATAAAATATGTTCCTTCAAATCTCTATACATATTAGTGCTAGCAACGTGTATAGATAAATTGGAGCTATGAGAAACATCTAACAATTCCCTTTTTAGATCATCTATATTAGGAACACAAACCCTCCACCCAAATTTCACAATTTCATCTTCATATATGAATCAATCAATCTCCTTTCATTCAAAGAATTAATTTTCTTCTAAAACTCTTCATCATCTGTCGAAGAACTTGTTAACCTTTCTAGTAAAGGTGGTTTGGCATGAACTTGAAAAGGTATTGATGTTTCACCATCCATGATTATTCATGTATTCATCTTTACTAGATCCATGAATATAGGATCCCTTTCAACCCTCATCTGGATCAAAAATCCATGATCTTTTCTTCTCAAAGTATCTTCCACCTTATTTTCCTTCTCTATATGGTAGTGTATAGTGAAATTATAATCCATGGATAGTTCTATCCATCATCTTTGCCTCGTGTTGAGTTCTTTATGTGATAAAATATACATCAAACTCTTATTATCAATATATATCTCACATTTTTCACCATAAAGATATCGTCTTCAAATATTCAAAGTAATGATTACAGATAAAAACTCAATATCATGAGTGTGATAGTTTGGTTCAAGTATTTTTAGATGTCGTGATGCATAGGCAATAACTCCCTCATTCTGCATAATGACACAATCAAGTCCTTTAATTGAAGAAACACTATAAAAAACAAACCCATCATTCCCTAATGGTAGAGTCAAGATAGGATAATAGACTAATCTTCTCTTTAGTTCTTTAAAATTTTTTCACACTCTTTTTTTTCAAACAAATTTAACCCCTTTATGTGTGACCTTGGTTAATGGGTTTTCCAATCGGGCAAAATTCTAGATGAAACACGGATAATATCACACTAAACCAATAAAATTGGGTTCCTCAATTATACTCCTCGGTGCTAGAAATTCTTGGATTTCTCTTGTGTTATAAGGATCAACAGATATTTCATCCTTAGAGAAATTATGTCCAAGAAAAGAAATTTCCTGAAGCCAAAATTAACACTTGTTAAACTTCCCATATAATTCATTTCTTCTGCGGGTTTTCAGAATTTTCTGCAAGTGATTTTCATGATCTTCATAGATTTTTTATTATTCCAAGATATCATCAATAAATAACACTAAAAATTCATCAAATTATTCCTTTAATCCATTATTCTTTAAACCCATGAAAACATGGGGTGCATTAGTCATTCCAAATGGCATTACTGTAAACTCTTAATGCCCATAACGAGGTCAAAATGCTGTTTTTGGAATGTCTTCCTTCTTTACACACAACTGATGATATCTAGATTGAAGGTCAATCATTGAAAATATTTGAGCTCGATGAATTTTTTCAAATAAATCATAAATGAGAGGTAGTGGATTCTTGTTCTTTATTGTTATTTCATTGATCTCCCTATAGACAATGCACAACCTCATAAATCTATCATTCTTCTTAACAAAAACAACAAGGGCTTCCCATGGAGAAACACTAGGGTGATTAAATCATTAATTACTCAATTCCTCTAGTTATTTATTTAGTTACACTAATTATAAAATGTCCATTTTATAAGGGTTCTTCGATATGGGGTATGAACTAGGAATTAAATCAATGGAAAACTCAATTTCCCATTCTAGAGGATGTCCAGGTAAATCCTATGGAAACACATCAATGAATTCTTTCAAAGTAGGTACGTCCTCTATTTGATCATTTTTTCCCTCACCCATAGTTATTTCATTCTCTTTCTCCCCAATAATTGAATTTAGCAGAGATACAAGGGTGGATCTAGATAAGAATCATGTGGTGATGTTTCTGCTCTGAAGATAAAGTACTTCATATCATCATCGAAATTTGTAACCTCCTTCTTTAAAGAATAAATTTTTGTATCATGGTTTGAAATAAAATCTATACAAATGATTATATCATAATAAATCATGGGTAAGATGATGATATCCGCATATAATGAACATTTATATTCTTTATTGGTGACTAATTCACAAAACTTTATTATAATGATACTTCCCATAGGAGTTTTTACTGAAATATTTCTTATAAAATCAAATTGGAAATATCTAATTTTCTTAGAAAACTTGGAAGATATAAAACAATAAGATGATCCAGGATCAAAAAAAATTGGATAAATTTGAGGAAACCATTAAATTACCTACCACCACGTCATTCAGAGCTTCAACCTCAGCTGTAGTGATTGCATAAGCTTGTTCTTTTTCCATTTACCTTTTCTGAGGTATGTTTCTGGGGAGCTTAAGACATTCATTTTCATAATTCCCTATTTCTATAAAATTTCAGCATTCAACATTGACAGCCTTTTTTTCCCTTGTAATCACGAGCTTAGTGGACGTTTTCACCACACTTGTAACAGACTCCCATTCCCTTCAGGCATGTACCGGGGTGTTTCTTCCCACATTTATTGCAGGATGGAAATACAATATTTCCCTTTATCCCCTTATTTTCATTTCTAGAGTGTTTAGGATATCTCTTCTTCCCTTGATTTTCTTTAAATCCGTATGACTTAGATAATTTCTTTTCTATCTTGATAGCACATGAGACAATATCATCGGATGATGAGAAGGATTGTGAGACTAATTATTGATGGATAAATTTTATTAAACCATGAAAGAATAAATAAATCTTAGTCCTAGTGTTATATATATAATCAGATTCATGCCATACTAACCTTGTAAAGTTAGCCATATAATTTGTGACATTCTCATCCTTCTTTTTCCTCAGACTTAGAAATTTTCTTTCTATATCCGTTGGATGTTCATGAGGAACATTTTTTTCTAAGAAAATTTCTCTAAACTCCCATCATTCCATATTTGATACTTCTTCACCCTTCGTTGGGTTTTGAATTAATGTCTACCATTGATCTGCATCTCCCGTGAGGTGATAAACTGCTATGAAAACTTTTTCCCTTTCGTTACTCACCAAAGAATGAAATATTTTCTCTAAGGAACATATCCATATCTCAGCTACAAATGGATTTGTAGTCCCATTGAATGTTGTTGGTATTTCCTCATGAAGCGGTCTAACATTGATCCTCCGCATTGTGGATCAGGGTGCTCTATATGGGTAAAGTTATTATTCAGAACCTAAGTGAGTTGTCCTAGTATGATTATAAGTTGTTCAGCACCAGTGGCATCACCAACTCCACTATAATTATCTGTAGTAGGAGACAAATCCATACGTGTATTACCTGCATTGATATGGTTTCCATTCCTTCCACTAGGCGTCATTTCTAAACAATGGAATCCACTAGATTAGTTTATAAATAGCAATACATAATTCCAAAATAGTAAGATAACTAACATAGATTGAACAGTTTGTGCATATAATCTGTAACCATAAAAAAATGTTATCATTGAGGAGTTATTTTCTCATAAATCCTTCATAATGGTTTGTAAAGAAAATTTGAATTATCCTAAGCGTATCTTTCGGGAGTGTCGTAACCAAGAGTGGAGCAAGACTCGTTGTCATGTACCAGGATACCATGGGTCATAACCTAAACTCCTTGTCGGAGTTTCCACTCCTGGGTACATATGTTCAAGACCTACCTCTACTTTCTCGTATCCAGACAGGGATGTGTTTCTTTAAAATTCACAAAATCTCAAAATTACCCAAATTGTAGAAAGTTCTTCTATTATAATCCTCAAAGTCTATATTAGGGTAACATAATCTAATCAAAGTTTTTCTAAATCAAGTTTCCATGGATTGTACTAAAATTTCTCTAATACCAACTATGACACCCCTAACCTAGTTACCAAGATTCGGTGCATTATTACATAACATTGCCATGATCACAAGGGATCAAATCCTGAAATACCGATCTGTTTGTAGCCTTGGAAGTACTATATACAAACAAAATATTTACATTACATTATGAAATGAAAAACAACAACATTGTTTCTCCTTTTAAAACATTCATCTCCCAAAAACTATTCCTACAGGTTAGTCCTAATATTTTTCTTCGCATCTGGAGAAAAATAAAACATAGAAAGGGGTGAGATTAGGTGCTCAATATGGATAACAATATAGTGGAAACTTTCTTAAATAATAATAATCATGTAAAGAAATGTATTATACTAAAACACGTGCCTTTTAAACTTAAACTTCAGCGTAATATGGCAATGATAAATCAAATAATTCCATTTACTTTTTCACATGGATATTCTATTAGTCGAATAATCACATGTAATAACAATATCCAATTTCATTATGATGGAATGTATAATGTCATAAATCATAACCATGTAGTCAAGGCCTCGTAACAAGACTACAAATAAGAATTTTTCAAGACCTTATTCCATGACACTTGTTTGTCTCAAGGGACCTATCGATGAATCAAGGAGCTATAGAGGGCTCCACCGGTCACATACGGATTCCAATGCATTCCTCGTATTAAATGGTTGAAACATAACATAAACATTCGTATCAAAACTAGCATACAAAATGTTAATACATTAACCATAAACCATTAATGGTATAAAAATAACACATCCATAGTCAAAAATATCACAAAACTTTCAATACAATATAGATAATTATGTCATAATAAATCAACTTATAACAAGTGTAAAATCCATCATAGGATGTTGAAATAGATGAAATAAAAACTATTTGAGAGAAATATCTCTTTCTATTTTGAAATAATTTAAAAATCTAATATTTATAAAAGAAAACATTAATTTTTGAAAATATTCTTATAAAATTTTTACGGAAGCATCGAAGGTGTTATAATAATGGAAGATAGCTGCACCCGCTATATAAGTTAAAAAACATTCTTACATTAATTTTGCGAAAAGGTCATAATATACCTTGTTTGGAAATCGATGGAAATATTCCTTTCAAAACATTTTATAAAAACTCAAACAAGGGTATAAATGACTTTAAACCATATTCTAGGAAATATTAAAAATTTTCTGAAATAAATTTTTAAGAATCACAGATGGGGATGAAAAAGGGGTCCTAGTAGATAGTCACGTATAAACAACCTCAGTTAATAAAGAAATTGTAGAATTAACCCTTACCTTATAATATTCCATGATCCAGGGTACGTTAACCTCTTGTATAATAGTTAAATGATTTTTATTAAATTATACAAGAACCACATACATAAATATGATATAATATATGATCTTCTAATATTTCTTTGTTAATAATATTTCAATAGTATCATTGTTTTGCGTGTTAACTGGTTCATTTTCCTTTATATGTTTTTTAATGTAAGTAATTTTTGTTATGGATAGGATGTATTCGATTAATATCCATAGGTATATTAAGTTCTTAACCATTATTTTTAATCATAAAATGAAAATTATTCTTGAATGATTATGATGGGGAATGAATCTCATCGCGTTCGTGGAGACTATAATCTGTACATACCCATGAGCGAAAATATCATTATATTGACTGTGAAATTGAATGTAATTGGATGTTATATGATATATAATGAATCATTAACATGTTATATTTATTATTTACATCATTTATACTCATTATTATACCCATCCAAATAATGATGTGTTGAATAACAAACTACACCACGACATGGAGACGGTAAGCCGTACGTACACACGTATGGTGACTTTGTCACTCATAGGATGGATAGAATAATGAATATGGTTGCACCATATTTATAATAACATATATGTAACTACAAGGTACTAGATTTATTATTTTTTTATGGATACAAAAAATAAATATTAAGTGTAATAAGAAAAGAACTTTGAAAGAGGTGATGAAATTATTACATTTTCTTCAGGAGTTTCCTTTTGATTTGATCAAAATGGATCCTTAGGTTGTCTTCTGATCAAAGTAAGGCCTCTAGGTTGAGTTGAGGGTAGTTTGGAGGATATTGTATCATGGATAGGCTGAGACAAATGGATTTTGAGGTGCCAAAATTAAGAGAATGAAATTTACCCTTTTATAAGATAGGTGAGGGTCACTTTAGGAAAAGCTTGAAATATTATTTTATTATACAATAATATTCTGTTTATAATGGCGAAAAAAGGATTTATTTCAAGGATAAGTTGGGGGTGGGTAGAAAAAATCTCAACCAATAGGTTTTATATAGGTTTAGGTCAACATATTAACCTTATATTTTATATTTAACTCTTAGTTAAATAGTTTAACTTTTACAATGTATTCTTGTATTATTATAATTAATGGTTAAAAACATACTATTAAAATCTAGGAGAACCCCAATAAGTTCATTATTGGTATATATATAGCCATATCTATTTCCTTTTTCCAATCCTTATATTTTTAGGAATAGTATATCAATTAAAAATATAGTATTTGTTTTAAAAACTAATTTATGTCAATTTTGACACTATTTAATATTTGGTTTTCGTGAAAGTCATAACAACTTTATCACTTCGAAAAAAAATTATTTAATCAACCCTAACATGTCATATGAACCTATAAATTCCTAGGAATAACACAAAAGATACAATTTACAATTATTTAAATATTTATAATATCAATTATTCTAATCCTTCAATAATAAGTAATTACTACACAAATATTGTGTCATAAATAAATTTCATTAATTAATTTCTAAATATTATAAATAATATAAAATAGTGTAGGAAATATCTTTATCTTTTTAATGAATATTTATAGTCGAATTTATCTTATCTATAACCCTATATTAAAAATGTATTAGATATTAAACATTGAATTTAAAACTTTTAACTCTTCTTTAAATAAAATAATAACAAATGTCCTAATATAATCCAAGTGGACCAAAAGGATAATATTTTATTTCAAATGTTGAGTTTGGTTGAAATAAACTTACCCTAATGAATTTGGACATGTGTTAGGATAATTATAATATCATTTTAACCCTCAATTACCCTCTTTATTTTTAACCATGGTAAATAAAATTCACAAGTTACTATTCACCAAAAATTATTTTCATCTTATTAAACACAATTTTACTTACAGATGAAAACTGTGTCTCTCAAATTTAGAAAATTCAATTCACAGAAGCAATAAAAATTTGTTTTATTCAAATTTGAAAATGTTCCTAGAAGGTGGGTAAAGTTGTTAAAAAAATCAATAAAATTTTATACATCTAATTTTATTATAACAAGACTCCAACGAATTACATTTGAAATAATATAGGTATTATATGTCTATTTTGACCTGAAATAATATTAATAAAAATAAATAATTATTTAAATAAAAAGTAGGTTTTAAACAAAAACGCAGCATTTTTTACTATTCATCAAAAATAGAACGTTTTAAGAAAATTCCAAAAAATCACCGTATGGTAATTTTGATATTATGAATTCAGAAATGAATTCCAATTTTAAGAATAAAATTTATAAAATTTTAAAAAGTGGGTATTACTATTCATAACGGCTAGTTTAATTGGTCGTGGTTTGCTAGAACTCAAAGTTGCATACAACACAAACTATTGCATTAATCAAATAGAAGCATAACGTGGAAGCTTGGGTTGTTACATTATCACCCTATAGAATATTCTTTAAACATTTTAAATACTCATGAAATTGTTTTGGAGACATTTAAACCTGAAGAATTTCTACCTTATATTGATTAGAAGATTTTTAAAAATCCAAATCAGTTATTAGTAAGGAATTGTCCCACTGATAACATCATTGGTGATGTAAATCAACCAGTAAGGACATGAAACTACGTAAAAAATGAAATAGAACATCTTGTTTTTCTATCTCAATTTGATCCTAAAAATTCATTTGAGACCTTATATGATGAACATAGTATTAAGGCAATACAATAAAAATTAAATGAATTCGAATGGAATAAAGTCTAGACCTTGGTTGAAAAACATAATGATTCATCTGTTATTAGGGTAAAAGGGGTTATCATAAACAAATGCGATGAAAATGGTATCATTGTAAGAAATAAAGCTAGCCTTGATGCTAAAATTGATAATCAATAAGAAGGTATAGACTATGATGAAACCTATGCTCTTGTAGCTAGACTCGAATATATTAGAATTCTATCACCCTTTGCAGCTTTTTTTAATTTCATACTCTTTCTAATGGATATAAATTGTGCTTTCTTTAATAGATATATTCAGGAAGAATTTTATGTAGACCAACCCCATGTTTTTTATGATACCAAACATCATGAATATGTTTACAAACATATGAAGGCCATTTATGGACTTAAAAAAGCCCCTAAATCTTTGTATTATAGATTTACATGATTTTTGTTATAGAATAATTACATTAAAGGAAAAGTTGATCCAACTCTTTTTATAAATAAAGAAAAAAATATGATTTTTCTAATTTATGTTTATGACTTCATTTTTAGATCAACTAAAAAATATTTAACAGAATCATTTGCGAATCTAATGAATTATGAGTTTTAAATGAGTATGATGGGTGAGTTAACATTCTTTCTTGGTTTTAAAATTTCTCAAAAACCAGAAGGTATTATATATCTCAACATAAGTATATCAAATACTTACTATATAAGTTGGTATATGAACATAATAAAAGTATTACTACTCCCATTAGAACCTCAAACACTCCTGATCATGATGAGGCAGGATAACCAGTTGATCGGACAAATTATAGTGGTATTATTGGAGGTTTACTATACATAAAAACTAGTCACCCAGACATAATGTTTTCTGTATGCTTCTGTGATGGATATCAAGAAAATCCAAAACAATTCCATTTAAAATCTAGGAAAAGGATTTCCCGATATTTAAAAGTAACTTGGGATTTTGGCCTTTTCTATTCTTCTAGAAGTGATTTTGAGTTGAAAAGATTTTCGGATTCTGACTTTGGTGGTTTTAGAAATGATATAAATATTACTTCTGGAACTTGTCATTTTCTATCAAATTATTATTCTCTTGGTCATCGAAAAACAACACTCAATCGCACACTCCATTGCTGAAGATGAATATGTTGTAGGTGAAAGTTGTTGTGCTCAAGTGTTTTGGAAGCAATACACAGTTACAGATTATGGTATGAGTTTTACTAAAACTCAAATATTGTGTGATAACAAAAGTTCAATTGTTTTATGTAAAAACCATGAACATAACTCTCGTGAGAAACACATATATATTAAGCCTCACTTTCTTGTCGATCACACACAAAAAAAAGATATTTGTTTTACAATTCATCAGAATGCATGAACAATGTGCTGATACTTTCACAAAACCATTACCTTCTGATAGATTTGAATTTATTAAACAGAATCTAGGAATGATTACATTAAAATAATCATTCAAATCAAATTTTTTTACCATATTCCTAATATTAAAACACTCCATTTCCTAGGGGGATAACATTACTCTTTGGTTTTATGTTTCATCTATTATTTTTGTTGTTACTATTCATTATTTCATTTTATAAATTAATAATTTAAGATAATAGTTCTATTTTTTTTATACATTTCATTAGTTGTTTTATTTTTGTTTTATGTATTTCTCATTTATTTTTTCATTAATTTTTTGTTTCTGTCTTTTAGCTTAAAAACCTGGACTATTAGCTTTATAGTATGTCCATCGGCTTGACAACCTATGGTAATGAATTTGTTTTCAACTGGATTGACAACCTATGGTAATGAATTTGTTTTCCATCGGCTTGATAACCTATGGTAATGACATTTTTTTCATCAACTTGGCAACCTATGGTAATGAATTTATTTTTCATTCGCTTGAAAACCTATGGTAATGAATTTTTTTCCATCGGTTAGACAACTTATTGTATTGAATTTCTTTTTCATTGGTTTGACAACTGATCATATTCACATTATTATTAATTGGTTTTATGTTTAATTAAATTCTCTTTTTATTATTTCAACCACTACTATACTATATTGTGTTATGTTTTTACTTTCATAATACCATGAAACCAACCACATACTTGAAATATCTTACTTGTACATTCATTCTTTTTTTTTTGGTTTTTTTTGTGATTTTGTTTCTCTTTTTATTAAAAAAAATAGTTTCAAAAAATAAATATAAAAAATAAATTTTTTTTTACCCTTTGCATTATTTATCTTTAATCTCAATCATAGAAGACCAACTGTAATAAAAAATTTTCTAATAAATATAGGACTCCCATCTTTGATCCCACAGTGATTCTTAAGATATCTCAGCGAAGCTCTACTCCTATTCCTAAGGCTTGGTACAATATTTTAATATTCAAAACATCTTTATGTCTCAATCTTCTACCCACACTCCTATCGATATATCTTCAACGATATTCTCAGAAAAAGATTTCTTCCTAGAAAGGTTAGTTTCTTGAGATTTTTTGACATTTATGACTCAATAATCAAGAGGATCATTTTATTCCAAGGCTAGGAACAAAGTTTGTTTGAGAAACCCGTATCTCCATATTTGATTCTTGTTGAAGAGTTTATACAATTCTACAAAAATATGTCTTTTTATAAGAATATGATGATTAACTTTTCTGTGTATGATAGAAAGTCTATAATGTCTTTAAAACAAGAAGCAAATTTCCACAATGTTTATACTCAAGGTGACTCCTTTTTTCCTTAACATAAAATACCTGAGGATGTTGGTATATTTAATAAGGAAAGAGTCGAATAGTCATTATTTATTATAAATTAGGAGAAAAGAAATTTAGCTCATCTCTCTCTAGACAATGAGTTTGTTATCCGTTGGATGCAAGGCTTTCTAATTCCATGGGAAGAGGATAGAGACGCTCTTAAATTTTATAACATATTTATGTTAGATTATCTTGTTAACATTAGAAAGTTAAATCTCAATGGGTACATTTTCAAAACTATCAAAAACGTAAAGTCTCGAGCAATCAAGTCTCATCTAATCTTTTATCCATATATTCTCACAAATTTCATTCTTGAATGTTTGATGTTTTTCCATATTTCTATAAATGGAGAATTGAAAGGGTTGAATCCTTTTTGGATAAGTAATAGTACGATAAAGAAACTGTATGTTTGTTTTGATGAAGAATAAAAACTATTCTTCAAATATTCGTAAGTAGAATTGGAAAAAAAATTAATCATTACAAATCAATCAGCACCAATTCTAATAGAATCAGCTCCAATAGTTATAGTTTCTAAAAATTTAGATCCTCAAATTAGTGCAATGTCAAATAAGAAAACCAAATACAATAAAGAAGTTGTAGCCAAGTTGATAAAGGAGAAAAAAAGTTGATCCTAAGTTTGTTCTTGACCCAACTGATGTTATATCTCGGAATATATGAATAATAGATACTCAACCTGTTGAGAAAAAGAATAAACTTCTTAAAAGAAAATCTCAAGATTTTGGTGTTTATAAAATTCTAAAAATTACTAAGTTAGCAAGTTCCCAACTGACAGAAGAAGTTCAACAAGAACCGCTCATTCAAGCTCTTCCAAATAAACATAAAGGAAAAGAAATAGTGCAAGATATTATCCATTCAGCCTCACAATAGGAAGGATAATAAGAGGAAGATGAATTTATTTTGGAATATCTTCAGAGTTATATGAAAAGAAGAAAAGAATCAACTTTTCAAAAAAATTGAAGGAACTCAATATAATCCTCATGTCGATCAAATACCAGTTCAATACTTAGACACACAATCAGAAGGATTTTTCTATCCAGTAAAGAAAGGGGCTTATGCATCTCATGTCAAGAATTAATTGTTATCTGATAAAAAGTGGAGGAAGAAATAGATGAAAAATACGTATAAAAGGTTGAAATTGAAAAAGATAAAGGAAAAGGAAAACATCATGATGAAGACTTGAGTTGATCCAATGAACTTGGATTATACAATGATGATACTGATTCATTGAATACAATTTCTTTGAAGAAGAGTGATTATATTTTACATGTTTTAAGACGAATTGAAAAGACTATTCCCTTCTTTCCCAGAATAGAAGGAAATATTTATTTCACTACAAAGAATCAAAGGAATAAATTTAGTTCAGTAAGAGAGCTCAGAAAGAGATTAATAACAATAGAGGCTGATCTAAATGTTTTGAGTGAAGATTCTGTTGCTCTTAATAAGGCTTGCAACATGATGACTAAATGGTCATAAAAATAGAATGCTCAGTGAATGAACATGTGGAATCAATTGAGAACTCAATGAGAAATTAAAATAATATTTCCATTCCTTTTAATAGACATGATAAGGAAACAATAGAGAGGTTGAACTAGATTTAAAAAACCCACATTGCTGACGTTTCTTAAGTAAAAGAGTTCCATGAAAGGATGAATGCTTTCTAGTCATATTTTTTGAAGGATTATTCTTTCAAATATGATATAGTGTTTTTAAGGAAACAAAATACTATGTTGACTCAAGAAAATTATAATATGTAGCACATAATTGATACTCTTGAAGAAGTGATTATAATTCAAGAACAGACTATCAAAAACCAGGATCAACATTTTTCTGACCAACAAGATCCTCTCAAATCCCTGGGTGTTTCTATTTCAGAATACACGAAATTGATAAATAATGTGAAGGCTTTGATTCATGAGTTGATCAAGAAATATAAATAAAGAGAAAACAAATGAATGTTTTTTCCTTCTTTTCCTTATTTTGAAAATTGAATAACTTTTTAAATTCAATGAACTGTATGGTTGTCTCTCCATTTTTTAAATTTTGTGTTACTCTATAACCTTTTCAAGAAACCCAATACTACCCCATTTTTTTGTAGACCAAAAATTGGGGGAATGTTTTATCAAAGGGGAGAATGTTTCACAATGAGGGATAATTGTTTATGTTTTACTCAATTATAATACATCTAAATCAAGGAAAATCAACGAATATAAACCTTAGGAAAGTATATACCTAATAGGGAGTTAGTTTTATTAAATTTTATATTCAGAATTGTTTTCATAACTTAGGGGGAGATAAGTATTTCACTATATTTATTACTTTGTGTTTTGTTATTTCCAATACATGGTTATATTGTTAAGTCAAATGTATTCTTTTTTACTTTTATGTCTTGTTTTCGAAATCAAAAAATTATTTATACTCATTTATCAAATAAAGGACTTACATTGTTTGTAATGACTCTGTCTATTGTAACACCCTGAGATTTTATGAAAAGTATTATTTTTAATTTCATTAATGTCTTGTGTTGTACGCTACACTAAAAAGAGCATGCACAACACGCATCCTTGACTTGCCTTGTATTACATGCAATCACGACCTTCCTCGATAGCGTGTGTAGTACGCAATACCGAGTTTCACTAAACAACGATATGCTATTAAAATATTATTAAAACTAGCCATTATGAATAGTAATAACCTCTTTTTGAAATTTTTTAAATTTTATTTTTTAAAATGGACTTCATTTTTGGATTCGGAATATCGAAATTAGCTTAGGGTGAAATTTTGGTACTTTTCGGATAACTTTCATATTCTGATGAATAGTGAAAATTTCTAAGTTTTAATCAAAAACAACTTTTTTAATCGAAATAATTAATAGTGATAAATTATTAATGTGAGTGATTTTAAAGTATATTTAGAATATATTTTTAAAATTTAATACAATGTTGGTCATTGGATATAATTTCACATTTAAACCAGACATAAAGAAGTGTCAATCTTTTTATAGTTATTATCTCTTAAGAACACGATATTTGTTTTGATGACGGGAATTAATTTTTAAATTAATTAATGAAACTGATATGTTTTTAATTTGGTAAAATAGACATCATTTTTTATTTCATAATATCAAATATAGCTTAGGCCTAATTTCTGGTATTTTTCTGGAAACTTTTAATTTTTGATGATAGTGAAACCACTAAGTGGTAGTTAAAAAATGAATTTTTCATAAGACTTAATTTTACCGCATCTATGAGTGGAATTTAAAAAATCCGAGAGACACAGTTGATGTCAGTAAGGAAAATGTGGTTCAATGAGATGAAAATAATTTTTGGTGAATAGTAACTTTTTACTTTTATTTACCACGGTTAAAAGTAAATATGGTAATTAAGGGTACAAATGATATTATTATTACCCTAACACATGTCCTGATTCTATTGTAAAAGTGTAATTCGACCAAAAACAACCTTAGGAATAAAATATGACCATTTAGGCCCACTTGGATTAGATTAGGACATTTATTATTAATTTATTTAAAGAAGGGTTAAAATAGTTAAAATCAAAGTTTAATAAGTATATCATTTTTAATATAGGGTTATACATAAGATAAATTAGACTATAAATATTCTATAGAAAGATAAAACGATTTCCTACATAATGATATTTTATTTGTAATTTTTATACATTAAATAATTTAATTTATTTATGACACAATGATGATGCATTAATTATCTTATTAATGAAATATTGACATAATCGATGTTATAAATACCCAAATAATTATAATTTGAGACTTTTTATGAATTAAACTAATTTTCTAGGTTAATATGATATGTTATAATTTATTTAATTAACGTTTTTAGAACTAATCATTCAATTATAATTTTCAAAAAAATCAATTACTAAAGAGTGTCAAAATTGACATACAATAGTTTTAAAAAAACATATTATATTAGTAATTGTTATTTTATTACTAAAAATCTAAGGTTCGAAAAAATGAATTATATAAGGTTATATATATTAATAATAAACAACTTGGGGTTCTTTTGGCTTGTTATAGTATGTTTATTAACCTTATAGTATAAGAACACAAGAAGACACGGTAAAAGTAAAATTATTTTACTTAATGTTTTATCTAAATGATAAGGTTAAAATAGGAACCTAAACTTGTATAAATTCTATTGGATGAGAGGCTTTCGACCCCTCCCCACCTTATCTTCTAAATAAATCAATTTTGAGATATTTAAAACCGAATTTTACTTTATAATAAAATAATAGTTTTAGTTATTCCAAAGGTGCCCCTCTCCTCCCTTATAAAAGGGAACCTCCTCCCCCTCTTCCTCACACCACTTTGAGCCTTCAAGCTCGGACAACCCCTGCCAATTTCTCCTCTCCACTTCCCTAGAAACATCCTAGAGGTCCTGGTATTCTTCAAATACCAATTTTAGTGCCCTAAAAGGAGATCTCAAAGAGGCGTTTCAATGAAGAGGTAATGTCCGTTACCAATTCATTCAACTTTATTTCTTCTTCGACTTCTTCTTATTTAGTTGTTTCATTATGAAGTAATAACATCAGTATAACTCATATACTGATATGTTATTATAAGTATGAAACAACCCTCTTTCACCATCTATCCATCCTACGGAAAATGAAATCAACGCGCGTGCGTACGTACGGAATACCGTCTCCACGCCGTGGTGTAATCTATTTTCCACCACCACCTTACTTGGATGGGTATAATGGTGTAAAGAATGAATATATATGATTATTTTAAAGTGATATTGATTCTAAAATAGTATAAATACACTCCAAATACAATTCCACGATCATGAGAACGATATCATCGCTCGTGCGTACGTACGGACTACCGTCTCCACGACGCGATGAGATTCATTCTCCACGTTAACAATTAAGGAATGATTATAAAGTATATATAATAAGTAATCATGAAATATATGACATAATAATTATACTGCATTTATCTGTATATAAATGTATTTCATCTACTTAATTCCATTCAACTCAATATGGAAATGAAAACAGCGTTCATGCGTACATACGGCCTACCGTCTCCATGAACGGTGTATTTCATTCCATTTACTGATCTATTATATATATGTATATTATAAATATATATTATATATAAATCATGTTTTATATTATGGAATTAAGTAATCATGATCTATGTAATCATATGAATAATTACAGGTCAAAACACGGACGACAAATGAAACGATTTTACCCAAAACGCTCTTTAACATGGAATTTACAAAAGAACGGGTAAAATAAAGTCATAAGTGAACCATATATGATATCATAACAATGAGTATGATTCTGGAATAAGTCAATGACATTAGTTAAATCATTATACAGGAGTTTTAAACACTTATGAAGCAAATCAGACCTAAGTTAAGGGAAATATCACAATCTCATTTTTATCCGAGATTGTTTATACTTTGGAATTTACTGGGGTGTATTTTATCATCCACATCCATGTTTCCTCAATATGTAATATCTATATCCCTATATAATAGATTTTATCCAATTTTAACCTTCGGTGAGTTTTTAGTATAAGATATGAAAGGAATCTTTTGTCGTTTTTCGTACGAGGTACTTTTTGAATTTTCCGACAAAAGTATGATAAGAATGTTTTTTAACATATACGGAATGAATGGATTTTTAAAACAAAATTTCCAAGAATATTCCATTACAAGTTTTCAAGTTTATTTTTAATCAACTTCTTTTAGTTTATAATTGTATGACATGTTATGAAAGGAAAAGTGTTTTTGAAGTAGAAATGATATTTTCCTCAAGAATGGAGTTCAAGTGTTTTATCAAAATTATTTTCCATCTAAGATAATATAGGGTTCTGTTTCTATCCCTATTATTACATTGATTTGATTATGTTGTGATGGAAATATTTTTATGAATTTTTTTATCTTATATGAATTGTTTTATGATGTCATGATGTTTAAGAATCCCATTTTTTTATTACATGGGTTATGCAATGATGTATGATTTATGATTTTGTGGCACACATAAGAATGGTATAATTATGAGATGGGTGGGACCTATATCTCCCTCCAATGAATTGGGTAATGATTTTATATCTCACGAGATAGACATGGCTGGAATGGCAGGTTAAACCAGTTCAGTGAAACAGGACAGAAACAAGGAATGAACTCGGTTCAGAAATGGACTTTTTCCACTAAGATATTCTTGGAAATGAGTCTTGACTAACAAGAAATGATTCCTTATGATTATGTGTGTATGCCACAGAGTTTCATGTTTTATGTTGTGATTATTGGGATTACATTTCACTACTATGATTTATCCCATGTTATGATATTATGATCTCTTTTGCAGGTTAAGATTTCCAAAATGTTATGTTCTTATGAATATGATGTGATTGATATTTCTTTTGTTTACCCTTACTGAGTATCTGAGCTCACCCTTTTATGTTTTCTTTTCCCCAGGATATAAAGAAAGGTTTTAGGTAGAAAAAAAGGAAGATCTTTATGGGAGATGTTGACGATCTTTCACCATGATTAGAAGATTATATTCTGAGTTTCCAAAGACACTAAACTTTTATGGTCCTTGTGTGTGTGTTTTTGTTATGTACTAAGTATTCCACAAAAGTAATGTAATGTCCATGTACATTAAGCTTCGGGTCTATAAATCTATCATAACGACTCTGTCTTTCATAATGAGGTTGTATATCATACTTTCATTATTTATCATACTGACTAAGTTAATCGTATTCACATTGTGCATCAGACTCAATTTACATCATATAAAAACATTTCATACTCATGATTTAGTCTTATCACATACATGATTTTATTTATTCATAAAAGCACATGTTCTATATAAATCTTACTCATGTTATCATTTTCATATACCAATTGTTTTAACCAAAATGATTTCACTGATTTAGTTATAAACTAATCAAAATTATGTCATGTTCTTTGTTTCAATATGACCGCTACAATTCTAGGTGTCCAAGTCCCTCTGAGTTTTTTTAGAGAAACATGTACATTGAAGAAAATATGACCATTGGAACTTGAGGCCTATAAATAAGACATCATTTAATGTAGAGAAAAGACTTTTGAAAAAATTTATCTTATTCCATGTTTTAGAGAGAGATTGTGTGACCTCTCTCTACTTCGTGTGAAGTCCTTGAAATTAAAAAATGTGAATGGATAGTTCTTAGTTTTTGTATTTCAATAAGTGACTTGTTTTAATTTTTGCATCTGATTAGGTGGTTATGATCGAGGGCTATGGGGGATAGGCATACATTGCAACCGATCATCATATCGAGGGATTTCAATTGTTTTAATGATAGGGGTGTCGATTACTTGTAAAATCGAGGGCTTTTAGGGATAACATGATGAATATGACGATCATTATATGGAGATATTAGTAGTGTTGGTGAGACAGACCTATTATGCTAGGTGAAAGGATACCCTACTATTTGGGATAAAAAAATTGTAATACCTTTTACTTTTCTGCTACATATTTTAATATAAAGAGAATATTTTATATCTTCTTTATATTTTCATTCTTTTATAATTATTTTTATTACAACATACACTTTTTCTATTGATTTTATACGCTATATGGTAGAATCATTTACAATTTTTATTACTCTTGTATTCAATCTGAATATAACTTTTTCAAAACCTGTGGTATCATATTATCTCATTTGACAGACATTCAGTCTAATCATTTCAGTTATAAGTGGATTTTTGAATTATTTTAGTTTATGTTATAGTAGATTAAGAACCTTCCTTAACGGTTTTAATAGAAATTTTTAAAATAAAATTCACCACCTATTTTATTTGTGCTATCTTATATCCATTTAGATCCAACAACTTCAACTTCCCTTATAGAAAACAATTTGTTTTACACAATGAAGTTCCACCATTAGATATATCACCTTCAATCTTCATTGAAGTTGAAAATGAAAATATATAATTTCATTTTCTCATGTATGAGATAGTATGTGAGTTTCATAAATCATTTCATTTCTCCTCAGGAAAAAATAAATTATCTTTTCTTGGTACATTGTTAACATAAAATTATATATTATAAGAATGGAATAACCTCTAGGAAACTCTAAATTATTTTTTTGGAAGTCATTCACAAATTTAAAATCCCTTCATCGTCCAATAACATTATCCTCTAAAATTTTGTAAACAAATGGAATTATCCTAGGGAAATTCAAACATATTTTAGACATTAAGTATATCTCTAAAAATGATATATTTATATAGATATTATTTCAATAATGCATAAAATTTCATTAAATAAACCCATTATAATTCTCCAAGAATCACCAATTCATATAAAATTATGATATTTTTTCTTCTATAGATTGAACCCAATCTTCAAAAAACATGATTGGGAACACTAATTAACTTCCAAGATGTTCTTATTCATCATGGAATATTGAAAGAAACATTGAAAAAGAATACAACACCAACACAAAGTAGTATCTTAAATCTCCCCTTTGGAATTTTTTCAATACAAATAGAAAATATCAAATCAATATTTTCAACCAATTATATCAATATGTTGAAACCTTCTCTCCGCCTTTCTTATTAAACTTTAATTTTAATCTTTATAACATTTATTTAAAATAAATAAAATTTATATATAAAAATTTATATAATTTCATAAATAGATATGTTCTATTAATCTATCCACTCTATATATATTGAGCCATGATTGGTGTATAAAAGGATAGGTTTTGATATCAATAAACAAGTTTTCCAGAAAAAGGATTCCATCTTAAATAAGAACAAAAAACATTATTTAAGAACTATACAAAAATATCCTAGGCAAATATAAATTATATATTCTAATAGAAAAAAATTATCAACCGAAAACTCTAACATAAACATTAACAAACAGATTAAAAATATTCATGTATAAAAGAACACGATATTATAATTTCTTTGTCATTTATTTATTGTTTAATTTTCTATTTCACTTATAAGAATTATTTTATCCCCTTTTTATTTAGAATATAATTTTTTTCATCAATCGTGAGAGATAATGAATAAATACCTTTCTAAAGACATTTTGAATAAAGCTCCTTCTGGAATGTGCAAATTTGAATGAGACAAATAATTATGGAATCTTCAAACTTTCATTTGTCTACACCTCAAGGGAAGCACTATACAAGATCATCAAAATGGTAAATATATTTAATACTAAATTTCAATCTGTTCTGATCCAATACAGAGATTTAAAAAAATGGGTATTCAACTTGTGTATGTCTACTGTTGACTACATAAAATTCCTAATAAAGTATATTCTTCTATAATTAATTTTTTAGACTGCCAAATTGTGAGATAAACCAAGGATGAAATCATAATTATTTTTGTTTTTAAGTGTTTACATAATATTATTAAGATATTAATAGTCTCTCCCCCTGAGAACTTATTTCACCTTAAATTAAAAATATTATATTGATAAATTTATTATTCAGTTACTAAGGGAATTTTGTGGGGCTTCATACCCCTCAATTAGATCAATAATGTTTAGATTTCATTATCTACCATGTTTTACACTTTCACCATTCTTTATTCTTTTACAACTTATATTTAGTACTTTTTTCTTTGTGATGTATATTGGAACTCATCACTTCTTATATTCTTTATCTATTGATAATCTCTTCACAAGAGAATTAAATTATCTTTTATCCCATGGAGAAACTTTATCCCTTTTAGGAACTCTTCTTATTCTATAATTATTTTTGAATAATTTTTAGGAGTGTTTCCAACTAGGTTTCACCTCCCAAAAAAAATTCTAACACAAGAGTGTTAATTTGTTGAAAACTCTCATTAAATTCTTCCTCTTCATATGGAATATTCTTTGTACCTTTTTCACTATCTTCTCTATTGATTAAATCCATCTTTATTTTCCTCTCCATATCTACTATGCAAACTACTATTTATTCAATGGGGTTAATGGAATCCTTCTTGTAATTCCCAGATGACTGAATTTTTATCACATCAGAAGTTTTTTATGTCACACTCTTCTTGATCTCATTGGAAATTTCTTGATTATTACTTGTATTCGACTTTTTTTTCAAGGAAAATTTCTTCTAATAATTCTTGGGTTTAATTTGTTTTCTGTAATATATTATATTTATACCCAAGGTCACTTATTTTGTATTTTTTTGGTACTCTATTCTCATTGTTTTGATACATTTTGATATGTACATGTTTCACTTCAATCACCACCACTTCTGAAAATATCTAATTAATCTTTGAGTGAATTAAATCTATTTTATATATATGAATTTTTTAATCTGAATGTTTCATATTCTTCAAAATTATCTCTTTTTAAATAAGATTCATTTGTTCTTTAGAATTTAAGGGATTATACCAACAATATATTTCATTTTATATGATCTCAAAAACCCGACATATATTATAAAAATTTCATTGGGGAAAAAGGCATCTTATTTCATAATTCATCAATTAAAAAATCAACAGTCATTTTATCAAATTCACTATTTCATGGATCATCCCCAAAATAAAAATATAATATACATCAACATAACTAAAATCACTTGACCCTAATGAGATAATAGTTTTTTTCATATCCTTGGTTGTTGATAAAACCATTTTTTTCATATATAATTATTATAGACCCAAATTCACCACTTCATGGAGGTATTGAAACCTCTTCCTCTTATTTTGACAAGAGGAACATCTTCTTCATCTCCATATTCTCTTTATATTTCATGTTCATCAAATTATTTCAAAAAACTGAGTTCTAATTTAAAATATAAAGAGCTTATCTAGAATTTCACTTCATTATAAGTTCAAGAAAGTGATTCAAATATTCAAAATGATCAACTTGAATTCTATAGAATCCATTATATGGAACCTTTAGCTCTGATAAAACTTGAATTACCCTACATCAGATCCTCCTAGATATGGTCAATTAGTTGTAACATTTTATAAATTCTCATTTTTATATCACCCTATATATCCGGTTAAATCCCCAATCTCTCATTATTTGAATTCCTACTTCTCTTAAATGTAAACAAATTATATCACCTAAAATATATTTTTACAATGTTAATTCTAAAAGTGATAACCCACTCCTTTATATGAGAAACCTGTGGTTATTTCATAATTTTAATTACCACTATAAATTTTTAGTGATCCAAAATCACTAATAATTTTTTCATAGAGTTTAAGAAAGAAATTATAAATCTTATTTAACTAGTGGCATTGTTTATACAGGTACCACTATTTCTTCACTGGCATTATTTATATTGATTTATCTAGATCTTGAATATATCTTCAATAAATTCCATGTAGTGGGACTTAAACTACTTCAAACTATTGATGCAGTGTGAATTTTTCCTTTTTATACTTAAATTATAAGGAGACAAATTTACTTTTGATTAAAAGTTAGGCCTTCCCACCTTTTTGGAAAGACATACACTACCAATAAATATGACTAATAACATTATATGAATGTTGTTCTAGTATATTCTTATTAATGATTAGAATATATCACTTATTCTATATCTCACTATTATACAATAATTAATGGAATAATATTTATTAACATAATGAAATTTTCATTCTTACATAAATTTTGTTCTCTTCTTGATTTAGCATCACACTAAAAACTCGTCTATGAATGCCTTTTTAAATACTTAATGGATTCTATCATAAATTAATGCACCTTAATAATATATGTAAATTGATTATTTTATATATTTATCTCATGTATTCATGCATGTATATATTCCCATGTACGGAATCACATCCTTGTATCATAGATGTGCATTGTGTAACAAGTATTAAATATAATAACATAGTTTTTCTTCATGATGAAACACATGAAGGGGTTAATGTTAAATGTTTCCTTTTGGATATGTTCAATTTTATTTACCCATGTTTCATCATGTGAAATATTTCACATGGATCTCCCTTTTCATGGGATCATACACACTATATATAATAATTATTATCTTATATTATTTCATATAATTGTTCACATGTATATCCTTATTCATGTAATGTTATGTATTTATATTCATAAATCCATGTAGGATTCCAGAAAAAATTGATATAATAATATATTCATGAAACAATTTTATTGAAAAATGATAGTTTTTTTCATCATCTTATAACCCTTGTGTGTTCTATGAACTAATGAGAGTACATGGTACTTTCCTCCGAAATTCTTGGAATCTCAGGTTTATTCTTCATGAAAATGAGTGTGCATAACATTATTCCCATATCCAAGTGTCTAGTGGTTCTTCGTTAAGTAATAGATTGTGAAAACTCCTCAATAAGATGATCTATTTTATCAAGAAAAAATGAGTGCCCATAATAATTCAACACAAAACCTTGGCCTTCATACATCACTATATAAAGACTTGATTCTCCAATAGTTGATTTTATATTCATTCCACTTTTGATTAAAAGGTCATGTATGATAATCTTATTGAGTAATTTTTGAATTTAATCACACTATGAGTTTCCTTCTTATTATTCAATGATGCTGAGATTCATGGTATCCCTTCTTACATGATCTTGAATTATTCTTTATAAATTAAATATCACTTTTTTAACAGAAATTCGTATATTAAAAATATAGTTATTTTAATTTATTTTCTTATACAACATCTCATTATCTATTTTATTCTATGATAATAACATGTTCCTAGAATAATGTTATGCATGAAATATGATGTTGCATACATGATGTTGAGAATATTTCATTCTCAAGCTGGTATAAATCACTGAAGACTTACGAACATTATGTGTGTTCTTAATATTGAACAAATAGAATCCGGATTGTAATAAGTGAATAATAGTTTGATGATGATGTCTCGTATTGATCTGATGGTAAGGATAATTCATATCAGATGGCTGTGTTTCTATCCATATGTTTTAGATGACATATGTAAGTCAATACATTATAAAGTCCCACATTAATTATTAAATCATCTTGGCAATCATTAATAAGTAAATGTTTTTAATCACATCTCTAAATGCGATTACTAGGGACTACACCCGATTCCCCACTGGAAGTGACCCATGTCACCTCCTCTACTGTCGTACTTCCCCATACAGTATCTCTAATTCCATAATACATGTGCTCTATTTAGGTTATTTTCTCACTCATACATTCCCTTATGGATGTCCATGCATGGGCCTGTTCCCACATGTTTGTACAATGGGCCCCATATGTGGATGAGATGGACCACATTAGTGGATTTCATTTTATTTTTTTTATAAATACCATTCTACTAAATTGTAAATTATAAGTGTAGAGTTATTAATTAATTAAGACACATCCTCAAAATTTCCTCTATAAAAAATAAAAATACCGTCTTTTATTTTATAATAACATCTAAATTATATTATGAAAATAAATATTTTCATGAACTATAAACTTCCACCATTGGATGGATCACCTTAATTCTTTTCTATAGCATAAAATTTACACGTTTAATTATATTTTCATATGTATATGATATATATTCTACTTCATCACTCATCATATTTATCTAAATGAAAAAAAATTCTCTTCATTTTACTTCATAAAATTCCAAGAATATATGATATACGTGGAACAAATAATTGAGTTATAATAATTCTTTTTTTTGAATTAAATAATCAATTCTAAGTCCCTTCATCATGAAATCATAATCTCCAATGAATTTGTTTTAAACAATCTGAATTATCCTAACAAAATTGGAACAAGTTTTGGACATTAAGAACAACTTTATAAATGAACTATTTTCATAGATAATTGTTCGAGCATGGAATCCAAATGCATTAAATGAATCCATAATGATTCTCCAAGAATCATCGATTCATCTCAAAATATGATCTTTAATATTCTATAAAGGGAACTTAATCTTTAAAAAATAATCATCGGAACAAAAATTCACTTCTATGTCCTTCTTCTTCTTCAAGAATCATTTACAAACCTATTTACTAAAAAACAACAAAAAAACAATGTAATGTATTCAAAAATATATTAAATTGATGGAATCATTATGAATAATTACACATATTAAATTTTTTAAGAGTTTAAAGAATTGATAACAGTTTATTATAAAAGAGATAAAGGACATACATGTCTTGTTTGGACTTCTGGTAAAGGGGTTCATTTCATTTTCCCTTAATTGGGGAATATTTTAATTTTATACACCTAATTTATTTTATATGGTGTACATTCATTCCCTTTACATATTTTTATCATGAATACTTCATAATTCATGGTATTTTATGTTACAATTTATATCAATTCATTTAATGGGGCTTAATTCAAAAGATAGGAAAGTATGACCGAATTTCTTAACTCAATTTTTATAAATCAAATATTACAATTTTCTATGGTTATTTTCAAATAAATTGTTTTCCCTAATATTAAGGATTGTTTTTTATTTTTAAAAAATCAAAGTGGAAAGTGTATTTTTCTCAAAAAAAAAATTTTATTGTATTACTATTTATCATCAACCATAACCCTTTCTTTTTATTTTTCTCCACTAGGGATATGTTTTAATACATATTCTTTATCTAAATATAATATGTTTATTATATTAAAATCATTAATATGATCCCTATTAATTTTTCATGTTTTAGCCAAGATATAAATGAATTTTTTTATTCTAAGTGTGTTATGTTGAAAAGTAAAAATTTTTAAATCTTTTATTTATGAATGGTACGTGGACATTGTTAATAATAATGGTGGAGCCTGATACATATTATTTAAATGGGTGAGCATGATATATATTATACAAATTAGTGATCCTGATATACCTTATATGAATGGACGAGACTAATATTCCTTGTATGAAATGTGTGTCTGATATAGGTTATCTGATAGGTTATCTTGGTATAGCTCTCCAATGTATTAGTTAATGTTTCATATATTTAATAGAAAGAATTAGGGAATTAACTGAGGATTTTTATCCTTTATATTTTTCTAGGTTCTAGTTATTTATAACATAGGTCATGTTTATAATGTTCCAATATACTAGAACATTCTATTTATGCATGTTATGGGATTTTAATGATTTATTTGATATATAGTGACATAACATGGATCCTAATTATTGATTAATATAACTCTTGTATTATGTTAATTCATTCTACCATGTATTAGAAATTATAATCCATATTTTTATGGTTTTGAATTATCTTTTTTTAAGCTCATGCACTTTGATTATATCACCATATCATTATTGTCATAAAATTATCAATTAAGAAATTCAATTATTAATTCTTATTATGACCATTACTGAGCGGTGGTTATCACCAATATTATATTTTTGACCTCCTTATGTTAATAAGATAGGTTTTAAATCTGTTATTCCTTGAAATGATACCATATGTGAGGAACATAGTATGTGATTATGTAAATCATTATGAACCAATAGTTTTTATACCCATGTTTTATATAAGAGGTTTTCTTAATTCCATAAAACTATAAACATTAATGTTACTTGTTAATTCAATAAACTCAATATTAATTAAAGATAAATTTTATTTAATTTTTTATAATTGGTTTAATTTAATAGGTATCAAATATGTAAAAGTAAAGCTTTTATTTTTAACGCCAGATTTTGGAGTCTGGGTTCAAGTATGTTGTACTAAAACTAAAAATGATGATATGCATAAAAATATTCAAAGGCTATGGGAATAGGGTAAAATAAATACAATCACAAATACATAAGTGATTACCTAGAAGTATATTTAGTAAGTAAAACTGATAAACCACAAAAAACCTATGAGAGCTCCATTTCTTTCTTATTCAACTGACCCCTTTGTTTCGAGAATATTCTCTAAGAACATTAAATCATAACCTTGATGTATCCATGAAAAATTATTAATAAATACCAAAATTGGTGTGATTATTGTATCATAAGTTTATTTTTAGGGTAAAGTGTCTTACGATAATCCCATTTTCCCCCATTATAAATTTTATTTTATTTTGAAAATATAATGTTTCTCTCCACTTAGATGAAAAAATATTTGGAATAAGGGTACAAATTTTATATCAACATACAATAGTCTATGAAAGGATTATTAGGAACAACCTTTATCTATAATGTATAAAATATGTGTCCCTACAGTGAATACAAATAGTCACTTTTCAAAAATGATCTGAGAAAAATCAATATCCTGAATAATCCTGTACAATGGAAAAATATATTTTTTCCATTTTTAGGTTGATTTAACTCTAGAAATTAATTCTCGAGTTAACTAATAGATACCCTTAGCTAATTCCATTATTAAGTAATAAATAAATTATGAATACACAGTTTATTTAAGGAAATATAGTTAAATTCCATAGTTTCTGGGAGCCATTATTATTATAAGTGTTATTGGTATTATTATTATTATTATTATTATTATTTATGTCTATAATTTTAATGAATGTTTATTTTTTCTTTAAAAAGGATTGTAACTTGACTGAAACATGTTCCCCCAAATATATGCACCAAAATAAATTATCTTTATTCATTTATAGGTGAGACAATACAAAAAAATAACATAAAAACTTGTATTGTACACCTTGGATAATTGCATGCCATAGAAGGAGTATATCTATTTAAATAACAAAACATTTAATAATGGAGAAAAATAATAAAATATTCATAAAGAGAAAATATTTGGGAACATACTTAACCTTGAGGTAACTAATACCTAAATGAACTATAATTAGGATGAGCACCATGAAAGGATAATAAATTTTAAAAAATACAAAATAATAAGTATTCCTCATGAAGTTAGTGTGGAATGAACGAATGATTCAAAAATTAAATATATGGGAATAAAATATAGACAATGAATATTTGGTCATTATAATTATAGTTGTTTAAAAAACAATTGATGAAATTTATCTCATTGGTCAAATATCTTATAGGTATAATGAAGTTGAGTATTTATATGAGGTAAATTTGAAATAATTTGACTCACAATGAAATTAAAATATTATATTAATATTATATAAAATTATATATTTATTCACTAAGTGTAAATTATATTTTCATTATTAATAAATAATGATTTATTATGTATATAAAATTTAAATATGTATTTCAATTCTACTAGAGTATTAATAATTAAATTTTTTAATATGATTAATTAATTAATGGTCATTGTTACAGAATATTATGTATAAAAATAAGATTTTATAAAAGAACTATTTCATCAACTATTTTATATTTTTCCTCATAAACTAAATTTTAACCTTAAAATATTATTTTATATGAACCAATATATTTATATCACCAAAATTATATGTCAATATGAAATAATATTAAAAACACATAATGTCTAACAAAGACATTTTATTATAAAATAAATTTTATGTATAGTTCATTTTTATATATAATTATAAATTAGAAAGCATTATAAATATATTTATATAAAATAACATAATTTTATATTTAAATATATTAATATTATCTTTTTATGAATTTTTGAGTCTTCTGAAATAATCAATTTTTAGGTGAATTGTAAAAATATTATTTTTTACTAAAAATGTTCACTCTTATAATACAAGAATGAAAATAAGATTAAAGACAAATTTTTATATTAAAAATATATATTTATTAATTTACATAAATCTTTGAAAAATAATTTCTGAATTTATATAACACTGATTTAATATTTTTTGAAACTTATGTAGTATTTGACGCTAAAAAATATTTCCACGTTCTTAAGATAAAAATTAGACTTCAAAACATTTGGATATCAAATATGAACAAATGTGTTTCCTAAATGAGTTCAACATGTAAATTTTATGAAAAATGTTCAATTTAATATTTATTCATGATGATAATAATCCTAATATTATTTTTATTTTCCACAGTAACAATTAAATTGTTTTTTAAATAATCGTTTTATTAATATGAGAAAATTTATTATTTAATCAATAATATTTATCAGATTTTAATTATGAAATTAATAATATTTTAAAAAAAATATATAAATTTATTAACACATATTTAATTATTAATAAACAATAAATTATATAAAATAACATGTAATTATTAAAATTCATTGTTCTAAAAAATCATTTTTTAGTTATTACATATTATAAATTTAAATTTTACTTTCTAAAATTTATAAATTGAATTTTATTTAATGAATATTAAATTTAGATTCCCAATATCCAAATATTGTAATTATTGTTACAAAATATTTTTAAATATATATAAATTACTTCGTAAAAAAATTAGTTACCAATGTTAAAAATCAATGTGTAAAAATTTAAACAAAAAATCTATGGTAAAAGACATTAAATGTGTTTGAACATGTGGTAATGTTATTTGGGTGATAATTACATGACCTAAAATCACCCAAAAATCCATTTTTATGAAATATTTTATTGTTAGGTAAAGGAATCATGTATTGATATCATGGATGTGTTAAGTGTTTCCCAGAAGTACCATTTTCTTCACATATAAAATGTGATCACTTCCGCCCATCCATGGATACACTTACCAAGATAATTTCCATAGATCCTCCTCTAAAAATACCTATCATGGAAGTCCATTACTCAACCTTGTACCCCTAATCTCTATAATTCATCTTGTTTCCTTTACATCGAAGTAAATCTCTAAGAGAATATTTAGTCTCAAATCTATGTATTACCAACTTCATAAATTTTTCTCCTTAATATTTATCTTAAAAATATCTTATATACATAATAATAAAATTACATAAGTATCATTATGATATTGATATTCTATTATATTAATATAGAAGACATTATTTATTCATCTCTATCCAGTAGGAAAAAGGAAAGAATTATTAGTGTGTTGTGTGAACTACCACCTCCATAAAATGACGTCTTCGGTTTTTCATCACCAAAATTCATGTATGATCAAAAGGATATAATAGGAAACATTAACCTAGACCCCCAATTCTATTTCTAAAACCCAGATCTTTATATTTCCTTCATAATACCGATAAATGTTACCCAAATTTTTCAATCCAAAACTTACTACCTCAAAGGATATACTAGATAAACTCTACAGCATTGAAGCTTTTTGGTTTAGTGTTTTAAAAAACTATAAAAAAAACTTACCTAAATAATACCTATTAATTTAGGGGATAATTTTTTCCATTATACGCAACATTTTATATTCCATAACAGGTCTTCAAAATCTCACAAAAACTTCATCCCATTAGAAATATCTCTAGACAAAAATAATTGAATCAAAATTATTCACAACCTGGGGAATGGTAAAAATAATAAGTGATATCTAAAATGCTCGGTAAGGGTAAGAATAATCATTCATAATTGTATTTTCTAAGTGATCATAAGAAGAACGTACATGTATAATGAGAAAATCAAAGTAAATGAGTATAAGATAATAATATTTATATTCCTCAATATATGGATCACCAAAAATAAAAACATTTCATATGTCTTTAAAGATGTAAATATTAATTACAATAAATAATCATTAACCTTGTTATATCAATATTGATCTAAGGGAACATTTATAACCCATAAAATCAAAACGAAAACATGTTTTTATGATGGAAAATTTTATTTATAACCTGTGTTAAAATCGAGTCAAAAATAGTTGGACCTCAATTAAATCCATAGGATAAACCCTCTAGTGACTCCATACATATTTTATTTTAATAATATTTATATTACTTAATGCATTAAAGTGCTATCAGGGTGAACCGATCATATTATCTATATCAGCCTCACCTAGTGCTCTGTAGGTGAACTTTTCATATAACAATGCCCATGAAACATAAATAAAGTACATTGATATTTTATTTCATCATAAAACTCCTAGAAAAAATATTCATTTACCCATGGAAGATAAATGGTTTCCATGAAAATATATTTGAAACATGACTAACTTTTAGAAAATAAGCAAGTTCCATGACAATTTATTTGAAACTGGATTAACCCATGGAAAAGAAACAACTTCCATGAAAATATATTTTTAACAATCATAATCCATAAAAAACTAAACTATTATGGTATTAATAAAAAATATCCCTAATGAAGGATAATTAATAACCATGTCTATTGATTTGGATGAATGGAAAAAACTATTGAAAAATTCTTGAGTAAATTAACATTTTCACTTTGAAAATTAATTTTAAAAACTAAAAATTCATAAAAAAATTGAAAATAAACTTATTTGGAAATATAATTTTATAATTTTAATTTAAACTTCAATGAACATAACGGTCATAATGATAGAAATATTTTTTGAGGTCATACACATTAGAACAATTATTCCTTTCACAGTTTTGGTAAAATTCTAAAAGATCCACTTTCATAAAACAATAAGAAGATTACATCAAAGAATTTAAATATCCCATTATGGGTAAAATTGAATTTGAAAATTCATATTAAAATTTTTTTTGAAACATTTTAATAAATCATGTTTTTATAAGAAGCATGATTTCTGACCGAAGAGAGAAATAAATTCAGATTTACTTACAAACATTTATTAAATCATTTTATGTACCAAATAGTGGAAAATGGAACTATTGCATTAAAAAAATAAAAAACAAGAGTATTATAAAAATATATTGTTTTATTATAAAATTATAAAATAATTTCCACCAATGTAAATTCAATTGAAAACAATACCAATTAAAAATGAGATTGTAACATAATGCCCTTGTCAATTCAGACACTCTTCAATCATAATCCCCATGAAAGAATAAATTCAAATAAAACATTAGCTATCATAAAAATAAGTATAATTATGATATAAAATATAAAATGTCTTTATATAAAACTCATAAAATAATATAGGTTCATAACATAAACATATGTCCCAAAGAAAGGAGTTTTGGATGATTGACCTAACAGGGACCATGTCACTAAATTAAGAGTTAATAAATAGATAGATTTTGAGTAAAAAATATAAATCCACATAAAATAAATATAAATAAATAATAAAATAATTTATATATCCTTTCACACATAATAATATCATAATAAAGTCAATGAATATGAGTTATATACCAAAATAAGGAAATTGAGTTAATAAATACTTTTCCACTTGGAAACATTCAAATCAAATACCCTTGGATGTGATAATTCAAATTTAGATTTAATATTCCATGAATTATGAAATAATAATTATATTACATGTAATAAGAAAATATATACACCATATAAAATAAATTATGTGTAAAATATTGAAATATTCTTCAATTAAGGAAAATTGAGATGAAGCCCCTAACATTATGTATGTATATTCCATGCATGTTCTCTAACTCCTAGAACAAATTTATATAAATCATTTAATTTTTCTAATAATAATTTACATTTTTAATAACTTATACTTGAATGATTTATTAAATTTATTTTAGACAATATACATATTAAATTTAATAGTTAATTCCACATTAGGTGTTTTGAGTATTTTTTGTCCATGTTTTTAGAACATATTTGGTAAGATTTATATGGTCCAAAATATCATTATTACTAAATAAATAGAGTAATTATAATTACAAAATTATAATATTTATACATATTTTTTACTTTATAAACCTACCATTAAATATGTTTTTCAAAAATAAACCACATTACAAACATTGAGATGGTAGGTCATACATACACATGGGTAACATTTCTATTTTAGATGATCAATATAGAAGTAAATGAAGTACTATTTTATATTTATATAATTATGATAATTTCATAAAGTATTCTACATGTATGCATGAACGATGTTTTCATTTCTTAGTTAATGGAAAGGTAAAAAGTAAATAATTTATATTGTCCGTTAATAATTATAAATATTTCATGAATATAATAATTATTTCAAATATATCACATATATTTATTATCTTTATCTTTATAAACATCCACATAATGTGTTAGTGAAGAAGGAATCACATCCCTTTGTGAGGCAATAGTTTTTCATACACATGAGTGACATTATCAGATCACCCAAAGAATAGAAAGTAAAAAGGTATAAGTTATATCATTATTTTTGACATATAAATATTTTCAAATTATCATATATATATATATATATTCTTTAAATCCATTATTATAACTATCTTAGAGAGGCGATGATGAAAATAAAATTACATCAGTCTGTGATATGGTAGACTGTTATACACATAATGTGGATTTCATTTCCCACTTAATGGAAGAGGGGATGAATTAACTTTTTCCCATTAACATAATAAAATATAATTATATGTGATATTTTTTTATTATATCATCTTAATTTAATAAGTATTGAATTATTTTTAATAGGAAATATAATCAATATCCATGATTGGGAATTTTACCTCCTCTAGGACCACCACATAAGATAATACCTAAAGTTCTCTTATAATGGATTTATGACCAAAATTGGGGCTCCGAAACATGGATATAAATATAAGGAATTTATTATTAAAGGTATTGGTTGATTTAATTGTATTTAATGGTTTAAGTAGGGGAGGATGTGTGGTGTCCTTTTATAGGTGTGGTCAGTGGTACACTTGTGAATGTTTTTTCAAAAACCAAGTGTACCAAAAAATTTCCCATGTAACAAGTATCCAAAATTGATTATTATATATAATTATGTATAATCAGGTCCCAATATTGCCTTAGAATATATTTTAGTTATGTTTTTAGTTCATTTTAACTCTTAAAAGTTTAGATTAACTCCCCCTAGGTAAATTTATTTTTACCTTAACCGTGACAAATGATTTTCACTATATTCCCTATTCATTTTGAAAAACATTATGTTGAACATATTTGATAATAATTATTATTAGGATTCAAAATTATGAAATTATTTGTACCGAAATAAATTCATTTAAGTTTCACAATTTAATTCAATATAAAATACAGAGACACGTTGAAAAAACAGTTTTTTAAGAAGTGTATTTTTCAGAAAAAAAAAAGAATTTTATATTTTATCTATGACTATAAGAAAACATCATATGAATTTGAAATCATATAAACATTTAATTTAAATAATATCACATTAGGGGTAGTTTTAATTAATTAAAATGGATAATTATTATCAACATTATAATACTTTTCTGAAAAATCCTATTTTAAACCCAAAAATAAACAAATACAAAAATACAATATAATGATGATTAAAATGAAATTAGGTTGATTAATTATTACTATGAAATAACAATATTAAATTAAATTTTATAGAAATACATAACGAAAATTAAAAATTACTTAATTTTTTTTAAAATGTTGGACGGTTTTATAAAAATTGTTATTTATCACTATTCAGTAAAAAATACATATTTTTCGAAAAATAAAAAAATTTCTCCTTAAGTGAAATTTGATATGATTATAAAAGAATTATGTTTGGTTATTTAATAACATTATAAAATATCAACAAATTATTTATAATATATTTTTAAAAAATCAACACAAAATCAATTTTCAAGATAACCTATTTTCGATAATAAAATCACTATATTAAAATTCTAAATATTATTTAACAAGAATTTATCAATAAATGTATATTGAGTAGGAAATATTTATATAGTTAATTAATAAGTTAATAATATTCATACCTTCAAATTTAATATCTAAGTTAAAACTACCTTATATTTTGTGTAATGACACAAACTTTTATAAATAAAACTCCCCTTATGATTTAATTAAATGTCTTATTATGGTTATATAAAACACATTCACTCTTTTGGTTTTATTATATCCTATTTTATTTAAGTAATAATTAATAATTTTTATCGTTTATAAAATATTTAGCTTAAATATAGATCACATGATTAGTATAAATATATGGTTTTAAAAAATCCAATTTATAGTGACAAAGAAAGTGATGACCTCAACCAGTAGGATTGTACCCTAATAATCCCATTTATCAGAGATTTCGAAGGGGATAGCATCTTTGGAATTCTCCATGTACCAATCCAAATCATATCTCTAACAACTTATGCATGAGAGAAAATGTTTATCAGAGAAGTTCATGCTCATCGAGATCATGGCCCAAACCATGTACGTCGAACCAGCATAGGAAAGTCCCACAATCACGCACCTTGCCCTTTGGGTGTTAACTATTTTAATAAAGTGATATTTATAAATAAATTATAAATATGAGTATCTAAATTAGAATTTATATTATAATGAATATATTTTCATCCAATTATTGTTACTTTGTATGTGATTTCTATTTTGATTCAATAAACCACAAATAATATTATCAGTTAATATTGAGATTCAATTAGGATGTTTATATTAAAAAATTAATGGATTTTAAAAATTAATAATATTCTATAAAATATGACTATTAAATATCTTTTATTAAATATAAATTATCGTATAATTTTTATGTAATAAAATTTAATTTTTATAAGGGTTTTAAAAATGTTATTGTCAAAAACCCCATCATTTCATAATTAATGTTGATTTTATTTTAAAAAAGAAAAAAGAATATTTCAAAAATTATTTATATAAATTGAATATTGATTTTTTAATTACAAAATAAATTTAAATCCCCAACCCCAATTACCATGACTTGGGGAAATATTTTATTACATTAGCCTGATCACATGAAATCAAATCCTAAAGGCTGGTTTGTTTAGTATCCTTGAAAAATATAAATATTAATATAAGTTTCACAATGCATAATGAAATGAAAAAAAACATAGTATATCCTTTGAAAACTCTCATATCCCTTATACTATCCACGTTGGCCAATCATAATATACATCTTTGAATCTTAGGGAAAATGAAACATAAGAAAGGGGTGATATCAGATGCTCGGTAAGGATAACATGATAGGGAAATCTATGATAAATATAAATACCAATATAAGGAAATGTAAAAAAGTAAAACCCCGGGTTTTTTAAAACCTAATATTCATCATAATATGGAAATAATAAATCAAATAATTCCATTTAAACATTGACATGGATATTCTACTAGTCAAATAACTACATGTAATATCAATAACTAATCTCATAATAAGGAAATTCATAATGTCAGACATCATAATCATATGTTCAAGGCCTCCTTCTAAGACCATACATAATTATGTTGAACCTAAACTAGTTTGTCTCATGAGACCAAATAATGCATCAAGGAGATATAGAGGGCTCCTCCCATCACTTATTAAGTCCATTGCATTCCTCACATGACAAGGGTGAAACATAAAATAATTTTTTTTATTAAAACTAACATTAAAAATGTTAATACTTTAACCATAAACCATGAATGGAATCAAAATAGCACATCGATAGTCGAAAAAATCATAAAACCTTCAATAAAATATAGATTATTTTATAAGAAATTAAACCCAATTAAGTATAAAATCTTATAAATGATGTTGATAGTGAGGAAAATAATCTAATAAAATCATTAAAACTCTTTGAAAGAAATATCTAAATTATACATTAAAATTATATAAAAGTCAATTAATTACAAAAGAATCCATTTATTTTGAAAGTAACCTGGTAATATTCTAAGGGATGATTTAAAATGTTAAGGTGTTATAATGGTGTAAAATAGCCACTCATGCTATATAACTTAAAAAACATTGTTTCCTTAATTTATCAAAAAGGACATAAGTACATCATTTGAAAAATGGGGGAAGGATTCCATTAAAAATGTTTTATAAAATTAAAAAAATGGATAAAAATATTTTCATTAATTCAGTATAATATTTTTAATTAAATCTTATGAAACATGGACATGGGTGATAAATATGTCCCACTAGATACTTACATATACAAAGCCTCAGATAATAATATGATTTTGAAATAAACCCTAAACCTATACTTTTCTTTACATGATAGAAATTTAACCTCTTTTATAATAGTAAAATAATGTTATTAAATTATATTAGGACCATATATATATTTATTATATCATATATGATCTTCTTATATCATTTTGTTAACAATATCTCAGTATTACCATTGGTTTGGGTGTTAACTACTTCGTTTTCTTTGGAATGTTTGGTTATATAACTCATGTTTCTTATGAATATGATATATATAATCATTAAAATAATTATATTATGTTCATAAATATTATATATTTTCATATTATAAATTTTGTGTCATTCTTCTATTATTAATGTGATGAATGAATCACACTGCATTATGGAGACACTAGGTCGTACATACACATTAGTGGTGGTATCATTCCTTTGATTGATAAATAGTTTCAAATTGGTTTATATATTAATTATATATATTCATTATGGTCGCATATTTGTTCTTTATGTCCATTATAATCATCATTATATTTTCCCAAATAAATTTGTGTTGAATAAAAAATTACACCTTGGCGTGGAGATAGTAATTTGTACGTACTCACACAAGGTGATATTGTAATTTATATAGTGGATAAATGAAAAAATATGGTAATATCATATTCATAATATAATCTCAAAATTTATATTATACTATATTTATTACATTATTATGGAAATAAATATGAATAGTAAGTATAATAAGAAAATAAATTGAATTGAATTAGTAAAACAATTATATCTTCTTTGAGCGTCTACTTTTTATTTCTAAAAAGGACTCTATAAGATGGATTTACATACTAAGTATGGACTATAAGATGAATTGGGAGAATTTGGTAAGGTAATTGAGCAGTTTTTGGTTAATAAAAAGGGCTTTAGATGTTTAAAAAAAAGAAAATGAGAGATTCTCTCTTATAAGAGAAGAGAGGGACACTTTTGAAAACTCCAAAACTATTATTTTATTATAAATGTATTTTAGATTTAAAATAGATAAAACGTGTTTTAATTTGAGGATAAGATGAGGATGGGTCCAAATCCTCTCAAATAATGATTTATAGATAAGTATAGGCTATAAAATTAACCTTAATTATTTGGGTTTAACCCTTATATAAAGAGTTTGACTCTTACCATGCCTACTTGTCTTTTTTATACTATTGTGTTAATATAGTTACTATAACATTATAGAAGAATCTAAATTGGATAATTTACAAAATATAAAACTTTAACCAATTTATTTTTCCTAACCTTAGATTTTTATGACTCTTATATCATTAAAAAAAATTATTTATTTTAAAATCTTATTTAGGTCAATGTTGACAGTATTTAGTACATGACTTCTTTTAAAGTCATAAATACATGATTACATAGGAAAATCTACATTAAACCACCCCTAACATATCAATTTAATCCAAAACAATACTTCGATATGATCAAATATTTCAGATTTTCTTTATTTTAATATTAATAATATCATTTAACTAATTCTTACATTAATAAATTTATTGTTGCATCATCATTGTGTCACCATTTAAATTAATTATTTATTTCCTAAAATTATAAATAAATTACCATTATGTAGATAAACATTTTTTATTTCTAAAGGCTAATTATAGTTGACCATATCACTTATATGATCGTATATTAAAAATGATATAGTTATTAAAATTTGAATATGACATGTTTAACTCTTCTTTATATAAAATATAAGAAATGTCATAATTTAAAACATGTGGCTTCAAAAGGCTCATATTCTGATCCTAATGTTTATTTTTCTCTAAAAAAAACTAATCCAATTAAATTATGATAAGTTTTAAGGGATTTTTTATTATAATAATATTATCTTTACCTTTATTTAGCATAGTTACCTTTAGCTGTGGTAAATAAAATAGAAAATTTATTATTCACCAAAAAATATTTTAATACTATTACACCACATTTTTCATATTGATTTCAACCATGTATGTTTGTTTTTCAAAATTCAATTCATAGAAGTGGTAAAATTATGCTTAATATTAATCACTAAAATGTGTCTAAAAGATTGGTGAAAGAGACGTTCAAATGTTCAGTAAATTATTATATCTAATTATATTATGAAATAATTCCAGTGAACTATATTGGATTAATATATCTATTTTTACCTATTTTAATATTAAAAACAATTTAATGTAAAATTATTTTTTAAATTTGGTTTTTAACAACAATGAAGTATTTTTTTTCTTTTCTTCAAAAAATGAATCTTTTCAGAAAAATACCAAAACATTACCATAATCTATATTTGATATTCTGAATTCAATAATGATGTATATTTGAAAAAAAAATTATAAAATTATAAATTTGTTTAATACTATTCATACCTGATTTTTAAACATCTAGTTTGATAGGTTATCATATGCTTGAACTCAGTGTTGTGTGTAGAGAACTATTAAACTATTTAAAAATAATTGTATCGTGGAAGCTTGGGGTGTTACATATTACCTTACATCAAATAATTTCATCCCCATAATTTCTAGAATATCGATTAATAAAAATATTTAGTTGGTTCTTTGTCGTAAGTTCTTCTCATTCTGATGATGCCTCTTCCATTTTATAGTTTCTCCAATGAACCTTTACCAATCATGTTATCAAATTCCTCAGAACTTGTTCTTTAGTGTCAATAATGTTGACTGGAACTTTACAATTATACATATAAGTTTCCAGTTCTACTTCTTCATAGGTCATTACATGCATTATGTCACACATTTATTTCCTTTACAATGATACGTGGATAACATCATGAACACTGGAGAGAAATAGAGGCATTATTAAACATTATTATTTAGCTCCACTTCGTTCCATAATTTGAAAAGGTCTAATGTATCTTGGGATCATTTTCCCTTTCATTTCGAATCATATTACACCCTTACATAGAGATGACTTCAAAAAATCATTATCTCCTACTTGAAATTCCAATTCCTTCCTATGATTATCATCATATATCATTTTCTTACTTTGAGATTCATTGATATAGATTTGAATAATTTTCACCTTTTTCATTGTTTTCTCCAAATGTTCTAGGCCTATGGGTTCTCTTTCACCAACATCATCCAAACAAGTTGGTGTATGTCATCTCTTTCCATATAATACATCAGTTGGTTCCATCTGAATACATTAATGGAAGATATTATTATAGGAGAATTATACTATAGGTAAATATGAATCCCACATACATTGAAAGTCTTGTGAGAAAGATATAGACAAGTCTTCTAAAGTTTAAATTGCCCTTTTTGATTATCCATTGGTTTGAGGGTGGTATGAAATACAAAAAAGAGGCTTAGTATCTATTTTTTTTAAATGATTTTAGAAATTATAGATGTAAAATGAGGATCATGGTTAGAATAAATTGATAGGGGTACACCTTGAAGTATTATAGCTTCATTAATATACTATCATGCCAAAGCTTTAAGTGGTAAATATTCTCTTACAGCATGAAAATGAGATGATTTGGTAAGAAAATAAAAAATAAACCATATCATATCATTTCATAGAGGAGTTTTTGGTAGCCCCATGAAAAATTCCTTTGTAATATCATCCCATTTCCACAGAGGTATATGAAGAGGTTTAATAAATCCTCTATGATGTTGTCTTTCAACCATAACTTATTAAAAAACTAAACATCTCGAAAAGAAATCAGCAATCTTCATCTTCATGTTGTCCCACAATTTTTTTTTCAAAATCTATACATCGTATTGCTGCTGGGGTATACAGAGATATTAGATCTATGAGAATCATCCAAAAGTTCTTTTTTTATCTTAGTTATAGTAGGAACATAGTGCCTCTTCCCAAATTTCAAAAGGACGTCCTCATATACAATGTCAATTAATATCCCATAGTTCATAGATTTATTTTTCTTTTGAAACCCCTCATCATCAGACTACGAATATTTTATCATTTCTAGAAAATATGGTTTGGTAACCATTCGAAAAAAATTTGATTTTTCACCTTCCATTATAATTCACACATCCATATTTACTAAATCCATGAACATAGGATACCTTTAAACTCTCATTTTTTAATAACTCCATGGTCTTTCCTACTAAAAGAATATTCCACTTTATTTTTCATCCTTGTGTGGTAGTGTATTTTATAATCATAATCCTTGAGTAGCTCAATCCATATGCTTTGTCTCATGATGACTTATTTCTATGAAAAAATATATGTTAAACTCTTGTGATAACTATATATCTCACATCTTAAACTGTAGAGATAGTGTAAAATATTACTACTACTAAATCAATATTGTGATTTGGGTAGTTTTTTTGTGATTTTTAATTTCATTGATGCATATGATATAACTTTATCCTTTTGTTAAGGAATCAACCGAGTAATGTCCATGATGCATCACTATAAATCACAAACCCATCATTTCCATATGTTAATGTTAAGATAATTCCACTGACTAATCTTCTCTTCAATAATTCAAAACATAATTTACACTCTTTTTTCGAAATGAATTAAAACCCTTTACGTGTGAGCTTGGTTAACGGGTTTGTGAATCGATCAAAATTATAGATGAAATGCATATAGTAATCTATTAAACCAATATAACTATGTACCTCAATTATGATCATTCGTGATTTACATTCTTGGATTTCCTTTGAATTTTCAAGAACAATAGATATTCCATCCTTTGAGACAATATGGCCATGAAAATAAATTTTTTGAATCTAGAATTCACACCCTATAAACTTCAAATATAGAGAATTTCTTATAAGAGTTCTCAAAACAATACAAAAGTGGTTCTCATGGTCTAAATATATATTATTTTATACCAATATATAATCAATAAATACTATGAAAAAGAATCAAAATATTACTTGAACACTCGGTTCATTAGATACATGAAAATAAAGGTTTAATTAGTTAGTCTGAATGGCATTACTGTAAACTCATAATTCCCATACCTAGTTCAAAATTTTGTCTTTACAATATCGCCCATCTTTACCCACAATTGAAGATATCTAGAAAGATGGTCAATCATCAAAAAATATTTATCTCCATGAATGTGATCAAACAAATCATCAATGTGAGGCAGATGATACTTGTTCATTATTGTAATAGAATTTATTTATCTATAGTCAATGCACATCCTCATTGATCCATATTTTTTCATAACATAATGAAATGTGGCTCCCCATAGAGAAACACTAGGGAAAATAAATCCCATATTTTTCAACTACTATAGTTGTTTCTTTAACTCTACTAATTCCATAGTGGACATTCTGTAAGGATTCTTTGATATTGGTCTTACATCATGGATCAAATCAATTTAAAACTAAACCTCCTACTCTGGATGATGTCTCGGTAAATTCTTAGGAAATACATCATTGTATTCTTTTACAACAGGTACATCCTCAATTTGAATATTTATTTCTTCACCCATGGATGATGTTTTCTCTATCTCCATAATAATTTCAAATAGAATATCTACTAGGGTTGGATCTAGATAATAACCGTATTATTATATTTCTTCTCAAAGGATAATAGATTCTATATCTTCAGCAAAAATCATAACTTCCTTATTTTAATAATAAATTTTCTCATCATATTTTGATATCTATTATATACTAAGGATTATATCATTTTTGAAAATTGGAATGATGATAAAGCTAGTAGATAAATCTTGTTTATATTAAATAATGGAAATTTCATGACATATATTTGTTTCAAGGATAATTCCCTATGGGATTTTTTCTTACAACTCCCTTGTTAATGTAAAATGGAAATATCTTATTTTTAAAGAAATTTGGGAGGATATAAATGAATGTGATGATCCAGATTCAAATAAATATTTAGCTAAATTTGAGGAGAAATGATAATACCTTCCATCAGATCATTGGGAACTTCACCCTCAACAGTTGTGAACACATAATCTTGGCCTTTCTCCATTGTCCTTTTATAGGAAAAATATCCTTGATTCTTAGGAAAATAATTTGAATAATTTCCCATTTCATTAAAATTATTGCATTGAACATTGATAGATTATTTGGTCCCCTAAAAATCATGAGTTTGGTGGCCTTTTACTCCACCCTTGTAAAAAACTCTCATTACCTTTAGGCAAGTACTATATTGTTTCATCCCACAATAACCACTCGGTAGAAAGTCAAATTTTACCTTATTCCCTTATTTACTTTTCTAGAGTGTCCTGAGACCCACTTCTTCTAATTCGTTACTTTAAAGTCATAAGACTGGGAGAATCCATTTTTCATCTTAATAGAACATGAGACTATATCTTGGTATGATTAGAGAGATTGTGACACCAGTGACCATCAGAGGAATGGTTTTGACCCCTCAAAGAATTGATCAATCATACTTATTGGGTTACTTATGTAGTCGGTAACATTCCTTGATAACCCTGTGACGTTAGTGTCAAACATTGAAAAATTATCATCCTCCTTTTCTCTCAAACTCATAAATTTTATTTCCATATCAGCTTGATGTTCGTGAGGATAGTATTTTTCTAAGAAAAGTTCTTTAAACACCATTAATTCCATATTTTATATTTATTCATTATCCTTATTATTTTAAATTAATTACCATTATTGATCTGCATCTCCTGAGAGATGATAACCCTTAATGAAAACTTTTTCCCTCTCATTACACACCAAAGAATGAAATATTTTTTCTAAGGAACCTATCCATTGTACTGCTCCAAATTGATTTGTAGTACCACTTAATTATGGCGGTAGTTTTCTCATGAATTATTCTAACATTGATCTTTCATATTGTAGATATGGGTACTTCATATGGGTAAGAATATTATTAATAACATGTGTTAGTTGTCCCCATTTTGTTACAATCTATTCAACACCAGTTGTAATAAAAGCTCCACTATCATTATCTAGAATATGAGGGTAATCCCTACATTGATTATGTGAATTGATATGGTTTACATTCCTTCCACTATATTCCCTTTATAAAAAAAATCATACACTAGATTCGGTTAAGAATCATAATGTAGAATTCCAAAAAAGTAAAATACTTAACATAAAATGAAAATTTTATGAATATCTAATCTATAATCTTTAAAATGGTTTCCTTGGAAACATATTTAATCATAAATCCTTAATAATGGTTTTTAAATAAAATTTGAATTATCCTAAGCATATCCCCCAATAGTTTCAAACTACGTACGTAGTAAGGCCCGTTTTCATGTACTATGATACCCCAATTCAGGCCTGAAACACCTTGTCAGAGTTGTTACTCCAAGGTACATCTGTTCTCGAACCAAATTCACTTGTGGTATATATATAGGGATAAATTTCATTCAAAACCCACATAATATCTATTTGACCAAAATTCTAGGATGTTCTTCTACACTTATACTCAAAGTCTTTCTTAGGGTATTGTTCCTCCAATTAATGTTTTTCTAAATCTAGTTCAAAGGTTTAAACTAAAATTCTTTTGATACCTACTATAACAGCTCGACCCTAGTTTCCCAGAGTCGGTGCTTAATTTTATTGCATTGGAATGATCACAAGAAATCAAATCCTAATGGACTGATAAATTTATTATACTTGACAAAACTAGATACAAATATATGTTTTTCAATACATCACAAAATTAAAAAAACATAGTTTTTTCTTCTGAAAGAACTCATATACCTTGTAATATCACTATAGGTTAATCATAATATAATTCATCACATCCTGGTGAAAAATGAAACATAAGAAAGGGTTGATATTAGATTCTCAATAAATATAACATTATTGTAGAAGATATCATAAATAATCATAAAGTTTTATGGAAAGCAATAAAACTAAAACATAATTATTTTAAAACATAATATTCATCATAATATAGAAATAATAAATCAAGTAATTACATTTAAACATTCACTTGGTAATTCTACTTGTTTACTAATAACATGTAATATCAATATTTAATCTCATTATGAGATAATTCATAATGTCTGATATCATAACCATACTGTCAAGGCCTCATGACAAGACCATACATAAATAGGTAAAAAACAAAACTAGTTTGTCTCGTAAGACCTACCAATGCATAGAGGAGATATATCTGGCCCCACTCATCACTTACTAAGTCCAATGCATTCCTCATATGAAAATTTTGAAACATAACAAAAATATTCAACTCGTATACAAAATGTTATTACTTTTTCCATAAACCATTATTGGTATCAAAATAGCATAAAAAAAGTCAAACATATCCTAAAACCTTCCACATTGTATGAATGATTATATAATAAATCAACCTTAATTAATCATAAAATCTAACAAATGATGTTTACATGGAAGAAAATAATCTAAATAAATCATTGAAACTGTTTGTGAGAAATATCCCTTTTATACATTGAAATTATTTAAAAGTCACTCAATTATAAAGGAAAACATTTATTTTAGAGATAAATTTGTAATCTGGTAAGGAAATCATCAAAATTTTAAGGAATGATAATGTTTTAAAATAGTCGCTCGTGTTGTATCAGTTAAAATAACGTTGTTTCCTTAATTTTTCGAAAAGTTCATAAAGTACATTGTTTGTAAAATGGTAGAAAGATTCCTTTCAAAGCTATTTTTAAAAGTAAAACGAGGGTAGAAATGAATTTAAATAATTTTCAATGATTTTTTGAAATAAATTTTCTAAAACATGGACATGAATGATAAATATTTCCTAATATATCCTTAGTTATAAACAACCTTGGATAATAATGAGATTGTGAAATTAACCCATACCTTGTACTTTACTATAGTAGAGGGTACATTAACCACTTTTATAATGCTTAAAGAATATTATTAAATTACCCTGGACTTTATCCATATTTATGATATCATATATGATCCTCTTATATATTTTTGTTAAAAATATCTCAGTATTACCATTGTTTTTGGTGTTAACTAATTCGTCTTCATATGCCTGTTTTGTTATGTAATCCATCTTTATTTTGCATCGGATTTATTTTTTTCATATAAATAATGATATTAAGTTCATAAATATTATATTTTCTCATATTATAAATTTTATAATCATTCTTGAGTGGTTAATGAGGAGAATTAATCCCATCGCGTTATAGAGATGGTAGGTCGTACGTACGCACGAGCGACGATATCATTCCATGGATGGTTAAATAGTTTGGAATTGGATGGTATATTAATTATAAATTAACATTACATGTTAATATTAGTTGTTTATATACATTATACTCATCATTATACCCATCCAAATAATGTAGTGTTTGATATCAAATTACACCATGGCTTGGAGATGGTAAGTCATACATACACATGTGTGGTGATATTATTAATCATAGGATTGATAAAAGGAGGAATATGGTTGTCCCATAATCATAATAACATATTATAAAGTATATTATATTATATTAATTAATTTAATATTGAAAAACATAGTAATATGAAGTATATGTAGAAGATAAAACCAATTGAATTGGTGATACAGTTACCTCTTCTTCGAGCATCTCCTTTTTATTTTTAAAAAAGGACTCCCAAGGCTATCTTTCTGTCTAAAGTATGGCCTGTAAAATGAAGTGATGGAATTTTTTTGGAGAAGTGGGTAGGTTTTGGATGAAGAAAAATTCTTTAGAGGAGTTAATAAAAGAGGATAGGTTCCCTTTTATAAGAGAGGGGAGGGGAACTTTTGGAAACTCCAAAAAATTTATTTTATTATAAATGTATATTCAATTAAAATAGAGAAAAAGTGAGTTATTTCAAGGATAAGATAGGTATTTTTATAAATCCTATTGACAAATTGTTTTTAGAAAAATATATGTCAAAAAATCCACCTCATCTTTTTGGTTTACCCCATAGTTAAACTGTTCACCTCTTATCATGTCTACTTGTATTTTTTATACTATAGGGTAAATATAGTTACAATTAAATTCAAAACAAACCCCATTTGGATAATTTATGACATTTTTAAAATTATTCAAATAATTTTGGTGACATTATGTTTTTATGACATTTATATCATTTAATAAAATATTATTTATTTTTAAATCTCATTTATGTCAATTTTGACATTATTTAATACACGTTTTTTATAAATCATAACAACTTAATTCCTTTGAAAAAAACACATTAACTCATCCCTAACATGTAAATATCATTCAAAAATTGTTTGGATGGAATCTAATATTTCAAATTATATTTATTTTAATATTATTAATATCATTTAATTGATTCTTTCTTTAATTAATTAATTACTACATCATTATTGTGTCATTGTTTCATTTAATTATTTATTCCATAAATTTATAACTAAATTACCATTATGTAGTTAAATATTTAATATTTCTAAATACTATTTATTGTCGATCGTATCACTCATATATCCTCATATTAAAAATGATATATTTATAAAAATTTTAATAAGAAATTTTTAACTCTTCTTTTAATAAAATATAACAAATGTCATAATCTTACACAAGTGGATTCAAAAGTATCATGTTTTAGAACTAAGGTTTATTTTTGTTGATGAAAACTTATCCAATGGCATTAAGAAAACTGTTAGTGTAATTTTATATAGTTATAATAATATTTTTTTCCTTTAATTAACTTATTTCCTTTAATTGTCGTAAATATATTCTAAAAAGTTACTATTCACAAAAAAAATATTTAGATCTTATTAGAAAAAAAATTCATATTTATTACAACATTGTATGTCTATTTTTCAAAATTCAATTCACATAAGTTGTAGAATTTCATTTAATGTTAATACTGCAAATGTGCCTAGAAGACATGTAAAAAGGATGTTCAAAAGTTTCTTATATTTACATATATAATGATATTATAAACTGATTACAATCAACTATAATAGATTAATAAATTTATTATTTTTCTATTGTAAATTTTTAAAAAATTATAGTAAAATAAGTATTTAATGTCTATTTTTGACAACAATGCACTATTTTTCACTATTCATCAAAATTGAATCTTTTTAGAAATATTCTAAAAATTCACTAAAACCTTATTTCGATATTCCAAATTCAATAATAATGTCTACTTTGAAAATTAAAATTTCTAAATTTCATAATGTCATTAATACTATTCATAACTGTTTTTTAAATGGTATGTTTATCAGGTTATGGTGCTTTTTAACTCGGTGTTGCATGTAGAGAGAAATATTGATTTATTTAAAAATTCATACAGTTGAAGCTTGGGTTGTTATAATAAAAAATATCCAATGGTTCATTTTTTATAATTTTTAGAGACAGTTGGATTTTCAGGTAAAAATTAAATATCATATAAATATACATTATGTTTTATGAAATTATAATGACCTAAAACTGATGTAATAAATTATATAAGTGGTATCCATGACCAAATATATGATTTAATTTTAACATAATGATATTTTTTGTATATTTGATTAATTTTATAATGCCATTAGGAATCCTCCAAAACCATTAACATATTTTAGGGTTTTAGAGTCATTTCATTAAGAGTATGACTCGCCTCAACATAAACAAGGTTAATATTTTATTATGTTTAGGACATGTCCTTAAAATATATTTAAAACCACTTCCATTTTTTAGAAACCAAGGAAAACCCCCCTCGGAAGGTTTATGGTTTTGGTTATTTTATTATATATATTCCAAAACCTATGTTTGAGAAATAATAAAGAAATCCCCACTACAATCCTATATAAACCCACCCAAGATCCCATTTCAATAGACTAAAAACCCATTTATAAATTCATTTATCTTACCTACCTTTTCTAGAGTCCTCCCAAGGCAGCCTAATCTCCCATGAAATCCTCCCAATCATTAGGAGGAACACACTTAAGCAAGAGATCTTCTCCTTCTCTTCTTTATACAAGTTTTTATATTATCTTATGTGTTCTATTTCCAATTCATTATGTTGGGAAATGTATTTCTCGGTAACTGTTACTTTTAATTTTATTACAAAATTATTAGAGTCCATTTTCTCTCTCATCAACCCATTTTATTAATTTTTATGTGATTTTTTTATGCTAATAAAATTTTATAGTAATTTTCCATCCCAAAACAATTTTGTAGCGAATACTATGTATATTTCCAATAAAGGATCTTCAAGTTTATACACTAAATTTTTTTTTAATTTGGATATCATATATGTACTTGATACTCTTTTATTATGTAATAAAATATTATGGTGAATGAATCCATGTTGTAAAATCTATGTGGCACACATAAACATGAGAATGAAATGAAAGAGATAGGTGTACCCGAAATTATATATTCCTCCAATGCATTGTGTTATGTTTAGTTTTATGTGATTTCATGTTGTGATAGGGATTGAAGATGATTCCTTCATCTTACTTTTTCACTCATGATATCATCATAGTTATCCATCATCATTGTTTATGAAGTAGTGTTTTATCTTTTTTCCACATCTCCAATGTTCCCTTTATGATTATCATGTTATATCCTGCATTATTATTCTAGTTACTTCTATTCCACATTGATATGAAAATTTTATAATATGTATTACCATATTCCATGTTTATTAACTTAGTGGGATTTATAGGTCTCCCATTTTTAATATATGTCAGCAGGTTATCTGATCCAGTTTTATATACCAGTATGTTAAGGAATTTATCAATAAAGGGGATGTTTTTACTATTTAAAATTGTTGTGTAATGTACCTAATTTAAAAATACACTAAAATTGTAAATATTATAGGTTGTATTAGTTTTAATCTTCTTTAATAAATCAAGTATTGATGTAGTATGAAGAGAAGGGTTGTTCAAATTGGTATCATAAGCAAGGTTTAGTTATTTCTGTGAGTAAAATTAGAAATCAATAATGAAAGAATTAGGAATAAGACTATGTATAATCAAACATCCCAAAATATTGGTAAGTATAGAATAAGTGGATTATCAGGAAAATGCATGTGTATGGATACTGCAAATGGACGTGGTTCTAGTATAGATGTACTTTGGGGGTAACATATTCGATAAGTTATATTGGTCCTGACTCGGTGTAACCTGGTATAGGATAATAACCTTACTGTACACATAGTTTGACACTCTTGGGAGATATGATTTGGTAAATTCATAAGATCTTTATTAACCATTGTTAAGAGAACAAAAAATTCCTATAAAAATAAATGTTTGGAAATAGATCTGTGATAACATAGACCTAATCCTTGTAATTAATAAGCTAATAAATAAATTTATGTTGTAAGTTATCCCTTTAATGTCAATAAATTCTATTTTATATTTTTAATAGTTTAAAAATATTCATCCATAATTTTCTTTACATTCTAACCAATGGATGGAAGTTAGGAATCCGGTAAATAATCATTATGATGGGAAATTTTATGAAATCCCAAATGAGATGCCCAAACTAAAGGGATCAAGAATCAAAAACATTTTGATGATACTCTACCTGCAGACATGGGATCTGAATCGAATCCTAGATTGCGGGTGTACCAAATTCCCCTATGAAACAACAATAAGAAATTAAGATATTTATGAGACAAAGGCCTCTAAATTTCAATGGATAATCGGATCCATTAATTGTGAAATAATGTATCAACTTCATTGAGAATATATTCTCCATCCTTTAATGATCTGAACCAGATAATGTTTTACTGGTTGTCTGTCATATGGAGGAAGAAGGTGATTAGTGGTAGACAAATATTAAGAATATAATGACTGAATAAGATATCAAATTGATTGGGTGCAATTAACTCTGAAAAATGTTTTTAGATAAATATTTTCTTCACACTCTCCATCATAAAATGGAAAGAGATTTCTTTTCCCCTTGGAAAAAAATATGATGAATCTATTAGGGTGTATGATGAAAACAACAAAAGACATGCACAATGTACCTACAGATTTTTATTTTCTCCCAAATTAAAGGCTTATTTCTATCATGGTGTGATAATACCAAATCAATGAATATATCTAATGATCTGTGACTTTGATAGCTATAAGGAAATTATTTGATGTTCCTTCAAAATAAAAATGGAGATCATCTAATCTCAAGGGTATCATTTGGAAAATACCTGGATAATGGAGTCTAATTCTGGAAATATGATAGAGAAATATACTTGGTCTATGAAATTTCATCATTTCACTTATCAAAGGTGGGTATAGAAAAATTGAGAAATTGCCTAAGGGGGACGTGTAAATGCTTTTGGTAGAGGAAGAATGGTAACCTATCTAGAGATTATCGATAGGATAAACCCACAAATGTGATGGAAAAACATAATGATCCAGTCAACCCATATCACATTTCTCACTGGTAAAATGTATCAAACTAGGGAACATTGCAAACCAATGCACTAAGTCATGTGTTTTCTTTGATATCCAACAACCTCTAAGGCAACAAAGCTATTTTTTTCCATCATAACTACAAAGGTGGATCTCAAAATAGAATTTGTAACAACTACAGTAGGTATTAATTCAAGGATAGATATTTTTTTTTTATTCACATTTTATGATTTCCATTATATCAGAAAAGATAAGTAGAACTATTCATACACCCCTACAAACCATGGAAGTAGAGATACTAGTGAAAATCGAAATGAAAAAATTATTGAATCACATGTATATAACTCCTCCCCTGTCACAATATTTGGGTTGAACATCCCCACAAACCTTATCATATACCCTTTAGTAGAATTTGATGCAATTCTAGTCCTAGACTAGATTTCCCAATATATAGGTGACATAAATTTCCCTGGGAAAGAAATCACTCTCTATATCTTTAATCAACCCTTGATTCTATAAAAGTTCAAGGAGGAGGATTAATATTATTTATAAGAAACATCAGAAGAATATATATTATTTTCCAATGAGAAAATGTGCCTTTTTCAAATTATTGAGTCAAAGGAAAGAATCATCCTCAAAGAGATGACTATTGTGAGGAAATATGGAGATGTGTTTCATATGGAATTTCTAAGTCTTACTCCTAGCCAAGATGATTAATTTTCAATCAATATTATACCTGGGGATTTACCGTTGTCCAAGACACCATATATAATATTTGTAGGGGAACTTGATGATATGAATATAAAACTACAGGAGAATCTACATAAAGGGTTTTCACAGCAATGTTCTTTATCATGGGGTTCACCAGTCATTTTCATCAATAATAAGGATGGGTCAATGCACCTTTGCACTGATTATTGTGAGCTTAACATGAACACAATAAATAAAAAATTTCCCCTACCATGTATTGAGGGCTTTTTCAATTACCTATGTGCAACACAATAATTTGGAAAAGTGGATATTCGGTTTGGATATAATCATGGTACGGTGAAGAAGGAGGATATCCCAAAGTCTGCTTTTCATAAAAGGTACACAACAATGTGTTCATATTGATGTTTTTTGTGATCATTGATGCTCCATCAATATTCATGGACTTGATTAACAGAGTCTATAGATATTACCTTGAAAATTTTGTGTTATTATTTATAGATGAAATTCTAATATACTTTAAAACAAGATAAGTATTATGATGAGTATCTAAGAACTATGATAAAGACCCTAAAAAGGAGAATATGTATTCAAAGTACAAAAAAAATATGAGTTCTTGTTGAATTAAGTCTCATTATTTGATAATATCATCACAAGAAATGGGATATTTGTGACCCTTCAAAGATAGAAGACATTTAAGGGTGGATGAGGTTGGCATGTATGATATATATTCATAGCTTTCATTGTTTATCTAGGAATTATTTCTTATTGGTGAAAAATTTATCACAAGTGGCAAACCATATGAACAAGAAAATATATAAGGGAGTGAAGTATTCAATGAATGATGAATGTGAAGAGAGATTTAGTGAGTTGAAAATATGTCTTATCAATGCACCTATTCTAAACTACCCACAAGTGGAAATCTTTATATGGTATTCAACTATGATTTGAATAAGATATTGGGTTGTGTGTTAATGAATAAAGAAAATGGAATTTCATATGATTCAAGGATGTCAAGAGTTTAAAAATAAAAGTACCAAACTTATTATTTGTAGTTGTCTATAGTGATCATTTCTTTGAAAATATGGTGTTGTTATATCTTTGGGTTGAAGTGTGAAATATATATGGATCAAAAATGATTCAATTATATATTTACATAGAAAAATCTAAATATGCACCCACAAAGGTGTTCATATCTAATAAAAAATAATGAATTCCGAATTTAGTACCATCTTGTAAAAGTGAATAAATTTGAAGAAACTCTAAGTATAAATGATCCAACAATTCAATCATTTATGAGAATTGAGAGGGATTCGGTCTTATTATATTTGTAAAGGATGAACGTGGAAATAACAAAGGAAATAATGACATAAATACTTTCACAAATGATTTCTCAATCATCCCTTATGAAAAAGATAAATGGTGATTAGTTAAATGATGTGGGAATTCATAAGAATCTGTAAACTATAATAAAATGGAAATCCTCATAGTTCAATGTTAATGAAGAATGAGTTGTGTGATTTTAGTCAATACTACGTGTACCGTAGAGTTTTGAGTTAAAGAATGAGTTTTTTAATGATGCATATAGCTCAACCTTATCCATTATCCTTGGAATCCCAAAGACATTTCAAGATCTTTGAGAACACTATTGGTGGGAAATACAAATAAGTATAATGTGTTGTATACATCATGAGGTCCTATATGTCAGTAAGTGAAAGAGAAATGGATGAAATTTAAGGGGAGGATGTTACAATTTTCAACACATCTATGGAAATGGGAATACATCACCATTGACTTTGTAACTACTCTTCTGAATACATCAAAAAGAAATAATGTTATATGGGTTTTCGTGGATTTTCTTACAAAGACTACACACGTTATTACGATTCGAGAGTATTTATCACTGGATAAAACTTCGTGGATATATATCAAAGAAGTGGTAAGTCTTCTTAGAGTACCACTATCAATTTTTTCTGATCAGGATCCTAGATTCACCAGTATGTTCATTATAATTCTCCAACATGCTCTGAATATTGACTTGAACGTCGGAACGACATATCACCCTAAAACTAATGTCCAATATGAGTAGACTATCCACATACATAAGGACATGTTGATATCATGCTTAATTGACATCAAAGAAGGATATGATCTAAATATTCCACTAATTAAGTTCTCTTATAATGACATTTTACACTCAAGAATCCAAATGGATACCTATGAATCCATTTTTGAGAAGAGGTTCATAACACCTACATGTTGACATGAAGTTGGGGAATGAAAACTAATGTTCCCTAAAATGTTCTAGGAAATGGTGGAAAATGTCAAGACCACTCAACAATACATCAAGGATTCTTAGAGTTGCCAAAAGATATATGCTAACAATCATCAAAGAGACCATGAGTTTGATATTGGAGAAACAAAATTCCTTCATATATTTATGGAATAAAGTGATGAGATTTGGGAATAAGGTAAAGATTATTCCAATATACATCACACCTTTGATATCCTTAATCGCATCAGAGTGGTTTCTTGCCGACTTGAAATTACACCTAACCTATTTAAACTACATGATTTATTCCATGTATCCCTCTTTAATGTGTATATATAAGACCCCTCACATATACTCAATACATAGGCGGTTCTATTTGAGAATAACCATTCCTATGAGGATCATTTGGTGAATATCGTAGATCATAGAGAAAAATTTCTACAAAATAAGACAATGAGTCTTATCAAAGCGACATAGAGAAATAACATGTCTAAGGAATTGACATAGGAACTATAAGAGGTTGTGAAAACAAGTTACAATTATCTGTTTTAGTGGGTGTAATGAAATGTTTTATGGTGAGATTTATAAAGGTGGGGAGATTGTAATGACCCAGATCGTAATAAATACAATTTCCATTGTAATTTAATTAAATGTATTACTACTATTATAGAAAACACATTAACTCCTTTTTTATTATATCCTATTGTATTTAAATTATGGTTAATAAAAATTACAGTGGATAAAATATAATCATTATATAGTGATCACATAATAAGTATAAATATAGTATTTTAACTAATCCAATTAACACAGACAAAGGAAGTGATTGCATCAACCAGTATAATTGTACCCAATGAATATTATTTATCAGATATTCTAAGAGAGATATCATCTCTTGGATGTACCCTTGACCAATCTCAAGCTTATATTCAACAACATAAGCATTACAAAACTATTTACCATATAATTCTATGCTCATTGAAATCACGACCCAAACCATGTATGTGCGACCACCCCATGAAAGTCCCACCATCACACACCTTTCCCATAGTGTGTTTCTGGTGAATTAAAGGGTTATGAATCGAGACCATATTAATATGAGTCTTTACAGTATTTTTTATATAATAATTAATATATTTCATCCTATTATTATTACATTATAAATTATTTTTATTTTGATTCAAAAAAACCCAAATAGTTTTTTTGGTGAATATTTAAATTCATTTATATAATTTATTTCAATGAATTAATGGATTTTTGAAATAAATAATATTTTAATAAAATATTATTATCATATAATGTTTACTAAATATAAATTATCACACAATATTTATGTTGTAAAATATAATTTTTATACGGGTTTGAAAAATATTACTTTCAAAAAACCCATCATGTCTTAATAAATGTTGATATTATTTAGAAGTTGAAAATTAACATATTTATGATATTATTTATATAAAATGAATATTATTTATTGAATAAAAACATCAAAATTATCAAATGGGGGATTTTTCATTATTTACTCAAATATTCAATTTTTCTAGTGAAAATTAAAACATGAATAAATATACTTCAGGTATTATGACATCATAATGACCAAAAAGTTATGAAATAAATACTATAAAAGGTATCCAATACCAAATGGATGTTTTATATTTAAAAGTTTGATATTTTATGTTTTTTTATTAATTTTAAAAAGCCATTATGAATCCTCCAAAACCATTAATATATTTTTAAATTCTATAACCATTTCTTTAAGAGTTTGAGTCACCTCCACATATGAAAGAGAATTATTTTATTAATTTGGACCATTGAACTTATAAATTATTAATAAAACTTCCATTTGGTAGAAACCATGGTTAAAAACTGAGGGATGGTTTGTGGTTTTGGTTATTTTATTTTATAGAGTCCAAAGCCTATGTTTGACAAATAATAAAGAAAGATTGACTCATTTCCTATATAAACCCACCAATGATACATTTTATCTTCACTAAAAATACTTTTAACACATAATTATGTTTATATTATCTCTATAAAGTCCTCCCAAGGCACCTGGAAGACCTCAAGAAGCTTTTCCCAATCATTTAGAGGCACACACTCAAGTAAGGGATCCCCACCTTCTCTTCTTTATTCAAGATTCCTTATTATCTTATGGTGTTAAATTCTAAATAATTATGTTATGATATGTCTTTAAATGTAACTATTACTACCTATTTTATGTCCAAATTATTATAGACTCTTTTTTATCTCATCAATATATTTTATAAATTTTTATGTGATGTCATTATGTTGCCAAAATTTCTCCATGACTTTCATTGCCAAAACAATTGTTTGGTGAATAACATGCCATTTTCCTATCAAGGGTGTTCCCTTTAATACACTTATAGATATTTTAATTGAGACATAAAATTATTTATTCCATACTCCTTGGTCATGGAATAATATATGATGATTAATTAAACCATTTTGTATTATTTATGTGGCACACATAACCATGAGAATGAAATGAAAGTGTTGGGTGCACGTGAAATTATATAATAATCTCATTAATTGGGTAGTATTTATTCTCATTAGACGAGATGTTAGGATAGGGAGTTAATCTTACTATTTTTTGGGACTATTTCCCTCATGATTTATCTTCATTTATCCCTGGCCTATGTTTTTGATTCAATGTTTTAAGTTGTTTCTACATCTCCAATGTTTCTTTTAGGATTATAATGTTATATCATGCCTTATTATTCATTTCATGTCTATTCCCCAAAGATTTGCATATTTTATAACATGTATTACTAGATTTTAAGTTTATTATCTTAATGGTCTTTATAACTCACCCATTTTTTATTAATGTCCCCAGGTTATCCCATGAAGTTTCAAGTAGGAGCATGTTTAGGATGTTTTTAATGAAGATAATATTTTTCTTGTTTTATGTTGTTATATAATTTACCTAAATCCCAAATACACAATAATTATTGATCTTAATAGTTTTATTAAGTGTAATATTATGTAATAAATCATGTATTAATGTAAAATAAAGAGAAAGGTTGTTATATTTTGCAGGTCATTTAAGTTAGGTGTTGCATGCCCCAGATGATATAAAAGAGATTGAATTAATACTAAATATATCATAATGTCTTAGTGTTCTACCTTATCATATATGCCTAGTGTTTGATGACATATATTCTATCAAGCATGATGTTCCTCTTATATTATTTTTGTGTTACATTCTCCAACTATTAATAAATTATGTCCCCACAATTTGAAATTAATCATGAAAATTAATGGATTGACATTTGAAAATTAATTTATTAAAAACCCACGACATATAAAGTAATTATAGTACTTTACTATGATTGGAGAGAAAATAAAATATTAAGGACACTGAGAATATCACATAACTAGAATTATCTATATGCTAAAATTAATGGTGAGTGATTATTTGGAAGTAGAATAAAATATTAAATAATATAAGGAGTAATAGAGCCCATTGATCAAAATAAAGATAATGATCAATATAAAGTTAAAGACCTCAAAACCAAAAATCTAAGATCAATTAAATGACTATATATTCCTTGAATACGAAGGTAATATGGTAAATTGTTTATTTAAATATCATTTTCCTAGAGATTTGTAATTAATTTACCATATAGACTAATAACATATTAAAATATACAAACACGATATTTAAAATTTAATCTACTAATAATTTTTTACCAAAATGTTATATTTCACTCCAAATAATGAGTATTAAAGAATAATTTTTCATAAGAGAAGAAATAAAATCTACTTTTAATATATCATGTAATATTTAAAAGGATAATGATATATTCCTCATGTATTTATACATTAACTACAACCAAAATGTTTAGCACAAGGTTATATGTTAACCAAAATGAATAAATTGTCATATGAAGAAAGACTACATTAGTATACAAAATTCAATTTTAATACCCAATGATCAACCTAAATCATTCCATAAATTAATAACCATATATCCTAAACAATAAAAATAACCTCAAAACTATATATTTTCATAACCTCAAAGGCTATATCATACCTTACAGCTTATAAGCCCAATAATATTGAGATATTCATTATGAAAATACATAGTCCAATGGTAGGAACTAAAACATTTTTCCCTTTGGTTGTGGTTTTAAGTCCAACGACCTTTCCACATTTGATGGGTTGCCTTTTAGACTGTAGGATTTCCATTTTTCGGAAAATAATATTCTATGAAATGTGATGGAAATCCTTTAAAATAACATTAATAATCAATGATCATATTGTCCCTAAAGTTTATCAATAGTATTAAACATGTAAAAATTTAATTCTTCCTAAAATAATACTTCATGTTGAATCTAAGGGTTACATATACCAAAACCCAATAAAACAACTACCAAAATCTCATTAATAACATTAAGATATCATCACATAAAATCAAAAAAGGGCTATCTAATAAATTCAATGTATGTTCAAAATTAATCTTAAAAACCTTTGATGGTATCTATAACTTTTTATATATCCTCCAATTAAAACATCATAATTGAAATTTTTATTTAAACTCTTATCAAATAACAATTATAGTGTTTCTGAACCTACACCCCTAGATCTAATCTTGAAATCATGATCTTTACATTTCCTGGTTGAAACTTATAAATGTAAACTGATTTTTTTATCCAAAAATTACAACATCCAAATGAAATATTTGATTTCATACATGCCTATTTAACTTTTAGGTTCAGTGTTTTGGGTAATTAAGACTAACTAATACATAAAAAATACCCATGAAATCAAGTGAGTATTTTACCATTATACCCATAATATCATATTATATATTATGTCCTAAATATATAACAGAAAATTAATCAAATTATAAATATTTATAGAAAAAAATATTTAATCATCATTAATCATATCATGTGAGATGTAAAACATAATAAGGGTGTGAAAATATTATTATTAGGGTACTCATAATCATTATCAATTTAATATCATCAGCGAGCATAAAAATATCATATGGGTATGTTGAAATAATTAAGAAGTATGATTATAAAATAAGAATACTCATACCCATCAATATTTGGATCCTAAAATATAAAAACATTTCATAATGATTTAATAAACGCAAGATTAGTTAGAATTAATAATCATGACCCATGTGATTTTAATCTTGATTAAATAAAATATTTATAATATATAGTGGGCATAACAAAAACATGTTGGTATATTAGGATATTTTATTTAAGATCTATGTAAAAAGCTTGTTAAAGAAAACTAGATTCTACTTAAATCTGTATGATAAACCCCTTGGAAACTCCCCCCTTCATACCTCTCAATAAAAGGTTCATTACTCAATGTACTTGAACATTATTTTGACACTCCCATTAAAGAATACATAACCCCAGTATATTGGATCTATTGTCATACTACTTTACACTAGCATAAGATAAAAGATATAACATCACAAAGGATTGAATAGTTTAGTATCCCTGGTAAACTATATACATACTTGAGTCTTACATTATGTTTGAATAAAAAAATTACAATATAATTTTTCCCCTAGAATCTCCCTTTATATCAGTCATAGTACACTTCTTGGAATCCTTTTGATAGGAAAAAAACTATGGGTGGTCTCAAATGCTCAAAAAGGGTTAAGTATAGTAGATTATATCATTTATCAATAAGAATAATCATCATGAAAAGGTAAATACTTGAACACACATTTCATTAAAATATTTGACTTTCATGGTTAGATAAATGAGAATCAAAATGGTAAAGTAAATAATTAAAAACACATTTATTTTAATCAATAAATTTAAAATGAAATTAATCCCAAGATAATATCATAGTGGAAATATCATGGATAATAATAATGTATTAAATGAAATAAAATCTTTATTATTGGACATCATGCATCCTAGTAACATAATTAATTTACTATAAAGACCATTCACAAGAAATTTTGAAACATAATAGGTACGAACTAATTCAAGTGGGCCAATTATATCCTGAATATCAATACCTTTTACAAGATATTTTAAAACTAATGGTTACTAATACATAGGGGTTTTCAACTGATTTTGTATCATGAGACTATAGATGCATATATGGGATTTTTTAAACCATTCCCCATCCCATTTCATGCATTTACAAAACATTATTCATAAATTGAATAATATTTTAACTTCTAAACAATGTTCATTATCATAAATTAACCTTATTGTGAAAAGAATATTGATTTATCAATATTTCCCAGATAAATAATAACTTGTAATGCAATTGTCTTATTTTAAAATAGTATATGGTTTAAGAAAAAAAATCATGATAAATAATATATTTATGGGAAATTTAATGTCTAAAGATCACAGGAAAGTGAAAATTTCAAGGGGAAGTTAATTACTACAAAATGAAATAAGGAAGTGAATGTCTATACTGTCCTTGGGAAAAATAACCATAAACCATCCGAGGAATAATAAGGATGGTGTCAATATATACCCATTGATTTAATAATAAATCTTTGTTTTCATTTTTGAATATAAATACCATAATAATTATTTTAAAATAAATCTTTACCAACATATCCGTTTCATTTTGAAAAAAAAATTAAAATACTATTCTTTGAAAATCACTTTAAGAACAATTTTTGACTAGATCCTTATAAAAATAAAAAGGAAGCTTCAAAGAAAGTAAATTCTTGATGTAGGGTAATTATTTAAATTCTATAAAAGGTAAAATAATATTACTTTTCCACTTTAAAATGTTTAGGAAAGTTCCTTGATTAGAAAATGATGAGAATATTATTTTCTCATTTACGGTAAAATCTAAAGGGATTTATTTTGAAATCGAAATACGATTCCTTTGAAAAAAATTAAAAATAGTTAAAATGGGTGAATATTACTTTTATAAATATTTTGATATTTTTTTAATTTTCTTTATTTTTTTAATAAAAAATGTTTTGGAAACAAAATATATTTCTAAACAAAGAGAGAAATGAATCATATTGTATTAAAATATTTTCTCAATTCATTTAAGAATCAAAGATGTTGAAAAAATTGTACTATTACTTTAAAATTTCATGAATAACCGTATGAGAAGAAAATTAAATGGTTTATCAAACAAATATAAAATAATTTCCTTCAATTGAAATTCAAGGACAAACAATATCAATTAAAATGATATTGTGAGGTAAACCCTTGAAAAAATATTATTAATGTTGAAGTGATAATTAAATAATGAACTGATTATGTGTATAAATTTTAATTCCACATAAAATAATAGGAAATAAAAAATAACATAATAAAAATTCATTATAAAAATAATCTTTGCGTGACATATTCAATGAAGTATAAGTTTAATTCATTAAGTATAAATTAAGTTGCGAAATGACTTAACTTATGCCCCCTTTTGGTTGAATGTTTCTTAACATCCTAGATAGTAGTTTTTAACATCAAATTAACTCATTATATAAATGTATTAAAATTTATACAGTCATAAATAATCCTTTTATAACATCTTATTACTCATTCATTAATAATCCTTCATTATTTTCATTTCATCTGGTGTTAATTATCTTATTTTCTCATGCATGTAACATCACTAAAGATATATTTTTTATTAAAATTTTATAGTTATATCCTCTTAATAATAATAATAATCAAATAATTATCATATTTATACATTAATTTTACTTTTAAATAAATCCAGATATTTTGTTTCTGTGAATGAAAGTATGTTACAATTATGGAGACAGTATGTCATACGTACGCATAAGTAACAATTTCATTTTTCAATGATCATTATGGAAAGAAGATAATTAATATTTTACCTTTTAAAAATTATCATGATATAATTAATACCATATTATATACTAATATATGTCATCCATTTGGTGTGGTGATGAAAAAAGAGACACATTTCTTCGTGAAGGTGATAGTCCACACGTACGCAAACAATGTTATCATCTTTACATGACTGAAAATGAAAGAAATAAAATGATATATATTATCTTTAAATAAGAATAAATATGTCATTAATATCATAATTATCTTATTTATATCACAAAAAATCATTAAAATTATCTTTATCACCTTCCATGTGAAGTGTTAGTAAAAGACAAATCACATCACTTCGTGAGGCGGTAGTCTGCCTTACACATAAACGACATTGTCATAACTCCTTCATAATGTAAGGTAAATATATATATAAATCCTCTAATGAATCAAAAGTTATAAATATGTTATAAATATCACATATATATATACATCATATCCATTATTAAACCCAACCATGAAATTCGTAAATGGATGAACGAATGACATCGATTTATAAGGCGGTAGTCCTTCATACACATAAATGATAGTTTTTTAAAACATTATATGGAATTGTAGATGGTTTTACAACATGAATTTATTATAAAAACATCCAATTATGTGGAATATACTAAGTTTATTATATCATCCTCGTTTTAAAAAATGATGTACGTGGAGAAAGAAATAAATTAAAGATGTTTGTTGAAGAGCATTACCTCTTCTTCAGTTATCCACATTATGATTTCAATAAATTCATCATAGGATGGATTAATGATAAAAATAAGTATTCAATAATTAAGTGAGGAAATTTTGAAAGTTATTTGATTGTTTATCTTTTGATCCACAACAGTTATTATGCTGTGAAAAGTGATGTTTGTGAGTTCCCTTTTGTAATTGAGGACTGGTATTTTTATAAATACCAGAACTTTTTAACTATTAGGAGATATACCATACCTAAAGTTCCTAAAAATACATTAATAATGGATATTAGGGTTTATATGGTCAATTAGAGCTTCTAAAACACAAAAATAAACACCTTTTATTATTTTATTCCTTAGTCTTTAAGTTTACTCAATTTTACCCTTTTAGTTTTTTCCACGGTAACTTTTTTCTTTTTATTTACCAAGGTAGTTTAATGTTTAAGACATTAATAAAAATTATTATTATTAGATAATTTATATATATTGATTCTAAATGTGAAATAAAATTTATTTAATAAAGATCATATGTTTGTGTAATATTAATTTTAATTCAAATGAATGTAATAAAATGTAACATCCGAGGTAAATAAAGGATATGAAATTTTCATATTTATTAATATTTTTGAGTAAAATATCAATATTAATTTAAATGGGATCATATGTTCAATGGCGTACCCAATACGAAACAACGTGTTTCTTTTAAATCTTACATTGCACACTAATAATATAATAATAATATTTTTAAATGGTAGTTAATGCCTATACATTGTAACGACGGGAATCAAAAGAACTAACTAAAAATGATTATATATGTTTTTCAAATATTTTTTACTTTTATCCAATAAATGATAGAGGATTATAATGAAAATTAATCCAATTTTAAGCATAAATCTTCGAATATTATTTAAAAGGTCGATTAGACACCTTTTGATGGTGAACCCTTTTTAAATATATTTTTGAAAATTTTATATGTTATATTTGACAAAATAAAATCCTTCATTAGAATCTGGACATCAGAATTTACTTTGTGTAAATTATTGTTATTTTTTTCTGATAAAGTTCGTTTTTAGTGAAAATGTTGTATTTTAATTCAAAACCTCCTTTTAATCTAATTTATTTATATGGATAGATTATATTTTTAATTGGGTTTAAAGTGTAGTTAAAATATATTTCTACCATTTAATCTGATGGTGGTAATTTAAATTAATTTCACTTTGAAATTGGAAATAAACGAGTGTCAATCTTTTGATTGATATGGTTTCATAAAAACACGTTATTTGTTTTGACAGAGGGAATTAATTATAAAAATAATTAATGCAACCTTTATGTTTTGAATTTGGTAAAATTGACATCATTTTTGAAATTGTAATATCAAATATATCTTAGGGTGAATTTTTGGTATTTTTCTGAAAAATATCGATTTTTGATGAATAGTGAAACCACTAAGTGGTAGTTAAAAAACAAATTTTTCATTTAAATGAAATTTTACCTCCTATGTGATTTTAATTTCAAAAATATGACATATATGGTTGTCATTAGGAATTAAAATTTGGTTCAATTGGATTAAAATAATTTTTTGGTGAATAGTATCTTTTATGTTTTATTAATCGTGAATAAATTTAATTAGTGTAATTAAAGGGAAATATAATGATAGAATAATATGAAATTACCTTTACACTTGTCCTAAACTTATTGTATGATTCATGGCCGAACAAGACAATCCATGGGTCAACTTGGGGACCCCATGGAGCCCCGTGGGTAAAATAATGACATTAATAACTTTTTATTTAAAGTAAAAATAAAAGTGTCACAAACATGTATTTTTTTACTAAAACAATTTTTACATGGGGTAATACGAGTCATATGTTTGACTATAAATATTCATTATAAATCTAAAAATATTTCCTACATCATAATATTTTTTGTATAATTTTTAGACACTAAATAAATAAATTTATTTATGACACAGTGAAGATGCAGTGATTACCTCGTTAATGAATGATTTAAATAAATTGAGAAGATAAGGTAAAATCTATAAATTTAACTTTTAAAAAACCTATTGGATGTGTGTATTTCTAAACCTTATCACCTTATCCTCGAAATATATAATTTTTGGACCTTTAGTATCCCAAAATAATTTTAAAATAAAGTAAATTTTCAAGACATTCCAAGAGTGCCCCTCCTTCCTCTTATAAAAGGCCCCCACCTATACCACCTTACACACACTTATCAAGACTTTGGCTCAACCAAAATCTGATCCTTTTATCTCTCCAAATACCTCTATTCATCTTAGAAGCCTTACCTTAGGAATAATTATCTTTAAGAAACACTTTTGGTTCAAACCAAAGGGACTTACCCGATTTAAAGGTAATGTCTTCTCTTATGTTCTTTTGTTTTGTTTTTCTTCTCCAACTACTTAAAATAATTTTATTCCATTCTTTTGTAACAACACCAGTATCTTCAATATACTAGGATTTTGTTATGGGATTTATTCAATCTACACTTACAAACACATCCGTCTAATGGATAAAGAACATACTGTTTCTGTGGATGGAAAATTACTACCTCACGACGATGACTATTCTATCTTCTCCTACCACCTCTCATGGTAGCCATTATGATGTCACTACATTTATTTATGATATATATTATATTTATTTCCTCTCTATTCTTCTGTATTTTAAATTTAAAACATACCTTATGCTTTGCATGTTGTGCAAATGCGATAATTCCATTTGAGGAAGTGTGGACTACCGCCCCCTCAAGTGATGTGACTCGTTCATGCAATACATGGAATGTATAAAGAATGAAATTAATAAACTTATGTGACCTATAGAACATATATATTATACTGGAATTATAATATATATATATATATCATTTATTTTTAATTCTATTAATGTGACAAAGAAATGAAAGTAGTCTTCATGCGTACGTATGGCCTACCGTCTCCATGAAGGGTGAATTTCATTTTTTATCTCCAAATTTTATGAATAGAATAAAATTAATATATATTAGATATATATGATATTTAAATAATTAATACTATTCTGGAGATGTTTTAATTATAACTACATGGACAATTCTTTTCAAACAAGTTGATTTTTGACTCATGTACCGAAGATCGAAAAAAACATCGGATATGAACTCACATAATTAACTAATTATTAGAACATTGTAATATGTGATATTAATTTAATAATAAACTTTAAAGTTGGTCCTTAAGAAATTATTAATTGACTAAGGTTTATTATTCATGAACATAAAGAAACGAACAAGACAAGTCGTACTTGAGGTAAGGGATCTGACTTCTCTCTTTCTTTTCAGGTAATATCTTTTATGTCATTTCTTTTATGCTCCATGTTATTATGTTGGAGTATATTCTTTTATATTAACCATACTGTAATTTTTATTTTCATATGATGAGATACCCCCTCTTACTCTCATCAATTCATTTTATGAATTTTTAAGTGGCGTCGTTAGGCTGCCGAGTTTTCGTAAGGGATTTTTCATCTCACTTTTATTCCCGTGAGATTTATTCTACATTTTCCACTATTTACTTTGAGTGGTATATGTACTGCCCATTATTATAATATTAATGTAATATACTTTAATTTATGGGTATTTACATCTTCATTGTATGACCCTTCTTCTATGTGGTGTACGTTTTGAAAGTTACCCAAATCGGTAAGGGAACCTTTAACCCTCCTCATATTAAAAGACATCTTTTTGTTAGGTATTTTAATCTTATTATGATGGGATATGTTCTTATATATCCTTATTTATATAAATGTTATTTCAAAGTGATGAGATACCCCTTTTTATATCTCATCATCTCATTTTATGAATTCTAACGTGACGTCATTAGGCTAGCGGATTTCTGTAAGGGAACTTCTTAACCCACTTTCAATTCTTTGGGTTAAACCTCTACTTATTGATTTTGTTATGCCATGATTATTTGTGGAATCTCTATTCTGTAATTTCCACAAACCTTTGTGTGGATATACTATTTCTAAACATAATCATCTCATTGATAAATTCTTACGTCATTTATACGAACTTTTATGGGAAATCATAACTCAATCTCATTTCATTGAGTAAAATATCTATTTCATTGGTTTTGTTTTTTCAAGAGTATGTGTGAATGACCTCTGATTGTTTTTCACTTTATATCCAATTATATTGGGTGTATTTATACTTGTCACACATAATTATTTCATTGATTTATCCTTGCACTAATGACATGATCTTTGAATGGGATTACGTCTCAATTTCTCTTCCTTGAGACACTTCATGATGATATGCAATTTTATTCTTTTTAAAGAGTATATACAGTCCCTTTGACAATCCATATCCATATTATGTCTACACTCAAGTCATTTAGAAATTTTGAAAATGGTCTACTTTCATGTGGCTTATAATTTAAATGTTCAAAATGGAATATGACTCTTTTATTAAAACATTGCTTTAAATGGTTTTAAAGATTTATTCTCTTAATCATTTATCATCCATGTCCATGCTTTATAAATTGTTTTAATATTTATTTATATGTACATTAATGTTTGAAAACCTTTTCAAAAGTTTTGAAGTAGTATCGGACACTTTGATTCTAGAATCTCTTTTAAATGTCTTCTTTTAATATTTTCAAAGTATAAGGGGATATTTCTCTCATATAGTTTAAATGATTTTAGTAGATGTTTTTATTTATGTTGATATCAAGACGTGATCTATTGTGATTAAAATGTGGAAATTTTATGTTTCTTTTATGCATGTTTTAAGTGTTATGATTATGTTATTGTTCTTGGGAAATGTTTATGAAATCGGATGGTTCCGTGATAAACTAAGGGCGGGTGAGCCTGAGATAGCTCTCCAATGCATTGGGTAACACGATGGAGTTAAACGCAAAGGTTTATCTGAAGATATTTAGGGAATATAATGTGATGGGTATTCCAAACGTAATCATGAGGGTTACTCCCTACATAAGAATGTTATGAATGCCTCAAGTTAGCTTTATATCTTATGATTTCTATGTGTTATTCATATATCTTTGGATATAATGAGGTATGTTAAAGTGATTATGTTTTATGAGTAAAGTATGATTTCATTGATTCTTATGTATACATGGTCTAATGTTTTCTTTCCATATTGTTATAACCCTTACTGATCTTTTTATGCTGATCCCAAGTTTTTGAAATTTTTTCCATAGGACTTAAAGAAGAATAGGGTCATGGATGGGATCATGGAAAGACATGCTATCTAAAACATGGAACTAGAAATGAGTCTTTTGTACAAGAGTTTTTATTGTGTGAAGAAATGGAAACTGAGTAGACATGTCTACTTTCTAATCATTGAGATTTAATAGTTATGTCCTAATTCTCTAAATCTCTAAACCTGAAAAGATCCTCAATGTGAATTATTCATTTAATTCAAGATTATGTAATGTTTTAAGGCTGTGTCCTTATAGTTGGTATCAAAGGTCGATTTAGATAACTTTAGAGTTAGGGTATTTTTTAAACATAAGTGACATTACCATAATGGTTAGGATTTCAGAAAGAGTCATAGTTTTAGATAAAGTGAATGAGTTTAGGATAACATGAATAATTATATCATAGTATTATATGATGATTCTAATGATATTATGACACTAACCTTTTTTGTTTTAGTAAATGGATATATCTAGTAGGCACCACAGTGACAATGGGTTTGAAGGAAAGTGTGGTGGTTCTCTGATTAAGAGACTGAATGAAATGGGGGATTTAATGAGGAATATTGTGGTTATTCCAAACCAACTCTCAAGGAGTCATGATTAACCCCTTGAACCATGGTGAGTTCTTTGATGCATCATGTACAAGAGAACCAACTCGATGTGGAAGTCACGGTAATACATATAAAGGTAACCATTAGGGTTTATATGATACTTACTTTTGAGGTAATTATGGGTTACTATACGTTATGGTGGAAAATGAAAGGCATGACATAAACTTGAGGTTAAATTATGTTATGGTTTTTTTGAAGATTTTATCTCTTTTGGGGGAAGGTTATTATAATTATGTAGTTCTGAAAAAAAGGACAACACGTATACCATGTGACAACCCGTCGCATCGAATGAAGCTGCGGGAATCGAACCCACAACCAAAGTGTGACCGGTATTTATCGCCTACCACTGGGCTATGTGAAGTCCCTGTTTAGTTTGACTAATTCTTTTTAGTTGGATGATTTTATGAATTAATACTAAGTTGATTTTGGGTTATCTATGGAAATGATTAACCTATCAGGGAGGATATGTGATTAGGTTAATTACTTTTCAATATGATACTTTAATAGTAACTGATGTTATTTGGAGATAAATGTTAAGATTTATCTTAGAAGACTATGTGATTAAATCCTTTGAATATTTCGGTTTCAATATTAGTTTGGATTACTTTGAATAATTTTATGGATATCTTTTTATTGAATGTTCTTTGATGAACTTTGGATTTTTTTGGACAAATTTTGGATATTAAGAATAGATTTTATTTTTATAAAGGATTATCCGTTTTGGGGATTATCTGATATCGTACTAACCTTTTTGGTTTTGGATTTGGTTAAGGTCTAAAAACATGGGAAATATATAGTTCACATTTATGGATTAGGTGGTTCTCAAGAAGTTGAGTATAGGACTCTTAATATGAACAGGTCTTCCTAAATGCTCATCTTTTGAAGAAAAATTGAGTTTGTGTAAGAAATATTGTAAGATGAAAGTCTACACGACAATTAATAATGTTTCCATATGATTTAGTTAAGGTCTTAAATAAATTCCTCAATGAAAAGTAACTTAAAACTAAAATTGTGTATGTTAACTTTTCCTACTGGGGAATCAAATACCGTTTAACCCAACACACGTTTGTGATTTCCTTGTGGTAACTTTATCCTAAACATGTTTTCTATCACTCTCCATCAGAACATGACCCTTTGTTTTCTCTTCCAGGTCCAATTTTTCCTATATTGAATCCTAGTATGGGTTAACTCAGTTGACCTTCGTACTTCTCTCTCTTTATTTGAAAGTAGAAGTTTTACTGACTCTTGTTCTGATTTGGGACTTTCAATGAAGTTTTCGGGCCCAATTTTAAAATTGCGAGGACGCAATTCCCAAAAGGGGGGAAGGATGTAACATCCTAGGTAAATAAAGGATATGAAATTTTCATATTTATTAATATTTGTGAATAAAATATCAATATTACTTTAAAGGGATGCTATGTTCTATGGCGTACCCAACACGCAACAACGAGTTTCTTTGAAATCTTACGTTGCACAATAATAATATAATAATGTTATTTTAAATGGTAGTTAATTCCTGGCCATTGTAGTGGATGCAATGAACCGAACTAACTAAAAAATTATTATATATGTTTGTCAAATATTTTTACTTTTATCCAATAAATGTTAGAGGCTTAAAATGCAAATGAATCCAATTTTAAGCATATATCTTCTAATATTCATTAAAAGGTCAATTAACCAACTTTTGATGGCAAAACCTTTTTAAATATACTTTTGACAATTTTATATGTTATATTTTAAAAAATAAAGTCCTTTTTTAGAAAGTGGACATCAAAATATACTTTGTGTAAATTTTTGTTATTTTTTCCAATAAAGTTCATTTTTAGTGAAAATGATGTATTTTAATTCAAAACCTCCTTTTAATATAATTTATTTATATGGGTAGATTATTTTTTTTAATTGGGTTTAAAGTGTAGTTAAAATATATTTTTACCATTTAATCCGATGGTGGTAATTGGAATTAATTTCACTTTGAAATTGGACATAAACGAGTGTCAATCTTTTGATAGATATTGTTTCTTAAAAACACTTTATTTGTTTTGAAAGTGGGAATTGATTATAAAAATAATTAATGCATCATTTGTGTTTCTAATTTGGTAAAATGGACATCATTTTTGAATTTGGAATATCAAATATAGATTAGGGTGAATTTTTGGTATTTTTCTGAAAAACATCGATTTTTGATGAATAGTGAAACCACTAAGTGGTAGTTAAAAAACTGATTTTTCATTTAAATGAAAATTTACCAACTCTGTGATTTGAATTTAAAAACTCTGACATACATGGTTGTCATTAGGAATTAAAATTTGGTTCAATGGGATTAAAACATTTTTTTGGTGAATAGTAACTTTTATGTTTTATTAATCGCGATTAAAGGTAATTAGTGTAATTTAATGTAAATATAATGATATAATAAATTGAAATTACCTTTACACTTGTCCTATACTTATTGTATGAGTCATGGAAGACCAAGAAAATCCATGGGTCAACTTGGGGACCCCATGGAGCCACTTGGGTAAGAAAATGACATTAATAACTTTTTATTTAAAGTAAAAATAAAGGTGTCAAAAACATGTATTGTTTTACTAAAACGTTTTTTACATGGGGTTATACAAGTCATATGTTTTATTATAAATATTAATTAAAAACTAGAAATATTTACTACATCATGATATTTTTTTATAATTTTTAGACATTAAATATATAAATTTATTTATGACACCATGATGATGCAGTGATTACCTCATTAATGAACGATTTAAATAAAATGGGAATATAAGATAAAATATTAAACATAAACTTTACCAAACCCTATTGGATGGGTTCATTTAGAGCCCTTATCACCTTATCCTCGAAATTTATAATTGTGGGACCTTTAATATCCGAAAATAATTTTATAACAAAGTAACTTTTCAAGACATTCAAAGAGTTCTCCTCCCCCCTCTTATAAAAGGTCCCCACCTATACCACCTTACCCACACCTATAAATCCTTTGGCTCAACAAAAAACTGCACATTTTTTCTATCCAAATCCATCTATTCATCTTAGAAGCCTTACCTTAGGCAGAATTCTCTTCGAGAAACAATTTTGGTTCAAACCAAAGGGAGTTACCCGATTTAAACGTAATGTCTTCTCTTATGTTCTTTTGTTTTATTTTGCTTCTACAACTCCTTAAACTCTTTTTATTACTTTTTTTGTAACAAAAACATTATATTCAATATACTAGTATGTTTTTATGAGAATTATTATAGCTACACTTACACACACCTCCGTCTAATGGATAAAAAACATATTGTTTCCGTGGATGGCGAATTACTACCTCAAGAAACGATGATAGTTCTATCTTCTCCTACCACCTCTAATGGAGGAAATTATGATGGAACTATATTTATTTATGATATATATTATATTTATTTTCTCTCTACAATTCTGTATTTTACATTTAAAACATACCTTTATGCTTTGCATGTTGTGCAAATGCGATAATTTCATTTGAAGAAGTGTGGACTAACGCCCCCTCAAGTGATGTGACTCATTCATGCAATAAATGGAATGTATAAAGAATGAAATTAATTAACTTATTTTACATATATAACATATATATTATACTTTAATTATAATATATATATATATATATGTCATTTAGTTTTAATTCCTTTAATGTGACAAAGAAATGAAAGTGGCGTTCATTTTTACGTACGGCCTACCATCTCCATGAATGGTGCATTTCATTTTTTATCTCCAAATTTTATGGAATAGAATAAAATTAATATATAATCGATATATATGATATTTAAATCATTAAAATATTTTGGATATGGTGTAATTATAACTACATGGATAATTCTTTTCAAACAAGTTCATTTTTTACTCATGTACCGAACATCGACAAAAATGTCTGATATGAACTCACAAAATTAACTAATTATTATGGCATTATAATATGTGATATGAATTGAATAATAAACTCTAAATGAGGTCCTTAAGAAATTATTAATTGACCAATGTTTATTATTCAGGAATATAAAGAAACGAACAAGCCAAGTCAGACTTGAGGTAAGGGATCTGACCTCTATCTTTCTTTTCAAGTAATCTATTTTATGTCATTTCTTTTATGCTCCATGTTATTATGTTAGAGGATGTTATTTTATATTCACCATACTGTAATTTGTATTTTCTTATGATTAGAGACCCCCTCTTACTCTCATAAATTCGTTTTAAGAATTTTTAAGTGGGGCTGTTAGGCTGCCGAGTTTTCGTAAGGGATTTTTCATCTCACTTTTATTCCCGTGAGATTTATGCTACATTTGCCACTATTTACATTGAGTGGTATGTGTACTGTCCATTATTATACTATTTATGTAATATAATTTAATTTATAGGTAATTAAATATTCATTGTATTAACCTTCTTCCATGGGGTGTACGTTTCGAAAGTTACCCAAATCGATAAGGGAACCTTTCACCCTCATCATTTTAAAAGACTTCTTTTTGTTATGTCTATTAATATTATTAAGATGGGATATGTTCTTATATATCCTTGTTTCTATAATTTTATTTCCAAGTGATGAGATACCCTTTTTTATCTCTCATGATCTCATTTTATGAATTCTAAAGTAACGTCGTTAGGCTGTCGGATTTCTGTAAGGGAACTTCTTAACCCAGTTTCAATTATTTGGGTTAAACCTCAACTTCTTAATTTTATTATGCCAATATTATGTGTGGAATATATATGTTGTAATTTCAACAATCCTTTGTGTGGATATACTATTTCTACACATAATCATCTCATTGATAAATTCTTTCGTCATTTATACGAACTTGTATGGGGAATCATAACTCAATCTCATTTCATTGAGTTAAATATCTATGTCATTGGATTTTTTTCAAGAGTATGTTTGAATGACCTATGATTTTTTTACACTTGATATCCACTTATATTTGGTGTATTTATAATTTTCACACATAATTATGTCATTTGATTTGTCCTTGCAATAATGACGTGATCTTTAAATGGGATTATATCTCAATTTCTCTTCCTTGAGACACTTCTTGATGATATGCACTTTTATTAATTTTAAAGTGTATATATAGCCCCTTTGACATTCCATATCCATAATATGTCTATACTCAAGTCATTTAAAAGTTTTGAAAATGGTCTACTTTCATGTGGATTATAATTTAAATTTTCAAAATAGAAATGGACTCTTTTATTAAAACATTGTTTTCAATGGTTTTAAAGATTTATTCTCTAAAACATTTATCATCCATGTCCATGATTTAAAAATTGTTTTAAGGATTTATTTATATGGACATGAATGTTTGAAAACCTTTTGAAAAGTTTAGAAGTGGTATGGGACATTTTGATTCTAAAATCACTTTTAAATGTCTTCTTTTAATATTTTCAAAGTATAAAGGGATATTTCTCTCATAGAGTTTTAATGATTTTAGTAGATGTTTTTATTTATGTTAATATCATGATGTGATCTATTGTGATTGAAATGTGGAAATTTTATGTTTCTTTTATGCATGTTTTAATTGTTATGATTATGTTATGGTTATTGGGAAATGTTTATGAAATCGGGTGGTTCTGTGATAAAGTAAGGGTGGGTGAGCCCGAGATAGCTCTCCAATGCATTGGGTAATGCGAAGGAGTTAAACACTAAGGTTTCTCGAAAGACATTTAGGGAATATATTTTGATGGTTATTCCAAACATAACCATGAGTGTTACTCCCTACGTAAGAATGTTATGAATGACTCAAGTTACCTTAATGTCTTATGATTTCTATGAGTTACTCATAAATCTTATGATTTAATGAGGTATGTTAAAGTGATTATGTTTTATGAGTAAACTATGATTTCATTGGTTATTATGTATATATGGTATAATGTTTTCTTTTCGTCTTCTAATTACCATTACTGAGCTTTTTATGCACATCCAATGTTTTTGAAATGTTTTCCACAGGACTTAAAGAAGAATAGGGTCACATATGGGATCAAGGAAAGACATTCTATCTAAAACATGAAACTAGACATGACTCTTTTGTTCAAGAGTTTTTATTTAGTGAAGAAATGGAAACTGAGTAGATGTGTCTACTTTGTAATCTTTGAGATTTAATAGTTATGTCCTAATTCTCTAAAACTCTAAACCTGATAAGATTGTCAATGTGAATTATTCATTTAATTCAAGTTTATGTAATGATCTAATGATGGGTCCTTATATAAAAAACCTCATTTTAACCATAATCGTTGTAATTAATTTTAACTATATTCAAAAATAATTATCATAAAAAATTATTTTATCATTGTTATATTTTTTAAATTAGGAATATTTTAAATATGGAGTCCATTTTTCACTATTAAACTCTGATAATTTTCAGAAATTAAATTGAATCTAATCCCATAAACACAATGAGAATATGAGATTTTAAAGTAAAACTGTTTAAAATTTTACCATTTTTTTATTAAAAAAAATCAATGTGATGTTCATTAAAATGACTTAAATTGAAATAATTGATATATAATTTAACATTATAAATTATTTAAATTAAATGTTCATTTTTAGTTAAAATTCAAAATTTACCATTATTCATCAAAAATGAAATATTAAAAAACCCTAAAAATTCACCATAAGATAATTTTTTAATTCATATTTAAATAATGTGTAATGTCCTGGAGTTTCTATATAATTTTTTTAATTATATGGAATTATTTCGAGACCGAAAAATCTGACGGCGCGTGATTCCGAGGCCTAAAGTGCCCAGAATGATCCATCGAAGATTTTTTAATCTTTAAATAGCGCACGTAAGTAGTTTTCCGGAAAAAGTGGAATAACTATTAAACTTTTCCCCGAATTAAAAATCGGATGGCAATGTTGCACTTATGATGGTGGGTTTACCTTAGGTGCGACTTAAGCTTAGTCGGTGCAGGCCTCATGTGATAAAACTCGAAAATGGCATAACTGTAAATTAAATAATTACTTCAAATTATTTAATTTTACAAATCCTTATTAATCATGAATGGTAACTCAGATTAAAAATACGAGACCACCGCTGAACTCATGAGGGCATTCTCCCTTTATGCAAATACTAACATTTGTCGGCGTAGGCCACCGGTGAAATTTAGTTTTTTTCCATAAATAAAATAATTAAGTGACTATTATTTTATTCTAATAAAATCCATAAATTTTAAATGGTAACCTGGATTGGAAATATGAGAGTACCATTGGGCTCGTTGGGGCGTGTTTCACTTAGACATACCCTAACCTCGACTAGCGTGGGACGAGGGTGGTAGTTATTACTTTTTCAAAAAAAATACGGGTACGTTCAGTAAATGCCTGAGTGGCCTTTTCTTTCATTAGAAACATTGCTAGGATTAAAAATCTGAGGGCACTATTGAATCTGAAGTGCCAGGATTCACTTAAGGGAGGCTTCACTACGACCATATTTGGTCTGGAGAAAAAGTTAGTTTTAGGAACTTTTAATAGAATAAATAAAATAAATTTATTATTTTATTTTTATACTATTCCTCCAACGGATATGCGGTATTGTATGACCGATGATGTGTCCAGACAATAAATGGATTGACCCTCCAATCTAAGTAACAACAACATTGGGGGAAATTAGGAAGCTTCTTAATTAATGAGCCTCCATTAAATTCCAACATCGTTACTTACACTCCCCCTCTCTTATATATTTGGAGCTTGCGGGGAGGTACTGGCACAACTTCGCCAAAAAACGAAGTGATAAAGGAGTGCCACGATGATGGACCCTTACAAGATAGAGTAGACCCAGCGAGAGGTGACGGGTTACACCGAACCACGAACCAGAAGGTGATGTACGAGTGGCGTCATTGGGAACCGGTTGCGGGTATGAAGATCGCTGACCCAACTTCAAGCGCAGACACTCTCCAACTAGTTATTGAGGCATGGGTTATTTTTCTTCTGTGCATTTTTTTTATTCCCTCTTCCCCATCCTTAAAATTATATGATGAATGCGGTCAACCAAATAATGGGTTTACTAACTATACATTTGTCTTTGTGGGAAGTTGTAGTGGGGAGTCTTGGGTGTTTAAGTTGTTGTTTACTTCATTTGCTTATTCAACCCCTTAAAATTGATCCCCTTGTTTACAAGATAACATACATGGAATGGGAATAATGAACATAGACTGAACCCTCTGCCACATTGCTACATTCTAGGGCCTCCACAAGAGACCGACCACGCGATGAAACTGACCTACAACGTGGTGGGTAGCGCGTCGACGCACGACGCAAGAGGAGGTCGCGGTAGAAAGCTGATGCATTCGTCGGAGCAGCTGACATGGGTCGTCCATCGAAGAGGTGATGTGTGTTATTGTGTGCCACTAGTGTGATATGAGGCCACCACTCGTCTGTCGTGGCAGACGAAGAAGGCAGTCGACTCGTCTGTCGGCCGCGGAAAGGAAGGGTGAAGCGTTGTCGCGCACCTCCGGAGAGGAGGAGACTGCTGCCCAAGCTGCGGAAGAGGAGGTGGAACCCGAACCTCTAGCAGGTTCCACGGTGACCAGGCGACTCCCACATGGTGCCACCGTATCCAAGACCAAACGACCTTTGGCCATTCGGGATCTCAGGGGCCCCCGAGCCGCCTAGCATAAGCACCACGGGCCGCGCACTTTGAGGCCAAACTGTCTTCCTTGTAGGCTGCCGCCCAGCGGGCTGGGCCGCGCCCCGCCACAGGCTGGGCTACCCCCCACCACTGTGGGCTGGGCCCCGTTGCTCGTGCATCCCCCCCCCCCCCCCGCCGCTTGTCGGGCTACGCCCCGCCGCGTGTCGGGCGGCCCCTTTCCGTGCCCCTCCTTATAAGACCCGAGCCTCCCTTACAGGCCACCAATTTTTTTGGGTCAGGCCAGACCTCATCCATATGAGCCATTTCGGCCACGGCCCAGCCCATACCGAGTCAGGTCGGGTCGGTCCGACCATGTCAGGCCGGTCCCTAGCCCAGAAACACTTAAAGGGCCTTATCTTGACAACTGGATGTCCATTTGATGAATCGTCTATGGCATTGTAACCCTTATGGTGAGATGGTCCTTTTGACCTACTCTATGAGTGTTTTTGAGAAACTTTGAGTACGGCCTAGTTGGATCACATTCGAATCCAACCGGGCCCTCGGCAATGAAATGCAAATAACACACAGCCCGAGTGTCTGATTGACGTGTTGTCTGTTTCATTCAAACCCTTATGACATGGTGTATTTTCTGGTCACATCCCTGTGAGACCTAGTAACATTTTTAATACAAATTATGGCTTGAGGAGTGGTTATCCCAAGCGTGCTATGTACAGAACCCTGTAGTTGGGTGAGACCTGAAGACTGCTTGATGAAGGCCAAGGTGGGAAGTGGCTCTGTGTGACCCAGTAGGCCCACAGTGGGAAGAGGATCTATTTGACATGACATTCCCATGGTACCCATTATGTATGAGTATCATAGTAGTTCAAGTAGAGTGGGAAGTGGCTCTGTGTGACCCATCATTCCCACTATTCTCGAGAGAGGAGGAGATCTCCAGCAGCGGAGGAGTTTGAGGTTTGTGACTGATGATGGTAGGGTTACTACCCTATATTATACATATTGGTGACTTCTATGGATATCAAGATTCATCAAGTGTCTTGAGAAGCGGTTCTCCCAAGCAGACTATGTATGTAACCCTATAGTTGGCTGATACCTAAAGACTGCTTGACGATTGGCCTAGTGGAAAGTGGCTTTGTGTGACCCAGCAGGCCCATAGTGGGGAGCATCTCTGTGTAACCCGGTAGACCCACAATACACGATAGGAGGAGTACCTTAGTTCAACCATGCTGGGAAGTGGCTATGTGTGACCTGGCATGCCAATGGTAGGAAGTGGCTCTGTGTGACCTAGCATGCCCATGGTACCCATCAGGGATGGGTACCACAACATTTCACGGTTAGTGGGAAGAGGCTTTGTGTGACCCGGCAGGCCCACTATACTCAATAGAGGAGTTCTCAAGCTACTGAGGAGTTTGATGATGTGATAACCCTTCTATCCATGACCTAAAGTGATACCAAGTATGAGATGAATTGTATTGTGTACTTTAGCTTCATGCCTTGTGGTTTTTCCTGTATGGAACTCTAGGAGACCTATGGGGGTCTCGATGTCCCTACTGAGTATCGTTATACTCACCCCTGCACGGGCTTCACCCACAACTTGTTTTATCAGGTGCATATGACTTACAACATTGATTGAGGGTGAGGGAGCTTGGATCGGGCGGTGCTTGTAGATGGAACTTGTTGGTGTGTTGTGACGTAGGGACTTCAGATCGTGAGTTGTACCTACCCTTCATGTAGGATCCGTTGTGGATGATCCAGAGTTCCCTTTCACGTTTTAGTTGTTTTATACTTTTTCATTTGTACTTTTTCTGTTGTACTTTTACATTTTTCCAGTCTGTCTTGTATTCCACCCCCTTTATATTAAGCACTCATTACTACAGCAGTTTATGTTACAGTTGCTTTTGTTGCATCCAAGTCTGTGTGGTTTCCCCATGTTTTGTTCTACTCTATGAGTTTGTATAGGTTTAAAGGCAATTCCTTCTCGTTTTAGGGACACACCTTTCCGTTGCAAGTCTCTCGTGCCTAGCCTATTGAAGGCGGGCAAGGGGTAGTCATGGCACGGGCCTCAGGGGACGGGTCGTGAAAAAGTTGAATCAGAGTAGTTCAGTTCTACCGAAGAATTAATACTCTGATCTTTTCTATGTGAAAATAATGTTAAGTGTTGGGAGTGTGGTTTTTAGTTTAGGGAGTCTATTGTTGGTGCGTCAGCAGACATATCCATACACTAGGACCCTGAGTTCTAATTTCCGACTTGGCGCATGAAAACACTGAGTGCATGTGTTTTTGAAAAGTTTTTCTTTTAAATTCATTAGAGTCATCTCATCAGGTATCATTTAAGGATTATGGTTCTCATGTTCCTCATCAGGATGTCACCTCTTACACGGACACCCATATTTCCTGAGAGAGTACACGATTATGGACCACTGAGTGATGAGGCCTTAGTGTCTGGCCCCCATACAACATTGTCACCTTCGAGTTTTGTACCTGCAGAACCACTGCCCATTGGAAAACCCTTTCCATCAGCCCCACCAGCAGAGGGTGCACGCTAACTAATCATGTTGCACGAGTTCTAATAGTAGAGGCCTCTATGGTACCAAGGTGAGATGGGCCTGCAGGCAGCTGATGACTGGTTGGAGGTAGTGGACAGAGTCTTTCGCCTAGTTAAGACACCAATAGAGCAGATAGTGATCATAGCATCTAGTCTTTTCCAGTGAGTGACCATGTAGAAGGTTTTCATTGTTATGAGGCTTTGGTATGTGGATTGTTGCCCGAGATAGTACCTTCAGGTATTGTGTCAACTATATCATTGCGCGTTGGTCTGTAGTTACAACTAGCGATACCGGTAGAGGACACATTCAGGCTTAGTGCCTTACACGTGTTTTAGCATCAGATTCCACTTAGGTTCCAAGGTGTGCCCGACTCACAGGCGGCTAAGGACTGGGTTGAGGAGGTGGTTGAGAGTTCCCTAGAGCTTCTACAGCTTTGACAAGATGACATGTTGGTAGCTGTGTATTCATCGAGGCATACTGACCGTCCTAGGTACTCTATGAATACAGTACGATTAGTTCTTTATTGATTGGACTTCTAAGCACAGTGTGTTTAAGGAAATCTGAGCCAACACTATTCCTCTATGCATTCCTACTTATGTTAGGGTTCTAGAGATAACATTTTTGGTTGAATTTTATTTGGATGAGCGGATAAATCCAGTTAATGTTAGTAGTGGGAAAGCAGGAAACCGGCGCCAGTCTCAGAGACTAGGGCATGTAAAAATGTTTCGGAAAGAAGAAGTGCTAGGGATAGATGAATCTGTAGGTCTGAAAAAGTAGAAGCAGAGCAAGGAGAGCTGCATGAGGTGGTGTACATTTTGATATGTTACAGCCACCCACTTTGTGGTCCCCACCAGGATTATAGAGTAAAAGGATAAGGGAAGGGAGTAGCTGCATACAGTCAAGGAGTGTGACCCAAGGGATATAGGAATGATTCAATGAACGGTATGTTTCTACTACTAGCTATTTTATTAATAAACATAGGTACTAATCATTCCTTCATTCCATGAATTTTGTCCAAAACCTAGAGTTTCCGGTTAAGCCGTTGACTTGACCCTCACATCCGGAGATGCCTTTGGGTGGAGACTCAATAATCACAGTTACATCGATGGTGTGATCTGACCCTTAAGGCGAGAGTTTTGGTTGGAACCTTTTAATGGCAACGTCGAGGCCTTACAATGTTAGTTTGGGTATGGACTGGACATCCACAATTCTTACTTAGATTGAATGTATTAGGCAAAAAGGTTGTGGTTTACCTACATCATTAGAATGTGATTTTATTCGATCAGCGAAGAAGGCAACCCAGGAAACATAGGAAAAACTCATGCAAAAGAGCGTGAAAACAATCTCTCTTGAGTAGGCCAGCCCAACCCTCATGGAAGCGAGAGTTTTGAGTTTTCTATTCCCAACAGAAGCAGAAAAGTGTGGGGGACATCCTTCCAAAAGATGTTTCTAGGTTTACCTCCCTGAATTGGGGAGGGGCTATTTTCTTAGGTTGGGTACTATGAGATTTTTGGACCAGACTTCTCCAGGGTAGTGGCACCCTTGTCAATTTTAATGAAAGAGTGGGAGCCTTTCCAATGTATGAAGATGTTTCAGTAGAGCATTCAGGACAAAAGATAAATAATGAAGAGTAAAACTATGTTACCCATGACCTGGAGTTTGTAGTAGTGGTCTTTGTGCTAAGATGAGGTAGCACTACTTGAAGGGAGAATGTTTTATAGTCTACTCTAACCACAAGAGTGTCAGGTATATCCTCCCTCAGAAATACCAAAACGTGAGATAGCGGTGATGGCTAGAGTTACCCCGGGACTAGGAATTTGAGACAGTCTATACTCCTGGGAAGGGGAACGTGGTAGCAGATGCACTCTGTCAGAGGTCCAGTTTATAGTTGCTTAGTGAGGCATCAGATCAGCTAGTCACACTTTAGATATCCTTTATGGATTAAGGTGTAGTAGCTTACCTCTAGTCTATGACTCTCACTCCCCTAATTCCTTAGCAAATTTGGGAGGCATAGCTTGAGACATTGACTACGAGGCCAAATGTGCTAACATATCCTTAGGACGGTCTCCTGAAGGATTTTCTGAAAGTGGGGAGCACGTCATCCTCTTTAGAGGACGCACCATGGTACTAGTGACGCATCAGAAGGAGGTGTTGGGGGAGATCCATACATCCCCTTTAACGGTACATCCTGGAGTGGCGAAGCTATACCAGGACCTCCAAAGTCAGTACTGATGGCCCGTGATGAAGGAAGCACTGGCAGAGTTTGAATCATGATGTCGCACTTGTTAGTAAGTGAAAATTGCTCAGAGCCGAGTCTTATGCCGACAAGAGGTGGGAGACCATGTCTTCTTATGGGTCTCACCTCAACAAGGTTTGTGGAGTTTTAGTCAGGGCAGCAAGTTATCTCTGAGGTTCATCAGACCTTTCTAGTTTCTCAGCAGAGTGGGCGACATGGTTTAATGTCTATCTATTTCCCCACAGATGCACCAAGTGCATAATGTTTTCCATGTGTTGAAGCTAAGGAGATGTGTTCATGATCCATCACATGCTATCAACTTGAGAAATTAGTTCTTTGATGATTGGGTGACTTTTAAAGAGTTCCCATTAGAGTTTGATGATCAACCGGAGCGGGTCCTTTGTGGGTGGTTGATACCTCTGGTGTGCTTTCTCTGGCATCATGGGAATCTCCAGGAGAGAACATGGGAGTGGGAGGCTCATATTCATGCCCAGTACCCCCCATGTGTTTTGTTAGTCTATGTTTTGGATTTCAGGGTGGTAAAGTCCTATGGTGGGGAGAATTTAATGTCCCAAAATTTTTGTATAAATTTTTTAATTATATAGAATTATTTTGAGACTGTGAAATCACACGGCGCGTGATTCTGAGGCCCGTCGTGCTTGGAATGATCTATTGAAGTTTTGTTAAACTTTAAATAGCACGCATAAGTATTTATCCTAAAAAAGTGGAATAACTCTTAAACTGCTGCCCAGATCAGGAATCAAAGGGTACCATTGCACTCAGGATTGTGGTTTTACCCTAGGAACGACTTATGATTAGTTGGTGTGGGCCTCCTGTGAGAAAACCAAATAATGGCATAACTGTAAATAAAATAATTAATTAAAATTATTTTATTTTTAAAATTCTTATTACTCATTAACGGTAACTCAGATTAAAAATACGAGACCACCGCTGGACTCGTGAGGGTATTCTCTCTTTCAGAATATACTAACATTGGCCACAGCGAGCTACCAGTGAAATTTAATTTTTGGCCATATATAAAATAATTAAGTGACAATTATTTTATTGTAAAAAAACCATAACTTTTAAACGGTAACTCGGATTGGAAATCCAAGAGTACCTTTAGGTTTTTTGGGGAATTTTTCACTTAGTTAGATCCTAACCTCAACCGGCGCTAGTTCAGGGTGACTATTTTTAATTTTTCGAACATTTTTTCTAGTACGTTCAATAAACGTATGAGTGGAATTTACTAACTTTTAAATAGTTTCTCAGATAAACAATATGATGGCATTGTTGAATTCATAGTGCTGGTATTTGCTTAAGGGAGGTTTCACTTCGAGCATAGTAGGTCTGAAAAAAAATTAGTTTTTGGAACTTTTAATCGTATAAATAAAATAACTTTATTATTTTATTTTTATTATATTCCTCCAATGGACATGTGGTAAGGTGGGACTGGTGATGTGTCATGAAAATAAATGGCTCGATCCTCCAATCTATGTAATAACACCATTGTAGGAAATTAGGAATCTTCCTAATTAATGAGCCACCATTAAATTCCAATGACGTTACTTACCATCCTTTTCTCCTATATATATGGAGCTCGGGGGGAGGTACCAGCACAACTTCACCAAACAATGAAGTGCGGAAGAAGCACCACGATGCCGGACCCATAGAAGATAGAGCCAACCTAGCAGGAGGTGAAAGGTGACACCGAACTACGAAGAGGAAGGCGATGTACGAGTGGCGTCATTGGGAACCGGTTGCGAGGACGAAGAATGCTGACCCACCTTCAAGCGTGGACAATATACAAAGGATTTTCAAGGAAGGGGGGTTATTTTTCATTTGTGCATTTTCTTTTGATTTCCTCATCCCAGTTCTTGAAACTATATGATGAATGCGTATCAACCGACTAATAGGTTGACCATCGATTCATTTGTCATTGCGGGAGGTTATTGCGGGGATTCTTGTGGGGTTTAACTTGTTTTTTAATTCAATTGATTATTCAACAACAAAAAAATTATCCCCTTATTTACAAGATAATGCAGAGGGTGTGGGAATAAGGAACATAACCCAAACCCTCTACCACTTTTCTATATCCTAGTGCCTCCACGGAAGACCGACAATGCAACGAAACCGGCCGGCTGCGTGGTGGGTAGCGTGTCGACGCACGCAGCAAGAGGAGGTCGAGGCAGAAAGCTGCGGCATTCATCTGAGCGGTCGGCACCAACTGGCCGTGGAGGAGGTCCGGCATGCCATCATGCAGTGCCGGTGTGCAAAGAGTCCACCGCTCGTCAGCCGTGGTAGTCGAAGAAGGCGGCCGGCTCGTCAGACGGCCACTGAAGGGAATGGTGGCTCATTGTCGCAATCTGCCGAAGATCTGGAGACCATGACCGATGCCGCGGTGGAGGAGGTAGAAACTGCACCTCCAGTGGGTTCCATGGTGACTGGGCAGCACCCACGTGGCGCCGCCACAACTAGGACTGAACATCCTTTGTCCATTCGGTTTCTCGGGGGAGCGGTTCCCCCAAGCCGCCTTGCGGAAGCACAGTGGGCCACGCCCTTTGCGACCAGAACGCCTTCCCCACGGGCCGCCGTCCAACAGGCTGGGTTGTGCCTTGCCTTGGGCTGGGATGCCCCCCTACCACGGGTCGGGCCGCACCCCACCGCGGGCCACTCCCTATAAGACCCAATCTTCCCTTTTGGATTAGATCGCCCCCAAATCCTACTAGGCCCTTTTGTAGAAACTTATAGTATGGCCAGTTTGGATTACACCCGAATCCAACCGAGCCCTTAGCACTAAAATGCCAATAACGCACAGACCAAGCATCCACTACTACAAATATGGCTTTTTTCAGCACTATAAAAGTGATTTAACAGTAATAAAAAAGTGTTGTTAATCAAGGCGAAGATAAAGGGGGGTCCCTTTTATCTGCACTTTTAAAAAGCACTGATAAATGTCAAAAAAAAATATATAAATCGGGGGGAGGGGAGATTTTAAAAGTGATTAAACCCCTCTATTAGTGCTAGGTTGACCACTCCAGTGCATTTCCCTTGCCCGCGTATCTAACCCATTCCCCCGGTGCGCACCTCCTTGCATCCACCAGAACTCGAACCCGCGACCTCCCCCTTTTGCGCCAACACCTTTACCACTAAGACATTTAATTTTTTGTCTATTTAATGATATATCTATTTATTTATTTATATATAGTTATGTTTTTATGTATATTAATGTAGATACAAGTTAATATAAATATATTTAGTAATATCAATAAATATATATTTATTCACATGTTAATATATATTTAAATTTATTTATATATATATAGTTATATTTATTTGCATAATAATATAGATTCATATTAATATAAATATATTTAGTTATATTAATACATATATATTTATTCATATATTAGTATATATATATTTATTCGTATATTAATTTATATTTACATTAATTTATATATATATATATATAGTTATAATTTTTATCCATATATTTATTTGTATAATAATATACATTTATAAGATTAGTTTTAAATACATTTATAAAATATGTTTTTTATTTGTGTTTATAAATAAATAAAAACATACATATATAAAACATACACGAAGACACACACAGACACACACACAAAAACATACATATATATATTTATGAATAAATATATATATGTGTGTGTGTGTGTGTGTATTTGGAAAGAAATAGAATGCTAAAACGACCATAACTTCTAATCTAGAATCCTTTTTCAACTTCGCAACCAGTCAAATCGAAGAAAATGAAATAATCATTGATATGATATGTGTTACAGGACTAACAAACATCTGGATCAGAAGTTACACTTGTTTTAATGTTAACAAATCGAGGTATCCTGATTAAAAACTCAGTTTTGGAGGCCTTATGTGCCTTTTTTGGCCTCATAAAATGTGACGAAACCTTCGCTTGGGTTTTTAGCATGTAGATCTTGTTGTAGGAAATGATTTGATATGATATAGAACTTAAACGGACACACAGATCAAAAGTTATGGTCGTTTGATGTTTGAGTTACATTTTCAACTTATTTTATCTTTTATTATTTTTTTGATTTTTTGTGTCTTCAAATTGTTATTAAAGGATTTTTAATTGATGAAAATTAGAAAATTATTATCTAATTATATTTTTTAAAATATTTTGAATCCATTTTCACAAAATTTCTTATATATTAAATGTAATAGTCTATTTATACTTATCTTAAACATATTTAAAAAACATATATTATATTTATATCAATATAAATATAGTTATATAACAATATATTATTTTTCATGGTATATTTTTTTTCAATCATAAAATTTAGCAGCTCTAGGAAAAACTGCTAATAAATCCCCCCTTTATCAGCACTACAAAAAGAAGTGTTGATAAAGGGGACCCCTTTAACAGTGCTAAAATAGCACTAATAAGGGGGGGCCTTTATCAGCGCTAAAAAAGCACTGTTAAAGGGTCAATTTTCACATCACTTTTTTTAGCACTATTAAAAGTGCCCCTTTATCTGCATTTTTTTCACTGATAAAGGCCCCCTTTTATCAGTGCTTTCTTTAGTGCTAATAAAAGGGTAACGCTTCACTTGCCTGTTTTTGTAGTAGCGGTCCGATTGACGCGCCTTCTATTGCTTTGGAACCTATATGACATGGCGGATCTCTGGATTACATCTTTATGAGACTTTGTACCAGTTGTAATATTACATCCCGATCCATCTCAACACACACACACACACTCACTCACATACACATATATATATCAGGATTCTATGTAAATATAAAGTTACATGATTATACATACCAACCATTGGATGAAGCAGGTAGACTGCCAGGTGTCCTTTGGTAACCTGGGAAGGAGGTTATTTTATTATTTAGTATTATTTGTCTTTACTTTTATTACATGCACATTGTTGACTTATGATCACATACTCGAATTACATGTAAACACCATTAGTGGTTTCATACTGATATTTTTATCTGACAACAGACTCAGGCCACCCTTGGAACTCGAGAATTCTATGTTATTATTTGTACAGGTAAGGGTAAAGTCACTTCCATAGGTTGTTGACTTGTTCTGCTTTTCGTAGAATAGGAGAATTGGATCATTCTTAGGCTTCAGGTGATCATGGAGATGATTTTGTTCTTTTTTTATTTTGTACTACTTTATAGCATTCTTGTAACTGTTCATACATTTATGGATTATTTGAATGCAATTAATAATAATATCATCCACTTCCATTGATGATTTTGGTTATCTTATCCAGTTATTTAGTTATCTACTTCTTCCGCTGCATTATTATTTAATGGGTCGTTATTCTTCTGTTTTTTACTACATCTATCTATTATAATATGATTTTCCTACTATTTTTTATTTTTTGTATCCACTTTGTTACCCTGGAATTATGGTATAGTCACCCCATTGTACTACCTTCACACCCTTACTACTTATCGGCATCCTCTGGCATCTCAGGAGATGTGCTAGAGGTCATGTGGCCAACCAGGCTAGGGGCAAGGGTTAAGTAGCTACCAAGTCTGGGACATCAGAGATGATTTTCTAGAAGATTAATTTTCCATTCATCTATAAAAAATGGATTTTTTCACTAATACTAAGGCTCACATGGTTTCACAGTTACGCACCAATAGAAGGATTACATTTTGGACAAAGTTTTTGTTACAAAATGAAGAGTTCTCAATAAAAACACAACCAAAAGTGTTTTGAATAGATTCATAAAGAGTTGTGAAGTCTTTAATAAGAAAATTAGAGATTGTTGAATGTGTATTAAATGAAAATGATTTAGGTTCATGCATAATCCCACACAGTTTTATCGATTATAATTCATTATGAATGGAATAAATGGTTTTTATATTCATTGAATATATTCAATAAATAAGTGAAAATCAGAATAAATGTATGTTGATACATTTAATATAGATGACTCATTGAATTAAATAAAATTTGTAAAAAATGGCTATATAAAGGAATGATATCCCTCCTATTGTGTATCACTAATTTTATGAAATCCTCTAGCACACTCTTCCTTCCAAAACATAGTTTGTCACTAGGTGAAAGTGCTAACACCCTTTCTTTATTTTGGGATCCTCATGAAATGCTTTGGGATCCTTTGGCTAGTGTAATCCCTCAAAAGTAGAAATAATTCATTTGTTGATTTCTTTTTCATCATCAAACATGCATCAAAAGTAAAAGGTTGACTCATCACTTCATGTATGCACATAATGCTCTTCATTTATTTATACATATAGATTATATAAATAATATATCAGACACAATATTGGTTTACTTTTTCTACCCTTGATTATATGATGATCCCCAAAATCTGATCACATTCAGCCTACATTACATCCTAATCAAATACAAATGCCATCCAAATTACCAAATCTGGTCTCATGAGGTTCCACACTGCCAAAAACAACATTTAGCGGTAGTTTAAATATCCACCAAATGATGTGTGATGCTTTCTAGAAACCATCGTGTTTACCTTTGCCTTCAATCATTTGGGATTGGTTTTTTTCGGTGGATTTTTATTTTGTGGCACTTTTTAGTGGTGTTTTAAATTGCCAATAATTATTTAGTGAGATTGTTTTTATTTTTTTACATTTTTTAAATATTTTTTGATTTTTTCTATAATATATTTACTATTTATGTATTTATTTATTATTTATTATTTATTATTTATACTTATTATTCGTTACAAGTTATTTATTTATATAATTTGTCTATTTATTATTATTTATTATTAATTATTTTATTTTTATTTTTTATTATTTATTATTTACTTATATAATTACTTATTTATTTATCCTTCCATGTAGAAATTGAGCATTTAGATGTTTTGTGTGAGATTTGAACCATTTATCTTTTGGTTATTCTGTACAGACTTTATCACTCAAGCAAGCTTATCATGTGTTGATAAAATAGACTTCAATATACTCATATATATATATACAAAGATAAATATATATAAATACATGATAAATGATAAATAAATAATAAATAAATGATATGTAACTAATAAATAATATATCATAAATCATATATCATAAATAAATAATAAATAATAGTAACAAAAAAAATGCTACATAATAAGTAATAAAAAATAAATTTAGAATATATATATAAATAATTAAATAATAATTAAATAATAATTAAAAAATAATAAATAAATAATAATAAGATATTATAAATAAATATTAAATAAATGATAAATAATATATAATTTAAAAAAATAATTAAACAATAAATTGATAATAAATAATAATTAATAATTAAATATTAACTATTTTCTAATTTCTAAATTCGAAATATTAAATGATAAATGATAAATAACAAATAATAAATAATAAACATTAAATAATTACTAAATAATTAATTAATTAAAAATGATAAATAAATACACACATATATTGAAATAAAAATCAAGAAAGCATAAATATGAAAGGATAGGTTCATGCAAGGAATCATTACCCACATCGAAAAGTCCCATGTTTTTTCCAAGTCTTAATTTTAATCTTGTATTATTCTTCTTGCAAGGATCTCCAATAAAATCCTCGACCACGCCCATGATTATGACCCCTAGAGTAATGTTCTCCAAATCATTCCTCTTTTAGGAGTAGTCTTTTAATGTCATCTTTAGCCGAGTTAAGTCTTCTGATTTTATCTCCTCGTTCTTAGTAGCCCAATTAGCATTATTGTGTCCCTTCCTATAACATTTTTGATGATGGCCCTATTTCCATGATTTATCTTATTGTCATGTTCCCTCTCGGTCATCCTCTTCTACTTCAGAGTTGTTCTTCTCCGTTGAAGTCATCTCCCTATAATCGGTCTCCTACTGAGAGCTAGTTTGTATCATTTTTTGGACATTTTCTGGTGAGGCAATAGCAACCATCTTAGCCACCGAAGTAGGTTTGAAAACATCACAATCTCTTAATGCATGTCTTTTATTCTCTCTGTGAAAATAAAGAGCATCCAAATAATTCGAAGTAAATACCTTCCCTTCATTAAGTTGATCCGCTAAAACCATGTGTGAATAATTATTCCTGTAAATTGACATCTTTCTTGCAAGTGGGTGGGAATTTTTGGTCAATTAAGCCATCCCAGGTGTAGATAAACTCTCAATTTTCTTTTATGTTTGATAATTTATAGCCAAAGACCCCATAATATACCTTGTCTTCAACATACATGCTTCATCAATTTTTAATTTACCTTTTCATGAACTTTCCATAATTATTTGTTTGTGATAAACTTTTTGATCAATATATTGTTACACTTCATATTCATCAATGTATTTAGTATTCAATGCCTTATCATTATTGTCGATGAAGGACCTTGACATATGTGACACAATTTTAGAAACCTTATTTGAGCTAGGATACAAAGTGGAATCTACAACAATATTCTGCATAGGATACAACACTATAAATAAAGTACATCTTGAATTCAAGTTTTCTCCTAAAGCACTAACTCTATTAATTTCTTTTATAATACCATCACAACCCAAAGAAGCATCATCAACTTTTTCATCACCCATAATGATCTTAGATAAATTTCTAGGAGGTGCAATGAAATCTCTATATGGAGGCAGTTCCATTTTTCTAATGGAATTAATCAAGTGAGATGGCTCCTGGGAATCATCCACAGAGCCCTCTTCAGCAAGATCACACCAATTACTACTCTTATGATAAACCACTATAGAAGGCCTAACATCAAAATCATCCCTATTTTTAGGAATAATAATTTCTCAACCATCCATAACATCATTAATAGTGTGAGTATCATGAACTTTTTCACCCACACCCTAGTTGGACCATGAATTCCTCCATCTACCGCTATCAGCTGCATGACCTATCAAATTATAGACAAAAAAACATAAATCTATTTAGAAATTCTCTTCGACATGCCCAATGGACTGTAAACCACTATTGAGCAAAGGTAGTTTTTTATACCTTACAATCATATCAAAATTGATGTACGCTATAGATAGAGTCATACATTCTATGGGCATCGAGTTAAGATCCACCTATACCAGGAATCATAAAAAAATTCATAATGAGCCTCCTAAAATTATTGATCAAGTTGTATTAGTGTACCAGTTGATTAAACAATGTCCAAAAATATATGCGAATGCCATGAAATCCAATTCAAACTCTGAATTCGAACTCAAACTTGAGTTCTTGTGTTACAGACAACAAATGGATTGAAGATAGGGTCCCAAAAATGGATTCACAAGGTCCTAAGTTTGAGGGATATCTTTCCAAACCCCGGTTCTTTGTGTTTTATCTCTTTCAAGGGGAATAGAATGTGAAAATGAACCCTTCCAATGGGGATTCATTTTGAGTGGAAAAACCACCAACCGTAGTGTGTCTCTATTCCAAGTCTTCTATCCTCCATGTTTTTTTTCTAGTTGGAAACACCACTCTTCCAATAATAAGAAATTCACTAATTTTAAACCAATTGATATGTAAATATGGACTGACCCAAAATTATGTCAAATTACCTCTTCAAAAGATACACTTATGAATTCCATCGTTGCTCAAGGAAGGGAATGACTTTGCATCCCCATATCTGACTTCACAACAGTGATGGTTGAGTACATGTGAGTCATATTAGGCCTACTTCATAAAAGTATAAATAATATTCATCACCAATCCATGAGGAGGGTGGGTGAAAGATTTTTAATCTAACAACCTCACATCATGAATCCTCAAGAGAATACCAAGGAGGTTTGTAGTATCGACAACACCCCTTTATGAGTCGATTCTATGTTGAGTGAAAAAGGAAGCAGTATGTACAACCTGATTAGAAGCCTCCATGGATGACAAACCCTAGTTTCCATCAGGGGAATTTGAAATCATCTTCCTCAAACCCATCATCTCTTTAAATACACACAAATATTTAATTAAATATAATTATACATAAATATCAATATATATACACACACACTTGTAAATATAAATATATAACTATACATAAATACTTATGAATATATATATATACACACATATAAATATATAATTATATATATACAGACATAGCATATATAAATATATAAAAATATAAATACATATACAAAATTATAAATATAAAAATTTAGAAAAATATAGATAAACATAATTAAATGTCAATAAATATATATAATTATATATTTTTAGAAATGAATATATAAATATATATATATGTTATAAATAAATATGCCTAAATATATATATATAAATACACACATTTATATATATAATAAATAACAGATCACCAAAAAGTGGTACGACCACTCTAATTGAAACGCAATCATATTAATATGAATGTTTAAACAATTAATAAAATCATATACAAATGAACAATCATAAGAATACCCTCGAAAAATGAAGCTAAAATTCTATCGATTAGTCAAAAATTAGGATATTGCAACTCAAAAATCAGTTTTGGAGGCCTTCCATGCCTTCTTAACCTTGTAAAAATAGTGATCGGGTCCTTCTAGTGAGTGTGGCATGGATCATTTTATATTTTCTCATTTTATATCTCATGATTTAAAATTTCGCCTTACCTCAAGTATGAGACCTTTTAAAAGAGTTGTTTTTCTCTATATGTATTCTGTGTATATTTTTCAGGTTGGAAAATTTATTCCCCATTTTTGTTGTTGGATTACTAGGTTATTTTTACAATCTATTGGGTATTTAAAATGCCTTTTGGGACTTTATGTGGTCTGGTTTGGAGCCTAGTTTTTTAGGTTCTCTAAGACTAGCTACAAAATTTCCCGATGCACCCTTATAAGAAACCGTTGTAAGATGTAATGGAGGATTTATTATACATACCAAAATAATAACATCTCAATAATCTAATTTAATACCATTTTTTTGATAGAGTATGTGAAATGAAACACCGATATTAAATATCCCATAAAGAATAATTCTTTAAATTTAATATCTTTGATAGTTTGTAGAACGTGAAACCCCGAGTCTAAATGAACTGTAATATAGTGGACTGTTATAACCCAAGTGTGAAATTTATGGGTATGAATATTAGTAATTAAATTAAGAATATTATGGGTTTCAATTGATTAGAAATAAAATAGTAATCATTTTAATAAAAAAAATCTAAAAAACAATATTTTTTAATATTGTTTAGTCGCTCTTTTCACACATAATTTAAAATTAATTTTTGAAAATTTTATGAAATTTTTTTCATAAAATTAAATTCATTTTTTATTTTATAATATCAAAATTTTCTTAGAGTTAATTATTGATCATTTTCTAAGATATTTTTTTGATAAATAGTGAAAAATAATGGTTTTTATTAAGAATTGTCATTTATTTTCGAAGATTTTAAAAACATAAAATAATAAAATGTTTTTAAAAGAAATATTATTTCAATTATATATATATATATTAATCAATTTTATTCTATTTTAATCATTTTATGTTGATTTTTAATATAAAAACATTATTACCTTTAGACGATTTTCTCTTTGAAACCCAACTTTCTTGTCACCTCTGCAGGATTAATTTTAAATTTAATTTTTTCACTGATGTTAATTAAATTTGGAAAAATAGATTATTTTAAAATAATAATAGTTTATATTATATTATATGTTCAAAATAACCATAGTAATAGTCAAAAAAGTAAAAATTAATTATCACGGTTAAGGTAAAAATGGGTTTTTCGGGGATATAACTAAGAAGAAAATGTTTAATATAACCTAAAAACATGAGTAATGTATTTTTATGGAAAAATTTAAAACTTATAATATCTAATTCTCAATTGTACACAATTGTTTACCCTTTTTTCATGTAAAATTCTATGGTGAACCTTTTTTCCTTTCAAAAATTACAAGTATGTCACTCACCTCACTTATAAATAGTCACCCATCTCCTATATTCTTCAAAAAATAAAAACATTTTGGTTCATCCAATACTTAATAAAATCACTTAGAAACTTATATTCACTCATCCTAGAATCATTTTTTTGTTAGAAGGATAATTTATGAATAGTTTTGGTATAATCTTAAAGAGGTGGTCTGAGAAGATGTCAAATTCCTAACTATGAGTTTTTGTTTTATTTGTTATTCCCCCTCCTTCAAACATTATTAATTTATTATTTTATAATAACATCAGTATATATAATATGTTTATATATTATTAAGGTATGTTCATACACTATATCCATATTCTCTAACCTAAATTGGGAAACAATAATGTCGCTCGTGTGTACCATAAACTAACGCCTTGCGAATCGATGTGACACACTTTCCATCAAAACCTATCACAGTTTGGTATTGTGATAGATATAAAGTATATATATATGATATTTTTAATATAATTATACCTATGTATTAATTATCTCATATATAAATATTTTTACAATCCATTCCGTATGGGATACGATAATGTCGCGTGTCTGTACGATGGACTACCGCCTCGTGAAGCGATGTGATTCATTTTTCACTAAAATATTACTTGGAAGTTAATAAGGATACATTAAATGAATATATATGTTATAAATGAAATAATTACTATATTAATGACATATTTATTATTCTTCAAATATAATATATCATTTTCTTTCTTACACTAAAAAATGATAATATCATTCGTGTACATGTGGACTATCGCCTTGTCGAAGCGATGTGGCACTACATTCATCACCACACCACATGGATTATATATATGAGTATATTTGAAGAAATAATATGGTATATATTATATTATTATAATTTTTTAAAGATAAAATATTACTTACCTTATTTTTATAATCATCATTGAAAAATGGAAACATTACTCATTTTTATGTATGACCTACAATCTCCATGATTGTAAAGTAGTTCATTTTTCATAACCATATTTAATGATTATTTTTAGAAGTATAATTTATGTATAAATATTATTATTATTTCATGATTATTATTCTTTATATTTTTATATAATGACCTCTTTTATAACAACCCTGATCTTTTATTACACAATTAAACATAATATATTACATAAACCTCATTAGATACAGCATAGAAGATCAAGAGGTCTAGTGTCTTTAGGGATTAGGATCATCACATAAAAACTTAAAAATGAAATACAACATCTTTATTGAAAACTTCATTTACATGACCACTGCATTCCCTCATACATAGCATTGAATGGGATAACCTGAGGAAATGCATAAGAATATGGTGAGCTATAAATCCCAGTAAGGGAATAATCATGGAATAATATAAAGAAAACAATACATATTATAAAATAGAAAAATCAATAGAGTACAAGAGAATCATAAAAATAAATGCATGATAAAGCATGATAATCATAACATGGAAATGTGGCAACAACACTTAACATGGAATTAACGTGAGCCAAGGCTCATTGCACATTAAGCAAGAGTAAATCCTCATTGCACATGAAGCATGAGTAAGACCTCATTTAACTTGAATTAGATTGAGTAAACACCCATTTCACATAGCGTATCATGATACTACACCTTTCCCAATGCATTGGAGCACTATAAGGGTGCATCCTTCTTAAACATTTCATTTCATGCATAAGTGTGCCACATGGATCATATAACATGGATTCATAAAACATAATCATTTATTACATGATAAAGGAGTGTGGAATCAATAAATGAAGCATTATAATCAAAATGTAAATTTTTATAAAGGTGAATACCCTTTATAGAGAAATGAGCATTGTAATCACTAAACAATGACATTGTCTTGGAAAATCGGCGCAGTTTCGGCAGCGTAACGGCGCGACGTAAGAATTCATAAAAATGGTTGATGAGATAGAAAGTGGTGTCTCATCATACGTACATGAACTGGATAGTAATTGGTTTATATATATACATGTCCCAATAGTTTTAATGGAATTTAGAGTCATGGGACAAAATAATAGCATGAATGTAAAAGAGGAGAGAGAAAACCCTTTCGGAATTTCGGCATAGTAACGGGTGTACATGGGAGGAATTTAATGAGAGAGAAAGGGGTCTCCCATAATTAAAACATAAATATGGATGTATGGTAGAGGTTTGAAACCATACATCAACATTTATAATTGAAATCAAAAGGGCATAACAACATTAATATAATTGGACAAAAATGTGAAAGGAAGAAAAACCCATATTTGGAAGTGTTCTTCCAAAGGCTTGACAGAGGCTTAAGAGGGGATTATTGGGAGATTGGGGAACCATGGGAGGATTCTAGAGAGAATATGGAAGAGTATGGATGAAATTAAAAGGCTTTGGGTGAGAAGGAAGTTGGAGCTTGGGTGGGTTTATATAGGAAAGGTGAGGGGATTCTTTATTATTTAGGTTCGGGACGCCTCACATTAAACTAATCCAAACCATAAACAAGACCATAGTTTTTGCAGATGGTTTTTAAAAAAAAGGGAAGTGGAAAAGAATATTTTATATTTCCAAAGTCAGAACTTCTTAAAATAATGGGGTTGCTTATGTAGAGGTAAGTCACACTCCCATGGGAAACAATTTAAATTGACAAGATGTTTAATAAGCCTTGAAGGGTCCATTAATGGTTTGTAAAATAAGTCAAAAAAACCCAAAATCACATTATTTTTATGGTAAAACATATATTTGTCATACATAATGCTTATATTATTTTATAACATCACTATTGGGTCATTATAATGTCATACAACACATAATATATTTAAACGGTATTTAATTTTTACCCAAAAATTCCACTGTCTCAGAAAATTGTGGAAAATTCACCATTAGATAATTTTGAAATCCTAATTCAATAAATAATAATAATTTTATCTAAATAATTTTCTAAATATGAAAATTTTCACTTTTAAAATAAAAACTGACATTTATCTAGAATTCATGGGTTTTGACAAAAATGGATTTCAATCCTTAATAAAAATTACAATTGCATTCATAAAATTATAAAATCATTTATATTTAATAAAAATTAATTTAATGATAATATTATTATTTTATTAAAATATTATTTAATTCAAAAATCCATTAATTCGTCAAAATAGATTTCTTAGTTGAACATTAACTAAAAATAGTATTTGTGCTTTAAAAACTATTTAAAAGGTAAAAATAATAAAATGAAAGTATATTCATTATTATATAAAAAATGATGTACATAATCATAGTTCTAAGGTCTTGTTACATAACCCTTTATAACAGCATCATAAGACCTAAGAGTAAGGTGTGCGATGGTGAGAGACTCTTGGGGTGGCTCGGATAACATCACTCGGGTGTTAATCTCTATTAACTTCCATTTCTCTCATAGGCAGTCCCGTTCAAGCTTAAAAAATTCAAGATCGGCTTGTTCTTGGTCAAGAGTGAAGCCTAATTACACCACCTCCTTTCCGAGCTCTGCCAAATGGGCTTCATATGGGGCACGTCTACTGGATAAGGTCAATGCTTCCTTTGTTTGAGTAAATTGGATTTGTTAAAGCCCTATATTTATACTAATCATGTCATCACTATTCAACGACTATATTAGAAACAGTCACAATTCTTAACATAAGACTAAAGAAATTGACATTTTATAAAAACATTTTACATAAAAAGACATTTAATTAGATCAAGAGGGATTTCCATTAATAAAAGTTTGGGTCATTACAATCTTCCCACCTTAAAAAACTTTGCCCGCAAAATTTCCTTTTCTCACACTAAAATAGATTTGGGTAACTCAACCTCATCATTTCCTCTGATTCCCACATTGCTTCTTCAAACTTAAGGTTTCACCACAACACCTTGATGATGGGAATATTCTTATTTCGTAGAACTTTTTGTCTATGATATAAGGTCCTCACTGGTTTCTCCTCATAAGGAATATCATCATCTAATTGTACCACCTCTGAAGAGAGTACATGTGAAGGGTCTGGTATGTACTTCCTTAAGAGGGATACATGAAATACATCTTGTACTTTGGCCATGGTAGGTGGAAGTGCTAGTCGATATGCCATATCCCCAACACGATCAATAATATCGAAGGGGCTGATGTACCTTGGACGTAACGTCCCTTTATTTTCGAACCACATGACCTTCTTCCAAAGAGATATACATAGAAATACCATGTCTCCATCAATAGACTCAAGCTCTCGTTGACGATGATCTGCATAACTCTTTTGTCGACTTTGGGCTGCCTTAATATGCTGCTTAATGGTTTTCACCTTTTCCACCACTTCTTCGACCATTTCTGGTCCAAGCAGCTTACGCTCACCGACCTCATCCCAACACGCCGGTGTTCTACACCTTTTCCCATAAAGGGCTTCATATGGTGCCATTTGAATGATCAAGTGGAAACAGTTATTATAAGAGAATACAATCAAAAGAGGATGTTGATCCCATCCTCCTTTAAAGAGCATCGAGCATGCTCTCAACATTTCCTCAAGCGTTTGAATAGTCCTCTAAAATTGGCCATCAGTTTGAGTATGATAGGTCGTACTGAAGTTCAATTCAGTATTCAAAGCATGTTGAGGACTCTTCCAAAACTTAGAGGTTAATCTTGGATCTCAATCGGACACAATAGATAGTGGTACTCCATGCATCCTTACCACTTCCCTGATATATATCAGTGTTAGTTGATCCAATGAGAAATCCTCCCGAATTGCAATGAAGTGTGCAGAATTTGTAAGACGATCCACAACAACCCAGATTGCATTATTTCCTTTGGATGTCTTCAGATGTATGGTGACAAAGTTCATGGTGATGTTCTCCCATTTCCATTCTAGTATAGGAAATGGATGCATCATCCCCTTATACTTCTGCCTCTTTGCCTTCACTTGCTGAAACACGAGGCACTTTGATGTATATTCAGTGATCTCCTTCTTCATATTATCCCACCAATAATTCTCTAGGAGATCTCAATACATCTTTTTGTTTCCTGGGGGAATAGAGAAATTTTATATATGTGCATCATCAAAAAGTTCCTTCTTCATCTCTAGACTTTATGGAACACATAGTCTTTTCCCTAATCTCACAATTCTTTCTTCATTAACATTAAACTCCGATGATTTCCCTTTTTTGATAGATTCCACTTTTTCCTGATTCCCAAATCATCCTTTTGAGCATCTTTTAACCTTCCCAAAAGTGATGGTTGGGGAATCATTTGTGAACGGATTGATGATGATCCCTAATTTATGATTCTCATGTCCATATTCCTAAAATCTAATAACATTGGATCCTTTTAAATTCTCATCAATGATAGAATCATTGGTTCCTATCTACCTAGGTCATCTGCCACCTTGTTCGCTTTCCTTGGTTGGTAATGGATTGAGAAGTCATTGTCTTTGATCAACTCTAACCATCTTTGCTGGAACATGTTCAACTCTTTCTGTGTGAATATATACCCGAGGCTTTTGTGGTCTGTATATATTTCACACTTCTCCCCCAAAGAGATAATGCCACCAAATTTTCAAAGAGAAGATCACTACAGCCAACTCAAGGTCATGTGTCGGATAGTTATATTCATGAACATTCAATTTCCTTGAAGCATAGGAAATGAATTTGTCATTTTTCATCAACACACATCCTGGGACCTTCTCTCAAGCATCACTTAATACCACAAAAGTTATCCACATTTGGGTAAAGTGAGCACAGGTGTAGTGATAAGCCTTCTTCTCAACTCCTTAAAGCTTTCTTCATATTCATCACTCCAAGAAAACATTTCTCATTTCTAAGTTATCTTGGTAAGAGGGTTGGATAAATGTAAGAAATTTCTCACAAATCGTCGATAATATCCAGCTAACCCTACGAAGCTACAGATATCTATTACCAATGTTGGCCTCGATCATCTCTTAATTTCGTCTATTTTGGTGGGATCAATAGATATCCCATTACTTGTGATGATATGTCCCAAGAATGAAATATCCTTCAACCAGAAATCACACTTGATGTACTTTTCATAGATCTTATCATTCCGCATGGTCTCCATTATAGTTCTCAGATGCTCCTCATGATCCTCCTTGGTTTTGGATTATATTAGAATATCATCTATAAAGATTACCAAAAATTTGTCGAGGTTATCTCTAAAGACACTATTCATAAATTCCATGAAGATTGTTGGAGCATTAGTGAGTCTGAAAGGCATTACTATGAATTCATAGAGCCCATATCTTGTATAAAAAGCAGTCTTAGGGATATCTTCTTTCTTGACCCTTACATGGTAATATCCCGACCGAAAATCCACCTTGGAGAAGTATTTTTCTCCATGCAGCTGATTGAACAAGTCATCTATTCATGGGAGAGGATACTTGTTCTTTATCATGATTTTGTTAAGATCATGATAATCGATGCAAAGGCACATTGACCAATCTTTCTTCTTGACGAAGAGGACTGGTGCACCCCATGGTGAATCACTTGGGCATATAAACCCTTTATCCAGATTCTCTTGTAGTTTCTTATTCATCTTTTTAAGATCTACAGCAGTCATTCTATATGTAGTCTTGGATATTTGAAATGCCCCAGGTATTAGATCAATTGAGAATTCAACATATCTTCTTGAAGGAAGACGAGGTAATTCTTTAGGAAACACTTCAGTGAATTCCCTCTTAATAGAACTGTCTTGTAGAATGTTTGCCTCCTTAGACTCAATCATATGAGCCAGATACGTGTGCTCATAGGGCAGTAATATCCATGCTTGATATGATGGAGCTAAAGAAGACTCATCTTCCTTATTGCACTTGTAAAGTATCGGGGGTCGATTCTCCACTTGTAGAGTGATTTCCCTCTCACATATATTTATGTCGGCTCTATATAAGTAAAGTCAATACATGCCAAAAATTACATCAAATTCCACCAGAGGGAGTATAAAAAGGTTCACTGGGAAGTTTAATCCACAGATTATGAAATGGGAGGAGTTATATTCATGGGATGCAATGATTTCACCATTTATCGTACTCATCAACATCTTCACTTCCATGATTTGTTGTGGTGCAGGGATTGTTCTACTAAACTTTCGATATATAAAAAATGTGTAAAACCTGAATCAAAAAGTATTCTCGATATTATTGAATGAAAAAATAGCATACCTATCACCACATTGTTGGGGGGGTTCACTTCGGCTCTATTGATGGAAAAAGAACCCCCTTACTGTCATGCAGGTTGTTGGTTTCTTCCGAAAACCCTTGGCTTAGGGAACTGGTTTGCAAGATGTCCTGGTTCTTTGTAGTTGTAGCAATGAACAATGTGTTGAGGTTCGAATGGTGAATTCCTCTCCTCTGTCTTAGACGGAGGCCTTTCTAGCCGACAGTTAACAGCTTGGTTCCCTTCTCTCCACACTTAAAACATTTCCTCTTCCCCTTCAGGAAATTTCTAGGGTGCTTCTTTCTGCACCTTTGGCAAGTAGCATGTTGGATCTTCTTAGCACCATTGGATTTATCCATCGGACTTCCAGCATTGATTTCCACCTTAAACATCTTATCCCTATAATACCCCTGAGATTCTATGATCTCCATTTCAACCTTGAGGGAACATCGGACAATTTCCTCATAGCTATCGAAGTCACGGATTGCCAATACTTTCCGTAGGCTTGGTTTTAGCCCACCAAAGATGTGGTCAACCATGAATTCAGGTGTAACGACAAAGCCAGATACATATCGTGCAGGCCTTGTGAAGTATTCCTCGTACGCTCCAACAGATTCTTCGTCTTTCTGCTTGAGGGCAAGGAAGTCCCTTTCCATCTTTAGACAGAGGGTGCATGGAAAATATATATCAAAAAATACCTTCCAGAAATCCTTCCATTCCAACGCCTCGATCTCCTCTATAGGCATCATATTTTTTATCAACACCCACTATTGATCAGCTTCACCCTCTATGATAAGCAGTCAGTATAACCTTCTCTTGTTCAGAATATTGAAGGATGGAGAATATCTTTTTAATGGAGTTGATCCATTGTTCAGTGATTGAGGGATCAGATGATCCATTAAAAGTAGGAGGTCATTGTCTCATGAAGCTCTCGATAGCGACTTGTTGATTTGTAGTGGGGGATTAACCTTCCTCTTGACCCATGTTTCTATTCAAATATTGAGTTAGCTGAGAGATAAGCATGACAATGTTTGTGATTCCTGCTCCCATGGGATTTGGTATCTCATTAGTACAGTCATCACATTGATCTTCACATTGATTGTTATCCTGAGTCCTCCTATTACCGGCCATTGGCTGGAAAAAAAGGAATGTTAGGGGTAACACATAAAGGTTAATCCAAGGAAAAAACTAATGACTTATAAATAAATTTTATTTCCTTAAAATATGAATCTATTGTCTTCAGTCTATGTTATCCATGATCTACTTTCTAACATATATTCTTAGGGAATTTTTTTGTCCCTTAATAATGGTTCACACAAATCTTGTGAATTTACCAAATCCTATCCCCCGGGTGTGTCATAACCAAGAGTGTAGTAATCCCTTTTTTCATGCACCTGTTCCCCTTCGAGTCTAGCTCAAAGCGGTGTTTTTGGGTTTTACCCCTAGGATACATTTGTGCCAGAGCCGCCTCTACCTGCTCATATCCATAAAGGGATGGATTTTCTTGATAAACCACTTACTCAATACTATCCAAAACTTAGGTATGTTTTTATTATACTTAGTCTTGTCTGTAAGGCTTTACTGGGGTTTTCTATTCCTAACCCCAAAATAACAAAACCTATCCTCTGATGCCTTTTATGACAACCCTGGTCTTTTATTACACAATAAAACATAATTTATTACATAAACATCACTTGATACAACATTGAAGAATGAGAGGTATAGTGTATTTGGGGCTTAGTATCATCACATATTAACATAAAACATGAAATATAATATCTTTTTTCAAAACATAATTTACATGACCACTACATTCCCTCATACTTAGCATTGCATGGGATAACCTGAAGACATGCATAAAAAAGGGTGAGCTATAAAGCCCAGTAAGTAAATAATCATGGAATAACATGAGGAATACAATACATGTTAGACAATAGGCATATCAATAGAGCAAAAGAGAGGCATAAACATAAAGGCACGATAAGCATGATAATCATAACATGGGAATGTGGCAACAACACTTAGCATGGAATTAACATGCGCTAAGGATCATTGCACATGGAGCATGAGTAAATACTCATTGCACATGAAGCACGATTAAAACCTCATTGAACATTAATTAACATTAGTGAACACCCATTTCACATAACATATCATGATGCTACACCTTACCCAATGCATTGTAGTGCTTTAAGGGAACACCCTTCTTAAACATTTCATTTTTTGCATAAGTGTGCCACATGGATCATATAACATGGATTCATAAAACATAGTCATTTATTCCACAATAAATGAATGTGGAATTTATAAATGAAACTTTATAATTAATATGAAAATGTGCATAAATGTGAATACCCTTGATAAAGAAATGAGCATGGTATTCACTACACAATGACATTGGCTTTGAAAATCGGTGCAATTTTGGCGGTGTAACGGTGTGATGTAAGAATTCATAAATATGGTTGATGAGAGAGAAAGGGTTGTCTCGTCATATGTACATTAAATGGACAGTAATGGGGTCATATATATACATGCCCCAACAATTTTAATGTAATTTAGAGTCATGATACAAAATAAGTGCATGAAGGTAAAAGAGGAGAGAGAAATTCCTTTCAGAAATTTAACATAGTAACAGGTGTACATGGGAGGCATTTAATCAGAGAGAAAGGGGTCTCCCATCATTCAAAAATATATATAGAAGTATGGGGGAGGTGATAAACCATGCCCAAACATTTATAATTGAAATTATAAGGCATAACAACATTAATAAAATTGGGCAAAAATGAGAAAGGAAGAAAACCCCTTACTTGGATGTGTACATCCAAATGCTTGAGAGAGGCTTGAGAGAGGCTTATTGGGATCTTGGAGAACATTGGGAGGAAAATATAGAGAGTAGGGAAGAGGTTGGATGAACTCCAAAGGCTTTGTGGGAAGATGAAGTGGAATATTGGGTGGGCTTATATAGGAAAGGTGAGAGGATACTTTATTATTTAAGTTTGGGACACCTCTCATTAAACTAACCCAAACCACAAATAAGCCCATGATTTTTTCCCATGGTTTTGGAAAAGGGAAGTGGAAGACAATATGTTATAAGTCCAAAGTCCTAACTTCTTAAAATAATGGGGTTTCTTATGTGGAGGTGAGTCACACTCGCAAGGAAAACAATTCAAAAAGACAAGATGTTTAATAAACCTTGAAGGGTCCATTAATGCTTTGTAAAATAAGTCAAAAATACCCAAAATCACTTTATTTTGATGTTAAAACATATATTGGCCGAAAATAAGGCTTATATTATTTTATTACATCACTATTGGGTCATTATGATATCCTAAAACACATAATATATTTAAACGGTATATAATTTTAACCAAAAAATTTGACTGTCTCGGAAAATTATGAAAAATTCACCGTTGGATAATTTAGACATCCTGATTCTAGAAAAAATATTCATTTTATCTTATTAATTTTCTAAATATGTTAATTTTCACTTTTAAAATAAAAACTGACATTTATCGAAAATTCATGGGTTTTTACAAAAATTGCTTTCAAACCTTAATAAAAATTACAATTACATTAATAATATTATACAATAATTTATATTTAATAAAAATTAATTTAATAATAATAATAATATTTTATTAAAATATTATTTAATTAAAAAATCCATTAATTCATCAAAATATATTTCTTAGTTGAACATTAACTAAAAATAGTATTTGTGGTTTAAAAACTATTTACAGGGAAACAATAATAAAATGAAAGTATATTCATTATTATATAAAAAATAATGTACATAACCATAGTGATAAGGTCTTGTTAAATAACCCCTTATAACACCAGCATAAGACCGAAGACTAAGGTGTGCGATGGTGACAGACTCTTGGGGTGGCTCGGATAACATTGCTCGGGTTGTAATCTCTATCATCGACCATTTCTCTCGTAGGCAGTCCCACTCGAGCTTAACATATTCAAGCTCGGCTTCATCTTGGTCAAGAGAAAAGCCTAATGATGCCACCTCCTTTTTGAGCTCTGAAAAATGGTCTTTGTATGGGGCACATCTACCAGATGAGGCCATCGATTCTTTTGTCTAAGTAAATTGGATTTGTTAAAGCCCTATATTTATACAAATCATTTGATCACTGTTCAACGGCTATATTAGCAACGGTCAAAATTCTTAACATAAAACAAGAGAATTTGACATTTTATATAAACATTTTACATAAAGAGACATTTACTTAGATCAATAAGGATTTCCATTAATTGAAGTTTGGGTTGATACATATTTGACCATGGTTAACATACCAAAGTCATTTTTGACACATAAGCCAAATATCATCAAACTATCTCACATAAACTTAATTGATTAAGTCATCATATATGACAAGGTAATAAGTTGAATAAATTGAATAACAAACTTTATAATCATTATTAATAAATAAAATAATTAACATAATTTTATTATTTATAAATATTAAGAAGGTATGTGAGGAGTCACACTCAAGGTAATGGTCTTCGTCTCAATTTCCCTTCATTGAGACATATTTTATTATTGTGAACCTAATTTATTTTATATTGTGTAAATAATATACATTTTATATGTAATATAATCAAAACTACATAATTAATTTTATTTTCATTTTCAATTTTTATTATTCCATCCAATGGGATTTTACATTAATGTTACCAAGTGGTAAGAAACTTTATCTCAATTTTCATTTATTGAGACATATTTTATTGTTATGCACATAATTTATTTTATATAGTGTAAAAACATCCCCTTTTTGATGTAATACCATGAATAATTCACCATTAATGGTATTTTATATTTAAATTCCAATTAATTCACCCATGGGGATTATACTTGAATGTTGCCAAGTGGTAAGAGACTTCGTCTCAATTTCCCTTTATTAAGGAATATTTTATTTTTGTGAACATAATTTATTTCTTATGGTATAAATACTTCCCAATTTAAATTTAATATCATTAATCCAACATAATTTATGGTATTTTAAGTTTCAATTTGAATTTTTTCATCCAAGGGTATTTTACATGAACATTACCAAGTTTTGAGGGTCTTCACCCCAAATCCCCTCCATTGAGGTATATTTTATCATCGTGCAGCTAATTTATTTTATATAGTATCTATACTATCCTTTTTAAAAGTAATATATTTAATTATTAATATTTCATGGTATTTTATGTTTCATTTTGAATTTTTTTATCCAAGGGTATTTTACTTGAATGTAACCAAGTGGTAAGGGACTTCATCTCAATCTCCCTTCATTGAGTCATATTTTATTATTAAGAACCTAATTTATTGTATATGGTGTGCATAATGTTACTGTTTCATGTAATATAATTAATATATTATACTTCATTTTATTAAAATTTTCAATTTGAATTATTTTTTCCAATAATATTTTACTAGAACGTTAACTAGTGGTCAGGAAATGCATCTCAATTTCCCTTTATTGAGGGCTATTTTATTACTTTACACCTAATTTATTTTATATGGTGTAAATAATTCCCATTTTATATGTAATATCATTAATCATTCATAATTATTGGTATTTTATGTTCCAATTCATATTATTTTATCGAGGGCTATCTACACAAATGTTACCAAGTGCTACGGGACATGCTCTGTATTTCCCTTCACTGAGCCATATTTTATTGTTGTGGACATAATTTATTTTATAAGGTGTACATACTAACCCTTTTATATGTAATATCATGAATCCATCATAATTCATGGTATTTTAAGTTTTAATTTTAATTATTTAATCCAAGGATATATTTCTTGAATGTTACCAAGTGGTAGGGTTCTTCATCTCAATTTCCCTTCGTTGAGACATATTTTATTATTGTGCACCTAATTTATCTTATATGGAATTAAACTACCCCTTTAAAATGTAATATCATGAATCCTTCACAATTTATGGTATTTTAATTTTAAATTTTAAATATTTCATCCAAGCTGATTTCATTTGAACGTTACCATGTGGTAAGGGGTTCATCTCAATATCCCTTCATTGAGGTATATTTATTTTTGTGCACCTAATTTATTTTATATAGTTTATATACTACCCCTTTTACATATAATGTCATTAATAATTCATAATTAAAGATATTTTATGTTTCATTTTGAATTATTTCATCAAAGGGGATTTTACTTGAATGTTACAATGTGATAAGGGACTTCATCTCAATTTCCATTCAATGAAGCATATTTTATTTTTGTGAACTTAATTTATTTTATATAGTGTAAATACATAACTTTTACAAGTAATATCATGAATCCTTAATAATTAATCATATTTTAAGTGTCAATTTGATTTATTTCATTCAAGGGTATTTTACTTCAATGTAACTAAGTGGTAAGGGACATCATCTCAATTTCCTTTCAATGAAGCATGTTTTATTATTATGCACACAATTTATTTTATATGATGTACATACTTATATTTTTATATTTTATATCTTGAATAATTTATACTTAATTGTATTTTATGTTTCAATTTAAATTATTTCATCCATTGGGATTTTACTTGAACATTACCAAGTGGTAAGGGGCTTTGTCTCAATTTCCCTTCATTGGGGAATATTTTATTATTGTTTACCTAATTTCTTTTATATTCTGTATATAATTCCCATTTTACATTTAATATCATGAATCCTTTATAATTCATGGTATTTGAATTTTCAATTTGGAGTATTTAATCAAAGGGTATTTTACTTGAACGTTACCAATTGTTAAGGGACATCACCTTGATCTCCCCTTATTAATGTATATTTTATTTTTGTGTAAATAATTTCTTTTATATGGTGTTGATACATCCCATTTTTCATGTAATATTTTGAATCCTTCATAAATAATTATATTTTAAGTTTAAATTTGAATAATTTCATTCAATGGTAATTTTCATGAAAATTACTATGTGGTAAATATTTTTGTGACTTAATTTATTTAATTTAGGTTATATTACTTCTTTTTCATCTTTGATATTGTATGTTTATGTGTAAAATGTATTTTATTATCTTGTGTCATATTTACATGTGTTTTATGTAAATTTATATTTTATACACATAATAAATTCGTTTATTAATTCTCACTTCAACATTATGATCATTATAAGGGTTTATTTCAAAATCTCATTCTAATCAAGATTTTTGATTCTTGAATTCATATTGAAGTAAATTATCTTATCATTATATAGTAACCCCATTTAATTATCTTATACTTTGTTTATTCATGATATTTTCATGTAATACTAAAATTTATTCCATTATTTTTTACTTAATATAACTAAGAAAATGTTTAAAAGAAAATCCAAGCTTATTTCTCTATTTAGTTGAAAATCCTTTTTCTTCCAAAAACATTTTTTCTAAAAATGGTTTCAAAAATGTTTTAAAATTATTCAAAATAATTTATTAATGAAATGTTTGACCATGTTTTATTTTTTTAAAAAAAATAAAGGGATCTTTATGTATTTTTTCAAATAATTCCAATTTGGGATTTACTAGAAAATTAAAAGGAATATTTGTTTTAATGTGAATGAAATTTTCTATTATCATTACCACTAAATGATTTATATCATACGTTATATATTTCAAAGGAAATTTACAACGAAAATTATTTTCAAAATGTTTTTTCAACTTTATGTTTTGTAATGTGATTTTCAAAATGAAAAGGATATTTTCCTCAGGAATATTTTTAAAGATCTATTTATAGTAATTATATTTTTCCACAACCAAATTTTTTTTTATATGCTCCACTAAGGATATGTTCTATTTATACCATCCATATACTTACTCCTGATGGGTTTTTATTATTTTCACTAGGGATGGTGTTGGAAATCACTTCCATGATTAATTTGTTTAGTTAGTAACTTTATATTCAGTTATTCACTTTCTTGTGATCATTGGACATTAAATTTCCCATAAAATTCCTAATTATTTATCAAGGAAATTTTTTTGAGTAAACTATATCTCATTTCTACAAATGGTTTTTTACATTGAATGTTATTTGATTGACTGAGACAATATTGATAATCTGTATTTTTTTCTTCAATATGTATATTTAATGGTAATACCTATTTTTCGTGAATTAATTCAATTATTCAATATATGAGAAATTATTTGGACATGTAGTGATGGGTGGGGCCCATAATTATATATCTCCTCAATGAATTGATAGTCCCGTGAGGTAAATCTGTAATATATTATTAAATGGGTTTTTACCTATAGTTTTAAAAAATATTTTAAAGGTTATTCATATTAGAAGTATCATGTTCTTGAGAACATGGCATCCAATAATTTATAATTTCCATGATTCAGAATTTAGTAATAATTATCCATGAGAATTTCACAATGATATTATCTCTGGATGTATTTCATTCTCATTTTATTGATTAAATGGCATGTGTTTTCAATTATTTACATTTCCATGTTGATAATGCCTTATGTTATTATCCATGAGATTAAAAAAATATTATCTATGGATTCATCTCAATCAAATTTTATGTATTAAATGGCATGTGTTTTTAGTTATTTACCTTTCCATGTTTATTAGGATTAATGATTCATGATAGCTTCTGTTTTACATAACCCTTACTATGTATTTGAGAAAAACCTTATTTTTTCCTTTTTTAGGAATCCATGAAGTTCACTGTAATGGATATTCAAGGATATGTTAGAGAGAATAATCTTATTCCCAAAAAACTTAAGATTAGTATTTTCATATATAATATGGGAATCATGTATTTATTAATTTTACTAAGTCTACTAATCTAATTTGTCTTTTGGGATGTGATTACTTGTATCTTATGCTAAAGAAATAAAGCATACAACGTCTCTAGGATACTGGGTTTGGGGTTTCTACAGTTGGAATTAGAGAAATTTTATTATAAAACTTATGAACTAGATTAAGGAAAACATATATTATGGAACATCACCCTATGATATACATTGAGGATAAACAAATATGAACATCCTAATGTTTTGGTAAAAAATATAATATTCGGTTTTTCTATAAATACATCTCAATATGGATACTACAAGTGGACAAGGTTCTTGAAAAAATATATCAAACGGTAATAACTCTGAAAATGATGAATTTGACTTGACCCAATAATCACTTGGTTCATAAAAACAGGCCTCATTATACACCTGGTTTTACACTCCTAGGGGGTATGATTTGGGTATTTCACATTTTATTTACAAACCTTTATAAAGTATTTGAATATAAGATGAAAATTAATGACCTAGGTTATAAATAAGGTTATTTAGATTGAAAATAATGTTTCATTATTTAGACATTCTTTAAATGGTTATATAGTTTTCCCACTATGATTATTAATGCACACACTATGATTTTTGGTTTTAGTAAATTGTTTTGACTTAGAGGAATTGTGTTAACATTTAATATGAAGAACAATATGGTAAAAATGATCAACCAAATGGGATGATGAAGGGAGTAAAATTTATAGTGATTATACCTAATCAGTTATCTTGTAATATGATTAACAACCTATATCTTAACCAAATAGCAGACTCACTAAACAATATAAGGATAAAAGTTTTCCAAAAGATCTAGTGGTGGTGACCATGAATGAAATAAGGCTTGATTTCCATAATGTCAGAAATGAGGAATGATGAAGCCTGTATAGTGTCTTAGAAGAATGATAAAATGATTTATGTTGAAAAAAATAAGCGCATAAAGTAAATAATATCTGAGTAAAAATGTAGAGTACAATGGAAGGAAATAAATCTCATCCTAGAAATCTATTTATAGTTAATTGTATTAAATTTGGAGAACTTCATAATTATCCGAGCCAATTACCTCTTCAAATTTTTAACACCAAGAACAAGGAAGGGATTATTTTAAAAAAAGGATGAAGTATTTATGTATTGAGATCCAATGATTAAATTGTAGAAGTACTTTTACCAATAGTATTTTAGTCATAAGAGTCCTAAATCATCTAAGGATTGTGATAAATTTTAGAAGAATATTTTTCATTAATACCATAAGAGTTATGGAAAGCGTCATGGGTTTATAAGTTTATGGTTGATCATAATTTCATATTCTTAAACACACCTTTTTAGGATTTATGTGATTGAAGATTACAAATATTAAGGATGATTTTCAAATCATATTTGGGAATAAAACCTATTGGATTAGTATGTGATCTACTTATTTGGGGTAGAATTCCATAATTTTTTTTGCAATTAATATTAAAGGTATTGTTAAACATTATGGTTTATATTATCAATTTTTTTTATTAATTAAAGGTCATTGTAATTTTATAATGTTATAAGAATAATATTATATAGTTTTAGAAAAAATGAAACCTACGTGCCTGGTGGAAACTCATCATGTCCGGCAATTCCATGAGGCTTGAACCCATAACCAAAGGATGATAAGGATTTATAACCTACCACCGGCCTATGTGATTTTCTGGTTAATATTTCATTGTTTTTAGCTAAATTATTTGACAAATAAATATTAATGATGAACGAGTGGTGTAACTATTGAGGTTTAGAGATTAATGTATTATGTTGGACAACATGTGCTAACCATATTGGATTTAAATAATAGTTATATATATGTGGTAACACATTATACACTATTATAGATATTATAGCCCATTAATAGTGAATTTTAGTTATATAGGAATAAAAAATGAAATTTTGTATATTCATTTCATAGAGTAAGTGATGAATTTGAAACTGATCGAAGCATAACTGAAGGATGAAATATTTTTTATGAAATATAAATATATTAAGTAAGTATAGTTTCTAATATTGTTAGAGAGTAAAATTTTTCCTCAAAATTTTGAAAATGATCTTGAAATAAAAAATTTATCATGTTACCTTCATATTCGATGAATCAAATGGTGTTTTAAATCATCACAGATTTATGGTTTTGTGGTCTTTAACTTTCTATTGATCATTGAGTTTATTTTTATTAATTACCTATATAATTATTTATAATTATTTATTCTTTTATTCCATGTACATATATTAAATTTAAAATTAGTATATTCAATATTGAAACCTAATTATGTGTTATTTCATATGACCATTTTACTTCTCATTCTCTCTTATTAAGAGGGTGTTTTATTAACCCTTTTTATGATGCGGATTTGTAATAATGTAATTTTAAAATATCAAACCCTTGATTTATGAGAATAAGATGGAATTGAGAGGATCTGAATTAAGTAAGGTGGTTGGAATATGAAACCTCAAAATTCTAGACGAAGAACATTATATTTTATAGTGTATGTGACAAGCAACAGTGAATATGAGTAACCCATAAAATATATTTCTTTAAATTGAATCTCTTTGATGTCATGTAGAACACACAACCTCAAGGCTAAATGAAGTATAATATAGTTCATCAATACAACATAGTCATTAAGTTGGTGGGTATGGGTAGTACTAAATAAATTATGAATATTATTGCAATACATTGATTATAAATAAAAAATAATCATTTAAAATAAAAATAAATGTATTATAAAAAACTGTGTTTTTTCTAAAAGATTGTTTAGTCACCCTTTGCACAGATAATTTAAAATTAATATTTAAATATTATAGAAAAACTATTTTATGAAATTAACTTCATTTTTTAAATCATCATATCAAGTTAATTAGGGTAAATTATTGAGACTGTTTTGAAAGGATAAATTTTTCAAAGAATAGTTAAAAATATTGCTTTTTAATATAAAATATAGTTTATTTTAAAGGTTTTAAAAAGTTAAAAATTGTTTTATTATTTTTATAAATAAAATATTAGTTAAATTGTATATCTATTAATAAATTTTATTTCATTTAAATTATTTTAATATTTAATTTTTATATAAAAACCTTGTAAAAGTTTAAACATTTTCTCTTAGAAAACCTGCTTTCTCATCGCGTCTATGCGATAAATTTCAAAGTTAATTTTTCCACTTATGTAAATTGAATTTAGAAAAATGGATTACATATTTTTAACCGGAATAATTTATATTTTATAATATGTCCAAATTTATTTTTTACTATACTAAATAGTGAAAACAATTAAAATTAATTATAATGATTAAGGTAAAAATGAGTTTATCAGTGGGTAAAACTAAAAATATATGTGTTAAAATGAACTAAGAAATTTCATAAAATAAATTTTTTGGATATACTTAGACCTTATATTTTCTATAAATTATTAATAATTATTTTGGACCGTTTTGGAATGTGAAAAATGTGGTTATACCTTTTACTTTTCAAATATTATAAGTATACCACTCACCTCACTTAGAAAAGGACACCCCCCTCTTCTCACTTATTCGTACCTTAAAAACTTATTATTTTAGAAAATACCTGTAAAAATAGATTAAAAAATTCAATACCCTCATCCTATAATCCTTTCTTGTCATAAATCCATTCTTTGAATAATTTATGTAAAATCCTAAAGAGGTAGTCAGAGAAGAGGTAAAATTCTTAACTAGGTGTTTTTGTTTTATTTATTCTTCCACATCCATAAAAACATATCAATCTATTATTATATAATAAAAACATTATCTACGATAAACTTAGATGTTATTATGTCATTTTAATGACCTATATCTATCTCTAGTTCCCTAAAATGAGAAATAATAGTCGCTCGTGTTTAACCTCACAATATGTTGTGAGATCTTTTCCATCAAAAACTCTCAAAGTTGAGTGTGATGATAGATATAAAGAATATATATATTATTTATAACATTATCATATCTCTTGAGACATTATATCATTTATACCTTGTTAATTTATTTTCCACAGGGGATACCATAACATCGTCCATGTGTACGGTGGACTATCGTCTCGCGAAGGGATGTGATTTGTTTTTAATTAATGATTTACATGGAATGTAATAAGTAAAATGTTAATGAATATATTTGATATAAGTAAAATAATTATTATATTAATGACATATTTATCATTCTGGAAAGATAATATATAATTTTCTTTCTTACATTGAAAAATGATAATATTTTTCATGTATGTGTGGACTACAGCCTTCAAAAAGCGATGTGACTCTTCTTCATCATCACACCACATATAATATATATAATTATATTTAAATAAATAATATTTTATATATGGTAATAATATCATTCTAAAAATATAAAATATTATTTCCCTTATTTCCATAATGATCATTGGAAAATGGAAATGTTACTCATGTGTGCGTACGACCTACCGTCTTCCTGATCACAACATAGTTAATTTTTCATAACCATATTTCCTAATATTTTTTGAAATTATAATTTATGTATAAATATGGTAATTATTTCATGATTATTATTCTATATATTATTAAATAATGACCACTTTTACTAAAGTCAACCTACCAAAGTCATTTTTATACATAATACAAATATCATCGAAATATCTTATGTTAATTTAGTTTATTAATTTTTCTTATCTGAAAAGAATATAATTTAAATAAAAGTAATAATAATCAATTAAAATTTTCTAAATTATGGAAATAATTAACCTATCTTTATTATTAAGGAATATGAAGAATTTATGAAATGATTCGGACTCAATATAAAGGTTTTTGTCTCAATTTCCTTTCATTGACGCAAATTTTACTATTGTGCACATAATTTTATATATAGTTTACATAATTAACCTATTACAAGTAATATCATTAATCCTTCATAAATAATGGTATTTAATGTTTACTTTATATTTTTTTCAACTAAGAGGATTTTACTTGAACGTTGCCATGTGGTAAGGGACTTCATCTCAATTTCCCTTTATTGGGGAAAATATTATTGTAATCCACCTAATTTATTTTATATAGTGTTCATAGTGACCATTTTACATGTAATATCATGAAACCTTCACAATTAATGGTATTTTATTTTTTAATTTGAATTATTTCATCTAAGGGTATTTTATTTGAATGTTACCAAGTGGTGAGGGACTTCATCACAATTTTCCTTCATTGAGGCATATTTTAATATTATGAAACAAATTTCATTTATATGGTGTAATAAATACTCATTTTACATGTTATATCATGAATCATTAATAATTTAGGGTATTTAAATCTTTAATTTTAATTATTTCAGCTAAGTGGATTTTACTTGAACATAACCAGGTGGTTAGGGACATCGTCTCAATTTCCCTTCATTGAGACATATTTTATTATTGTGAAACTAATTACATTATAATAGTTTAAATACTACCCCTTTTACATTATATATAATTAATCCTCAATAATTCATGGTATTTTACATTTCAATTTTAATTATTTCATCCAGGTCTATTTTACCTGAACGTTGCCAAGTGGTAAGGGGCTTCATCTCAATTTCCCTTCATTGAGGCATATTTTATTTTTATGCACATAATTATCTTTATATAATTGACATAATACCCCTATTATAATTAAAATCATTAATAATCCATACTTAATGGTATTTTACGTTTCAATTTTAATAATTTAAGCCAAGGGGATTCCACTTGAATGATACTAAGTGGTAAGGTACTTCTCTCAATTTTCCCTTATTAAGGAATATTTTATTGTTGTGCACCTAATTTATTTTATATAGTGTGTATACTAGTGGTTTTAAATTTAATATCCTGAATCCTTCATAATTAATTGTATTTTATATTTCAATTCAAATTATTTCGTCTAATGGTATTTTACATGAACGTTACAAAGTGGCAATGGACTTCGTCTCAGTTTCCCTTCTTTGGAGCATATTTTATTATTGTGCACTAAATTTATTTTATATGGTTTAAATACATAAATTTTTACATATAATATTCTAAATATTTCATACTTCATGTATTTTATGTTTAAATGTGAATTATTTCTTCCAAGTATATTTTGCATGAATTTTACAATTTGATAAGGGACTTTGTCACAATTTCCCTTCATTGAGGAATGTTTTGTTATTATAAACCTGATTTATTTTTTATAGTGTACATACATACCCTTTTAAATGTAATATCACGAATAATTCATACTTCATGGTTTCTCAAGTTTCAATTTTAATTATTTCATCTAAGGTGATTTGACATGAAAATTATCATGTTTTAAATAATTCCTTAACTCAATTTCTTTTCATTAGGGTATATAACTTATTCATCATCTTTGATATTATAATATTATGTTTATAATGAATTTTTTATGTATTATATTTTATTTATAATTTTTTATGTGTATTTAGGGATGATACACAAAATTCATTCATTTTTAAATTATCACGTAAAAGTTATGATCATTTTAAGGGTTTAAGTCACAATCTTATTCTAATCACCATTATTTATTCTTGAATTTCTGTTAAAGAAAATTATTTTATCATAATCTAATAAATTAATTTAATTATCTTATCCTCTAGTTATTCTTGGTATTTACATTAAATTGTACCATTTATTCTACTCTTTTGTGCTTCAAATAATTGTAAAAATATTTTTAATAAAATCTGACTTCATTTTTATATTCGGCTGGAAATCTATTTTCTTCCAAAAAAATGTTTTCTAAAAAAATAAAAAAAAATAACATTATTCAAAATTATTTATTAAATATATTTTTACTCTTGTTTTAATTGTTTGAAAAATATTTTTAGAAGAATATTAATGCCATTTTCTAAATAACTCCCATTTTTATTTTACCAACAAAGTGAAAGGAATCATTTTTTAACATCTACAACATGTAAATAATTTCTTGATATTAGGACCACTCATTCTTATAAACCTTCCCATATTAGTTTCAATGGTTTTTTTCAAAAAAAATTGAACTTTTAGTCCTAAAATGTGATTTTCAAAAATTAGAAGTATATTCTCCGCAATAATTTTTCTAAATATATTTTTATTTTATTTATATTTATAAACAACAATAACCATTTATTTCACATATAATCCACTGGGTATATGTTGTATAAATACCATCCTTATTCTTCTTCTAGATGTTTTAGGATTATTTTTACCAAGTATGTTGTTCACATTCACTTCATTGATTTAATTTTGTAATCATTAACTTACACTTGAATTATTTACTTTCCTATAACCAATAGACATTTAATTTCTTCTAAATATCCATATTATTTATCAAGTACATAATTATTAAATAAATTTTATTTCATTTATACAAATATTGTTTTACTTTGAATGTTATTTGATTGAATAGGGAAATATTAATAATCGTTACTCTTTATTCAATAAAAATATTTAGTGGTAAGTAATAATGTTAATGAATTAAATTTATTATTTAATATATGAGGAATAATTTGGACATACAGTGACAGGGGATAAAAATTATATATTCCCTTTATTTATATTTAGTCGCGTGAGATGAATTAGTAAGCTAGAAATAAATGGTTTTATACCTATAGTTTTAAACTATCTTGTGAAAGGTCTTGAATATAGAGGTATCATGTTCCTGAGAATATGATATCCAATAATTAAGAATTTCCATCATTAATAATTCAATTATCATTATCCAAGGTAGTTTTCGCAATGATATTATCTTTTGACGCATTTCATTATCCTCTTATTGATTAAATGACATGTGTTTTCCGTTATTCACCTTGACATATTGATTATTCCTTGTCTTATTATCATTGAGATTCTAAAAATGATATTACATATATATTAATTTAATTCAAAGTTTATTGGTTAAATGGAATGTGTGCTCATTTATTTACCTTTTCATGTTGATTATTGTTAACGATTCATTATAGCTTCCACTATACTTAACCATTACTAAGCATTTGATCTCACCCTTATTTTGTTTTCATTCCCAAAAATCCATGAAGTGTATTATGATTGATATGCAAGGATATGTTATATAGAATGAAATTTTTCTTGAAAAACAATATGTTGTATTTTTTTTTCAAATGTAACATGGGAATCATGAATGTATCTAGTTTATCATTACTACGAACCCATTTTGTCCTTCGGGATATGATTCCTTGTATCCTATTATAATTAAATAAAGCAAAGTATAGCTCCAGGATACTATTTTTAGGGTCTGTACAAAAATATATGGAAATGTAATAGGTAAAAACCACTTTAAAGGGGGTTTATACTAGAGGCAATGCATGATGTTACAATTAGAACTCAAATGGACAGCTAGATAAAAATTTGTGGTCATTTAAAGATGAAGTTAAATTTTCCACTTCTCTTAGAATAGTAATGAATTTTCTATTATCATATTATAAAATTATTATACAACTTCACTATAGTTTATTTCGTAAGAATCGATTTTATAGGTCATGAAGTATAAATGGACTCTCGAATAAAAACGTAATTTCATTTGATGATGAAGTTTGATATTAAATTCTATTAGAATATTAGTTACAGAGGAAGTTTTAACTTTGATATTAATATATATATATATCTTTATTTATTTTTGTGTGTGTGTTTTCATGCATGTGTGTGTCAAAAATTAATTAATAATTAATAAAAATATGGATTATAAAAATATGAATTATTTTTAATTACTATAAATTTATTATAACATATATATAAATATATTTTAAAAAAATATTATTATTATTTATATTATTTATTAAATTTTAATATATTTGGTTGTGGTTTTTATAAAATCCTCCACTAAAATTAAATTATAAAATTTAAAAATTATTTTATTTGGTGTTTAATGGGGTATTGTTTAAAATATTTTCTATAATTAAATAAGAATTGTAATTTAATATTTAGTGGTGGTTTAAACCATCTCTAAATGAAGGCCAATTTTAAAAAAATCATTGATTAGCAGTGGGTTTTTAAAACAACTATAAAAAATGAGAACATTTAGAGGTGGTTTTCCAAAATTCACTAAAATATTCTATTAAATGGAAATTTTTGCACAGTGTCCACTCCCCTACCAAGATAAAACCATACAATCATAGCACAATATCTATGATATGAGGTAAATGGTGTTTCATATATCTCGACCAATATCTTAGTGCTTAGGGTTCCCTTTTTTCAATGAAGTGAATTTGAGAAATAATAAGAAAAAATTCACCACATGAATTAATATAGCATAATCAATAAATTTAATTTCACCACCAACACCCTCACAAGATATATCCACTTTCATATCTATCTATAATCATCAATAATTACATAACAATAATCAAACTAAATCTCGTAAAGGGAATATCCTAAAAAAGTAATATAAAAAAAAGGGGTCTCAAATTTCCGGAAATCAAAAAACAACAACCTAAGTTCCATTTATTATGTAATATAATGTCCTTATACAACTATCATGGTATTCTAATCCATATAATCGTATTTTTTAAATCCAATCTTAAAATTTGACATTGAAATTCCATTTTAATATAATTAATGAACGGACTTCATTATCATGACACATCGAATTAATAATGTTTTTAATGTTAATTTATTATCTAGGGTAGAACCTAGGACATCTTTAAAGGATCATTGGGGGTTTAAATTTTTTATTTTTAATAAATAGACTAAAATAGGTTGGTGGTTTAGAAAACATTTTTAAAAATAAAATGACTTAATGAAATATTTTAATAGTTGACAAAGGAAGGTAGTGTTTTTATAATTATGATAGAAGGAGGTCATTTCATTTTCAATACATGTCTTGTATTGTTCATTTTTGTGAATATTTCACATGGTATAATGGAATTATTTGGTTGAGGGTTGTCAATATCTTGATTCACTTTTTACCTCTTAAAAAGATGCACAAGTAACAAATCCTTCAATCACATTTTCATGTTTTAGAATGCATGGATATAATATATGATACCAATAATAATGAAATATCATATATTTAAATGTTAAAAATGATTCTTGTGATGTCCCATTATATCAAACCAAGATTCCTAGTTTAAATCTCAACCCAACCAAGTGTTGAGATAAAAAGTGTTTCACATGATTAAACCTAAACAAAGAATTCAAGGGAGAATCATGTTAAGATAAAAATTAAATTAAATTTTTAAAAAATTACACAAATATAGTAGAATAGAAAGTATTGAAACTCCTTCCAAAGTTTCTCGAGGTCCCTTGAAATGACCATCCACTATTTAGAAAGCCATAATGAGGGGGGGATCGAGTGGAACTTCAACTTCATCCTTGATCTCTGTATAAGGATTGGGGAATCCATAGATTCTCGGATGAATATAGGACAAAGTTGGGTCTCTAAAAATAAAGTTCATTGACTCCTGTTCGATCTTAAAAATGGGGTTCCCAATGTGCTAATTTATAGGAAATGTGGATAGTGGTTTTGGGAACCCATATTTCTAGAAACCACTTTGCCATTGGTTTTCTATAGGTATAAAGAATTATCTAGATTTTGATAAAACAAATTGGTTGTTAAAACACATCTTAAATATATCCACAAAAAAATTGGTATTAATTTGAGAAATAAATCTATAGATATAGATGAAATATAGAACACAAATTTTTAATTTGTGTGGATTTGGTTTCTTGGAGAGATCAGTTCAGTTGGAACCCTTAATGTTTGAATTGGGATTGGGTGTATTCAATAGATTTATAGACCAATGAATTTTTGATAAGATCCCAAAATTTATGTCTAATTAAAATCACATATCATCTAAATTTTTTGTTTTTTTCCACTAGTGTTCTTTTAATCTTGAAAATTTTGACCCATTTTTCTTGAACTTCATCTTGGTCCCTCCAAATCACCTCCACCTATGATAAAAAAATAAAAACAAGTTAAAAATATTTTTTTATTTTATAAAAACATTAAATTAGTGAAGAAAACTTGAATTTAAAATTTTTATTAAATTTTCAAATTATGATACATAATTTGTTTAACATAGTGGTATAAAGATAGAAATGAATCATGAATCGATACCTAATCACACCCCCCCCCACCTAAACATTTTCACTCCTAGGAAAAATAATATTTCAAAAAATGATTCATGGAGACATTACCAAATTCATAAATATTTAACATTAAAATAAAATTTAATCTATGATATCAATGTGATCAAAACAAAAATCACACCAATGATTTATTCTTAGTGATCATGGAAAACGATGCCTCATAAATTGTATGAGAAATAAATTCAAGGAGATTAATGATACAAATTTTAGAAAATTATTATAAATTCCCCAAGTTAACTAACTCTCCATATGTGTGTTTGAAAACCCTTTTATGTTATTTCTTCCACTTTCCATCTAGTAAATAGTGGTTATTTTAAAAAAATCTACTTAAACGATTCTGTCCATCGAACCAACCATACATACATTGCAATCAAATTTCAAGAATCACTCACATAACAATTCCCATAATTTAAAAAATTACCTACTAGCCTAGATATCCACATATGTTTTATATTTCAAAAATACCATATCCCACATATTTGGATGGGGTGTCACGGTCTTATGGGGGATGGGGAAGAGGTCGCAAGGCCAAACCCCATACCTGGGTGTGTGCGTTGTAACCAAAACATTAAAAAAAATTCATCAATCCCCTTATTTATAATTTGTGTTTTTTTCAAAAGTTAAGCTTTGATAAAATATCACCTTTATCACTCAACATTTATTTGATCTCCTCGCGAAACAAATTGTTATAGTTATAATAAGATCAATGGTTGAGGAAGAGTGAAATTTGACCTGGCTAAGAAACAACCCATATTTTGTGTTTTTGTTTGTTTTATTATTAACATTTTTATTGTTATTATTTTTTTAGGGTGTACAAAAATCATATATTAGGAACACAAACATAGTTAAATTCGGTATAGTAATGAAAAAAATTAGATAAGGAACAAATTTATGGTAAAATCATTTTAGAAAGATGAAAAATATTAACCTAAAGTATACTTACCTTCTATTGAGTAAGAAAAAAACACTTCATAGTTGGGTGAAAATATATGTGGATATATTAAGTGACATAATTTTACCATAAACTACCCTCAAAAAGCATACCATTTTTATCAAAGGATTAAAAATGATAAAACCATTTATATCATCAAAAAACCAAAAATTTTCAAGAAAATTTCTCAACTAAATATTGAATTATAGATAAAAGAAACATTTTATTAGTTATTTTTTTATGTTATAACAACATGAAATAGGTAAATTTATCATTAATTTTTAATAACTTGCATGATTAAGTGGGCATAAAAAAAGAATTTATGGAACAAAAATGAGGGGGGAAATAAGGGGGAGTGACAATACTATTCCACAAGAAGAAAGATAAAAATAAGAAGGATGATAAAATTTCATAACTAAAATTGGAATATACCCATCCCCACACACCTAGAGTATAATGTTTCCACACTGTAATAAATGAAAATGTGGAAAGGAAGGATAGAAACCTAGTGGGTTTCATTGGTAGGATTCTTTTTCAAATTTGACTTCCTCTATCAAGGAATTTAGAATGGTTTTGTGAAATTGACTCAACCACTACCCATTGACAGTGAAGGCTTGTTTTATTTATTCATTTTCAACTTGAACAACACAAAATTGATAGGAATTAGTAATAGTGTATGAGAAAAACTAGTTGGAATGTATCTTACATAGATGCAAATTCATCCTTGAATTTAAAAGGTGGATCTTCTTCCCGAATTAGAGTTGACGATTAAGGATGAGATTATCATGGTAAGCCTCGGTACACTATGTATAGATTTGGGTGTTCTTATAAAAATATATAATAATTTCCTCCATCTTCTGAATCATTATCTTCCTATGATCACCTACACCAGAAATATTATAATTTCATTGTTTAATGGCTCGATAGGCCTAGTGCTCTATCAAAAAAAGTAGTTTCAAACACTTTCAAAAAAATAGCTGTATAGTGACATACTAATTGGAATTTTTAAGGTATTGTGGTATGTTGATATGTAATCATTGACTATAAGACTCCAATATTTTCTATTGGGTTTAACTTTTTTCAGGAATTGTTTTTTCATTATTAGACACCTCACCTTGACTATTGGTTTTTGTGTGATATGTAGTAGATATTCACTGCCTAACCCCATATTAGCATAAGCTTTATTGCATTGTTTGTTTGTAGAAATGAGAACTATGGTCACTAATGATAAACCTATATAATCCAAACCTATAGAAAATTTAGGTTCCTAAAAATTCCATAATAGTGTTAGAATCATCTATAATTGTGGCATGTGTCTCTACTCATTTTTACAAATAATAAAATATTAGAAATGTGTACATGTTTCCAAAGGAATTTGGAAATGGGCCCATAAATTCAATGTCCCAAACATCCAAAATGTCATGGAAGAGAAAGGATTTTTGTGTCATTCCATTTTATTAAATGCATTCCCTATTCTTTGATAGAGATGATATAATTTATAGAAATCATGGGAATCCCAAAATAATGTTGGCCAAAAGAGACTTGAATTGGGGACCTTATGAGAAATTTGATGGGGAACAAAGTGACTTCTAGAAGATATAGTCAACAAAACCTAAGAACATAGTGAAACTCTCTATCGAGAACACAACGCCTAAGGACATGGTCCCCATATGTATGCCAAAGCAGTTGTTATACAAAATGAACCAACGAGGCTCGTGTTTTATATGTCCATCTTGGGTTTTTTGAATTTGTAGCAATAAAATTTATTACTAAATAATTTACGATTTCAGTATACCAAGGAATAGAATCTTACACTTGGTATAATTTATTATTAGGAAACTTGTAATTTATGGTAATACAAGGGGTTGAGTAAATGTCTGAGGATGCGAGGATCCTACTGATATAGTTAGACACCACATTATTTTTTCTTTTTTTATCAAAAATTTCAAGATTAAAATTATGAAGTTGAATAATCTAGTGAATGAGACATGTTTTGGATTTCAGTTTCTTAGAGAGAGACTGAAGGGATGCATGACCTAAGAACATAATTAATTTGAACCCTAAAAGATATGACATAGCTTTATCTGTGTAAAACACAATGAAAATTAATTTTTTTCAGTGATGGTGTAGTTTTCTTGGGCATGGTCAAGTGTGTGAGGGGAATATGCTTTGAAAAGTAGATCTCAATCGAACCTATGTGATAATACTACCCCAACTATATAGTTAGAGGTGTCACACATGAACTTAAATGGTAAATCCCACCAAGATGATTAGATTACCATGGGTGATGTTAGACTCCATTTAAATTTGTTAAAAGATTATTCACATTCTTTATCAAAAATAAATTCCTTTTCTTTTTGGATTAATAGAGAGATATGGTTAAATCTTACTAAAATAATAAATGAAATGATGGTAAAATCTATCATGTCCTAATAAATACCACATACCCCATATATATTTTGGGAATGGTAGGGAATAATTGATATCCATTTTTTATTTATATACTGGGATATTATCCCCATAAATAAAATTTGCAAGTAATATACCGTTTCGCACCATGAAATGGCAATTCCTATAATTTAATATTAATTTATTTTCAATATAGTGATGTAAGAGACAACTAAGACTACTCAAACATTCATCAAAGGAAGATACATTAATAGAAAAATAATCCATGAATACTCACATGAAAGTTTCCAAGTAATCTAAAAAAATACTAACCATGCATCTCTGGAAAGTACTCGGTGCATTTCATAGACTAAATGGAATCCTATAATATGAAAATGTTCCAAAGGAGCAAGTAAAGGTTCTATTTTCCTGATCCTCAGGTGAAATATGGATATGAAAGTATCCAAAATACCCATAAATAAAATAGTTATGGGACTTCTCTTTTATCCTCTCTAGCATCTGTTCAATGAAGGAAAATTTGAAATGGACATTTCTAGTGTATTGATTTAGTCATTGATAGTCTACGCAGACACGCCAACTATTTTACACATAGGCTTGAACCAATTCATTATTTTCATTTTTATTAATGTAAGACTAGTTTTATTGGGAAACACCTATACTGAACTAAACCATTTGTTTTTAGAGAGAGGGTAAATGATTCCAGCTACAAAAAAGTTTTTTTCCTCTATTTTGAAAACATCTAGGAGGTTTGGGTTCATTAAAAATTTCCCATGACTCACTGATTTAACCTCATTATTTAACAATATATGTTGTATGAAAATGTATGGGAAAATACTAGAAATGTAAACAATTGTCCATTTCAGTTGTTATTTAAAATCCCTAAAAAGTTCAAGTAGTCGTAATTCATGCTCTGGAGGGAGTGAACTAGAAATGATGACAAGAAACTTATTCCCATTCTTAAGATACAAATATTTTAAATTTTGAGGCAGTGGTTGAACTTATAATTTAGGGGGATTTTTTAATTATAGATGTGAATGTGAAAGTGGGAGGTCTATGATCTCATCTAAATGATCATTGGTAAAATATTTATAAATTGAATAAGCTTTTAAAAGCATAGCACTATCGTCACTGGTCATGGGATCTTCAATGCTCAAGAAATTATCAATTAAATAACATGCATGAAATTTTTCTAAACTCGTACAACATTATATGCATGATTTATTACCTAGAATGTATATCAAATTTTAAAACCCAAAAAGGGGACCTGGGGAGAGAAATTTGTTTTCTATAGAGGAGGAGAGTACATCAATTAAATTAATAGAGAGAGGGGAATGTTCTTCTATGGGGTCTTTAATGGTATTAAAGATGTTAAACTAGAAAATTTCAGAACCAAAATCCCTATATAATGTACCATTATGGACATTAACTATGGTTTTTGATGTTTTTAAGGATATTCCCCCCAATATTATTTGGGAATGTCTGTTTGTCCTATCATCTTCCATTTTAAGAACATAAAATTCAATAGGAAAAATTAAAAAAATTCACCCACATAAGAACATCATCTTACACACCCATGTGGTGTGTTATACTCTAGTTTTCTAATTGAACAAAAAAAAAATTTTGTCCTTATTTCCCCAACCTAAAATAGATTTAGGCATAATATTTATAGAATAACCCAAATCAATTATAGCATTTGAAAAGAAATACCCCCCTATGGTTCACAGAATTGAGAATGTTTTAGGTTCGTTGCATTTGGTGGGAAGTAATGTATCAATAAATTCTAAGAAATTCCTCCCTATTCTCACCTTTCCATCATCATGAATTCACCTTTGGTTTGTAGACACATCCTTTAGAAATGTGGGGTATCATGGAATTTGATTAATAGCATAAATCAAAGGGATGTTAACCTACATTTTTTCAATGTTTCCAAAGTTTCATTATCACATTAACTTTATTTGTGTTTACTTAGTTGGTTGGCCATTTGTGGAAATTGAAGAGGAATGGTTTGGATTCTTGTTTCATCAAGTGAAACTCTCTTTTATTTTTAATGTCTTCTCTCAGTGTAATTTTTTCCCTCATTTAGACCATTTCAAGTGGTTGGAATGGTGGTTTCCTTAGGAGGGTATGACTTTAATGGAGAGTTAATTTGGATTTTAAGCTGTTTTTAACTTATAAGGGTGATGTAACTAACATTACCTTTTTCCTAGGGTTTACTAGTGGTTGAGAAGGTTGTTTACCTAGCCCATGACTTTGGATTTCCCCCACCGAGTTGGAAAGTTTAAATAACTGGGTTTTTAGGACTTGTTTGATTGATTGGGTGGTTTAATGTAATTATAGGTTATTTGTTTCCATTTGTTTCATCATATCTTATTAGATATGATCTAATTTTGGTTATGGTTTTTGGAAATTACTTTTTAGTGGTTGATGATTTATTGTTGGGGGTGGTGGATGACAACTCTACCCTAGTTGGATACATAGTTGTAAAGGTTGTTTTCAATAACCCATTTCATATAGGATAGGTTTTCTTTCATCCCATGGTTAGATGGATAGTAAGGTTATTTCCTAATTATTTTTTTATAGGAGTGTCCTGGAAAAATTTCCTCACAAATTTCATAAGTTTATCTCAATTAGGGGAATTATTCAAATTAGTGGGTGTTAGATGAACAAATACCATAAAATATGGGAGGAGTTTTGGATTCCCCTTGGGAAAGAGAAATTTTTTGGATAAGGGAACTTACCTCTTCAAATAGTGTGTCTACCCTCTTATAAAACTCAGAACCTTACACATCATGGGAACCTCGAATGGTTACACTAGACCTTGAACCAAATTGTTGAGTGTTATGCACCATTTTCTCATTGATGATCCTTTTAGACATTAGGGTTTCTTTAACTAGTTTACTACCTTCATCAAAATCAATTGTATTACTATCAATTGAAATTAAACATTAATAAAAGTATTGTATAACAATTTTGTCACTTATTTTGTGGTCTAGATAGAATTAACATGACCTTTTAAATCATTCTTGGTAATCATGATGTGTTTCCCCTTGTGATGGTCTTATCCAATATATTTCTTTTCTTATAGTTGCAGTCCAAGAGGTTGGATAGTATTTTTCAAGAAAAAGACCTTAAATATCCTCTCAGCCTCTAATTGGATGGTTAATATAATATTACCAATCTTTTTCAATGTTTTCGAAATATAATGGGAATTCCGTACAAAATATAACCATAATGAGGATGAAGGTGATTATTTTCAAGTGTTGTATTTTGTTTTCGAGACGGTTTTTTTAAAGAAAGAAAATCACCTCACTTAGTATTTAGATGAAATTAAAACTCAAAATTTGTTTTCAAAAAAATCAGACTCACTTTGTTTGAGAAATTCCATTGCATCAAGAAGAAGAAATTAGTAAGAATTTCATTTGATAGGACTCAACTTGGGCCTGGAATGGGAGAATATTATAATATGGTATTCATTTTAATCATATTTATAATGGATCTAATAAAAATGTGATGATACTTTGTTTATTCTTTTTCAAATAAATCATAAGTTGAGAGGAATATTAAAATGAAATCTTGATGGAAGAAATGGGGTAAAGGTGTTCTTGATCATACCTAGATTAATTGTATTTAGATGAAAACAAAAAAAAAGGTGATGAAAATCATATCCAAGATAATAATTCTCAGAATGATCATCCGTAGTAAAATCATACTCAGCTAAATTTTATTCTGGTAAATCATACTCCGAAAGATTGTACACAAGACAATTGTACTCCGGATATCATGGAAAGAATTAAGTTAAAATGAATGTAATGTTATGATACATTACATTGTATGTTTGATGATGATAAATCTATTCTCAAATTAATTCATTGAAATGATTGGATTCATGATCTAGGAATAATTCTGTTAAATGAAGGAAGTTTCTAAAGTGGAAGCTATTGACATTGGTCAGTCATATTCGTTGCACTATCACACTCAAGAAGAATTATTTTATACAACGGTCAATGGAAAATAATTTGAGTAGAAATCGATGAAAATCATAATCACATAGACCTATCCATATTATAGTCTACCTTTTAAAAGGGGTTGAATTACTTTGTTCTCCTTTCAAATAAATTAAAATAATTGATGAAGAGAATAGAGGGATTTTTTGATGAGGAAGATCTAGAAATTAGAATATTGTTTTATTTTACTTCATTGGGTATAGATCATTGTATTGAGAAAATTGGATTGAGAAATTGAAATTGGATTGGTAATTGAAAATAAGGTTTGAAGAAGATATGAACGTTGTAGAAGAATCAAGAAGGTTCACGAAGAGTTGATTAAGTCAAAAATTCTCCCAAAATGTAAGTGGAATTAAGATTTTCTGTAATTTTAAAAAGGTGGAAAGATTTTGGGATTCCCGCAAAAACAATCCATGGGCCACCAGTATAAAGCGAGTGTACTTTTCACTTTTTCTGATAGAGGTATTGTTCACTGCAAAAAAAAGAGAGAATATCCAGGTTTTTAAAGATTACAATAAGTTTTTATATTCATCTTTTTTGAAAAAGTGTTTATGGATATAAGTGAAAAAAGAAGAGACAAGATCATAACATTGTATTCAGTTGATTATTGTACTTGGTGAATATTGTATTCATCATATTACCATATTCTGATCTTAAATCATATTTGGTTGATCATCATATTAGGCTAGATAATCATATCGAAGTTTATGTATTAGGATTTTCGGACTACGGAATAAGGAGTTCATCATTGTCTTAATCAAAATAAAGTGGTTCTGATTTATCTATACCATATTCTGAGAAACAAATATATTTTTTGTAATGAGAAAATTGGGATTGATAGAATCGTACTAGGAAGAATATGATTTGGAGAATCGTACTACAGACCTTCACATCGAAAATAATTGGCTGAGTTTTTCATGAAAAAGTCCAAGAAGTTATTTCCATCTTCAAGGTAATAAATTGAAGAATTATTTTTCAAATAATACATTTACTGAAATTGAGAAGAGGAACATGTTACATGTGTTGTTACATAAATATTTTTTTACCCTATTTGTTCATAGAGGGTGCTCACTCACTATTGGATTGTATTCAAAGCACTACATGTGTGAAAGGGAATATTCTACTTGTTGTAATGCAAGGATTATTTTCTAGTGGATTGTGTGGTATTTTATTTTCTCCAAACCATATCAAATATGTATATATTCCTACTGAATAGTGAACTTTTTAAATACATTTGTTCATATGAGTGTGTGTTTGAATTGTATTTTGCAGTGAATTGAATATTTAATTATAAGAAAAAGTTGTTTCAATATCAATTAAACATAAAAAATCACTAATTCACCCTTACTACCTATTAGTGATATAATTATCCTGACTGGTTGCTTTCAAGTGGTATCAGAGCCAAGGGTTTCTTTCACTTATTCTTTGCTACTGGAGAATTCAAATTGTATGAGAATTAAAGGTATTCAAGTCTTCGATAGAATGAATTATCATATCTAGAAATATATAATGTTTCCTTATATTAGGTCTGTTGGATATGATTTTATTCAAGCTACAACATATGGGTTTCATCTGGTTGATTTTAAATCACCTCTTATATCTTTTGATAAGAAGAATCTATAGAATTAGGGAATGACCAAGACTGAAATATTATCATCAATTTCTAAAAGTGAATTCCTAAGGGTGAATGGTATTTCCACATCCAATGGTATATAGGATAAACTGTAAAATTTATATGAAGGCAATATAAAAGTGAAGAAGGAAAAACTTCATATTTGGAGGTTGAAGTATAAAAACTTAAATATGGGTGTGTAAAAATCTGTCGGGGAACTCTTTACCAGTGTAAATGACACTGTTAGTACTATCATATAACTTCATCAAAAGTTATATTATTCTACATTTGTTGAAAATATTTTGAGAATACTTCACAATAGATTGGAATTTAAATTTTCTACATTAGAAGACAAAGATCTTGAAATAGTATCTCTTGATGACTTACATAACACTCTCATAACTTATGAAATGAGAAGGGAAAAACTATGACGAGAAAAAAAATTGATAGAGAAATTTTATTCCAGGCTATGAAGAAAGGAAAGTAAAATAAGCTTATCATTGAAGTTGAAACTCATGGATCCAGTTCTAAAAATTAGGTATGTAAAAATTTTGATGAAATTTTAACAATGTTTTATAAAAATGTGAGAAGAGGTACAGGGAAATACAAAGGGAAAATTCTCGTGAACTATTTTGAATGTGGTACCATTGTTCACTTTTCGTCCAATTTTCCTCAAAGAAAGAAAGAAAAATATAGTGAATAAGAAGAAATAAAGCTAAGAAGATAATAAAAGAAATTGGTGGTTAAGGAAAATTGTATTCAAAAGGGAAAGATAGAAAATTATTCAAATTTGAAGGAAGAAGTTTCTTATCTAAAGATGAATAATAATAATAATAAAGTGATGTTTAATCTTAGAAATCTAATTATTATGGTATTGAGAATAATTTTATTTCAAAATTGAATGATGAAGAATTATAAAGTGTCAGTTCTTAGGAAGAAGAAACTCAACTTAAATTTCATTTGAAATAAGAGTTGAAATAATGTTTGAGAAAGATCAAAAGGCTTGAAAATAATACAAAAATTTGGAAGATGAATGTTCCTCATAAATAAATCAAGAATCATTAGTTAATGAGAAGGTAAAGTTGGTAAATAAATTTATGATTTATATAAATCTATTGAGGAAGAAAATAATCGTACTGAGCATCCAGAAGTGAATATGAAAGAAAAATAAGAAGAGTTAGAACTTTTCCAACAAAAGTTATCTCAATAAGAGATGAGAAATACAAGTTTCAAAAACTCTATCTTTAAATTTACTAAAAGTTATCAAAAATAGAAACCTTAAAAGGATCAAAAAATATACCTTCAAAGCCTAAAATAAAAAATGGATTTTTTTTGAAATGATGAAACCAGGGAAAGTCATGTATGTGTCCAAGACCAAAAAAGTTAGAAATTAAGAAGTCTCAAAGAAAACTAAATCCAAACTTTTTTAAAATTATTTGAAACTAGAAAAGTTTCATGTAATTATGTTTCTGAGAAATCATATAATAAAAGTAAAAATATAATTAAAAATATATGGGTTTGTTTCTTATAAAATAAAGAAAAGAAGGTAGTTAAGATATGTATTCACAATTCTAGTCAATATGGATATTTCAATGGAAAATTTATTTCTATGTCTGCTTATAGTATTGTTGTGGATTTAGACATATATCCAATATGTATTGGTTAAACCAACAACATTATTATTACTCCACAAGTTATGAAAGTCTAATCTTGATGGGGAGTCAATTCCCTCAAAAAAATAAGTTTGAGAAAGTTTTTTTGTAGAAACCTAAGAAAGATGTGGTAATGATTGAAAATAGGTTCTAAATTTTTGAAACTATTTGTGAAATATGTGAACAACATGGACACCTTGGAAAAGGTTTTATTTTATTATTACTATAAAGAGAAAATATTTTTAATAATTCTCATAAGTTTGAAGTTAATAAAGAAAAGAAAGAATAAAAATATCTTATTGTTGAAATTTATTTTAAAGCTACAAAATAAGAATGACCATGGCTTATTGAAAGTGGGTGTTCTTCTCATATGATATGAGATTTGAAATTTTTTTAAGAATTTTAAAGACTTTAAATAATTAAAAATGACATTTGGCAATGATTAATCTTTGAAAATTACTCATATTGGATCTGCCATCATTGGGAAAAAAAAGATGAAATCCAATAAATATTTGTATATTGATGGGATGAAACACATTTTTCTATATATTTCAAAATTGTGTGATAAGGCTAACAATTTTATCTTTAGAAAATATGTATTTTTTTTAAAAAAAAAGTTAAGAATATGGAAATATAGATCCAAGTTTCCAACACAAAAAAGGAAATCTATTTCAAGTTGGTGAAATAAAAAACTCTTGTTACATAAGTTTGTTGGAAGAGAATCAATTGGTTCATACAAGGCTGGTACATATGGTTCAAATAAACATGAGAAAGTTATATAAAATAAACATTTTCTTAGACATTTCTGACTTTACAAGAATAAGATATTGGTGTTTTACTAATATTCAGAAAGGAAATATTAGAAACTCGGTGCATAAGAAACTCAATATTTGTTCAGCACAACCTCTGAAGCTGATTCATCCTGATATCTATAAACCAGTGAGAAAACAATCAACAAATAGAGATAAGTATTTCATTAATTTAATTTATGATTTTACTTAGATTACTTGCGTTATGTACATGAAGCATAAATAAAATGCTTTAAAATGTATAAAAGTTTCAGAAGGAAAGATGAGAAAGAATGTGAGTGTTTACGGAAGAAGTGGAGAACATTCAATGTTTGTGAATATCGAAGTGATTAATTTAAAAGTTATCTTGATAATAATAGAATTTGGCGTGATTATAGTTCCCCATACACTCCTTAACCAAATGGATTTACTGAAATAAAGATTAGAAGTTTCGTAGAAATAGGAAGAACCATATTAATTTAATATGGTCATTCTCATTACTCTTGGAAGAAACCCATGAGTATTTTTTATTATATTTAGATCTTTTTTTTCTATAGGCCTCATTCAGATAAGACTCTATATGAATTTTTTATGGAAAAAATACATGTTTTTAAAACCTTAATGTTTTCAGAAGTCTATTCATTATAAAGAAGAAAGGTGGAAACTATGGAATGTTTGATTAAAAATATGAAGATTGAATCATTATTGGATATGCTCTAGAAGGAACAAGATATAGATGATTCAAAAAGAGAAATATTAATAATTTTTTATTCATTTGATGTGAAAGTAATTGAAAATTCATAACAAGATAAAAATACTCAATCATATGAAAAGGTTGAACAAGATTGTTTTGAAACCAATTCTGATAGGGATGAAAAAATTGTAATCATACTCAATAATAAGAATTAGACTCTGCTATTTCTAGTGATTAAGAAGATACTCTAAAATTTCCTCCTAGACTAAGAAAGCAAGTAGAATCTCTAAACATTATTTGTTATCAACATCAGAATGTTCAAATTAGAAGGGTAACTAATTCAATTACACATACTTATTTTAATTCAAAAGTGGATCCAAATGATGTACAAAAAGATTTTGAACATCTAGAATGGGTTAAATCCAAGAATTAAGAGTTGGATCAAATTGAAAAGAATTATATATGGTAAATCGTACCCAAGACAAAAAACAACGACATAATTGGATTAAAATGGGTTTTCTAGAGTAAGATGAATGAAGAAGGTAAACTAAGAAGAAAAAAATAAAGATTACTTTCTAAAGGGTATTCAAAAATTAAAGGTATGGATTTTGATAAAAATATTTCATTCGTGGAAAGGTAATAAACAATCATAATCTTTCTTTTTATTTCTACACAATGAAGTTAAAATGTAATGAACCAAACTTTTATTAATGAAAATTCCTCTTGATCTAATTAAATGTATTATTATGAGAAATGGTTATATAAAATCTACAATTCCTTTGTTTTTTGTTTTTGTATTTTAAAATACCATTAATAATTGTGACCATTTCTACTATAGTTGTCAGTGATCACATGATTAGTATAAATATAGGGCTTTAACACATCCAAATTACTCATAAAAAGGAAGTGATGGACTCATCTAGTTGAACTTCATCATACGGAGCTAATTTTGCCGAGCTCGGAAAGGAGGTGCAATCATTTTCCTTCACTCTTGACCAACCCTAACTCGAGCTTCAACACATTAAGCTCGAGCGGAACTGCCTATAGAAGAATTGGAAGTTGATAGACATTACCACCTGAATGATTTTATCTGAGCCACCCCAAGAGCATGCCACCATCACACACCTTACCCTTCAGACTTATGTGGGTGTTATAAGGGGTTATATAACAAGACCATGACACTATGATTATGTATATTATTTTTATAGATAATATAAATTAATTTTATTATTGTTACTTTGTAAATAGTTTTTAAAGAAAAAAATAATTTTTAGTTAATATTCAATTAAGAAATCTATTTTGATGAATTATTGGATTTTTTTGAATGAAATAATATTTTAATAAAATATTATTACTAAATTATTTTTTATTAAATAAAAAAGTTCATATATTTATTATAAATACAATAGTGATTTTTATTAAGTTTAGAAATCCGTTTTTATCAAAACCCATGAATTTTCAATAAATGTTAGTTTTTCATTTAAAAGTAAAAATTCACATATTTAGAAATTTATTTAGATAAAATGAAAATAATTTTTCTAATCAAGATGTCAGAATTATCCAATGGTGAATTTTTCATAATTTTCTAAGACAGTCGAATTTTTAGGTAAAACTTAAATACCGTTTAAATATATAATGTGTTTTATGACATATAATGCCCCAATACTAATGTAATAAAATACTGTAAAAATTATGTTTATGCAATATATTTTTTAGTATTAAAATAATGTGATTTTATTTTGGTTTGATTTATTTTACAAAGCCTTAGTGGACCCTCCATGACTTATAAAACATTATATCTTTTTAAAATGATTTTCTTGAGAGTGTGACTCATCTCCACATAAGCATCCCTGTTATTTTAAGAAGTTAGTCCATTTTCCTTAAAAAATAATGTTTTCCACTCCCCTTTGGAAAAAAATACGTTAAAAATCCATGGTCTTGTTTGTGATTTTGATTATTTTAATGTGTGGGGTCCCAAACCTAAATAATAAAAAATTCCTTCTCCTTTCCTATATAAATCCACCCAAGCTCTCACTTCCTTTTCACTCAAAGCCTTTGGAGTTCGTCCAACCACTTCCATTCTCTCTCTAGAATCCTCTCAAGGAACCCAAACCTTCAAATAACCTCTTTTAGTACCCTCTCTAGCCTTTCGGATCACACTTCCAAGTAAGGGATTCCTTCCTTTTTCATTTTATCCAAGTTTCATAATATTGTTATGCCATTTTATTTTAAATTATAAATGTTGGGGTATGATTTCTCACCTTCCCCATGCTGCCCTATTTTTGTTTGAATTATGATAGACCCATTTTCTCTCTCATTAATGTCTCCCATGTGCACTCGTTACCATGCAAAATTTCATAAGAAATTTCTCTCTCCTTATTTACATTCATGAAATTCATTCATATCATGAATCCAAATTGCATTAAATATGTCGGGAAATATATCTATATAACCCACTTCCTGTCCATTTCACATAAATATGATGAGACACCCTTTTATCTCTTATCAACCTTTTTTATGAAGTCTTATGTCAAGCTGTTATGCTGCTGAAATTGCACCTCAATTTTCTGACCCAAATTCATTGTGTAGTGAATACCATGCCCATTTCTCTATCAAGGGTATTCACCTTTATGCACATTTTCTTATTTATGTAATAGTTTCATTTATGAATTCCACATTCCTTTACCGTGGAATAAATTATGATGTTTAATGAATCTATGTTGTATGATTTTGTGGTACACTTATTCATGAAATGAAATGTTTAAGATAGGTGTGCCCTGATAACGCTCCAATGCATTGGGAAATGATTAGTATCATGATACATCAAGTGAAATTAGGGTTTACTCATGATAATTAAAGTGTAGTTAGGTTTTACTCATTCTCCATGTACAGTTGGCCTTGGATCATGCTAATATCATGTTAAGTGTTGTTGTTACATTTCCATGTTATGATAATCATTTTATATCATGCGTTTATGTTCATGTTTATCTTATGCTCCATTGATCTTCCTATTTCCTAACATGTATTGTATTATTCATGTTATTCTGAGTTTACTCCCTTACTGGTATTTATATCTCACCCTTTTCATATGCATGTCCTTAGGTTATCCCATGCAATGCTAAGTACGAGTGAATGTAGTGGTCATATAAAGGAAGTTTTCAATAAAGATGGTGTGTTTCATGTTTAAAGTAGTTATGAGTATTTCTAAGCCCAAAAGACACTAGAACTATTGATATTATATGTTGTATCAAGTGAATACTTTATATAATAAATCATGTTTATGTGTTTAATAAGAAGCAAGGTTGTCATAGTTCGTATCAGAGGATAGATTTAGTTGTTTTGGGGATTAGGATTAGAAAACCCTAGTGAAATCCTTAGGGATAAGAGTATATATAATAAGAACATCCCTAAATTTTGGAGAGTTTTGAGTAAGTGTTTTATCAATAAAATACATCCATGTATGGATACAAGCAAGTCAAGGAAGCTCTGGCATAGATGTTCCTAGAAGTGAAAACTCAAACAAGGAGTTTCGGGCTTGACCTGGGGTATCTTGGTACACTAAAACAGGCCTTGTTGCACTCTTGGTTACAACCCTCCTAGGGGATATGCTTTGGTAAATTCAAAAGCTTAGTCTGAACCATTATTAAGTGAATTAAAAAATAATTCCTCTAAGAATATATGTTATAAAGTAGATCGTGGATAACATAGATTTAAGCCTATAGATTCAAGATTTAAGGAAAGAAAATCTATTTATAAGTCATTCTATTTTTGTCCTTGGATTACCCGTTATGTGTTGCCCATAAATCTCATTTTATTCCATCCAATGGCTGGAAATAGGAGAACTCATGCATACAACCGATATGAAGATCATTGTGATGACTATTCTAATAAGATACTCAATCCAATAAGAGTAGGACTTGTGAACTTTGTCATGATACTCACTCAGTTAAATCAACATTTGAATAGAAACATGGGTCAAGAGGAACTTTCAACCCCCCCCCCCCCCCCAAGAAATAACAAGTCTCAATCGATATCTTCATGATACAAGGGCCTCCTAATTTTAATGGATCATTTGATCCCTCAATTTTCAAACAATGGATAAACTCCATTAAAATGATCTTATCCATCCTTCAATGTTACAAACAAGAGAAAGTTATTATGGATGCTTATCATATAGAGGGTAAATTTTATAAATGGTGGACATTGATAAAAAATACAAGGCTTGAGGAGGAGATCGAGGTGTTGGAATGGAAGGATTTCCAGAAAATGTTTTTTGATAAATATTTTTCATGCACCCTCTGAATTAAGATGGAAAGGGACTTCCATTAACTCAATGAAAAATATGAAAAATCCATCAGAGCGTAAGATAGAAACTTCACAAGTCTTGCACGAAATTCCTCCATCTTTTTTGTTACCCCAAAATGTAAGGTTGATCGATTTTTTGGTGGGCCGAAACCTAGCCTAAAGAAATCAATGGAAATCTATGACTTTGATTTCTATGAGGTAATTGTCTGATGCACCCTCGAAGTAGAAATGAAGATCGGTGAATCCCAGGGGTATCATGGTTATAACCATCGTTAGGTGGAATTCACTTCTAGTGGTATTATTGATAAATAGAATAGTGCTAATAAAATTTTGCACTCCTCTTTCCAAAGGTGCGGAAGGAATCACCCCTGAAATTTATTGAAGGCGATGATTAAATGCTTTAGGCATGGAATAGAAGGGAACCTATCTTTTAACTGCCGACAAGAAAAACATCAGTCTGTGACAGAGGAGAGGAATGATCCATTCAACCCTCAGCGCATTGTTTATTACTTCAACTACAAATAACTTGGGCACCTTGAAAATCAGTGCCCTAATCCAAGGGTTTTTTGAGGCAACCAATAACCACCAAGGTAGCAAGGGTGAGCTTCTTCCATCCATATCACCAAAGTGAGAACTGACAACAAAGTGGTGATTGGTGCACTAGATAATCATTCCTGAATAGCGAACATACTTTTTTATTCTCGTTATTCACATTATTTTGTATCAAAAAATTTTAGTAGAACAATACCAACACCACCAAAAATCATGGAAGTAAAGATTTCAGTGACTATGGAAAATGTAGAAATCATTGCATCCCATGAATATAACTCCTACCATGTCATAATTTGTGGATTGAACATCCTAGAAAACATCATCATACTCCCTCTGGTGGAATTTAATTCAATTCTCGGCATTGATTGTCTTTCTTTATATAGATCCAACAAAAATTTCTTGGACAGGGAAATCACTATCTATATGGGGAATCGACCCCCCCCCCCCCCCAATTCTATAATAGTTCAAGGAGGAAGATGAATCTTATTTAGAATCATCATCTCAAGCGTGGATATTTCTGCCCTATGAACATGCGTATCTGGATCAGATGATTGAGTCTAAGGAAGTAACCATAATTGAAGACATGCCTATTGTGAGGGAATTTGCTGAAGTGTTTCCCAAGGAATTGTCTAGCCTTACTCCTAGAAGAGATGTTGAATTCTTAATTGACATTGTACCTGGTGCATTTCCAATATCTAGGACTCTATATAGATTGGTTTTTGTGGAGCATGAGAAGTTGAAAAAACAACTACACAAGAATCTAGATAAAGGTTTTATATGCCCAGGTGCTTCACCATGGGGTGCACCAGTCCTCTTCGTCAAGAAGAAGGATGGTTCAATGCTCCTTTTCATTGATTATAGTGATCTTAACAAAATCACAATAAAGAACAAGTATCCTATGCCCTGAATTGATGACTTGTTCGATCATCTATGTGGATCCCAATACTTTTCCATGGTGGATTTGTGGTAGGGGTATTAGCAAGTAAGGGTGAAGAAGGAGGATATCCCCAAGACTTCTTTTCATACAAGGTACGGGAATTATGAATTCATATTAACACCTTTCAGACTCACTAATGCTCCAAAAATCTTCATGGACTTTATGAATAAAGTCTTTAGAGATTACCTCAACAAATCTGAGATATTCTTTATAGACGATATTCTAAAATACTCAAAAACCAAGGAGGATCATGAGGATCATCTAAGAACTATTCTAGGGACCTTGAAAAAGGATAATCTCTATGAAAATTATAGAAAGTGTGAGTTATGGTTGAAGGAGGTGTTATTGTTTGTCCATATAATCACAAGAAATGGGATATATGCGGATCCCTCCAAGACAGATGCAATTGAGGGATGTTTGAGGCCAACATCTATAACGGATATTTGTATCTTACTTGGGTTAGTGGGATATTATTGCCGACTTGTGAGAAATTCCTCATGGTATTAAAACCCTCTTACTAAGCTGACTTGGAAGGGAGTCAAGTTTTCTTGGAGTGATGAATGTGAAGATATATTCAAGGTGTTGAAAAAAAGGCTTATTATTGCGCTCTTTCTCACATTACCAACGTGTGGATATATTTTTGTGCTAATTAGTTATGCTTCGAAGAAGGGCATGGGTTGTGCATTGGTGAAGAATGAAAAAGTCATCGAATATGCTTCTAGGTAATTGAATGTTCATGAGAAAAACTATCCAGCACATGATCTGGAGTTGGCTGTAGTGATCCTCACTTTAAAAATTTAGCGGCATTACTTATTTGGGGAGAAGTGTGAAATATATATGGACTAAAAAATCCTCATGTACATATTCACATAGAAATAGTTGAACATGCACCAATGAAGATGGTTAGAGTTGATCAAAGACTATGACTGCTCAATCCACTACCACCTTGGGAAAGAAAACAAGGTGGAAGATTCTCTAAGTAGAAAGGACCAAGCGGTTCTATCATTGATGATAATTGAAAAGGATGCAATATTCTTATATTTTCAGAGGATAGACATGTGAATCATTAATGAAGGAACATCATCAATTTTTTCTCAAATGATAGCTCAACTATCCCACATGAAGAAAACAACAAATTCTCAAATAAAAGATATGGAAATTCTGAAAAGGGTGGAAGCTATCAAAAATGGGTAATCCACAGTGTTCATGGTTGATAAGGATAGAAATGTGAGATTTGGGTCACGAGTATATGTACCATCCAATCCATAGATATAGAAGGAGTTTCTGAATGACACACATAGATTAACCTGTTTATTCACCTAGGGAGCAAAATAATGTATCAGGATCTCTGAGAAAACTTTTGGTGGGACAATATGAAAGAGGAGATTGCCGAATATACATCAAAGTGCCCAGTATCTCAGCATGTGAAGGCTGAGAGGCAAAAGTCTAAGGAGATGTTACAACCACTACCCATACCAACATGGAAGTGGGAGAACATTACCATGGACTTTGTCATTGTACTTCCAAGGACATCTAGAGGTAGTAATTCTATATGGGTTTTAGTGGGTCATCTTACAAAGATAACTCACTTTATTGCAATTCAAGAGGACTTCTCATTGGATCAACTTTCATGGATTTACATAAAATAAGTTGTAAGGCTACATGGAGTACCACTATCTATTGTATTTGATTGTGATTCGAGATTCACCTTGAAGTTCTCAAAATGTTTCCAACATTCTCTAAGAACGGAACTGAACTTCAGTATGACCTATCATCCTCAAACTGATGGAAAATCTGAGCAGACTATCCAAAAACATGAGTACATGTTGGGATCATTCTCAATGGACATCAATGGAGGATGGGATCAACATCTCCCTCTTGTTGATTTCTCATACAAGAAAAGTTTCCACTCAAGAATTAAAATGGCTCTTTTGAAGCCCTATATGGGAAGAGGTGAAGAACATCGGCACGTTGGGATGATGTTGGGGAGAGAAAACACCAAGGTCTAGAGATGGTTGAAGAAATGGTGGAGAAGGTTAAGACCATCCAACAACACATTAAAGTTTCTCAGAGTCGAAAAAATAGCTATGATTATAATTATTGAATAGAACTAGAGTTTGATATTGGAGACATTGTATTCCTCTACATATCACTATGGGAGAGAGTTATGAAATTTGGGAATAAGGGAAAGCTTAGTCCAAGGTACATCGGCCCTTTTGAGATTTTTGATCACATTGAAGTAGTGGCATATCGACTAGAACTCCCACCGAACCAATCTCAAGTACATGATGTATTCCATGTATCACTCTTGAGAAATTACATACTCGACCCATCATATGGACTCAATCAAGATGTGGTACCATTAGAGAATGACTTCTCTTATGACAAGACTACCAACTTACTCAAGGTACTATGGAGAAACTATAAGTATGAAGAGGAAACATGGGAACTGGGGGAGGAAATGAAGGAAAAGTACCTACACCTATTTGTAGCTTAGAATGTAAAACAAAATTTCAAGGGATAAATTTCATAAGGGTGGATTATTGTAATGACTCATGCTTTTATTAATAAAAACTCATCTTGATCTCATTAAATGTATTATTATGTAAAATGGTTATATAAAATATGTAATTCCTTGGTTTTATGTTTTTGTATGTTTAAAGAGCATTAAAAATTGTGATTGTTTCCAACATAGTCTCTAAATAGTGACCACGCGATTTGTATAAATATAGGTTTTTAACAAATCCAAATTACTTAGAAAAAGGAAGTGATGGCCCCATCCTGTAGAATTGTTCCATACGAATCCCATTTTTTGGAGCTCAAGAAGGAGGTGGCGTCATTGGTATTTTCTCTTGACCATGCCCAAGCCGATCTTCAACACATTAAGCTCAAGCAGAACCACCTACAAGAGATGTGTACGTTGATAAAGATTACCACTCGAGCGATGTTATCTAAGTCACCCCAAGAGTTTGTAACCATCAAACACCTTACCCTTCGGTCTTATGCAGGTGTTATAAGGGGTTATGTAACAAGAACCGAGAACTATGATTACGTAAATTATTTTTATAGATAATATAAATTCATTTTTTATTATAACTTTGTAAATAGTTTTTAGATAAAAAATAGCATTTTTAGTTAATATTCAATTAAGAAATATATTTTGATGAATTAATGGATTTTTTGAAGTAAATAATATTTTAATAAAATATTATTACTAAAATAATTTTTATTAAATATAAATTATTGTATAATTTTTATGAATAAAATAGTGATTTTTAATTAGTTTTGAAATCCATTTTTATCAAAACCCATGAATTTTCGATAAATGCTGGTTTTTTTTAAAGTAAAAATTCACATATTTAGAAAATTATTTAGATTAAATGAATATTAATTTTAGAATCAGGACATCAAAAATATACAATGGTGAATTTTTTATAATTTTCGGAGATAGTCAATTGTTTGGGTAAAAATTCAATATCGTTTAAATATATAATGTGTTTTATGACATCATAATGAATCGATAGTGTTGTAATAAAATAATATAAACATTATGTTTTTCCCATATATGTTTTACGATTAAAATAATTTGATTTTAGTTTTGTTTTATTTATTTTACAAATCCTTAGAAGACCCTCCAAGACTTATAAAACATTTTATTTTTTTAAAATGATTTACTTGAGAGTGTGACTCACCTCCACATAAGAAACCCTATTATTTTAAGAAGTTAGGCCATTGGAAATATAAAATAATTTTTTACACTCCCTTTTAGAAGAAACCATGGGCAGAAACCATGTTTTGGAATGTGGTTTTGATTAGTTTAATGTGCGGTGTCCCAAAACAAAATAATAAAAATTCCTTCTCCTTTCCTATAAAAGCCACCCAATATCCCCCTTCTCCTTCACTCAAAGCCTTTGGATTTCTTCCAAAAATTACCCTACTCTCTCTAAAATCCTCTCCAGTTTCCCCAACCGCCCAATAATCCTCTCTCAATCCCCTCCCATTCCTTTGGGATCACACTTCACACTAACAGATTTCTTCCTTTTTCATTTTATCCAAGTTTCTTAATATTGTTATGCCCTTTTTTGAATTATAAATGATGGGGTATGATTTAGAACTTCACCCATAGTTACCTATTTATTTTTGAATAACAAGAGACCCCTTTTCTCTCTCATTAATTCCTCCCATGTACACCTGTTACCATGCCAAAATTCCATAAGGAATTTCTCCCTCCATATTTACATTCAAGCAATTATTTTGTATCATGAATCCAAATTCCATTACTTATGTTGGGACATGTATATATATGACCCCCTTCCATTACATTTCATGTATATATTATGAGACACCCTTTTCTCTATCGTCAATATTTTTTATAAAGTCTTGTGTCATGTTGTTATGCTGTTGAAATTACACCGCCATTTTCTGAGCCCAAATCATTGTGTAGTGAATACCATGCCCATTTCTCAATAAAGGGTATTCACCTTTATGCACATTTACTTATTATGGAATATTTTCATGTATAAATTCAACATTCTATTTCCATGGAATAAATTTTTATTTTTAATGAATCTATGTTTTATGATCTTGTGGCACACTTATGCATGAAATTAAATTTTTAAGAAGGATGCACCCTGATAGCGCTCCAATGCATTAGGTAAATATTAGTATCATGATACGTAAATTACAATGAGGTTTTACACATGATAATTCAAGTGAAATTATGGTTTAATTATTCTCCATGTGCAATGGTCCTTGGCACATTCTAATATCATGTTAAGAGTTATTTCCACATTTCCATGTTATGATAATCATGTTATATCATGCCTTTATGTTCATGATTCTCCTATGATCCATTGATATGCCTACTTGCTAACCTTTATTGTGTTATTCATGTTATTCCTTGTTTACTCCCTTACTGGGCTTTATAGATCAACCTTTTCTTATGCATGTCCTTAGGTTATCCCATTCAATGGTAAGTACGACGGAATGTAGTGGTCATGTAAATGAAGTTTTCAATAAAGATTTTGTGTTTCATGTTTTAAGTCATTATGTAATGTTCCTAATCACCAAATACACTGGACCTCTCGATCTTCTATTTTGTATCAAGTGAATATTTTATATAATAAATAATTTTTACGTGTGTAATTAAAAGGAGGGTTGTTGTATAAAAGATATTTCAAATGGATGTCAAATCCACATTCTTGAATAGTGTCCTTGATGAGGATGTTTATCTTGAAAAACCTTGTAGCTTTATTATTTGGAAATATGAATGTTATGTGTGAAGATTGAAAAAATACATGTATAGGATAAAACAATCTCCAAGGTAATGGTATTCCAAATTGGATACATGCTTATGTAAGATAAGTTTTAAGAAAGTAATGGTGGATAGAAATACTTAAATCAGATTAATTCAAGATTATTCCCTCATTGTAATTGTTTAAGATGATGAAATTATCTTCATTGGGAATTATGAAATAAGTTGTGAAAGGTTTTATAATGAAATGAAAAAGTTATTTGAAATTTCCATGCTGGGGGAAATGAAATAATTTCTTTGGTTAAAAGTAAAATAAAGGAAAATATTTTTATTTCTCAAGAAAAGTATGATTAGGAACTTCTTTAGAAGATTAACATGGAAAAATCAAAACCTATTTCTATAAAAATATCAATGGGAACAAAGTTTTATAAATATAGAGAAGGGAAATAAGTTTAACCTAAAGAATTTAAAAATGCAGATTGTATTTTTATGTTATTTGACTGCCTCAAGACCCTACATTGTTTATGTTGTTACCTTATGTGATAGATTTCAAAGTGCTCTAAAAGAATCAAAATTACTTGTTGGAAAAAGAATTACCAGATACATCAATGGAACAGAAGAACTCGGAATCAAATATAACAACCCAAATAATATTTATTTTTTTGGGTATTCAGATGTTGATTGGGTAGGAAATACTGATTATTAAAGATCCAAATATTGTGGTGTATTATTTTTGTGAAATAATTGTTTTACTCTATATTTATTGAAATAAAATTCAATAAATCTCAATACGTATGAATATGAGAATGTTTCTTCCACTCAATCCACTACTCAACTTATGTGGATAAAAACTTAATTGGAATATTTACTTGTTGAAGTGAAGTTACCCTTACTCTTGGGTTTTGATAATAATAATATAATCAATCTTACCAGGAATATATCTCAACATTCTCATTAATTAAAATATTTATATCAAATAACATTTCATCAAAGACCTTGTGGATAATAAGTAATTAAAGCTGGAATATGTTCCAACATTGGAATAAGTTACTGACATTTTCACAAAACCTTTATAAAATGAATCATTCTATAAATTTAAGTTGAACTTGTGGGGGTTAAACCTCTTTCTCATCAATTTTTAGGTATGTTATTATGTCCCCTCTCTTAAATACCCTTTAGATTGTATTTTCAAGGGGTATAATTGTTTCATAAATCAATCCTTTTGTATTTTGTATGAATAGAGGGAGTTTTGAGTAAGATATGAATTCGACATTGTATTATGAGTGAACAATTATTACTAATTTTCAGAGTGGCTGTAGAAAACAAATTTTATTTTTTTCTACAAAAGTAGAAGAGTTGGGGAAGATAAGCAGAGGATGAAAAATGAAGAAGGTTTTAAAAATCACAACTTTTGGACAACAATGTTTTGTTGTCAATAATTATTGTTTCCTACAATTAGCTTGATCACATAGGCTTAGAATTGTTGAAAAGTGTCCCATTTCATGAGGATATAATGTTTAATGATTTATGAAACTTGGTTGAAAAAAATATGAATGGTGACATTTGTAGGACCAAGCATCTGATGAAGCTGATTGTTTTTAAGTGTTCTCTTTTGTTGTTAAGAAAGTTTTTTTGAAGAAAAAAATTCACCTCACATTATATTTCGTTAAAAATAGGACTAATAAATTGTTTTCAGAAAACATGGATAACTTTTTTTAAGAAATTCCATCATATCAAGAAAAATATATTTCGAAGAAAATGTTTTGATTAGACTCACCTTGGTTCCATAATGGGAGAATATAGTATTATGGTATACATTTTAACCGGATTCAAAATGGTTCAGATAAAAATGTGATGATTATTAACTAATTTTTATTTCAAATAAATTATAAGTTTATTGGATAAATTATTATGCAAGAATGATGGAAGAAATGGGAAAAGTGGTTTTCTTTATCATACCCAGATTAATCAAATCTTGAGGGAAATAAAAAAAGGGTGATGAAAATTGTATCCAAGCTAATAATTCTCAGAATGATGATAATCAGAAAAATTTTACTGAGCCTAATCATATTTAAGGAAACCATACCCAGAATGGTTATAAACTGAACAATTATACTCTGGCTGTGATGGAAAAAATGAATTCAGAAAGAATGGAATGTTATGATACTTTCCCTTATATACATAACGATTCTAAATCTATTATTGAAGGAATTCAAAGTCATGAATCAATTCTTGATATAAGAAAATTCTTGTGAAATGAAGTATGTTTCTAAATATGATGTTGTTGAAATTAATCTACCATATTCAGTGCACCATCGTACTCAGAAAGAATTGCTTTCAACAATGGTTGATGGAAAATAATTTGAGGTGAAGACGATGAAAATCATAATGAGAAATGACTATCAACAATGTAGTAAATATTTTAAAAGGGTTTGAATTAATTTGCACTCTTTTGAAATAAAACAAGATAATTACTGAAGAAAATAGATGGATGTGTTGTCGAGGGGGAGTTTGAAATTCAAAGAGTATTTTTTTTCTCTATTTGTTACAAAACAATGTTTTGAGAAAGTTGGATTTCGGAGTTTAAATTGTACAGAAATTTGAAAATAATTTCTGAAGAATATATAAAGATTATAGAAGAATTTAAAAGATTCAACAAGAGTTGATTATGTCATAAATGTGTTGTAAATTCAAGTGAAGTTAAGATTTTGTGAAATTTTACTAAGAGAGAAAGATTTTGGGATTCCCGCAAAATCCATTCATGGGTCACCTATATAAGGTGAGTGTAATTTTCAATTTTCTAATGGATTTATTTTTCACTATAGAAGAGAGAGAATCTCTGAGTTTTATAGAGAAGAAGAAGTTTATATATTCATCTTTGTTAAAGAAGTGTTGATGGATAGAAGTGAAAGAAGAAGATACAATATCAAAACTTTGTATTTAGCTAATTATCATACTCAGTGATTATCGTATTTAGATAATTACCTTGTTATTCCCTTCAATTGAATTTGGTTGATCATCATATCAGGTTGGATGATCGTATTTGGTTATCTATATTTGACTTTCTGGACTCAGGAAGAAGGAGTTCTGAATTTTTTCAATCACATTGATTTTGTTCTGGTTTATATCTATTGTATTCTAAGAAAGTTGTATATTTTTTATACCAAGAAAAGCCATACTGAGAGAATCATACTGGGAAGAATCAGACTTAGAAAATCCAATTTGTGAGAATCAAACCAGGAATAATTGGTCTGAGTTTTTCTTGACGAATTCAAGGATGTTCTTACCATATTCTGGGTAAGAAATTGATTAATTGTTTTCCAAATAATAAATTTTCTGAAATTGAAAAGTATCATTGGTAACATGGGTTATTACATAAACATATTTTTACCCTATTTGTGCTAAGATGTTGGACTATCATTATGCTATTTTCTTCAAGTTCTACAAGAGTGAAAGGGAATATCCTACTGGTTGTAATCCAAGGATTGTTTTCTAGTGGATTTTGTGGAATTGGATTTTCTCCAAACCATACCAAGGATGTACCTATTCGTGTCTAATAGTTAACCTTGTAAATACTTGTGTTCCTATGGATGTGTTTTTGAAATTTTTTCAGCAATGAATATAATATTTAAGAAGAGGTGAAGTTTGATTCAATTGAAAGGAAACATAAAACAAAGTACCACTTATTCACCCCCTTACCCTCTCGGTGATACAATTATCTTAACTGGGAACTTTCAAGATTAATTTATTCTTCACCAAAATTAATATTTTTTTAAATTTTAACATACATTATGAATTTTTTTAAACTCTTATGTGGTTATTCCTTAATGAGTCCTTGTAATATTGGTAATAAGTGAATTAAACCATATTTTAATTCAAAATTAGGTGTTTCAACTTGTATTTGACTGTATGCAGGATGGATCTCCACATCAAGCAAGGTTAGATCTTTTAGTGTTCAGTTATTTCTATCCATGTTATACATGTTATGTTTAGTTTCTTGTTTCATGATTGGTTATATAGGAATAAGGGTTTATAACAGTCTCAAGGCGTGGTGTGTCCTCCTTCAAAGGGTTAACATGTGTGTGTCAGTGTCGCTGATATATGATCCTCCTAGGTTCATGTTCGAATGGAGGTAAATATCCTAGAGTAGAACACATCATGCAAAGAACCTACACAAGAAATAAGTTTAAGAAAAAAAATATGTTTAATTCTATAAGATAAAACAAATAATATTAAAAAAAATTAGAAAAAATTTATCCAATACACACACTAAAAACAAAAGTTCTCCCCAGAAATGATACAAATATCTGACCATGTTATCCTGATTTATAAAATTGATTATATTTTTAAAGTTGATCTATATTCTAGGGTAGACCCTAGGTTATCTCTCTATGATCTTTGGTTGTTTAAACTGTGAATTTTTAGTAAAATGTACAAAAACAAGGGTAGTAGTGAAAATAGTTTTAAAAATAAAAGGACTAATTTAAAGTGTTTAATAATTGAAAAAGGAAGGTGTAATTTTTAGAATTGTGAGAGAAGGATGTAATTTCAAGTTCACTACACATCATATATAGATCATTGTTCTGAAAATTTTAATATTTTAATGTAATTATTTGGTTTAGGGTTGTCTAGATCTTGATCTGCTTCTTGCCGCATAAAACGATGCACAAAAAACAAACCCTTGATACAAGAATCCTGTTTTCATGGTTTGAAACTACTGAGTAGGACAAGGGATACCAAATCATAATATAATTCCATGCATGTGAATGTGAAAAATGCTGCTTTTCTTGTCTAATGAGATCAACCCAAGATTCCCACATGAAATATCAACCCAATCAGTATTGAGATAAAACGTGTTTCACCTGATTAAACTAGAAACAAATCATTCAAGGAAAAATCATGTTAAGAAAAACTTAAATGATTTTTTAAAAAAAATTAAAAAAATAGTAGCATAAAATTCCTAAAACTCCCTCCCATGTGTGTGCAGTATCTTTGAAAGGAACATCCACCATTTAGCTGGTCATTGAGTGGAAGAGGAGGTTCGAGTTGATATTAGCCTTCATCCTAATCTCCCTCTGAGGATAGGGGACTTCAAATATTCTTGGATGAATATAGAACTACATTAGGTCTCCAAAATTCCAGATCTTTTACTCTTAGTTGAACTTACAAATGGGGTTCCCAATGTGACTATTTATAGGTAATTTGGATGGTATTTTTGGGAACATAGATTTTAAGAAACCACATCAACCATGGTTTTGGGTCTCTATAAATGCTTTTATAGATTTTGAGAAAACTAAAAAGTTTTTACCCCATTTTTGGACTGTCTTAGAAAGAAATTTGGCATCATTTGGTGGCATAAATAATAAAGATATTGATGAAATACAAGAAATTAATTTTTTTCTTTATGCAGATTTGGTTTCTGGGACATATCAGTTTAATTTGGCCCCTTAATGGATGAATTACGATTGGTTACCTTTATAATATTTATATACTAATTAAATTTGTATCATTTCAAAAAAATTAGTCATAATTGAATTCATAGATCTACTGAATTGTCCATTTTAGTCCACTCGTGTTCTTGGAACCATGCACAATTTGACCCATTTTTCTTCAACTTCATCTTGAGCCCTCTATATCACCCCAAATACAATGAAAACATCTAAACAATTGAAATATACCTTTTTAATATTAATTAACATTAAATTATTATATAAAACATTATATTAAATTTTTTATTAAAACTTTTATTTTTGAAACAAAATTAGTTTAACATAGTGATATACGGGTTGAAATGAAATACTAGTATTATATTCTACTATATCATGGTTGAATAAATGATTATCTATAAACGATTTAGGCGAGGAGATATAAATTCTTAGGATCAGGATATATCATGATAGATCTAAGAGACTACTCAACCTAAATCATTGTATATATATTGGAAAGATACTAAATAGGTTCAGTTTGGAACAATCCAAGAGGTGATTGTTTCGAGTGTCACATAGTATTCATCTTTCCGGGACAAATGTGTCCTTAGATTCATGAGGAAATAAATATAATGGAAAGGACTCCATAAACATAATCAATTTATTCAATCATTTATTTTATGCTATGTACTAGTCTTGATGTCACCTACTCATTATGTGCAGTAGGAAGATATCAAGCTCAAAGAGGTGAGCACCAGTGGATGGCAGTCAAGACTATCCTTAAGTACCAAAGGCATACAAATGATATATTTATATTACATAGAGTTGATAAGGAACAGTTAATTATAGGATATTCATATGCTAGTTTTCAAACATATCAATATGATTTGAAATTATAAACAAGATACTTCTTCACTTTGAATGGAGGTGTTGTGAGATAGAAAAGATTAAATCGGGATGTGTTCGCAGATTCTACAATAGAGTATGGGAAAATTGTGTCTTCTAAATAATCTTATAAAGTAGTATGAATAGATAGATTTGTTAAATATCTTTATGTATTACCTACCAATAAATATCATATCATAGTCTATTATTATAATATTTTAGTGGTGGCTCTCGCAAAGGAGTAAGGTCACATTAGAATAGAAATATCATACTTTGGAAATAGTATTTCTTGAAAGATTTTTATTAGATATCTGAGGATTCAGTGGGCATAATTTCTATGGAATAAAAATTGGAATACCCAATGACTAAGTCCCTAGATCAATAGAGACGTTAGAATGAGGTGAGGTCTAGAAGACTAAAATTCATAAGCAACTTACACTGGTCCATGTGGGTGTTTTTCAGAGTTTTGTCCTACAAAAAATTGTTTATAATTTGATTGCATGTATGGTCAATGGTTTTAATATTAATAAAATTTTATTACATATTATTAATTGTTATATATAAATTTAATGTGATAATGTCATAGGGTATCCTTTCATTGATAAGGTCATAACAGATCCCATCTATGATGATAACCATAAAGTGATATGGATATATTCTGAAATATAGTTCTATAGTTAAATAGATTTATATAATGGGACACATATAAAGTGAATTTCAGGTTTGATTACTCATAATAAGATGATTCTTTATCTCGTGAATTTCACAATTAGTAATCTCTAATATGGGAGATTATAATAACAGACTTTCCAGTGGGAATTCCAAATATTTTGGTGTCAACAGATATTCCTATCTATGTACATGCGTAATGGTACTTATAATTTAATATTATCATTAATTCATGTAATGAATCACAAAAATAGATTTAATTATGAAAACTATCATTTCATATGTTGGAAATAAGTAGGTTATATTTTTTCCATCAAGAATGACATGTTATTAATGGATAATTCGAGGAATAATTTGTCCCTTCCATCTTTATGGAATCTTATATTTCATACCATTGTTTGGAATAGACCCATCATATTAAATTATATGGACATGGTGTAATGAAATGATTATTTTAGGTAGTCAAATAATGACTTATCATGAATGTTGGTTTGTGACACAAATGTGCATCCCTCTTAATGAGATATTATGAGAAATGGATTATATTACACATTAAGTATTCCTATGTGGTTTTCATTATTCTGAAATTATTTCATTTCTCTTAGGTGACTTGATCTATTTCTTGATAGAAATCTTATACATAAGGTGATCCCTCCTACTAAAAATAAGAAAGAATCCTAGAGAGTCATACACTAAGTGTTTCAATTGATATTGATTAAATTTTATTTGAATTTAATTAATGGAATAAATATTATTATAAATATAATGGAATAATTTTATACACATTTTAATGATTGAAAATATTTATTGATAAATTAACTATTTAAAACAAATATTTATTTAGGTATTCAATAAATTATGAGGATGATAAATAGACCAAGACCGCATCTGTTTACAAATATTTACTTATAGCCATTATATATTATTTATCATTGCACGTGTTGGTGCACGTCACCAGATAATAATATTATTATTAAGTGGAATGGGGTTTATTAATGATTAATATGTTATTTTAGGATTTTAATTCAATTAAATAATATTTTAACCTAAACCCTACCCCTATAAATAGATTTTAATATCTATTTTTTAGGGAGATAGCTTCTTAACAAAAATTTTCAAATAGATAATCATTTCACACATCATACATCTCTCCCTGTCTCTATAATTCCTCATCTCATCCTATTAAGAATGATAAAAACTTCTTTATTTCTAATGGTTCTTGGAATTATCAAGAAAAAAATTCAATACAATCGATTCACCAAATTAGAAACAAAAAAAAATTTGTTTCTCAGAGACCAAAAGAGCATGTGAGGATCACCACTAAACGGATTCTACATTTGAATACTCCTAATGAAATGAAGGTGATCTGAGAAGGTTTTAAATGTGATAAACATAATATTTGAATAAATATCTTGGATGTGTTACTTTATTCTTCTAATCTAAATAAATAAATTATAAATTTAACATGAAAGATCCTCTATTGGGGTTTTTGGAAACTCTAAAATAAATTAAATTTTAATTTAATGCCCACTAAAGGCTCTTCCATTGTGCCTGAAACCTACAAAAAGAGGGTGTAAAAATGTTATAAAGGGATCATATATGATATTATAAGATGAAAACTACTTTTATATAGAATTATAATAAATTTAAATTTATTACACATGAGCTTAAATTGATTTTGAAGTAAGGGTAACTCAAGGTAAGAGGTTTTATGTTATAATCTCATTATTTAACAGGATTTTTTATAATTAAGCTTCCAATGATAAAATATTGTGATATATCACTCAATAAAACCATTAATTTCATTCTAATATGGTTACTTCTTAAAATACTTTTTTTCTTTCATATTACTCACATTATTTACTCAGGTGATCAGAAATGTGTTTTTAATGAAAATCAACTTCATTTCTCTTTTCAGTCCTTTTTCTTCCATATCCATGTTTTATAAAAAAAATTAAATAAGGTTTTTAATATTATCATATGATTTTTTAAATTCATTTTTACCCATGTTTAAATATTTAAAAATGGCTTTAAAGGAATTTTTTTTTCATCTTCAAAATGGTGTACTTTGTGACTTCCGAAAAAAGCTTCGAAGTAATTCTTTCAGCTTATACGACATGAACTGATATTATAGTCATCATGAAATTTTTTTCCTTGAGGGTTACTTTACACTTTTTCATAGTTATTTTCAAATATAATGTTTTTATTTTATAATTGCGTAAATTTTTAACAACTGATTTTAAAATAGAAATGATATTTTCCCTAATAATTTTTTAATGATCTTTTAATGGTATTTATATTCCTAAAAGATGAAAATACTTTATATAACTTATGATTTACTAGGTGTATTATCCAATAATGCCATCATTATTCTTTATTTTGATGGTTTATGTTTAAAATGGCATGATATTCATGGAACACATCCCTTTTACATGGGTTATTCTATGATGAAATGTTTATAAAACACATTTATTTTCATGGGTTCTTATATGATGAGTTTTTATGATCTTGTGTCACACATATGCATGATTTTAATTATTTTATGGGTGGGACCTATATCTCTCCAATCCTCTAGGTAAATATTGATACCTCCTTGGAGTAAAAGGACTAAAATGGGGAGTGAACCCAGTTTAGTAAGAGACTATTTTATTTATGATATTCTTCAAAGTGAAAATTGATTACTAAGATGGTTTAGGGAGTGAACCCATTCCACAATAACATTATAAATGATCCTTAACTACTACGGAATTTATTTTCTATGCTTATGTGTATTTCATAAATCAACATCATATAGTTGTGTTAAGATTTCAATGTTCATGTTATTTTATTTCCTTATGATTCATGTCTTATGAACTATTATGATTTATACCATGACAGGAGATTGTGGTATTTGATATACAAGGTATGGTTTTAAAATTTTAATATCATGTTCTTATAATGTTATTCTCATGTTAGGCTTATATAATCATTGATATCGTAATTTTTAAACTTATTGAGCATCAGATCACACTCGTTACTTATGTTTCCATTCTCCAGGTTATGAAGAATAGTATTAAGTATTCTATGTCAAATAATTTTCCTAGTTATGAAGAAATAATTATAACAAAATGTATATATTTTAGGAAATAATTGTGTATATCTTTAATTTTACAAATATGCTAGGCCTAAATGATTCTATCATAGATCAAAAAAAATTTAATCAAAATTCATCTTTTAATATTTTATATCAATGTATGAAAAGCATGGTCCATTATAGTTGTAATCATAGAAAATTGTAGTTAAACTTTGTAAACAATGATGAGAAAACCTTAGTAATAACCCTAGGGATAAGTCTATGGATAAGATAAAATCATAAAGTTTTATTAATGATTAGGAATGACTTATGTAAAAACTAAGGTGTCATAAATAAAGAGTCCTTATTTAGAAATCCTATAAATTATTTTTCATGATTATGTGGTTTACTAACATTATTATTATTTCTCACATTATGTTTTTTGGTTTTAGTCAATGTTTTTAACCTGAAATAATTAGTCTAATACTCAATGTGATGGATAATGTAATAATTTTTCTCCTGAGAAACTGAATTTTTTGGGATCTGGAATGAAAAGAATATTTCTATATTCACACACAATTCATAATGTGTTAATCAAAGTGATCTTTCATATAATAAAAGTAGGAAACCACATTCGGTTTAGCCCTTTATGAGGAAACATCGAACTTATTTTTGCAGGTCCATTGATTCACTAATCATTAATCAATGTATCAGTACCATTAGAAATATATTTTGTATTCTTTTATGTTTAGAACATGAGAAAGTTATTCTAGATGATTATCATCCGAATGGAGGAGCTGATCAGTAGTGGAATCTTATCAAGAACAAGAAGCAATAGGAACAAATTAAATCTATAAAGTGGGATGATTTTAAGATTTTATTTGTCAATTAGTATTTTCCTCATATTATTTTTATGAAAATATAGATGGAATAACATGAATTTAAATATAAGTATGATGAATCTATTGGTAGTTATGATGAAAATTTCATAAGACTTGTATGGTTCACTTTTGGTATTATCATCCAACTTGAAAGTAAGTAAGATCAATTATTTAGTGGCTTAAAACCATTTATCTGAAGGGAATTAGCCATAAGGGGCTTGGGTAACTATGGAGAAATTGTTTTATGTGCTATCAAAGTTGATATAGAGATTGTACTTACCCATAAATATCATGATTTTGATAAGAATACAAAATTATAATTCAAAGGTAATTTTAAAAACCATAGAGTGAAAAAGATGAACCTTACTTTATTCTTGAAGTGTGTATGGAAACATGGGGGAAATTATATTATGGTAACTCGTAAATGTTTCATGAGTAGAAATGAAGGTCATTTAGAAATAGAATTCTGAAGTGGTGTGAAGAAGTTATCTAATTACATGAATAGAAAAAAGCTCCAAAAATGAACTTTCGAACATCAAGTGTTTTAATTTCAAGGAGTATGGGTATTGTGTTAAACTTTTCCCAAATCCTAAGTATAGTGATGATGATCGACATAAAAACCCTATTTAGCATTGAGAAAATTTTGAATCTCATGAAGCCATTATTTCTGTTGAGGGTTACGATAACAATGTGTAGAAAGTTGCACTTACCATCCACTCTAGAACTATTAAGGTCCAATTTTATACTGGATATACCCACTCTTTTATATCTAAATACTTTTATAAGTGTATCATAGTACTACCTCAAAAATTAGTTTTTAAGTTAGTAGTAAAAACCTCTAAGGGTACGATGGTCACTTCCCAAGTCAACGATTCTTCTCTAGATTGAGTTTGTGGGTATTTCTTTCTAGAAAATTTTATCATTATCCTCGAGCTGAATTAAATGTTATTTTGTCTATGGATTGGATTTATTTATATAAATCCCACATCAATTTCTAAGGAAGGAAATTTAGGTTTGAAATTTTAAACCAACCTATGATCACCTATCATTTTGATGAAAAAAATGAACTTCCTATGGAAATTATATACATCGTATGGGACATGATTCCTATTCAAAAGGAGAGTTTGTGTCATATGGTTGGGTATAAAATAAAAATTAAAGATATTCATACTATTCAAAAGTTTATTGATGTATTTTTGTATGAGTTTTCTGGTATTCCATTGAATGATAAAGTTGATTTTTCAATAGAACTCATACCTAGTGCTACACCTATTTCCAAGAATCCATAAAGAATGGCCCTGATTGAGTTATAAGAATTAAAGAAGAAACTCTAGGAGAATATTGAAAATGGATTCATTCAACCATGTGAACCACCTTGCGGTGAACCTGTTATACTTTTTAAGAATAAATATAGATCAATGGGACTCCACAATGATTATCGAGAGATTAACAAGGTCACTATCCAGAATAAATTTCTTATACCTCATATTGATGACTTATTTGATAATCTACTTGGATATTAACACTTTTTCAAAATTGATATTCATTCTGGATATCATTAATAGAGTTTTATGAAGGAATATTTACACAAGATAGTATTCCATACAGGGTAAAAATATTATGAATTTTTAGTGATTCCATTTTGTTTCACTAATACCCCTAATATATTTATAGATTTAATGAATAGAGTCTCTAGAGATTACCTTGACCAGTTTTTGGTAGTCTTTATAGATGATATTAATATTTATTAAAATATTACGGAAGAGCATGAATAAAATCTAAGAATTTTCCTAAAGAACTTAATGAAGGATGATATTTATGAAAAATTTACCATGTATGAATTTTGGGTTCATAGAGTTTCGTTCTTGGGTCATATAATGTCAAGTAAGTGTATATTACTAGACCCTACAAAGACATGAGTGTTTGAACATTGGCCCAGAACAACCATTGTCATTGAAAATAATAGTTCTCTTGGTTTGTCATCATATTATTGAAGATTTGTAGAGAAATATTCCCTGTTATTGATTACACTCACCAAGTTGACTTAGAGGGGATCCAATATTATTTTGATGAATGAATGAGAGGAATGTTTTAAGGAATTGAAGATAAGGATAATTAGTGAGCATATTCATACAATTCACTGCATATGAGATGGGTCTATAATCTATAGTGATCCGTCAAATAAGTGTCTAGGATGAATCCTCATGTAGAATTTTATGGTTATAGAATATTCCTCATAAAAATTTATGGTCCATGAGAAAAATTACCGAACTCATGATTTGGACTTAGCTATTGTAATTTTTTAATTAAATATATGGAGGTATTATCTCTATGAAAAAGGTGTAAAACATATACTGATCAAAAAAATTAAATTATTATCTCACTCAAAAATAGTTAAACATGATCCAAAAAATATGGTTTGATATGATTAAACACTATTAATGATCAATACATTACCACACTAGGAAAGTGAACAAGGTAAAAGATTCTCTAAGTCAAAAGGATATTGCTATATTATCTATGACTAGGATCACAAAAGATCCAATATTTCTATAATTGAAAAGTATCGACCTTGAAAACTTCATGTAAGGGGAGAAATATTATCTTTCTCAAATGAGTGTCGAACCATCTATCCAAGTGAAGATTAAATAGGGACATAAGGAAGATACATAGGTAAAAATGAAGGAGGTAAATGTTTCTAAGTTCAACCATGATTTTGATGTAATAATAAGGTTCTAAAATTATGTATTTTTCTCTTAGGTACCGGATTTGAAGAGGGATTTTATAGATAAATCTCATAGTTGTTCATTCTCTATTTATCCTGTAAGTATAAAGATGAATAGAGATTTGAAAAAGACATTATATTGGGAGGGAATGAAGAGAGATATTGTTGAGTATGTTTCTTGATGCTTGGTATTTCTTTAATTTTAGGCTAAGAGAAATAATTCTAATGGGATATTAAAACCATTTCCTATAAAAATGGAAATAGGAAGACATCACCATGTATTATTTCATTGGATTCCCAAAAAATATATACAAGTAATAATTTTATTTAGGTTTAAGTTTATCGCATTATAAATTTAGCACACATTATTTAATTTAAATAATATTTATATATTGATCAATTTACTTGCTTATAGATTAAGGAAGTGTTATGATTTCCTGGTGTACCACTATCAATTTTATCTAATAAATATTGGAAGTTAATGGTTTGAAGAAGTATTTAGCTGGCTCTAGATATATTTATATGTTTTAGGACTACTTATAATTCTCATATAGATGGTCAGTCGAAGAGGAATATTACATCTTTATAATACATCTTGATAGTTTTCCCTATGGATTTTACGGTTTTTGGGATCAACACATTTCTTTGGTGGTATTTTCTTATAAAAATAGTTTTCACTCCAACATTCAGATGGATCCTTATGAATACCTCTACTGTGGGAAGTGGATAACTCTGATATACTAGAATAAAGTTAGAGAAAGAAAATTATTGTGACATGATACATATGAGAAAATGTTATAGAAGTTAAGAGTCATTCAATATCATATATTAGTGACCAAGAGTCTACAAAAATGTTATGTTAAAAATTGTTGAAAAGATCTAGATTTTGATGTTAGTGAAAAGGTATTCCTAGAAATATCTTCTTAGAAGAGGGTGATGAGATATGTAAATAAGGTAAAGATAACCCCTAGGTATATATTTCAATTTTAAATTCTTGATCATATCAGGAAGGTATCTTATCGATTGGAGCTTCCACTGAATCTCTCTCAATTTCATGATGTGTCCCATGTATCTCTCTTGAGGAAGTACAAAATTGATCCTTCACATTTAATATACTCATAGGTCATACCACTATATCAAGATCTATCTATGGAAAAATAAATGGTATATATTTTTAATCATAGAGGTAATGTGCTATGAAATAAGACCACTCACCTGGTCAATGTTTTATCTCAAAACCACCAACTTAATAAAGCTATGTGGGAACTTGAGTATGTGATGAGGCAAGAGTAACCTTATCTATATGTATCAGAGTGAAAAAAAAATTGGGGGATAAATTAATTTTAAGAGTTCATAATGTAACACCTTGATGTTTTATAAAATATTTATCCATAAATAATTTTATTTCTTTTTTTATCTAGTGTTATATGCAACAATTAGTTTAGACGAACTACATAACATTATTAAAAATGTTATGTGTCTATTATCTCATAGCCATTGGATTATTAGGAATGAATATTAATAACTAAATTATGAAAAATATATATTCTACATATTTATATAATTAATTCATTAGTTATCAAATTATTATAATTAATAAAATATTTGAAAATAAAAGAGCAATGTTTTATGGAAAACTTATTTGTTATATGAACAATATATTTATATCTTAATAAATTAAATTAATATCTATTTGGGGATGATTTTTATTAAATTTATATATTATTTACTTGATAAAAATTTTAAAAATTTTAAATATATTTTTTCTTGGCACATGATAAGAATAAATGTATTTTTACACTTAGAATGTATTTTTCTAAAAAAGTGATTCTTTAGTTTTTATGAACTTACTATAAAATTATTTTATGAAATTTCTATGTATTTAAATAGATAAAATTAGATACTTATTTATAATCATGATTTTAAAATTTGATAAATAGGCCCCTTTTATTTTTGATCTATATAAATAATAACCATGGTAAAATTTATCACCTTAATTTAGGGTAAATTAAATTAATCTAGAATAAAAATAATGTATAATGCCATAATTTTTTATCCTAATTATTATTTTATGAAGATAATTTGAGACTTATCACCTTATAATTTAATTTTATTAGTTTAATGTACACTTTTTGGGAAAATTATTAATATTTTATTTAAATCAAAAAAAAGTTAAAAAATGTAACTCTCTTAGTTTAAAATATTCATTATGTGTTTACAAAGGTAAAACTAGTTATGAATGAATATTGATATTAATTTTGAGAATAATGAAATAGTATTGATTATGGTAATTCATTATAAATTTTAGGTATTATATAATTACCATAAATTCTCATACAATACTAAAATAACTTTATTTAATTAATAGAAAAATAAAATAAATGATTTTGGAAATATTAAAATTCATATGATTTGATTAATTTATAATTTTAAATGAATTTAAATGTTTAATATGACATCTTATTGTTTTTTTAATATTATATTCAAATTAAAAAATTGAATTTATGTATATTAATTCAAATTAAATGAACAGTGTCAAAATTGAAAATAATTATATTTTATCAAAATAATGTTTTATTAAATTATTAAAAATAAAAAAAAATTTATACAAGGAAAAGAGGATATTATATGGTCTAAAATATCATAATGTTTCCATTTATGGGAAAATTTTCACTTTATAATAAAAAATTTTAACCCTTTGATATTGAAAAATTTATTATCGTAATTGAAATTAAAATTGTTTAACTAAGGGTTAATAACAATGATAACATTTCAAATGACAGCAAAAATTTCCTAAATTATATTTTTTTTATGTTATTACCACACCATTATACCTTATATTTAAATCCCTATCCATTTGGCGGAATTTGGGTTGAGGATGAATTTATTTTAAATATAATGTTTTGAGAAATTCTAAAAGATCCCCTCACCTCGATTATAAAAGGGAATCTCTGCCCTCACTTGATTACACCACATCGATCCTTATATCTTGAAAAAACGTTAAATTTTTTTCTTCTCAACTAACCTATATAAATTCTATTATTTTTTTTCTTCCCAAAAATACCAACCCTAGATCCCTTAAGAGGAGATCTAAAGGATTCAATTCAAAGAAGAGGCAATCGCCTTAACCAATCACTTTAATTTCTACTATTCTTTTCCTCCTATAAATCTATTTTTTATCATTAAATAATAAATTATGTATCATAAATTATTATAAATTTTATTATTATTATAAGAACACTATTATAAACCTTCTTTTCTATCAAACAATAACTGAATGTATAACTCATGCGTACGTATATCTTACCATCTCCACAAAGCAATAAAATTCATTTTTCAGTACCATATCTTATTGATGGTTTTTATGATGGGTTTAAAATTTATATTTTTTATTTATGAAATAATTATACTCCTATACTTATAGTATCATATCTACCTACTTACCATCCAATCCATTTTGAAACAATAATGTCGCTCGTGTGTGTGTGTGGACTACCACCTCTATGAAGCGATGCGATTATTTTTTCATTTATAATTTTACAAGGATGGTAATGAAGAAGAATTTTATGAATATATATGATATATATGAAGTCATAATGACTGTGGAAGTTTTAATTAATATTTATCTTTCTTTCTTTTCATCCATCAAAAAATGAAAACAATATTCATGTCTACATACAACCTACTATCTCCATGAACGTTGTAATTTATTTTTCTCTATATATATTTTATGAATGACTATAAATATTAAAATAATAAATATATATTATAATTATATCATGATTAATATTATATATATGATATAACCAAGAAAAATGTATAAGTACCAGAACAACTAAATTGTAATAATCATGATAAACCCATAATTGGGGATTTTAATAAGGAATTATTGATAAAATGGGATGTTTAAATTTTATAATGGTTTTTTTATAATATTATAAGTATTAACATGAATTTTCTATATACAGGATATTAGAGTTATTTATAATAAAGGTGAACTCAAGGTAAATAGTTTTATGTTATAATCTCATGGTTTATCGGGATTGTTTATGATTATGTTTCCAATGATGAAATATTATTATATATCTCACAATAAACTAGCTAATTTATTATACTATGGTTATTTATTGAGATTAAATTTTTTTACTTTAATTTTCCTCACCTTATATACTAAATTGATCAAAAATATGTTTTTTTATGAAAAATTAATTCATTTATCTCTTTGGTCGAAAAACATTTTTCTTTCATATCCTTGTTTCATAAAAATGTTTTAAAGAAAATTTATACTAATATTAAATGGTTGTTTAAATTTATTTTTACCTATTTTTTAGTTTTACAAAATTATTTTTTAAAAGAATATTTTTATCATTTTCCAAGTTAGGTACTTTTTAATTTTTTGAAAAAATTATTGAAGGAATTAATTTTTAACCTATACAGCTTGAATTAATTTAACCAATGTCATGAATAATTTATTCTCTGAAGCTTCATTAACAAGTCTAGATATTTATTTTTGAAGAAAAGGTTTTCCTTTATAATTGTGTTGTCTTTTTTAAATAATTTATTTCAAAATAGAAAGGTTATTTTCCTCAAGAGTTTTTTCATGAAATTTTAATTGTATCTTTGTTCATAAAAGATGAAAACCCTTAATATTACTTATGATATATTTGGTATATAATATAAGGATATCATCCTTATTCTTTATTTGGATGGCTTGTTTTTATTATGTCATGATGTTTATGAAATCTATCCCTTTTCCATGGGTTATGCTATGATGACATTTTTATGAAACCCATTTCTTTTCATGGTTTCTAATATAAAGAATGAATTACGATATTTTGGAACACATATTATTGATTGGAATTATTTTATGGGTGGTACCTATATATCCCTCTAATTAATAGGGTAATTATTGATACCTCATGGGATTAATAGGATCAGAAGACGGACTAAACCTTGTTCAGTAAGGGACAATGTCTGCTATGATAGTCTTGGGAGTGAACCTTAAATATTAAGATGGTTTTAGGAGTGAATCCATTCCACTATGACAGCCATGTAAATTACCTTGGAATACTAAGGAAATTTTTTTTATGCATATGATAATGCCACAAATCAATGTCTTATACCAATGTTAATCTTCCATGGTTCATGTTCTTTCATTTCTTTATGATCTATGTATTATAAACTACCAATATTTATTAAATAAATTAAGATTATGATAATTGATATACAGGGTATGGTTTTCATACATTAAGATCGTGTTTTTATACCCTTATTATCATGTTATTCTTATATGATAATTTGTATCTCTATTTTTATCCTTATCGAGCCTCTGACCTCACCCTTTTGTTATGCTTCCTTTCCCTATGTTATGAAGAAAGGTATTAAGTATGATATTCCTAAGAATGGTTCTAAATAAGGATAAATAAGTGGGACATGAAGAAGATATTTTATGAACTATTTTTTTATGTTTCTAAGTTTCCAAAGATACTGGACCTAAATGATTCTAGTGTGGATCAAAATGTTATATAATTATTATTCATCTATTAAGATGCAATATATATTTATAAAAATTATGGGTCGCTATATCCATTTAGTTCTAATAATATTTCAATACTTAGGGGGTTACACTAATGTCCAAAATTTATTCCTATAAAATTGAGTTAATTCATAATTCATTTCCATAATCTAGTTTGAATTATAAAAAGTATATCAATATTTTCAGGTAAAAAATAAGAAATAAAATATTGATAAGAATAAAAAAAATTAATGAATTTATGGTATTAACATCTAAAGTTCTATCATCGATTATTTTTTCATCTAGATGATCATTATGATATTTTAATGTTTTCTCAGGAGATGTAATCTTACCCTCAATACATTTATCCAAATTTTAATTTTCAGGTTCACCAAAATTTAAATCTATAAAATCTTCTTCAACCTATTCTAAATCATATTTTCTTTCCTTTAAATTATTTTCAGAAAATTTAACATAGATAGACTCTTAAACTTATAATGTTCTTTTTTTATAAACTATATACTCATTACTTGAATTATAATATCCAATAAAAATATATTCACTTAATTTTGTATCAAATTATTTTTCTGAATCTTTGGTACTATGATTGTGAATTTTGCATCCAAATACTTTAAAATAGCCAATTCTTGGGTTTCTTCCTATCCATATTTCATAAGGTGTATTCTTTAAAAAGTTCCTAAGTATGATTAAATAAAAAACATGAAAATATTAGTTTTCAGCTTCTTCTCATAAATAGTTTGGAAAAGAATAATCATTTAACATTATCCTGGCTATTTCTTATAAATTACTATTTTTTTCTTTCTACCAAACGATTTTGTTATGGAGTCCTAGGGGATGAAATTTTTTGAATATTCCCATTATCTTTTTGAATTTATCAAATTATGGATTTGAAAACATGCCTCCTACATCACTTATAATTGATAAAATTAGATTAACTTTTACATTTTTAACCAATTTTCAATATGAAATAAATTTTCAAAAGGTCTCATATTTATGTGTAGGAAAATAAGTCCATGTAAATACACTATTTTCATTATCAATAAAAAATAATTTTTACCTCCAAGAATATCATTTTTCATTATGCCAAATAAATCCAAATTTAAAAGTTAAAGATGTTCTGAATTTTTTACCACTTTTACATGTTTAAATGACTCTTTATGTTGCTTAAAGTTTAAACATGAACACATACATATGTGTTATCTAGTTTCAAAACGGGTAGATCTAACATCTTTTGAATTTTGGAAATATTTTGAATTTTAGAAATATTTTTCAATAACTTTAAATTTTCTTGGAACAATATTTTATGACAAAAAACAATGAAAAATTACATATAATACAAACATTTGACATTTTTCAGTCAACATAGAAAAATTTATTTAATAAACATTGTATTTTATTTTCTTATAAAATGAGACATGTTTCTATTTGAAAACACTACATTTTTTAATTTCAAATTTCATATTCTTATTTTCATCATAAATTAATGAGATACTTATCAAAGTATGTTTTAAACCATTAATAGACAAAACCATTGAAATAAAAATAGAATTTAAAATTCTAACATCTCTAAAACAATTTACTTTTCTCTTTGAATTATCACAAAAATTAACAATACTAGAATCAAACTACTTAAAGGATATAAATTAATAAATATCATCAGTAATATGTTGTGAACATCCACTATACATGTACCAAGAATCCTTTTTTACGCTTCAATGCCTAATTTCTTATAGAAAAAAAATTAAGGATACTTTAGTACCCATTCAAAATTTGGTCTAATTGGGTTAGATGGATATTTATTAGGCACCCAAAAAAGATAATAAAGAATTCATAAGATATATAGAAGATATTTATTTTAAAATAAAATACTTTTTATAACCAAGATATTGTTTAAATCTTAAAGAACATTTATTTTCATCATAACTCTTCATGTTACACCAAAACCATGTAACACTTGAAAAAAATTTACTAGAACCTTTAACAAAGAAGGTTTTATATATATTTAATAATTGATTATTGTATCCAAGACCAGTATTTAAATTATTTAATTTATTTGTTTTCACCGTCTTTTCATAAAATTCCCTTGAAAAAATCTGAACAAATCAATTTTAAACCTTTCAAATTCTTTTCTAAGCTTATCATTTTATTTCACAATAGAGTCAAACTTAATTTCTTTATATTCATAACACATGGACTGAAAATATTTAGGTTTTATATTTTAATTTTGAAAATTTTCTAGATCTAGATATAATTTATCATTTGACATTAAAGGAATGTTTTTCATTTTTTCATCTTTAGTAAGAACATCCTTATATATTTTATTAATATTTTTGAATAATCTTGTAATATTAGTAATATTATTATTGAGTCTATAAATATATTAATTCATATAATCTTTAGAAAAAATATATCGCAATTTTAAGATAAATATAATTCACTTAACTTCTTTTTATGATACATCAACCAAAAGTTTTTTATCCCATTTTTTGTATTAGATCATTACAAGAATTTAAATCAGATATGTAACTCCAAGCAGTATATGTTTTTTTTTATTTTCTTTTCATACTTTTTTTCTATTTATAATGTCATTATTGAGTCCTAGGAAGTGTGTCTTGATGTTCCCTCTTTCTCTATATTAATAAAAAAGGACGTCATTGTCATTATTATACTTTTTTATTTCTTTATTCTGAGGGAAATTATTTCTTTCCATCTTGAGTAGCCTTTCTTTCTCCTTCCTTGGGAAACCTATATAACTTTGTCTCTTTCACTTATTTCTAATTCAAAATCAGAATTGTAAATGATAACAATAAATTTTTATTTGAAATTGGTACCTTTACTTCTAAAATTCTCCTATTAAAAAATATTTTTCAATTCTAATTCATATAGTAGAAAAGATCTAATAATCTCATATAATGTATATTCATTGAATTGTTTAATTTTATTAATAGATAACTTTTTATAATGATATTTAATCAGCAATTATCTTAAAACTCTTTCAACCAGAACATAATTATCAATGATTTATCCCAAATGACGCATACCATCTACAATACTTGTAAATATATTAGGCATTTTATTAACAATCTCGTATTCTCCCATTTTTAATTCCTGATAATCATATCACAATATGCTTAATTTAGTTCTTATAATCTTATCATAACCCAAATGAGTAACATGGATTATTTTCAATATTTTGTATGTTATTGTTTCATAAAGAAATATGAATATATATATTTTGGTTAATTAAAAAATATAGAATATTCAGCACCTTGTAATTCATTACATAATTTACCACATAATTACCAACTAATGTATCAGGATTAGAATTAGGCTACCTATATTATTTCACTATGATCTCCTAATTATCAATTCCCAGGTGCCTAATAAAAACCTCCATGTGGGACTTCTAGTAGCTATAATTTGTTTCATGAAAGAGTAGGGGTATTTAAGGATTCCAACCGTCATTTACAATCCTTAATACCATCTCAAAATGGATCTTTTTCCACCATTAATGATTATGTTGGTATTTAATGATCATAAATAATAGAAAATTTTGCTAAATATAGGAAATACCTTTGATTCCAGCAGTTATTTCTTTTATGATAATGGATAAATTTCCTAGAGGGGGTGAATTGGCCTTTTTAAAATAATTTTAACCACTGATAAATGTTTTGTTAATGAAGTGGAAAAATAAATGAATATATTGATTTTTATAGTACTTTGGATCTAAATGATCCTAGAATAATTTTAAACTCTCTCATGTACTAGGATAGATGACACCCACTATAATGAACACAATTAATTTTTAAGGTATATCATGAACATTTTATAGCTTCCTTTTTAAACCTTGGTGGAGAAACCCAAAATTAATTCCCTTTACACACCTGGTGGATTAACTTGATCACCCCATCTTTTGTACACCATGAGACAAAACCCACAAAACAACTTTTAAAATGGTGGTAGAAACAAACCATTTATTTTAACTTGTCCAATAAATAATATAATTATTATCCTTTTTGGGTTAGAGGAGAACTCAAATTACTCTACCTTTATCTCACCTAGAGGCACACCCCAAATCCTAGATTTTGTTTCGAATTCACAAACCACTATCCTACCATTTTTATGTGTATTATATCCTGAAAAATTAAGCATGGTTAAAAAAAATTGAAATAATTAAACCACAAAAATATAAGAACACATTATGATATGAATATTTAGGTAGTAAATATCTCTAGTGTAGTAATGGATCAAATGATTTTAGTTTAGTTAAGAGCAGTAGTTGATCACCAAAGTGTTTCACATGGTACAGTTCAATAATATCCTTTACACCCAAATCATGATCTTGATCTATCAAATTCCTTATATAGAGTTATTTTATGAATACCATATTAAAATAATGAATCCTATTATAGTTTAAATTTTCCAATGAAAAATGTGATTTCTTCATTGAATATGCATGAAAACCATACCCATGTGGGTTTTGTTGATAATCTATAATATTAATATCATATTTTATAGTGATAACACATTATAAAAATTAATATAGTACCAAAAAATAATAAAATCATTAAATTCCCTTGGGACACTCTCATAAAGTATGTGAGATTAACTATTGGAGTTCCAACTAATGTAATTTGGAAACTCAATCTTTCTTAGTAAATCAGCAGGTGAGTTTAACCCATATGAAGAGAATTAAATCCTACATTAAATTCTAAAGAAAAATCCTTAATATCTCAATAATTAAAAAGTAATTAATCAATAATTAGGTTTTTAAAAACATTAGAAATTAAATTGTATTAAATAAAAATATAAATCAATTATAGTAATAAAATAATAAAGCATCATAAAAAATAATCCCTTTTTTAATGGTAGGTTTCTTATGGTAATTCAGTACTTACGCACACTTGATTTTCAACATTCAGTCACTTATCTTCGATGAGAATTCACTTAAATCCAATGTGTGGTCACTTGAATATATCATGTGACCATTTTTACTCAACATGTTGTCACTTGAATATATCATGTGGTCAATTATCATCTATCATGTGATCACTTGAATTCATTCATGTGTTTTGTTCAACCGACATTATCACTCTGTAGTCACTTGAATTCTTTCATGTAGACACTTAATGTCTTTTATAATTTTTCATTTACTAAAACATTAACATACATAAGGTCATCTGATTTACTTCATGCACTTATTTTTATAATTTTTCCTATTTTTACTCAAGTTCACTTCATTAAAGTCACTTGGACACTCATATAGTCACTTGATTTCCATTATGTGTCCACTTAAAGGATTTTCCAAATTCTCACTCACATTTAGTCCAACACTCATATAGTCACTTTATGATCTAACTATAGTATATGAAAACTATAAATAGATAAATCATACAATGTGTGAGAAATTATAATTATTACAATTATCAAAACTACAAATAAATAAATTGGATCAAAGATCAAATTCAAGACAAATTTCATTTAATGGAAGAATTACAACTTGACGTAAAGACAATTCATTCAAGCGCTAGACATCAAAATACCTATGATTAGGTTCTCCCCAAACTATAAATTTGGCCAACAGGGGCCCTAGGGTTTATAGTAGAATAAAAATCCATGATAAAATAAAGATAAAATAGAGACAAAAGGCATGGAAGGTTTTCCCCATGATAAACCAAGCTTAAACCTGGAGGAAATCCATGGGAAAATCCATAGAGGGGAGGATAATAAAGGGGGTGATACTAGATTCTGTTGAACCAAATAGTGGAGGAAGAGGGGTATAAACCCTTAAATTAAAAGATATTAAAATCAGTAAAATCTATTTTAAATGAAAAAAATTAATTCTTGTAAGGACCTGGCCTTAAATGTTAAAAATTATAGTGTTTTTTAACTATAATTCACATTTTATGATCTTTTCATCTTAGAGTTTTTGAGAATTATGAAAAAGTCTTTAAAATTAAACTCATACATTACAAGTAGAAAATTATAATTAGTATAAATTTTTCTACAAAAGGAAATGTCACGAACCAGCCTGGGTCAACCCTGAACTAGTTACCCAAGCAGGTCTGTGACATGGCCCGAAGGGAATTCCTGATCCCCATGGGCCAGAAACTAGTGTCGGGCATCGAGATAAAATAGTTGGGAATGATTTGGCTGATAATAAAGACAGATAAACAATCGATATAAACTAAGAAAGGTAGTTTAATACTTGCAACTGAAAATATAACAAGGATGGACAGTTAAACATACCTCAATGTGACCTCATGGGTCACCACCAAACATAGAAACAAGCTTACTGCAATGGAGATCCAAAAATAGAACCTGAAACTGAAATGATAAAGTAGGTGTGAGCACCGAGATGCTTAGTAGGAAAGCCAAAATACAACCACGCCCTATTCCACTGCCTTTAAGAAGAAATCCAAATCATGCTTGTTTGAAAATAAGGTATAATAAAAAATCATGTTTTTCACTATTTTCAAATTCAAATAACAAACTTGCATTTCCAAGAGAAACATTTCTTTCAAAATCAATTTTGAACATGCATTAAATTTTCAAAATTTAAAGGAGACCAATTTAGATTAAAAATATGGTTTTTCACAAAATATGGAACAAGCATGAAACAACTGAATTGGAAATCATGTCCCAAGAACCATGGGAAGTCCCTAAGAATCTAGTGTTAGTTATGGACCTAGGATCTCAATTTCTCATTGAAATGTGGCATAGAAGAGCACCGCCCTCAGAAAATGTGTCTTAGAAGGCCACGAACCTAAGAAAATGTGGCTAAGAAGGCCATGACCCATATAAAACATAACTTAGAAGACCATGACCCTCAGTTATACATGTGTTTAGTGGGTGTTGCAATCGTCAAACCTATAGTGATACAAGGTCAAGTCACCTCTGTACCACTAGCCCACGAGTCCTAGTTCACCGACCAAGATACCCAGGTTTCCCATTATACTCTGGTTCAAGTGGTGGTGAGTTTTTATCAATCACAAATATATGTACACAACACTTTCTTTATCCAAAACTCATTCAACTTCTCAGTACTATTCTACCTCCTTAAGTGCATTCCCCCACTTTCACATCACACAATGAATAAGCTTCAACTTTAGCCACATCATAACACTTTCAACATACATATAATTTTCTAAAACCAAGGGGACATGCCTCAAGAGAGGTTTTTCTTTTTCATAAAACATTCTTAAGGTACCAAATGGACTTTATTACATAAAGGGAACACTTTTTATAACTAACCGTCTGAAATTCCAAACACCTTTAGAAATACTCATTACCAATTCAAAACCATTTATGAAAATCAATTTTCAAGAAAATTAACTTAAGACCAATGGAATTCGAAATACATTTCCATTTCCAAAACAATTTCATAATCATTTCTAGCAACAACAATCGGATTTCATATCATGTTTATATAGCATAATGTAAAACATATTTATTTAAAACAAGCAAGCAATTATGAAATTCAAATTAAAGACAGAGTCATAGGGGACCTACCTCAAACATGTCGTTATTTGCTGATGACCACTCAAACTGACACTTTGCGCATACACACACATGCATTTATACATATATATATATACACCCCAAGATGCATTGTACATATTCCCCATGCCATGAGGGAATATGCATAAAGAGGGCACATATAAATATATTCCTTACCCTAGGCATGTACATGTAGGAAACCTCTACACCTGCATCCCAAAACCATCGCTGCGAGGTCCAACGCAATACACATATAATTTAAAAAACAATTAAACACATAAACAGTCTATAAAAAACTTCAAAATGACACAAAAAATATTTTCACCAATAACGCACTCAATTTAATGTAGGAAAATCCACTTTAAAAATCAAATACACACTTAATCTTTTTGAAGACCACATTTACACCACACATGCAATTGAAAAAATCAATAAAAACTTTATGAAACACTTCCAAAATAGTAACACAAAATTTACCCTAAAAACCACCCAATTTCATATCAAAGCACCACCTTAAAACCATTCGCACATCATAACCATGGAATAAAATTATTTTCATCATTTATATAAATTAAGTAAACCATTTACATAATTTATAAACATTCTAAAAAAGGTATAAAAAGGCTTAAAGAAACAACATGCCCAAATACATATTTGATAACCAATTTTCTTGCCAAACATACACCAAAAACCTTTCAAAAACAAATTTGTGTCACCACGCAATCAATTAAAACAATTTCACAATCCAAATAGGCACTTTAGTTATTAGATATACCACTAAAAGAAAATATTAAATAGTTTTAAAACATGTCGCATGAAACTAGACACCAAAAATCCTCCCCAAATATTATTTTATGGAAAACGTGTATCAACACTGCAATAAAACTCAAATTGTACAATTTATAAAATACTAGTAAATAGCTCAACCTGGATTTTCACCGAAAATTTCACACATATAGTATAAACATTCTATTAACCAATCAAATTGGTATTAAACCTCAAAAAAACAAATCTATAGCACACCAAATAATAGGTAGACATGATAAATTAATCAAGCTCATTAATTAATTTTTAAAACAAAAAATCACATTCCGAACAACCTACCCCTGTGTAGATAAACTTCACTAACTTGGTTTGTAACTCCAATTTCTCACAAGAAGCAGTGCAATAAAATCAAATTGAATTCCACAACCTAGACATCAAACCAAAAACATCAAACCTGAACCAAACACCATGCAAAACCCAAATCCGTTAACCCACAAATAGAAGAAACCAACAAATGATGAGGAATGCACCAGTGGAGAGGGTTTCAAGAGGCCAGTCAAGCAAGATGGGGGTACCAAAATTCAGTCATGCCATAAAAAACAACCAAAAAAAGGATCGGAGTGAGGGGGTTTAGCTGGAGAAAACACATATTCGGTAGGGACGCTGGACGGGTGTGCGCAAGGTTGTGGGAAGCAAGTTGGACCTTCAGGATGGTCTGATGGAGAGAGATCTCTGGAATCGATCCGGTTAAAGGAATAAAGGAGAGTCTATAGGGTAAGAGGGGTCTGACGGGTAGGTGCATCTACCAAATATAGGCAGCGTGCACAAGGGTGGCTGGATGGACTGGGAGGGGGAGCAAAGTCGGCGCATATTGCTTGCTAGACAGGAGGGGATGCACCAGTCCGGTTCACTAGAGAAGAATTAGAGCAAGGTAGGAGGGCCGCATCATGCATGAAGGTGTGCTGGTTTGGTCCACCGAAGAAGGAGAGGAGGGGCACAACACGCAAGTAGGTGCAACGGTTAGGTTCACTGAAGGAAGAGAGGAAGGTGCCGATTAGGGTTAGCAGGAGGGTGCAATGACATGGCCCAAATGGGAAGGAAGGGGTGTAGCGCATAGGGGGATTAGGTAAGGAATAGATAAATAAGGAGAGAAAAAAATAAAAGAAATAAAAAATGAAATTAAATGAAACCCAAAAAAAACAAACCAACTAAAAAATAATAATAATAATAAATAAATTCATAACAATAATAATATTAATTGTAACTCAACTAAATATTAACCATAATTACAATATCAACGATATTCACATTGATGAACTAGTTTAAACATTAAAATAATAATAATAATTAATTATTTTGCAGATCTCCTTTAAAAAAATGATAATATTAATAACAATATGTAATAATATTATTATTATTATCCACATAATAATAATCTTATTATTATGTTTTAAATATTTGCCTCACATTATTCTCACAAAAATTTTATTATTCTAAGCATTGGTCAAATTCAAGGGCACTCGGGTCGACCGTACGGTTACCGCCAACCGTGTGGTGCCCACGCACCGGTCTAAAAACCCATCAATTATTATTAAACTTCAAAAATTTGAAATCAGGATCCCAAACTCAACATGTTAAATGATGTGAGACCCTGGGAAGAATAAAATAAAAGAGAGTTTGGGGTCGGGGTGTGACAAGAAACCCTTTTAAAGCAAAACATGGTTTATTTTCATGACACATATTCAATTATTTCATCAGGAAAACTTCTTTTCCCTTACTAATCATAAGACCTGTTAAAAACTTTTAGAAACATAGTATGAGCATAAAAAAGAACAGTAAGAGACATAAAAAATAAAACCATTAGTCAAGTAAAAAGCCATAAAACATTCCCTTAAAATAAAACATACTTTTTTACCCTGAAAAAGAGATCATCATTTCAAAAATATCATTATCGTACCTTTAGAAAATCAAGGGTTTTCATGAAAAATCATAAGAAAACATACAATATATAAGTAGGTAATGTGGGACATAATTTTACTGAAATATAATAACCATATGGTCGAATTTCATACATGTAAATCTTACAAATGGAATATCCATATGGGCAACTTCCCTACATTTCACTCTTACAAATGTAATAGTCATATGGTTTACTTCCATACCCAATGCATTGGAGGTTAAAACATAACTACCAATATTTGGTTTATCATGAAACCACCAATCCTTGGTATTTCTCATAACCATCCATCAAATTTTCAAGTACCATTATATAATCATAAAACAAAAAATCATGCAATTTTCAATATTTCACTCTTAAAATTTCTTTTATACTCATAAAAAAATAAGTTATTTGAATAACCAATCCTTTTTTAAAACCCATTTAAAACATTTAAAAAGTTGTTTTTTTAATCAAAGTGTCCCATTACACTTTGAGAATTTGGAATGAAATTATAACTTCCAAACACTCATGTCCATATAAATAAATCAATATAACAATTTTGAAAAGATTTACATGAATGATAAAGTTTTATATGAATAAATCTTTTAAACATTTAAAACGGTGTTTTAGTAAAAGAGTTCATTACCTCATGTAAGATTCATCAAGTATGTTCTTTATATTCCTGAATAAAAAAGTTAGGTTAATTATTTAATTTATTGATAAAATTTTAATTATTTATTTTTATTTTTATATCACTTATTATCATGTTATAACAATTACATAATTGTTGATGTTCATGTCAGACATTTTGACGATATCTGATACATGATTCCAAAATGACTTGATATGATGTCAATGGTCAAAGTGGTCATTCATACAAAATCTAGAGAATAATATTGATGAAAAAATATTACTTTTATTTATTAATAATACTTTTAAATCCATTCATTAAATATGCATATGAAAAATTAACAACATTACAATCAAGGAGACGGTAAGCCATACGTACGCATGAGAATTGTTTTAATTTTTCAATGACCATTATGGGAAGAAGGTAAATATTATTTTATCCCTGTAAATTGATCATAATATCATTTCTATAATATTATTCCTTTAAATATACTAATATATTTTATCCATGTTATTTGGTTATTAAAAATGAATCCCATCACTTCGTGGAGATGATAGTTCACACATATGCACGTATGTCGTTATTATTTGTATGTGCATGAAAAGTAAGAAAATAATTTATATATTATTCCCCTATAATGATAAATATTTCATGAATATCATTGATAAATATTAATTCCAACATTATAATTAGTCTTAAGATATGGTAATAGAAAAAAAATTCTTTCAATTCATTGATGAGATAGTTCACAAGTACGCAAAAATGATTAATTATTTTCTCCTTTCATGGAAGTGAAGATGGATTTAGGCGATGATATTAACATAAAAACATATTATTATGATAAGTATACTTTAATTAATATATCATCATGGTTTAAGATTATTTTAAGGAAGTGGAAGAAAAAATAAAACAAAAATACTTGATTAAAAACTATACCCTTCCATTAGATGATCACCTTTGATTAACACCTTAACACCTATAAAGATGGTGTTCTACCAAAACTAAGGCCTCAAAAAAGTATTGATATCCTATAATAATGGATTTTATCAGATATTGTCCAAACCAAAATGGTTTTTAAGTGTGAATAAATTATGGTAAGTAGCTCCCTTTTATAAGAGAGGGGAGGATCACTCTAGGAATTCTTCAAAATATTAAATTATTATAAATTAATTTTATTTTACAAATGGGTCCAAAGTGAATTATTTCATATATATGATGAGTATGGGTCACAATATAACCTTATCAGGAAAATTATAAAAGTTTTTAATATATTTTTGAGTCCTTATATATTTGTTTTCACCCTTTTAACTCGTACTATTTGATTAAGTAATTTACACTTTGAGTTTGTGTATAGATACCATAACATTCAAAATGACCAAAAATATTCATTCATGTCATTTCAGAAATTATCCAAAATATGTTGATGAATATTTTATTTTTATAAATTTTAATACATTTTATAAAATATTTTATATTTTAAAATACCATTAGTGTCAATTTGGACACAATTCATTTCATGACTTTTTAAAAATATCATAAATTCATGATATATTCAAAAAAATCTTTTAATAAATCACTAAAATGTAAAATTAGTCCCTAAAATCATTTTATGACATAAATTATATCAAATTATATTTATTATAATATTTCTAAAATCATTTATTTGATTATTCAATTAATGAAACAATTACTGCATCATCATTGTGTCACAATTTAATTTAATTATTTATTTCCTAACAAATTATAAATAAATTAACATGATAAAATTAATCATTTTTTATTTCTAAATAGTACATATAGTCGAATATATCACATATATAACAATTTAATAAATTTTTTATAGTTATAAGAGATTTGATTATGACATCTTAGTCTTTACGTACAATAAAATGTTATAAATATCATAATCACACCCAAGTGGATTCCAAAGGCCATAATTTCGGCCCAAATATTTTCTTGGTCGAAAATAACACATAAAATAAAATTAGTACAATTTTTAGTGTAGTTTTATAATATTTATAATACTATTTTAATATTTAATTACCTAATTTACCCTTAACCGTGGTAATAAAAATAATTACTAAAGTAAACATTCATATCTACCAAAACATAAAAGGGACTGATTTAAATAATTTGGACATTATTATTTCAAATAATGAATCCATTTTTCCAAAATTAAATGTATATAATTGTAATAAATTAATTAAAAATTGATCTCATCGATAGAGTAAGAAAACAGGTTTTTAAAGTAAAACGTTCAAAAGTTCACATAGTTTTTATATCCAATTTCAATGTGAAATTGATTCAAATGGATTAAGTTTTATTAAAAAATAAAAACAAATTATTAGTATACTTTAAAACTTATTAAAAAGATAATAAAACAATATAAATAAATTAGATGAAAAATTATTTTTAAAATAAATGCATTATTTTTCACTATTCAATAAAATATGAAATTTATCATAAAAATACAAAAAATTAAATATAAGTAAATTTTTATGTACCAATTAAAAATTAGATTATTTTGTAAAATATAACTTTTAAAAGTGAAAAAACTATATTTAAGATAGGTGCTATATCAAAAAGTGGCAAAACTACCTTTTGTGAAAAATACTTCTTTTATTTGTTAAGTTGGATTTATTCTTATATCATATCTATAAATCACATAAGATGAATGTTAAAATTTATATTGAATATATTAAATATATATTTCATTAATATAATTCAACAAGAGTGATTTTATTATTTATAAAACACAATTTTACAAATTTAAATAGTTTTCCAGAAGAAAAAAATTCTTTTTATTTTAAAAAGGGTTTTACATTAATTTATAATTAATTGACCACTCAGCAATTAATTATATATACATGTGTAAATAATACTTTCCTATTTCATTTAATACTAATCATTCTAACCATTCTAATGGCTATGATATAACATTAACATTTAAAGTATAATATTTATTTATTTATTTACGCTCGATGTGGCATATCATGTACTCTATCGAACCTACTGTTTCTTTTTAAAACAAGGGATGTTATAGTTCTCATATAATTAACTCACAGATTCTTCCAAACATTAAACAAACCATGTTATTCTAACTCGATAATCACTGCACGCATTCATGACTTGGTCACACAATTTACCAAAAGTGGCCCAATAAAAAAAATTTCATTTTGATAAACTATAGAACTACACATATAGGTATCCATAATTTTCATAAAAAGATATTACATAATAATAAATGTATATTCATTACATTTCATAATTATCCATGCCATAATTTATAGGTCTAGTATCATTAGAATCTTGGACATATGAATAAATGATTCGTAGGAGTCTCCCATTGATTTCTTCATAACCTACACCCTTCTTAAACATATCATTCCTAAGAAGATTGTTCATAAACAGGGGAAATTAAATATAATAAAGGGTGATCTTATATTATTATTAAGGGTAGAAAGCATGATATAAATGACCACATAAGCAAAATGGTATAGGAACATGATTTTAACACTTCAAAACCATGCCATTCATATCAAATATCATAATCTTGAGTCTTGGTATAAAGATTGAAAAATTAATAATACATGAATCATAATGTAATCAAATAACAAGTTCCATGATATAATAACTTTATAGTATGATAAGATTTTGTGACATACACAAAATCTTATAACATTGTGAACATGTATAAATAGATAAAAAGTTCACACATTTAGTAAACGAAAAAAATTAGGCCCCCACATAAACATATAAACATGAAACTAGATCCACTCATAATCATATCGACCTGAAATACAGGAAAAAACATAAACATATGAACATGAAATATAAGTCCATTCATAAAGTTATGGACATGAAATCTAGGTCTATGTATAAAATTGTGAACATGAAACCAGGTTTATGCATAACATATTTACCTCACGAGTTATCCATATTTACCCAATGTATTAGAGGGAGATATATTTCCCATCCATAAAAAAAATGAAATTCAACTTATGTGTTCCAAAAGATCATAAATCATTAACCATGTCAGAACCTATGAAAATAAATGGTTTTCATAAACATTTCATCACAGCATAACCCTTGGAAAAGAATTGGGTTTCATAAACATTGTGTCATCATATTCATAAACTATCTTAATTAAGAATAAATATAGTATACTTGGATTATATACCCATTAAATCATAAGTTAATTTGATGTTTCTTATCTTTTATTAATAGACACACCATTAAAATAACATTAAAATGTTCTTTAGGAAAATAACATTTCCATTTTGAAATCACTTATTTTTTAAAAAAACATTATAATTATAAAGGAAAACATTTTTATTGAAAGTAACACTATAAACATGAAAACTATTCTTTGAATCATTTTATTATCATGATGGTGGGAAATTTTATTCAGGTTGTATAAGTTAAAAAACATTCCTTTCACTTTTTTTGTAAAAAATCAAAAAGTACCTTATGCAGAAAATTATAAGAGGATTCCAAGTAAAAAAAATAAAATTAAACCAAGGGTAAAAATTTCCTTAAAAATAATAGGATAATATTGAAATCATTATTAAATCCATTTTTATAAAATGCGTATGTATAAAGAAATGATTTTAGACCAAAGAGATCATTAAAGTTGATTTTCTTTAAAAACACTCTTTTGATATATTAAATAATATATGTGGCGAAAACGAAAAGAAAAAATTATAATCCAAATAAATTACATGTGGAGAATAAAATTAAATGGATTTATCCTATAAGGATCATATAATTTCTTCAATGAAAATTCCAGTATAAAAAATAAAAAATAAAATATGATTAATACATAAGTCCCCTCCCACTTTTATAACATTTGAATTGTAAGACCCAATAAAGAAAAAATTTAAATAAAACATTTACTTTCATTCGAATAAATATATTAATGATATATCATGTTATTGGGTATTTATATACACCATATAAAATAATATAGGTTCATAACAATACATATGTTCAAAACAAGACAATTTGAGAATAAATTCCCTTACCTTATGTTCAACTTGCTTAAAACACATTGGATCCTACTATATAATAAATATAGATTTATTATAAATATATTAAATAACATTAATAATATATATAATAACTTATAATATTTACATATATCCTTCTGTCACCCATTTATTAACACATATTTTTTTAAACCATAGTTCTGGGTTATATCTACTTCGTTTTTCATGTATGTTCTGGTTCAGTAGTTTTGGTCCTTATATTTTATAATAGTTATATCATATCTAGAATTTATTAATTTTATAAACATAATATATATTCCTGATTTATATATTCATATTCATTCATAAAAAGTAGATATATAAAAATGAATTATAATGTTCATAGGGACATTAGGTTGTATGTACATATGAAGGTCGTTTTCATTTTTCGATTGGTGAAACAAAATGAAGGTAAATAATTATTCACCTTTACAGTATCAATATTATGTCATTTATATCATATAATTTCATTAAATCTTTACTTATTAATATAAAATTATAATTTAAATGAAGAATGAATCACATTGATTTATGGATGTGGTAGTCCACACGCACACAAAAATGAAGTAATCGATTTCCAATGGTTTAAAAGATAAAAAGATTGATTTGATATTATCATTAAATTATTATAATTATGATGTAATTATCATATATAAACATTAAACTCATCATAAAACTCATCCATAAAGTATGGTGATGAAAAATGAATTGTATCGCTACGTGCACACCGTAAGTTGTGTGTACGCATGAGCGATACTTTCACTTCTCATTTGATAGGAAACAGGGTGTATAATGGTTTTTTTATTATACTATTAAATTTTAATATTATTTAGAATAATTAATTTATTATTTTATTTTAAATATTATTGTTTATATGAGGTATGGAGGAGTCAAAAAAAGTGATCAGTTAAGGTGATTATCTCTTCTTTGAACTGACTCCATTATATCTCTTCTAAAGGGCTCTAGGTTTGATCTTTTTGGAAGATCATCACATATATATTGTGTATATTAAATTTTATAATATAAATTTTTAGATTTTAGCCAAGATATAATGCTCATGGTGGTGAAATGAAGTGAGGTATGATGTTCCCTTTTATAATTGCGGTGAGGGGAACTTTTAGAATTTCATAAAAAATAAAATATAATAAGACTATTCTAGAGTCATATGCTTCCAAATGGCCATGGATTTAGAAGTTAAGATATTATAGGATTTTTATACCATCAAACAATAGAATTTATGTTGGTTTTTATTCCATTTTAAAACTCATTGTTTTGATTAACCCTTGGTTAACCAATTTAAATTTTAACTATGGTAATAACCTTTTTAATATTATTGGTTGTAATTAATACTTATAAGCAAAAACATTTCTCATAAATGGAACATTTATGACATTTTTTATCATATAGTATTCATTTTTTATTATTTAAATATTTTTATGATATTTATATAACTAAAAAAGTATTATTTTGATAAATTATTACTATTGTCAAATATTAACACTATTCATTAAATTTAACCTTAAATACATCAAGACGATGGGTAGTTTTCAATATAATACCATAAAAGTTCCGTAAAATGTAATTTAAATCTATAAAAGTTCAGATAAACATTAATTATTTCAAATTATATTAGTTTTAGTATTTTTAAAATCATTTATTTTATTTTAATAGTAATTAAATAAATATTTTGTCTATGTTGCGCAGGCATTTAAGGTATTATATAATACCTAAAAATGATAATTAATTAAAATCATAAAAATAAGTTTATTTTTCTTAATATAACTATTTATGTTCATTTAATATATATTTTCTCTTATATTTATGTCATGAAAATTTATTTAATATATTATTTCAACTTTTTTGACCTTGTGCAAGCATTGCACAAGAATTTAGATAAGTCAATTTTTATATAACTAAAATATGCTTTTATAGATATAAAAATAATATATAAAAATTAATATTTAATAAAAAAATCTATAAAGGACGTATTTCATCCAAAATATTATCTTTAGGGTATAAGATTTAACATTTCCATCATTGTGCAAGCTCCATGTCGGCAATAAACTTTTTTTTCATATTTATCATGGAATAAATTATAATTTATATTTTCCTTACAATTATTTTTGCATGATATTTATAAAATTTGTTTCATTATTTATTCATTCCATTAATTTCAAAAAAAATTATTTTTATTTTTGTCTTTACAATATTATAAATGATATCGTATTTCATAAAAACTATATTTTTCACTATTCACTAAATATTTATCTTCTTTAGAAAAATGTAAAAAAATAATACGAGGATAAATTTGACTTTATGAATCAAAAAAAATATGCTTTGTCAAATTAAATTCCTTTAAGTGATATAAATTAATTTTAATACAAATGTAGAAAATGCAATGAAAAACATATTTTTGAAAAATTCATATTTAAGTATAAAAATTGTTTTTATAAAAAATTCATCGATAAAATTGATTATAATAAAAATAATTGGATTATCGATAATATATTTTAACTAATTATACTATTAAAAAATTTTAAAAACAAATTTTTTACTTTATACATATTTGAAACAAAAATACAATTTTTAATAAAATTTTGTATTTTTCACTACTCAGTGAAAAATCATTATATTAAAAAAATCCAAAAAAATCACCCTAAGATAATTTCAATTTTTTTATTTATAAAATTATATAATTTTTATTAAATAAATTCTATAAAATCTCTATAAATTAATTATAATATTTTATCACAAAATAAATAAAATCATTTTTGAAGAAGACATATTTCTGGAGCATAAAATAACATTTCAAAAAATTCAGTGATTATTTTCTTAGAATTTATCAATATATTTATATAGAGTAAAAAATGTATATATATTTAATAAATTATTTTCTCATATTAATACCTTCCCATTTAATGGGGAGGCTATAACTTTCACATTAAATAATAATATTTTAATAGTGTATCATGATTTGTTTAAACTCAGTGTTTTGTGTAACGAAAATTATCCAAGAAATAAAATTATTTAAATAGAAATATTTTTTAAAATATATGGTTGTTACATCCCCACTAATATATTTTATACTATCAATTTTAACATGTTCTCAGTAATAAAAGGATCTGTATTTGAAAAGTCATTTGTTGAAAACCCTCATCATAAAAAAGTTTAATAAGACTTATCCAAAAAAAGAGGGGAAATGAAGTAGGAATGTCACCAATAACTTGGTTTAAAAAAATAAGGACATTATTAGGATGTGAAAATATGGATATATAATTTAAAAATAATTCCCAATGTCTAATAAAGAGTGATATAAAACATTGTTATAATAATGTTAAAAACCTCAAAACCATGAATCTATGAGGGGTTAAAGGACCATCAATTCATCATAATTAAAGGTTATAGAACAAAATTTTTGTCCTAATATCCTTTTAATAGAGTTGAGTCATTTATTTACCATTATGAAAAATAAAATAAATAAATATAATTTACTTTTATAATTTTATCCTTTAATCAATTTCCACAACAATCTAATCTTTTTCTCTAAATGATGAGTATTCAAGAAGATGTTTTTTATTCTTTAAGCACTAAATTAAATTCTAATATTTAGAAAATTTATATCATCATATTCCTTATATATTTATGAATTAAATAAAAAATGATTGAAAAAATTTAAGATAATTTCCAAAATTAATAAATCCTGAAATAATACATTTAACTCCAAAATATTACATGATCACAATAAAAGTTCTAATTAGATCATTTCAAAAAATAACCCTTCATCCCAAATAACATTAATAACTTCAATATTAAATAATATTTAACCTAAAATAAAATCGCATACCTTTCATATTACATCTTAAAATTTTTAATTACATTCATAACAATTAATTTTTCATCTTAAATCACATGTTAAATCTAAATTATATGTATACCTAAACCCAACTAATTACCAAGATAAATCACTATATAACCTTATAATATAATAAAACTAACCTACATTTACTAAAAAAATTACTTAATAACTGAAAATTTAATCATTAACTTGACTAAAAATGTCTCTAAAAATATCACCTGGTCAATTAATACCTTTTCAACAATCAATATTATCTATATTCCTATATATAGTAGTCTATAATTAACTTAAAATCAAATCATATACCAAACCCAAAGGGTATTTAAACCTCAATACAGTATTATTAATAAAACCCAGTCAGTGTTTAAAATCAAAATCACATCACTAAAAACAATAAAGGGGGTTTTTTATTCTTTTTAAGTTATGATCAACCTTAAAATTTTAAACCCTTGAAATTGTCCATAACTATTATGCTCAAATTACATGAGAACAAATATTCTTCAAAAATATAATTCACCATTAATTCCATAAATAATATCTTATTTTTAAAAAAAAACATTCCATCAAAATTATGGGTTCATCCTTGCACCAATAGATGATCATTAGATGATTTAGAATATGAAATTTGATTTCTTTATTATAGAACCTATGTAGAGATAGGTAATCAATGCTCAGAATCACTTTAAATTTCACTAAAGGATGAATAATAATATTTTCATGGGGTGAATTCATCCAAACATAAACATTAAATTTTTAACGTTGGAATGGAGAATAAATATTTTCTAATTATTATGAATCACTTAAACATTTTATATTACATAATATTTTCTTTTTTCTTTTGACTTTTATGGTTTTTGTGGATTATTATCCTCATTAAACATTGGATAAAAAAATTATTTTCATAATTCCTAAAATCCATGCATTTAGAGAACAGGAGTGTGAGTGGTTTTGTTTTATTTATCTATATCTACTTTTATTTTATTGAATGGCCTCTTTACATTACATTGAAATTTTTTTCTCAATTTCTAGGCTTCCCACACTTGAAACATTTTCTAATTTATTTTAGGCATTCACATGGGTTCTCCTTCCCACATTTTTAGAAAGAATAAGGTTGATACTATTTATTCCCTCCATGTGATAAACCAAATGAAGCTTCCATGAAGCTCTATATTCCTTTTCTTGTCACCAAAACCTTGAGGGTTTCTTATAACTTTTATTTAAACAAACATTATACATAAAATAATTATCTCATAGCTTCTAATTTCCATTATTTATAATATATTTCTAAGACTTGGTTTTAAACCACTAAATAATCGATATATTTTTCTTTTAGGCATAATGATTAAACTTGAATAATAACTTGCAAGTCTTGTAAAATTTTCTTCATATTTACTAATTGATTCATTAACAATGAATTACTCATCAATTTTTGTATATATAATATGATGGGTGTACTTACTAAAAAATATTCCCATAAACTCATCCAATTACATGGGTTCATTTTACTCTTATTTACTCATATTCTTAATAATATTCAACCATCGATTTTCTTTTCCATCAAAATGATAAAAATATGAAAAAAAATTCATGTTCTAAGCACTGAAAAAAGAATATATATTTTTCATAGCATTAATCCATTTCTTAGCAAACATTGAATCGTAAGACCCATATAAAGAGGATTCATGTTGTCTCATAAAGTATTAAATAACATGTTTCTCCCTCCTTCGTGCATTTGTAAGTTCAACAAGATCCATGTTACCGCCAATAGCTTGAGTGAGTTAAGTGAACATAGTCACAAGATATTGAAACCTAGATCTTAATCCATTTGGTTTATCCTAATGATGGGAATTTCATTTCCCATCAAATTCATTGTTCACATTATTCCTTAGAGCTATATCTATGGAATAAAACCAAGAAGAATAGTTTTAGAAATGATAATAATAGTGTAAAACCACATTTTCATGAAAGATCATTCATTGTATGCCTAAAATAAGACACATTATTTTCAATATATAAAACATTCAGTTTATCCTGGTCCATCCATGATCCTTACCAAAACTTTAGGATGTTAGCCTATACTTAGACATATCCCCATGGTTATCAAAAAAGTTCTCTCATCCTAGTTTCAAAAGGATAAATAAACCTTTCTATAATACCAACTATAGTTTCCCATACATTTCATACATTGATATTACATATTAATAGATGAATATACATTAAATAACATTATTATCCATTCCATAATTGTATAGGTCAAATTTATTTAGAAACATGGACATATAAAAAACGTGTTCATAAGAGTCTAACATTAAGTTCTTCATAACTAGCACCCCCATAGACATTTCATTCCTAAAACATTTCTTCATAACCCGAGGAAAGGAAACATAATAAGGGGTGAGATCAAATGCTCAGTATGGGTAAAAAAGTGAGATATCAATGATCACATAACCATAATATGAGCATATGGGTATAGGAATATGATCTTAACACTAGAAAACCATACCTTGTATATCAAATATCATAATCTCACATCATGTTATAAAGAATGATAGTTCATAACAAATGAATCCTAAATAAATCAAATAAAAAATCCATGATAGCATAAAATTATCATATGACATGAGTTTTTAGCATACAGTAAAGCTTATAACATTTTAAACATGTATAAATAGACATTGGTTCACTAATTAAGTAAAGGAAATTAAATCAGACCCTCACATAAACTTATAGACACAAAATTAGGTCCACGCATAATAATATAAACTAAAAATTAAGGTTCACACATAAACTTATGGAGATGAAATTCGGGTCTATTCATAAAGTTATGAACATGAAATCTTGGTCCATGGATAAAATTTTGAACATTAAACCACATTAACACATAACATATTTACCTCGTGATTTTTCCATTTTACCTTATGAATTAGAGGGAGATATAAGTACTACCTTTAACATAATTAAAATCATAAATATGTGTTTCATAAGATCATAAATCACTCATCATATCATAACTCATGAAAAGAAATGGGGTTCATAAACATTTCATTGTAGCATAACCCAGGAAAAAAGATATGGGTTTCATAAAAATTGTGTCATCATATTCATACAACATCTTGAGAAATAATAAGTATGATATCATTGGATAATATATGTGGTAAATCATAAATTAAAAAAGTATTATTTTCATTTATAAATAGAAATACCATTAAAATATTATTAAAACATTCTTGAAGAAATTAACCCCTCCATTTTGAAATCAATTATTTTTAAAAAATATCCAATTATAAGGGAACAATTTATTTTAAAAGAACAATTTAAAATTTAAAATTAATTATCAAATAAATGGGGTTTAATGATGGTGGTAAATTCAGTTCATGTCATATAAATTAAAAAACATTCATTTCTCTTTTTTGTAAAAAAAGATGAAAGGTGCCTCATTCGGAAAATATCAAGAAGATACCTTATAGAAAATTTTATAAAAAGTAAAAAAATGGTAAAACAAATCTTTGAAAAATAATATTATAATCTTTAAATCGTTCTTGAAAAAAAATTATAAAATAGATATATGGAAAAAAATAATTTATACTGAAGAGATAATTAAAATCAGTTTTCCTTAAAAATCCTTGTTTGATCTCTTAAATAAGTAAAGTGAGGAAAATGAATGAAAAAAATATAACCTCAAGAAATGAAAATATGAAAATAAAAATAAATTTATTTTTCATATAAGGATCACATAATTTCCTCAAAGTAAATTCAAGTATAAATAATCCTGATTAGAATAGGATTGAAACAGTAATCTCTTACCGCTTTTGTGACATTTGAATCATTAACCTCTTGAAATAATAAATTTTAATGAAACATTAAATATAATTAGAATAAATAAATTCAAGATATATTATGTTAAATTTTTTTTTATACACCTCATAAAATAATTTAGGTATGTAACGTAACATTTTCCCAAAGAAGACAATTTGACATGAAATTCTCTTAGTTTATGTCTGATTTCCTTCATACATGATGGAAAATACTATATAATAAATATATATTTATTATAAAATCTATAAAATAACCATAATAATATGTATCATAACCTATATGAATTACTTATAACCTTTTATCAATTGTTTGGTAACAATTCTTTATTAAAATCACTGTTTTGGGTGATATCTCCTTTGTTTTTCATGTTTATTCTAGTTCAGTAGTTTTGGTCCTTGTATTTTGATCATGGTTACATCATCACCATAATTTTAGTAATGATATAAAAATAATATATATTTATTTTATTTATATTAATATTCATTCATAAAAGATAGAGATATAAATATGAATTACACGGTTCACGGAGGTGGTTGGTCATACATTGGCATGAACATCGTTATCATTTTTCGATGGATGGAATGAAATAAAGTTATATAATATTTCATATTTACAGGATAAATATTATTTCATATATATCATATAATTTTATTAAATATATATTTATTATGATACAATTTTAATGGAAATTAATAACGAATCACATCACTTCGTGGATGTGGTAGTCCACACATACATACAAACAACATTATCATTATCCAAAGGTTTGAAAGTTAAAAGGTAAATATGATATTATAGTTAAACAAGTATAATTATGTCATAATTATCATATATAAACATTAAATCCATCATAATACCCATACATAAAATATGGTTATGAGAAATTAATTGTATCATTATGTGGAGACAGTAATTTGTGTGTACACATGAACGATACTTTCACTTCTTATTTAATGGTAAAGAGTGAGTATATTTTTTAATTTGATAATCATAATAACATGTAATAATATTTAGGATAATAAATTTATTATTTTTTGATAAATTCTATATATTTAGTGGAGTTAAATAAGAGTAGAAAATAAAGTGATCGATTAAGGTGATTACCTCTTCTTTGAAATGATTCCTTTAGATCTCTTCTAAAGGGATATAGGGTTGGAACTTTTAGAAGAACCAAACCTCTATAATGTGTATAAGTAATTTTATAGATAAATTAGAAGATTCTAGTTAAGATATAAGTCTAAATTTTGTGTAAATAAGTGATGGAGGAGTTTCCCTTATATAATTGAGATGAGGGGAACTTACGGAATTTTTTAAAGAAATAAAATATAATATGAATATTATAGAAACAAATGCTTCTAAATGGCCATGTATTTAAAATTTAATATTTTATAAGTCCTTAATTCCTTAAAAATATAATTTAGGAATTTTTTTATGCCATTTTAAACATTATATTTTTTATTTACCCTTATTAAACAAATTTTAATCATAACTACAGTAATAACATTTTCCATATTAAAAGTAGTAATTTTTATATATAAGAAAAAACGTTTCACATAAATGGAAAATTTATGAAATTTTAGACCATATAATATCCACATTGACTTTTTAAAAAAATTATGACTTAAATAATTTAACAAAGCATTATTTTGATAAAATATCATTATTTTTAATCCTGAACTATTCAATTAATTTAACTTTATATACATCAAAAAAAATTTAATTTAGAATATAATCCTTCAAAACAACCATAAAATATAATATAGATATATAAAAGTCATGGGGAACATTAATTATATCAAATTATATTATTTTTAGTATTTTTAATATCAATTATTTTATTTTACTATTAATTAATTAAATGTTTAATCGGCTTTGTGCGGGAATTTAAGGTATTATTTGACATATTAAATTATAATTAATTAAAATAATTAAAATAATACTATTATTCTCAAAATATCCATTTATATTTTTTTCAATATGTATTTTAATATATATATATGTCATGAGAACTTATTTAATATTTTATTTTTACTTTTTCAGCCACACACAATCATTTAGAAAAACCACTTGTTATATAACTCCAAAATTAGTTTATAACCCTAAATATAATCTATAATAATTAATATTTAATAAATAATTCGAGACATGACTTATTTAATCTCAAATATTATCATCAGTGTACCAAATTTTACTTTTTAAGAGTTCTGCAAGCTTTACGTTGGCACTAAAAATGTTTTTCATATTTATCATAGAATGAATTATAATTTATATTTTCATTGAATTATTTATGTATGATATTTTTATTATTTTACCATACCTGATTCATTAAATAAATTTCGTAAAAAATAATTTTATGTTTATGTCTGGGTGATATCATAAAAGATACTGTATTTTCAACAAACTATATTTTTCACTATTCACTAAAAAATTATCTTCTTAATAAAATGTAAAAAAATAATCTGAGGATAAAATTAAAATTGTTATCTATAAAATAAATTTCATTTAATTTAAATAAATTCCATTAGTTTATAAAAATTATTTTTAAAATAAATGCGTAAAATGCCATGAAAATAAATTCTTTTAAAAATGACTATTTAAGTATAAATGGTTTTTTATAAAAAATTAAAACAAAAAATTCATTCTAATGAAAAAAATTGGATTATTAATAATATAATATAACTAATTTAACTTTTAAATCACCTTAAAATCAAATTGGTACTTTTGAAATATTTGAAACAAAAATATAGTTTTCAATAAAATACTTTATTTTTCATTCTTCACTGAAAATCAATTTTTTAAAAAAAAAATTAAACAAATTAACACTATGATACTTATAATATGATGATTTAAAAATGATATTATTTTCATTAAATAATTTTTATAAAATTTTTAGAAATTAAATATAATATTTTATCACTAATATAAATAAAATCATTTTTTGAAGAAGACATATTTCTGGAGCATACAAAAACATCACTAAAAATTGAGTGATTATTTACTAATAATTTATAAATATATTAATATTAAGAAGAATATTTAAATATGTTTCATAAATTATTTAATCATATCCATACTCACCAATTTAGATGCTAGGTAATAATTTTCACATTAAATAATTATATTTTAATAGTGTATTTCAGTTCATTTAAACTCAGTGTTACGTGTAATGAAATATATAGAAAATATAATAATTTTTAATGAGAAATATTCTCTAAAATCTTTAGGTGTTGCATCTCCCCCCCCCCCACCTGCACTATAATTAAATTTCATCCCCATAATTTTTAATTATGATCAGTAATCAGTGGATTGATATTTGAAAAGTCATTTGTTGAAAACTCACATCGTAAAAAAGGGTTAATATAACTTCCTATTAAAAATATGGAAGGGGAAATAAGAAGGTCATACAAAACTAGGTTTCTAAATTTAATAACATCACTAGGAAGTGAAAATATGAACTTGAATAAAAAAAACTAACAACCAAGGACTAATAATGAGTGATAGAGACAATTTTCAAAAATAAAGTTAATAAACACAAAACCATGAACTAGTAAGTGATTAAAAGAAAATAAATTAATTATAATTGAAGGTTATAAGAAAAAATTATTATATTAATATCGTTTTCATAAATTTCAGGAATCCTTTTCCATATAGATAAATAATATAATGAAAAATACTTACTTGAACTATATAATTTCATCCTTTAATCAATTTTCACCATAATCTAATCTGTTGCTCTAAATAATGAGTATTTGAGATAAATTTTTTTATACATAATGTACTACAATCAACTTCTAATAGATAGAAAACTTTTATCAAGATATTATTCTTGTATTTAGGCATTGACCAAAATCAGAAATGGTTAGTAAAAGCTAATATAATTCCCAAAATGAGTAAACCTTGAAATAATACATTTAACTACAAAACTTTTTTAAATAACAATAAAGGTTCTATTTTATCATTTCAAACAATAACACTACTACAAAAATAACCTTAATAACTTCAAAATTAAATATCTTTTTAACCACAAAGGTGGTATAAAACCTCTCATATTAAATATTTAAAATATTAATTTCATTCATCCCAATTAATTTTTCATGTAAAATCACATGTTAAGCCTAAATATTATTTTTTACCTAAACCCAATTAACTACAATGATAAATCACTATAAAATCTTTTAATGTAATGAAAATCACCAAAATATACAAAATCAACTTTTAATACTAACATTAATGTTAATCCTTAACTTGACTATAAATATCGCTAAAAATATCACATTTTCAATGAATCTATTTTCAACAAACAAGATTATTTATATTCTATTAGATAGTAGTCTATAAGTAACATAACATCAAATCATATACCAACCCTAAAGGGTATTTAAAACTCAATTGAATATTCTTTCAAAAACCCAATAAATTTTTAACACAAAAATCTTATCACTTAAAACATTAAAATGGGTTTTCCATGCCTTTGAGATTATGATCAAACTTAAACTTATAAACCCATTATAGTGTCCATAAATTTTGTGTTAACCTTAAATGAGAATATATATGATTCCAAAATATAATTCACCCTTCGTTACTTAAATAAGCTCCTATCTTAACCAAAAACATTTCTGTTGGATGTCTGGGTTCATCCCTACACTAATAGAGAATCATGAGATGATTTAGAATATAAAATATGATTTCCTTATTCCAAAATCTATATAGAGAGAGGTAATAAAGGCTCCTAATCACTTCAAATTACACTATATGATGAACAATAATATTTTAATTGGGTGAATTCATAAAAATTTCAACATCAAATTCATAAACCATGATTGGAGAATAAGTATTCCCTAATTTTCATGATTTACTTTAATTATTGTGATATCATAAGAATTCCCTTTTCCATTTTACATCAAATGTTATTGTCGATTATTATCTTATTTATCCATTGGATTAGGTAATTGGTTCACATAATTCCCAAAATAATTTCATTATAGTACTGGAGTGTGAGTGTTATATTTAGAGATCTTACTCCATTCATTTCATTAAATTGACTCTTTAAATCACTTTGATATTATTTTTCTCAATAGACCTTCCCAAAATTGAAACTTTTTATTATTCCATTCAGGAATTTACCTAAGTGCTCCTTCCTATATTTTTTGAAATTATGAGCTTGAAACTTTTCGTTCCCTCCATGTAACAAACCACTTGAGAATCCATAATGCACCATAATCATTTTCTTATCACCAAAACCTTGATGCTTTCTAGCTTCCATTTCAATATTCAGTTCACATAAAATGATTTCCTCATATCTTCTAGAGTCTTTTATGAATAATTCTTATAGAATAATTTCTTTTAAACCACTGAATAATTGATCAATTTTTATTTCTGTGTTGATGATTTAACTATAATCATACCTTTCAAGTCTTGTAACATTTTCCTCATATGTACCAATGGATTCATCATCCTTATACATAAGTTCAAGGAATCACTTCTCTATTTTTTTATACAGAATACAATGGAATTAATTTCTGAAAAAAATTCCATTAATCCCATCCCATTTCATGGTGTCAATTTCCTCTTATTTTGTCGTATTCTTAATAAGATTCCAATATTGATCTACTTCACCTTCAAAAATATACACAATAAGGTCAACATTTTAATTTTCTAGTCACCAAATAATAGAAAATATATTTTCTATCACATTAATCCATTAATCAAAAACCAATGTATTAGAAGACCAATAGAAGTAGGGTGTATGTTGTCACATACAAGATTCAATAACATCTTTCTCCCTCCTTGGATCATTTCAAAGTTCAACATTATCTATGTTACCACCAATAGATTCGGAGAGTTGAGTGAGAATAGTTACAAGATATTGTATCCCATTACATAATCCATCCGGTTACTCATTAGTACACTCACTAAATTATCCATCCCATTCAGTGTTCACATGATTCCTTTGGGTACCATCCATTGAAAAAAACAAAAAAAAATAGTGAGAGAAATGATAATTGTAGTGGAAAACCACATTATCATGAAAGACCATTCCTTGGATATATAAATAAATACGCATTTCTTTCAAACTATAACACAATTGGTTGATCCTAATTAATCCATGATCATTACTAAAACTTTATGATTATATCTAATACTTAAATATATCCTCAAGGTTCTCACTAATGTTATCTTGACCTAGTCTCCAAAGGTTAACTAAACCTTTCTCTGATACCAACTATAGAATCCCATAATTTTCATACATAGATATTACATATTAATATATTAATATTCATAATATAACATAATTATCCACACCAAAATTTTATAGGTCTAATATCTTTGGAAACATAGCCAAATAAATAACTATTTTATGAGAGTCTCCTGTAAAGACACAAAATTTTATTAATGAATTTTTTTTTTGATCTAATTAAATGTCTTATTTTGTAAAATGGATATATAAAACATATTCACTTCCTTGGTTTTATGTTTTTGAATTTTAAAATGCCCTTAATAATTGTTACCATTGTTAATATAGTCATTTAAAGTTGATCACATGATTAGTATAAATATAGGGCATTAACAAATCCAATTTACTAAGACAATGAAAGTTATGGCCTCATCCTAGAGAAATTCTTCATACGAAGCCCCTTTTTGGAAGCTTGGAACGTAGGTAGCATCACTGGGCTTCACTCTGTACCAAGCCCAAGCTAAGATTCAACATGTTAAGCTTAAATGGAGCTGCTTATGGGAGAAGTGAAAGTTAATATAGACTACCACCCAAGCGATGTTATTTAAGACGCCCTAAGAGTCTGTCAGTATCACACACCTTAACATTAAGTCTTATTTGGGTTTTATAAGGGGTTATGTAAAAAGACCCTAGAACTATAATTATGTTCATAATAAATAATATACATTCACTTTATTTTTGATTCTTTTTAAATGATTTTTAAAGAACAAATAGTATTTTTAGTTAATATTCAATTAAAAAAACTAATTAGATGAATTAATAAATTTTTTAATTGCATAATATTTTAATAAAAATTTATTACTAAATTACTTTTTATTAAATATAAATTATCATATAATTTTTTTATGAATATAATTGAAATTTTTATTAAGGTTTGAAATATGTTATGTCAAAACCCATATATTTTCAATAAATGTGTGATTTTATTTTAAAACTGAAAATTAACATATTTAGAAAATTATTTAGATAAAATTAATATCTTTTTTGGATTCAGGATGTTGAAATTATTTAACGGTGAATTTTTCCGAATTTTCTGAGATTGTCAAGTTTTCTGGTAAAAATTAAATACTGTTTAATTATATAATGTAATTTATGACATCATAATAACCCAATAGTGATGTAATAAAATATTATAAAAGGGATATTCGGCCAATATATGTTTTACCTTTAAAATAATGTGATTTTAGATTTGTTTGGTTAATTTTATGGTGCCTTAGTGGACCAGCCAAGACTTATAAAAAACTTTCAACTTTTTAAAATTAGTTCCTTGAGAGTGTGACTCACCTCCAAATAAGAAAGCCTAATGTTTTAATAATTTCGGCCATTTTCCTTATAAAATAAATTTTTCCACTCTACTTTGGAAAAATCCATGGGAGAAACCATGTCGTAGTTTGTTGTTTTGATTAGTTTAAAGTGTAGAGTCCAAAACCTAAATAATAAGGAATTCCCTTGCCTTTCCTATATAAACCCACTCAATATCTCATTAATATTCACTATAACCCTTTTGAGATCCACCAAAATCTACCATACTCTCTCTGGAATCCCCCCAAGGTGCCCCAATCTCCTTATAATCATCTCTCAAGCCTCTCCAAAGCCTTTGGGATCACACTTCCAAGTAAGGGACTTCTTCCTTTCTCATTTTTGTCCAAATTTATTTATGTTGTTATACCATTTTATTTTTAAATTAAAAAATATGGGATATGATTTATCACCTCCCACATACTTTACACCTTATTTTTTAATGATTATATACCTCTTTATCTCTCATTAATGCCTCCCATGTACACCCGTTACCATACAGAAATTCTGTAAGGAATTTCCCTCTTCTCATTTACTTTAATGAAATTCTTTTATATTATGCATCTAAATTACATTACATATGTTGGGATATTATGTTTCATTTCCCACTTACTGTCTTTTTCATGTATAAATTATGAGATACCCCTTTCTCTCTAATTAACCCATTTTAGGATTTCTCTTTGACATCGTTATAGAGTCGAAGTTACACCAAAATTTCCCATGCCAAAATCGTCATGTAAGTGAATACCATACCCATTTCTCTATCAACGGTATTAACCTTCATGCACATGTACTTGTTGATTGATTAATTACATTTATGTATTTCACATCACTCATTTTTGTAATAAATTTTGATGTTTAGTGAATATGTGTTGTATGATCCATGTGGCACACTTTTACATGAAATGAAATATTTGTAAAGGTTGTGCCCTGATAGCGCTCCAAATGAAATGGGTAAAGATTAGTATCATGATAAATCAAGTGCAATGAGGTATTACTCATGATAATTAAATTTCAATGAGTTTTTACTCATACTACTTGTAAAATGAGCCTTGGATCATTCTAATATCATTTTAAATGTTGCTTCCACATTTCCATGTTATGATAATCATGCTATATCATGCTTTTATGTTCAGGATTCTTTTTTTCCCTATTGGTATGCCGATTTACTTACATTTACTATATTATTCATGTTATTCCATGTTTAATCCTTTACTATAATTTAAATCTCACCCTTTTCTTATGCATGTCCTCAGGTTTTCCCATGCCATGCTGAGTATGAAGGAATGTTTTGGTCATGTAAAAGAAGTTTTCAATAAAGATGTTGTGTTTTAGATTCTAAGTTGTTATGTAATGTTCTTAATTTTCCAAGACACTAGGCCTCTCAATCCTTAGAGTTTTCTTAAGTGAATTTTTATGTAATAAATCATGTTTAAGTGTGTAATAAAGATATGGGTTGTTATAGTTGGTATCAATAGATAGGTTTAGTTATTTTTTGGATTATGATTAGAAAACACTAGTGAAAGCCTTAGGGATAAGACTAAGTATAATAAATAATCACTAAATTTTGATGAGTATAAATTTAGTTGTTTATAAATAAAATACATCCCTATATGGATAAAAAAATTAGAGGATCTTTGGCATTGATGTAACTAGTGGTAAAACTCGAAACCAGAACTTTTAGCTAGACTCGAATGGGAAACGGTGAACGACAGCGGGCCTTGTTGCACTCTTGGTTAAAAAATACTAGGGGATATTATTTGTTAAAATCATAAGATTAGTATGAAACATTATTAAGGGAATAAAAAATATCCCTTAATAATATATGTTGGGAAGTAGATCGTGGATAACTTAAATTGAAGCCCATAAATTCATAATTTAATGAAATAAATGTAATTTATAAGTTATCTATTTTTGCTCGTTGGATACCCCTTAATATGTTGCCCCTAAATTTCCTTTTCTTTTAGCCAATGGTTGGTAATATGAGAACATAGGCTAACAACTTATGTGAAGATCAATTTCATGACTATTATAATGAGATTTCCAATCCGATGGAAGCGGGAATCACAAACTTTGTCACGATACTCTCTCTTTTGACTCAAGTTTTGAATAGAAACATGGATCAAGAGATAAATTCAACCCCCCCCCCCCCCCTCCCCCCCCCCACTATGAAATAACAAGCCACAATCGAGATCCTCAGAAGAGAAAGGCCTCCTACTTTTAATGGATCGTCTGATCCCTCAATCGCTGAAAAATGGATCAACTCGATTGAGAAGATCATCTCCATCCTTCAATGTCCTGAACAAGAAAAGGTTATTTTGGATACTTTTTGTATAAAGGTTGAAACTGATCAATGGTGGAAATTGATCAAAAATACAAATCCTGAGGAAGAGATCAAGTCCTTGGAATTGAAGTATTTTCGAAAAATGTTTTTGGATAAATATTTTCATTGCACCCTTCAACTTAAGATGAAAATAGACTTCCTTTGCCTCAAAAAAAAAGATGATGAATCCATCGTATTGTATGATTAAAAATTCAAAATGCTTGCATAATATGCCTTTGACTTTGTTGTATCCCCTGAATTCAAGGTTTAGCGCTTCATTAGTTGGCTAAAACCTAGACTATGGAAATCCCTAGTGATATGTGACTTCGATATCTATGAGAAAACTTTCCAACATGCCCTCACAGTAGAAATGGAGATCTGCGAATATCAGAGGTATAATGGGTATAAGAAGTAGAAATTGTACTTTAATTCTGGAGGTCCTATGGATAAATACAATAGCATTAAGAAATTCCAACCCCCCACTTTCCAAAGGTGCGGAAAGAAGCACCCTGAAAATTGTCTGAAGGGGATGAGGAAATGATTTAGGTGTGGAAGAGAAGGGCACCTAGCTATTAAATATCGACATGAAAAACCTTCTGTTATGAAATAGGAGAGGAATTCTCCATTCAACCCTCAACACATTTTTCATTACTAAAACTTTAAGGAACTATGGCACTTTGCAAACCAGTTCCCAAATAAAATGGTTTTCAGAGGAAACCAACATCCTCCAAAGTAGCAAGGGTGAGATTTTTGCATCACTACTATCAAAATGAACTCTGACAACAAAGTGGTGATAGGTATGCTAGTTATTCATTCAATAATAGTAAACTTACTTTTTTATTCTGGTTTTACTCATTCTTTTATATCCTATAATTTTAGTAGAATAATCCCAACACCACCAAAAATCATTGAAGTAGAGATGTCAGTGAGAACAAAAAATGGGTCAATCATTGCATCCCATGAGTTTAACTCATCCCCTATCACAATTTTTGGATTGAACTTCCCAAAAAACATCTTCATACTCATTCTAGTATAATTTTATACAATTCTTGACATGGATCATATTTCCCTATATAGATCCAATATAAATTTCAATGAGAGGGAAATCACTCTATATATGGAAAATCGACCCCCGATTCTGTAAAAGTGTGAGTAGGAGGATGAATCTTCTTTAGAACCATCATCTCAAGTGTGGATATTACTTCCCTATGAGAATACATCTCTTTCTCTGATTATTGAGTTTATAGAATCATTCATCCTTGAATACATGCCAATTTTGAGGGAATTTTCTGAATTTTTTCGTGAGGAATTTCCTGGTCTTCCTCTTAGAAGAGATGTTGAATTATTGATTGATCTTATACCTACGACATTGAAAATGTCCAAGACTTTATATATAATGACTATTGTAGAGCTTAAAGATCTAAAGAAACAACTACAAAAGAATCTGGATAAAGGGTTTATACGCCCAAGTGCATCACCATGGGGTGCACTAGTCCTCTTCGTCAAGAAGAAGGGTGGGTTAATGATCCTTTTCATTGATCATCGTGAGCTCAAAAAAAATCGCAATAAAGAACAAGTATACTATTCCCTGAATTGATGACATGTTCAATCAGCTACGTGGAGAACAATACTTCTCCAAGGTACAGCATGTGTGACTTCTTGTTTAAGGATGTCTCATTCTTGGTTCATATCATCACAAGAAATGGGATATCTATGGATCCCACAAAGAAAAATGCAATTGAGGGATGGATGAGACCAAAATTTGTCACATATATTTGTAGCTTCCTTGTGGTAGCTGGATATTATCACCGATTTGTGAGATATTTCTCACGATTTCAAAACCTCTTACCAAGATAACTTTGAAGGGAGTAAAGTTTTCTTGGAGTGATGAATTAAAAGATAGCTTCAAGGAGTTGAAAAAAAGGCTTATCACTATGCTCATGCTCACACTACCCACAAGTGGAGAACTTTTTGTGGTATTCAGTGATCCTTTAAAGAAGGTAATCGGTTGTGTGTTGATGAAAAATGACAAATTCATTGCCTATGCCTCAAGGAAATTAAAATTTCAGGAGAAAAACTATCAAACACATGATCTAGAGTTTGCTGTAGTAATCTTCTCTTTGAATATTTGGCAACATTACATATTTGGGGAGAAGTGTGAAATATACACATATCACAAAATCCTCAAGTATATATTAACATAGAATGAGTTGAATATGTTCCAATGAAGATGGTTAGAACTGATCAAAGACTATGACTGCTCAATCCATTACCACCTTGGGAAATCGAACAAGGTGGCAGATGCTCTAAGCAGAAAGGACCCAATGATTCTCTAATTGATGAGAATTGAAAAGGATCAAATCTTCTTATATTTTTTGAAGATGGACATGGGAATAATAAAGAATGGAAAATAATAAAACCTTTCACAAATGATTTCTCAATAGTATCTTTTGTAAAGGTTAAAGGATTCTCAAAATGATAATGTTGGAATTTAGAATAATGTGGTAACTATCAAAAAAACGTAAATCCTTAGAGTTCAATGTTAGTGAAGAAATAATTGTGAGATATGGGTCAATACTATGTGTTCTATCAAATACAGAGTTAAATAATGTAAATTTTTTATGATGCACATAGTTTGAATTTATCCATTCACCAAAGAAATACAAAGATGTATTGAGATATCCAAGAGCATTATTGGTGGGATAACATAAATAAGAAAATTGATGAGTATACATCAATGTGTCTGGTATGTCAGCAAGTGAAGGCTGAGAGGCAGAAGCCTAAGGGGATCATTAAATAATTACCTATACTAACATGGAAATGTTAGAACAACACAATGGAATTAGTCACTAAACATACGAAGACTACCAAAGGACACAATGTTATCTAGGTTGTTGTGGATCATCTTACAAAGACTACACACTTCCTTGCAATTCAAGAGGATTTCTCATTGGATCAACTGGCACGGATAAACATGAGAGAATTGGTAAGGCTAAATGGAGTACCTATATCAAATGTATCTGATCGAGATCAAAGATTCACCTATCTGTTTTGGAAGAGTCTCCAACACACTCTGAATACTGAGCAGAACTTCAGTATAAATTATCATCCTCCAACTGATGTCCAATATGAGTGGATTATCCAAACACTTAAGGACATGTTGAGAGATTTCCCAATGGTCTTAAAAGAAGTATGAGATCAACATATTACCCTAGGTGAGTTATCTTACAATAAAATTTTCAAATTTAGAATCCAAATGCCTCCTTATCAAGACCTTTATTGGAAGAGGTGCAGAACACCAGCATGTTGGGATAAAGTTGGGGAGAGAAAACTCGTAGGTCCAGAAATGGTAAAAGAAATGGAATATAAGGTTAAGACCATCTAGTAGCAAATTGAAGATGCTCAGATTCAACAAATTAACTATGATGATAATCATCAATGAGAACTAGAGTTTAATGTTGGGGATATGGTATTCTTCTGCATATCACCATGGAAGAGAGGTATGATATTTGGGAAGAATGGAAATATTATTTCAAGGTACATCATCCCTTTTGAGATCCCTGATTTCATTGGATCATTGGCATATAGATTAACACATACACCGAACGTGTCTCAAGTACATGATGTATTCCAAGTATCACTCTAGATGACCTACATACCTGACCCATTGCATGTACTCAATCCAGAGGTGTTATTATTGGGGAATGACCTCTCCTTTGAAGAGAATCTAGTAAAGATATTAGACCATAGAGAAAAATTTATACAAAATTGGACAATACCCCTCATCAAGGTGTTGTAGAGAAACCACAATATTGAAGATGAAACATGGTAATCGGAGGAAGTGATGAAGCAGAGTTAACCTCATCTATTTTAGTGTGGGGAAAGGAAATTGTGAGGGTGGAATTTCTTAAGGGGGGAGATTGTAATCACCCAAAATTTTATTAATGAAAATTCTTATTGATCTAATTAAATGTATTATTATATAAAATTTTTATATAAAAAATATGCACTTCCTTGGTTTTGTGTTTTTGGATTTTAAAATACCGTTAAGAATTGTTACCATTGTTAATATAGTTGTTGAACAGTGATCACATGATTAGTATAAATATAGGGCTTTAACAAATCCAATTTACACTGGCAAAGGAAGTGATGGCCTCATCCAGTAGAATTGCTCCATAAGAAGCCCATTTCTCAGATCTCATAAAGGAGGTAGCGTCACTGGGATTTTCTATTTAGCAAGACCAAGCCGAGATTTAACACATTAATCTTGAACGGAACCACCTACGGGAGAAGTGGAAGTTAAAAGAGATTACCACTCGAGCGATGTTATCCAAGACACCCCAAGAGTCTTCCACCATCGCCCACATTACCTTTAGGTATTATGTGGGTATTATAAGGGGTTATGTAACAAGGCCCTATCACTATGATTATGTGAAAAATAAATAATATAAATTCATTTTATTATTGTTACTTTTTAAATGGGTTTCAAAGCACAAATAATATTTTTATTTAATATTCAATTAAGTAATCTATTTGGATGAATTAATTTATTTTTTAATCAAATAATATTTTAATAAAATATTATTACTAAATTACTTTTTATTAAATATAAATTATCGTATAATTTTTTTATGAGTACAATTGAAATTTTTATTAAAGTTTGAAAATTGTTCTATCGAAACCCATGAATTTTCAATAAATATATGTTTTTATTTTAAAATTGAAAATTTACATATTTAAAAAATTATTTAGATAAAATTTATATCATTTTTGGATTTTGTACATCAAAATTATATAATGTTAAATTTTTATAATTTTATGGGACAGTTGACTTTTTGGGTAAAAATTAAGTACCGTTTAATTATATAATCTGATTTATGACATCATCATGACCCAATAGTAATATAATAAAATACAATAAAAGATATATTAGTCCAATATATGTTTTAACATTAAAATAATGTGATTTTAGATTTTTTAAATTAATTTTATTGTGCCTTTGTGGACCCTCCAAGACTTATAAATTTTTTTAACTTTATAAAATGATTTCCTTGAGAGTGTTACTCACCTCCACATAAAAATGCAACATCCTAGATAAATAAAGGATAAGACATATTTCATATTTATTAATATTTGTGAATTAAATATTAATTATACTTTCAATTTGTTGCTATGTTCGATAGCGTACCCGATACACAACAATGGGTTTCTTTGAAATCTTACGTTGCACACTAATAATATAATATTATTATTTTAAAAGGTAGTAAACTCCTAGCCATTGTATTGGAGATAATGAACAAAAGTAACTAAAATATTATTATACATTTTTGTTTAATGTATTTACATTTATCCAATAAAATTTAGAGGCTTAAAATGTGAATGAATCTAATTTTAAGCATAATTTACATTAAATGGTCGATTTACAACCTTTTAATGGTGAACCCTCTTAAATCTAGTTTTGATCACTTTAATACATTATATTTTACCGAATAAAATATTTCTTTATAATGGGGACATCAAAATTTATTTTGGGTAAATTTTTTGAATTTTTCTGATAAAGTTCATTTTTTTAATGAATTGTGAAAAATATTGTATTTTAATTCAAAACTGCATTTTAATCTAATTTATTTATATGGTTAGATTATTTTTTTTAATTGGGTTTAAAGTGTAATTAGAATATATTTTTACCATTTAATTCAATCTTGGTCATTGTAGTTAATTTCTCTTTAAAAGTGGACATAAACAAGTGTCAATCTTTTGATAGTTATTGTTTCTTAACAACACGCTATTTGTTTTAACAACGGGATTTAGTTTTAAATTAATTAATTCCAATTCTATGTTTTTAATTTAGAAAAATAGACATAATTTTTGAATTTGGAATATCAAATATAGCTTATGCTGAATTTTTGGTATTTTTCTGAAAATCTTTAATTAATGATGAATAGTGAAACCACTTAGTAGTAGTTAAAAAGCTGACTTTTTATTTAAATAAAATTTTACCACATCTGTGAATTTAATATTGAAAATAAAACATACATGGTTTTTATTAGTAAGTAAAATGTGATTCAATAAGATGAAAATAATTTTTGGTGAATAGTAACTTTTGACTTTTATTTACTATAGTTTAAGGTAAATAGGGTAATTCAAGGTAAAAAGAATATTATAATAATTCAAAATTACCTTAACACTTGTCCTAACCATATTTAATGAGTAAAGACCGACCATGGGATTCCTTGGGTCTATTTTGGGACCCCATGAAGCCACTTATAAATGATAATAACACTTTAGATTAATTAATTTAATGTAAAGGCAAAAATAACAAACAAAAATATTTCAGTAAATTATTTTTTATATGGTGTTATATAAGTAATATTTTTGACTATAAATATTTATTGGAAAAATAATAATATTTCCTACATCATAGTATTTTTTTATAATTTTTAAACAAAAATAAATTAAATTATTTATGACACAATAATGATGTAGTGTTTATCTCAATAATAAATCATTTAAATAAATAAGATTATAAATATTAAAATAACAACCAAAACTTATCCAATTTTTATTTTATGATTTTATTTATACCATGAGTCATATTAGCTTTGACTATAAATATTTTTGGACCTTTATAAACTGAATATCATTATATAATAAAATAATACTTTCACACTTTCCTAAAGATCCCCTCCTCTCTCTTATAAAAGGATACAAATTCAAACCAATCCCTCCCACCTCAAAAGCCTTTAGGCTCGTCCAAACTCTGCCCAATTAAGCTCCCTATATCCCTCTCCTCCTACTAGAAGCCTTACTTTAGGCAGAAGGCACTTCAAGAAGTCCTTTTGGTTCAAACCAAAGGAAGTTACCCAAATTAAAGGTAACAGTTTCTCTTAACTTTTTTTCTTTTATTTTACTTCTCCAACCCCTAAACTATTTTTATTCATTTATTTTATAAAAAAACAGTATAAAAAATATAATAGGATTTTTTATGGGAATTGTCCAAACTACACACACCTCCATCTAATGGGTGAAGAACATACTGTTTATGTGGATGGAAAACTAACGCCTCATGAAACGATGATTGTTCAATTACCTCCTACCGCCTATCATGGTGGTCATTATGATGGAACTGTATTTATATATGATATATATTATGTTAATGTCTTCTTTATACTTATGTATTTTCCATTTATATCATACCTTTAGGATTTCCATTATGGGTAAACGCGATAATTTCTTTTGAGGAACTGCGGACTACCGCCCCTCAAAGAGATATGACACATTAATGACTTATGTGAGATGTATAAAGGATGGATTTAATGATATTATATATGATATTAAACTGGAATTATAATATAACTATGTATCATTATGTTTTAATTCTTTTAAAATCTGAAATTGAAATGAAAGTAGCGTTCATGCATACGTACGGCTTACCGTCTCCATGAACGATGCATTTCATTTCTTACCTAATAATTTTATGTACTATTATAAATACATATATATTCTGAATGTATATGATATCCAAATCAAGAATATTATTTTGGATATAATTAACCTTTGACCACATGAATAACATGTAATTATAAGAAGCCTATTTTTGACTCAAGTACAAAATATCGACAAAACGAACGTTATTAACTTAAATGATTACATAATGTTTATAACTTGGTAATAAGTGATATAAAAGGAATAATAATCTTGATAATGGTTCTCAATCAAGTAGAAATTATCTTTTGTTTATTATTTGGGAGATTAAATAATAGTGGAGTCATGTCAGACACGAGGTAAGGGACTTCTTCTCAATCTCCTTTCAAAGGGAATCTTTTTCTACGAATAATTTTAGTAAATGACAAAAAGTAATGTTTCTTTTAACGTAAGTGGTGAAAAAAACCTTTTCTGTTGTCATGAGTATTATTTGATCTTTGGCTTCCTTAACAAGTTGTAATGTTTTTTAAGGAAAATAAATGCCATATATTCTTTTATATATTTTGGTATTGAAAATGGTTTTGATAATGTATTTTTTATGTCAATATATTTATGTGATATATTGTGATTGACATGTGGGAATGTTTTGTTTCCTTTATATTTGTTTTATGTGTTATGATTTTATAATGGTACTTGGACATTTCACAGGTGGTTACATGATAAACCAAATGACGGGTGGTGTCGTGAATACCAGGACGGGTGGTTACATTATAACCTCCAATGCATTGGGTATGGAAGTCGGCCGTATGGATATTCCATTTAGTGATATGTGTGGAAGTCGACTGTATGGTTATTCCATTTAAGTATGTTTATGTCTCAAGTTACCTTTATATGTTATGTGTTCTTTATATGGGTTTTATGGTAATCTTTTGGTTATAAAAGGGTATGTAGTGATATTTTATTCAGTGAATATTATCTACTACTTCATAAAGTAGAAAAGTATTACTTAAGTTAAAGTATTCATGGTTTACTTGTTTTTTTGAAAAAACTAACAGTTTTTATTCTTTTTGTATCCCTTACTGAGATTTTTATATTCATACCAAGTTTTTGAAATGTTTTCCATAGGACTTAAAGATGAATAGGGTCAAGGATGGGATCAATGAAAAGTTATGTTGTCTTAAACATGGAACTAGACATGATTATTTTTTTCAAGAGTTCAAGTTTTTTGAAAAAAAAATAGAAACTTAGTAGAAGTGTCTACTTTGTATTTTTTTTTTTTTTTGAAATTAAATTTAATAGTTATGGCCTAATTCTCTAAAACTCTAAACATAAAATGATCTTCAATGTGAATTATTCAATTAATTCAATATTATGAAATGTTTATGGTTAGGTCCTTATAAAAAAAGCCTAATATTTTTAATAACTTCGGCCATTTTTCTTATAAAATAATGTTTTCCACTTCACTTTTGAAAAAATATAGGGCAAAATCCATGGGGTTGTTTGTGTTTTTTATTATTTTAATGTGCAGTGTTCAAAACCAATATAATAAAGAATTCACACCCCTTTCCTATCTAAACCCACTCAATATCCCATTACTCTTCACTCAAAACCTTTTTAGCTCAACCAACATATGAAATCCTCTCTCTATAATCCTATAGAGTTTCCCTAATATTCTTATAATCCTCTCTCAAGCCTCTCCCAAGTCTTTGGGATCACACTTCCAAGTAAGGTACTTCTTCCTTTCTCATTTTGGTCCAAATTTATTTATGTTTTTATAGTATTTTATTTTTAACTACAAATGTTGGGGTATGATTTCTCACCTCGCCCATACTTTCCTACTTATATTTGAATTATTATAGACCTCTTTCTCCATCTATAATTCCCCCCATGTACACCCATTACCATGCCGAAATTCTGTATGGAATTTCTCTCTTCTCATTTACATTCAAGAAATTATTTTATATTAGGCATCTAAATTCAATTAAAAATTTTGGTATATTATGTTCCATGACCCCCTTACTATCTAGATAATGTATAAATGATAATATACCCCTTTCTATCTCATTAACCCTTTTTAAAATTTCTATTTGATGTTGTTATGATGCCAAAGTTAAGCCAAAATTTTCCATGCCAGAACCATCATGTAAGTGAATACGATACCCATTTACCTATCCATGTTATTCACCTTTATTCACAAGTAATTTTTTATTGAGGACTTACATTTATGTATTCTACATCTCTTATTCATGTAATAAATTATTATGTTTAATGAATCTGTGTTGTGTGATCTATGTGGCACACTTATGCATGAAATGAAATGTTTATAAAGGGTGTGCCCTGATAGCACTCCAATGTAGTGGGTAAATATTGGTATCATGATACATCAAGTGCAATGAGGGTTTAATCATGATAATTCATGTTCAATGTGGTTTTACTCATTCTAAATGTGCAATGAGCCTTGGATCATGCTAATATCATGTTAAATGTTGATTCCGCATTTCTAGGTTATGATAATCATGCTATATCTTTCCTTTATGTTCATTTTTCTCTTGTGCTCCATTGATATTTATATTTACTATCTTATACTATATTCTTAATTTTATTCCATGTTTACTACCTTACTATGATTTATAGGTCACCCTTTTCTTATACATGTCTTCAGGTTATCCCATGCAATGTTAAGTAAGAAGGAATGGTGTGGTCATGTAAAAGAAGTTTTCAATAAAGATGTTTTGTTTTATGTTCTAAGTTGTTATGTAATGTTCCTAATTTACAATAAATTATACCTCTTTATCCTCATAGTTGTCTTAAGTGCATGTTTATGTAATAAATCATGTTTAAGTGTGAAATAAGTATCAGGGTTGTTATATCTCCCATTAAGTTCTTCATAACTAGCACCCTTCTTAAACATATCATTCCTAAAACCTTACTTCAAAACCTAGGGAAGGAAAACATAACAAATGGTTAGATCAAATTCATAGTAAAGGTAATAATGGATTATATAAATTATTACATAAGAATAACATGAACATGAAGGTATATGAACATGAAATTTATACTTTAAAATCATTCCCTTTATATCAAATATCATCATCTTGAGTCGTGGTATAAAGCATGATAGTTCATAAGACATGTATCATAAATTAATATATGAACATGATCCATCATAAGATAAAATAAGCATAAAAATGAGTTTTTTCATACACATAAACATATAATATTGTGAACATGTATAAATTGATAGCATGTTCACTCATTAAGAAAAGGAAATGAAATCAGGCTGGCATATAAACTTATGAACATGAAACCAGGTCCTTGTATAATCTTATGGATATGACAGTTAGGTTTTTTAATAAACTTATGGACATGAAATCCAAGTCCTCCCACAAAGTTATGGACATGAAATTCAAGTTCATTCATAAAATTTTGAACATGATATCAGGTTCACACATAACATATTTACCTCATGACTTATCCATATTTACCCAATACATTGGAGGGAGATATAGGTTCCACCCATAACATAATGAAAATAATACATATGTGTGAACCAATATTATAAAATATTTTACCAAATCCAAACACTTGAAAATAAATGGGTTTTGTAAAAATTCCATCATAGTATAACTCATGGAAAAGAATTGAGTTTCATAAACATTGTGTTATCAAATTCATAAACCATCCAGAGAAATAATAATGATGGAATACATGGATCATATCCCTATTAAATCATAATTAAAATTAGTGTTTTTTGACTTTGATGAATGGAAACGGCATAAAAATATCATTAAAACATTCTTGAGCAAAATTACCTTTCTGTTTTTAAATCATTTATTTTTTTAAAAGAAATTTGTGAAATTATAAATGAAAAAAAAATAATTTGAAAATAATCTTATAAAATTTTAATGTAATATTAAAATAATTGATGTATCATGATGTTGGTAAATTATGTTCTTGTCATATAAGTTAAAAAGAACATTCCTTTCACATATATTATAAAAGTCAAAATGTACCTCATTCATAAACAATATAGAATATTTCTGGTAAATGTTTCCATAAAAAGTAAATAATGGGTAGAAATTTATTTAAATAATAATATGATAATATTTAAATAATTATTTAAAACATTTTTAGAATATATAAATGGGGAAGAAAAAGGATTTATGACTAAAGTGAGAATTAAGTTTGATTTTCCTTAAATCGTGCTTTTTATATCATAAATAATTAAGGTGAGGAAAAAAGTAAAACTTATAATCTAAAAAAATAAAAAGAGGAGAATAAATTATAAGGGATTCATTATATATGGATAATATAGTTTCTTCAATGTAAATTCAATTATAAACAACCCCTTGTTGAAATAGGATTGAGAAGTAAATCCCTTGTCACTTTGTAAAATTTGAATCATCATCACCATTAAAGAATAACTTTAAATAAAACATTATATGTCATTAAAATAAATACATTCATGATATATTATGTTTAATAAGATGTATATAAACCTCATAATGAAATATAGGTTCATAACATAATATATGTCTCAATGAAAACAATTTGAGATGAAATTACCTTACCTTATGAATAAATTCCATCGTACACTTTGGAACCTCTTATATAATAAATTAAGATTTATTATTAATATATCAAATAAACATACTCATTTTTATCAAAAAAATATATGATTTACTTATAAAAATTTAACACCTGTTAGATAACACTTTATTAAAATCGTTGTTTCATGCGATATCTGCTTTGTCTATCATGTATATTCTGGTTCAATAGTTTTGGTCCTTGTATTTTGATCATGATTCCATCATATATATAATTTTAATAATGTTATAAAAATAATTTATATTCATTATATAAATATTCATATTCATTCATAAAATTAAGATATAGAGAAATTAATTTCATCATTCAGGGAGATGGTATGCCATATGTATGCATGAATGCTTTTTTCATTTTTTGACAGATAGAATGAAAGAAAGGTAAGTAATAATTCACAATTAAAGGACAATTATTATATCATATATATATATAATAATTTCATTAAATATATTATTATTATCATCCCATTATAATTTAAATGAATAACAAATCACATCACTTTGTAGAGGTTGTTGTGTATATATATGCACGAACAACGTTATCATTTTCCAATGGTTTGGAATGAAAGAAGGTAGATATGATATTATTATATAATTATTCAATAATTATCATATATATACATTAAAACCATTATAATTACTAGCTATAAAATATAGTTATTAGAAATTAATTGGAACATTACGTAGAGATGGTAAGTCATACGTATATATGGGCGACACTTTCACTTCACGGTTTATGTTAATGAGGATGTATAATGGTTTTTTCCAAACCATTATAACATTTTATAAAATTTATGATATTAAATTTATTATTTCATGTTAAATATCATATATTTATTGGATTTAAATAAAATTATAAAATAAAGTGATCAGTTAAGGTGGTTAACTTTTCTTTGAAACAAATCCTTTATCTCTCTTCTAAAGGGGTCTTGGGATGGAATTTTTGGAAAGGAAATATCCTATATAATGTGGATAGTGAATTTGAGAAGATATATTTTCAGAGTTCTATCAACTTATAAGGATCAAGGTGGTGTAAATATGTGAGGAGGGAGGTTCTCTTTTATATTTGAGGTGAAGAGAACTTTTGGAATTTTATAAAAAATTATAATATAATAATATTATTCTAGAGGGAAATTATTCCACATGGCCATGTATTTCAATGTTAAGATATAATAGGGTTTTATTCCCATAAAACAATGTAATTTTGGAAATTTTTGAAGTTATTTTAAACCTTATCTTTTTTATGGACCCTTGATTGACAAATTTTAATTTTAACTATGGTAACAACATTTTTGAATATTAAAGGCTGTAATTTTTACTTATAATGTGAAATTTTTTTCATAAATGGTAGATTTAATAAAAAATAGACCATATAATATCCAATATATAGTATGTAAATTTTTTTATTATTTTTAAATAATTTAACATAATATTATTCTGATAAAATATCATTATTTTCAATTTTTACATTATTCGTTTAATTTAATTTCAAATTCATCAAGATAATAATTAATTTCCAATTTAATAATTTAAAACAAACATAAAATGTAATATAGATCTATAATAGTTATATTAAACATAAATTATTTCAAATTAATTTATTTTTTGTATTTTAAAATCATTTATTATTTTTTCTATTAATTAAATAAATGTTGTACCGGCATTGTGCAGGAATTTAAGGTAATTATTTAAAACATAAAAATTATAAATAAAAAATAATAATGAAAATATGTTTATTATTCTCAAATTATACATTTATTTTATACCAATATTTATTTTAACTTATATCTATGTCATGATAACTTATTTAATATTGTATTTTGACATTTTCATCCTTATGCTTACATTGAAAAATTATTTGGATAAAGCACTTTTTATATAACTCAGAAATTGTTGTATAACAACAAAAATGATCTATAATACTTATTATTTTTTAAAAATTTCTATAAATTATTTATTCTATCTCAAATATTATCTTTAGGGTAGAAAATTTTACTTTTCTAGTGTTACGCAAGCTTTGCATCGTTACTAAAACTGATTTTCATATTTATTATGGAATTATTTATATTTTATATTTTTAAAACTATTTATTTATGTTATTTTTAGTATTTTATAATAATTTACTCATTACATAAATTTCATAAAAAATTATATTATATATATCTTTTTGATATCCTAAAAGATATTGTATTTCATAAAAATAGAGATTTTTACTATTCACATAAACCTTAACTTATTTAGAAAAAAGTGAAAAAAACATACTGGGATAAATTTGAATTTTTGAAATAAAAAATAAATTAAATTTAATAAAATTAAATTACTATAAATTATAGGAGTTAATTTTAATATAGATTTTTAAAATATGTTGAAAATTAGATTTTAGAAAAATTATTAGTTAATCAAAAAATGTTTTTATAAAAAATTCTACTATATAGTTTTTTAAAATTAACACAATTAGACTATTAATAATATAATTGAACTAATTTTACTTTTAATTATTTTTTAAAAATAAGTGGTACTTTTTAAATATTTGAAACAAAAATATGATTTTCAATAAAATTCTATATTTTTCATTATTCACTAAAATATCAATCCTTTCAGAAAAATACCAAAAATTCACCCAAATATTACATTGATATGTTGATTTAAAATTTGATATTATTTTTATTAAAAAAAATTTTCAAAATTCCTGAAATTAATAGTAACATTTTCTCATAAAAATAAATACAACCTTTTTTGAAGATGATGTATTTTTGGAGCATTAAATAACTTTCCTAAAAAATAATTTATTATTTAATAAGAAATTATCAATATATTTATATTGATTTGGTTATTTATATATATTTCATACGGTATTTTATCATATTTTTACCCTGTAATTTTATTACTAGGTTATAACTACCACGATAAATAATAATATTTTAATAGTGTAGGGCAGATTGGTTAAACTATGTGTTGTGTTTAACACAAGTTGTCAATAAAATAAAATTACTTAAAGAGAAATATTTTCTAAATTATCAGGTTGTTAAAACACATAATAAGGTCTCATGTTTTCTCCTAACCATTTCACAATTGTGCAACACCTAAAAAGCTCTAAAAATTCAAAACTCGATTTGAAAACTTTTGAAAAAGGAATTGTGACACCGCGAAATATATGAGACTTAAAATAATAAATGTTACAACCCATGTCCATAAAGTAAAACTTTATTTTTATGATCCTATCATATTAAAACTCCACATATAATTTTTATTGGCCTATAGTAGTGATCAAGATGGTTGGCCTCTTAAGAAGTATCATTGGGTGTGTGTGAGTGAGGTCAAAGCATAATGGGGAAAATGTGTTTTTTTATGGGGATAGTAATTATTATGAAAGGAGAATTTTTAGTTTAATATCTTGTGGTGTTCTAGGATGGAATCCAAGGTATTACAGGAGACCCATGAGGTCAGCTGACCAGGGTTATGGGCCGAGGTAGGTCGGGTCGTGAAAAATGTTATTAGATCCAATACCCAGCTAGAAGTGTAGTGAAAATACATGGGATTGTGGTGTGGGTCCAAAACAAGAGTTATTTTATTTAAAGTTTATGGGATTGAAACCCCCTGGATATGTTAGACTTAAAAGACTAAATTTTATTACTCATGTGAATAAGGTTCACCTTTCTTTTTGGGAGCCTACTTCATTAGAACTAAATAGTTAAGAGTATTTTTCCTAGAGTAGTTACAAGGATGGGTGACCTCCTAGAATGTTTTTTAGGGTGTGTGTGAGTGAGGAGAAAGTACACTAAAATTACATGTGTTGTCCTAGGATGGGTGAACTCATGAGAAGTTTCCTACGGTGTGAGTATGTGAGGAGAAAGCGCACTGAAAAAACATGTTTTGGCCTATGGGGACAATCATTAGTCAGATAGTCGATCTCAATGGGTAATAGGTTTTGGTGTGCCAGAAAGTCAACCAATGTTCTAAAAGAGACTCATAGGGTTAGTTGACAAGGTTTTTGGTATGAGGTGGGTCGAGTCATGACATGAATAACCCTAAAAATCATATAAAATTATAAAATAACAATGAAATGGGGTGTTATAATCTCCCCTCCATGCCATTTTGTACCATTAAAAATTCATTAGTAAAAGGTAAAATGTGATAGGATAAAAGAAGTACAAAAGCACTATTAGGGTTTGAGGTGTGGGGTCAACAATTGGGTGTTGTTATTTCAAGGGGGTAGATTGAAACACCCCTAGATATGTGAGACTTAAAATATTAAATGTTACTGCCCATGTAAAAAATGTTTACCTTTTTTGGGAGCCTACATGATTAGAACTCCAGAGATAAGTGTTTTTCTCCCATAGTTGTTATCAGGATGGGTGACCTCTTGGGATGTTTCCTAGGGGTGAGTGACTAATTAAAAGCACACTAAAAGAGCATGTTTTTTCCTATGGGTACATGTGTTGGCCTATGGGGACATTCTTTAGGCTGATACATGATCCTAGTGGGTAATATCTTTTGGTGTGTTAAGAAGGAAACTAAGGTATTACAGAAGACCCATGGGGTTAGTTGACTAGGTTTATGGCCTGAGGTAGGTTCAGTCATGACATGAATCACCCTAAAAATCATATGAACTTATAAAAAAACAATGACACGGGGCATTATAATCACCCAACCATGCCATTTTATACCATTAAAAATTCATGAGTAAAATGTGGTAGATAATAGAAAAAAATGAACCTCGATAATAAAAATAAGAGGATGGAGGGAGAGGTAATTAGAAGAGAAATCAAATGGAGAGAAACCCGAACTAAATACAATTCCTTAAGACTGATGGAGCACATTCTCATACATCTCCCAACCTCTCCAATCAATGATCAACTCCTAAAAAATAAACACAAATCCTATAAAGACTCAAAGGCCTACAACGGTATTCCCACTAATTATATTTAATCTAAAATATTGGGTCAAAAGGATAGATTCAATCATGAATACATTCCATGAAAGACACATTTTAATAAAATAAAAAATGATATCATAATTCCTCCATCAATCCACCAACCATCTAAAAAATTATGTCAAAACTCCATAAATAAATAAAAAAATAAAAAGGGTATATTAAAATATTACAAGATAAGGTTTAACTAAAAAATAAACTCCTTTAAAATGAAGAATAATTTCTCTAAAAAAAGAAACATCCACCATTATGGAACAACAAAGATATAACCTCTAGTTACATAATTGGAAACAAGGGTAACCTAAAACCTCACCCATTGAATACCTCCCATGGAGAAACCAGTATAATCTAAACAAGCTCCAACCATAGTACAAAATTAACCAATCCCATTCTAGACCTCCAAGAACATTACTAGGGTTACCATGTTCGATGTATCAAAACTCAAATCCCAATACATTAACCATATAAAACATACCATAAGAAACATAATTAACCTTGAGTTACAAGAACCATAAGAATAACTAGAATCCCATAATCACCCAAAATATAAATACCCATAGAAAAATTTAAAAGAGATTTTCCTAAAAATAATCTACCATCTCTAAACTCATCATGCATGAATCCTAAAAAATAAAAAAAACAAGGATTTACAAAACACATGGGATGCCTTTTTTGGATAATATGAAGACTCTATTAAGGATAACCCTCACCAGCCTAATTTGGGTTAGGTTCACCTTCCTTTTATCCCTATCCCACTATGAAATAAGGGTGATGAAGTAATAAATATTGGATTTTTTTTAAGAGTAGAAAATATTTTAGATCTACCAGTCTATTCCTAGTCTAGGTAGAGTCACCAAATAAAATAACTACATCTAAGTAATCAATAAAAACACCCACCATATTTTTATCTCTAGAGACATACTTTATATCATTCTTAAAGATAATTTTGGGAATCATGCGCTAAATATCACCAAAAATTAACTCAATTGGTTCACCTTTATCAAATTAAATAAATCAACTCCATAAAAAACAATATACCATAAATATTTCTCCATGTGAACTATAAGAATTATTTCAAAATTAAAATATTATTTCCTTTAAGGTATAATTACTTTGAATACATCCACCCATTAAATAAATTAAATTATAAAAGTGTAAAAATTCATTTTACATACAATTTATAAGTTGAAAATTCATTTTCGTTAATATATTTTATCTCTAAGAAAATAAAACATAAATATTTTTTAAAAATCCAAAATTTCATCTCAGATGCATGAAAATAATTATATTTTGAGATTTTTCTCAAATTTCACATTAAAATAAACCACTGTAAAAACACCCTACAAACTAGTTTCAAACATCCCATTAATATCATAATTTTTTTCACAAGTAGTCAATAATATTCTTTTTCATCCAAGAATGATTTTCCAACTTGTAAAACCAACCTCGTTTTCAAAAATATTTCCCCTATATTCTCTTAGAAAACAACCACATTTGAAAAAAATATAGGAATATAAAATTATTCTATCATAACTGTCACAACATGGTTTTGAAAGCCAAAAAACCCCCACTTCATATTGAAACCTAAGTAAAATATCATTTTACTTCTTTCATTATAAGTTTAAATCTATATTCTTCCAACAAAAGTTTAAAACCTTTTCACTGTGACCTGATTTAATTTTATGAAATTCAAAAAATTCCCTAATCAAATCAATCACTACATAAAGCACCTAAAAATGAAAATTATTATTTTTAAACAACCCACCAAATGGTTTTTAAATCAAATGTTTTATAAAATACCTTTTTCCAACCAAATAAATCATTTAAATCATAAAGAATAATTGAAAATAGGGAAACACATAAAATAAAATTCACATGCATGTCATTAAAACACTATAAAACCCCTCATCAATTCATTTAAAACTAGTAGATATCACATTATATGAAATTTAGAATCAATATGGGACAAAATAATAAACTTATAAGGGATGGAGAGTTGTGCATGGCGTGTCTACATGGTTTGGTGTGATGTGATTCAACATTGAAATTGGATTATTTATGTCCTTAAAATTATCCACACAATTACCTTAGGATTTACTATAACATGTTCTCCAACCATGAAGCCCTATTTCTTTATTTAATTTCACTACAAAACATAATAAATCTCTATAATAGCCTATAAAACACTCCTATAGTCAAAATGCCATCAATTAAAATCAATGGTTTCCAAATAAAATTTGGGAACAAAACCCTCAATAAAAATTTAAATTTTGGCTTCCCATGGTAACTCATGTGTAATCATGAAAGGTGGTGATCAATAACAAACTCATGAGTTTCCTCTTGAGTTCTAACCATCCTATTTTCCTTTCTACCAAGACACACAATAAATAATAGGAAGGATATTCTCAAGAGAATAAGAAATTCAAAAAACTAAGATCTAATGTGATTTCTAATGAACCAGCCTGAGATACAATGATCAGGAACCCGAGCCGACCCACCATTCGACCAAAAGAGAATTCCAAATCCCCATAGGTTTATAAATAGTTATTGGGAATCAATAAATTTTAAATTGTGAATTATTTCTCTCTTAATCAATAAACAAAAAATGTGGAAACTTTACTAAGAATCTATCATGATACATCCATAAATTGGACTACCATCCTAGTGAAATAAATTGTTTCAAGTAAAGGACTAAAACCAAACATGTAATAACCAAAATAATCCTACAACTCACTTTATAAAATATAAAGGTACATATTTTAAAAAAAACATTATAAATAAAAAATAAATAAAATATTCCAAACATTCCAATATGAAATATCCCAATATAAACTAAAAACAAACTCAACTAATAGTAACACCAATACAACATGGTTCATGACCACGCACCACCTCCAAACACATCCACCCTATAGAAAAATAATAAGATTCATCATGAAACATAATCTATATACTTTAATTAAAACATGATAACAATATACACATTAGGTTTTCTATGTGGGTTGTGAGCTAAACAAGCCCAATAAGATTTCACCAAGGAGTCTTTGAAATTTCTAAAAAATATCATCTAAAAATTATACTATAAAATATATTTAAAAAATATCTTTGACATGATACTGCATAATAGAAAATAAAAAAACATTCCCTTTATTTAAAATACCCCATTTGAAATTAAAATTAATTTTACATTAAAAATAAAAGGCTCACTTAAAAAGTTAAATTATTTCAATCCATTTTAGGAATTTCCGATTTAATTTTATAAAAACAATTAATTTCAATATAATACCATTTTTCTTTGTTAAAAACATTTTCCAAACCCTACATTGATGAAAACATTTAAATCATAAATCACATCACCAAATTAAGGAAGGATAAAAAAAAATTGGAACTAAACATCAATAAAATAATAACAGTAGTGTGAATGTATGATAAAATTAAAAAAATGGGGATATAAGGGGAATAAGTTTGTAATCCCCCAAAAATTTATAAATAGTGTAAAAGAACATGGTAAACTCCCTAGGTCTTAATGGGATATAGGTAGAGACAAAACATAACTTGGGAACAACTATCATCATATATTTCATCCTAAACAAACACACATTCCCCTCAACTTAACCACACAGGCCTCATTGAGGGAACTCCAGTATCCAATGAAAATCATAAAACTAGGGGAACTATCTAGTGTTCGAGATAATTAGAGTAGAATGAATCCATACAACTCTCTTTTTACCTAGGGTTACCATCCAGTCAATGATCTAAAGGTGAGAAACAACAATCCAAAGAACATCACATGTATCAATATATAATAAATAGTAAATCACATATCACCTATGAAACCCTTTCAATAAACAACCCCTTTTATATTCATTCATAAGAATAAATATCACTTAATAATAATCAAATTGGACCTTTAAAAGGGAAAATCTTAAATAAGGAATATCAATTAAGGGCGATCAAATTTAAGGATATCAAAAAACAAAACCATAAATTAATTATAAACATTTCCAAACATGTATTAGAAATTTAATTTAAAAAGACAATCCATATCCAAAAGGTTTTGAAATCTCAATAATAAAATAATACATTAAAATTTCATTTAGAAATCATTTAAAAATAGAAATTTCCCTTGGAACCCTTTTTAAAACATTAAATACTCTTTTAAAATCAATAATATCATTATTAAAATGGTATTTCAAAAATCAAAACCCCTATTTGGTTTAAGTGAAACTCTTATAAAATCCCATTGTTGCCAACCACCCTTTAAAATTACAATTCCACTTTAAAACATCCCATAAGGAATTTATATATTCATGTGGAATTTTTTAACCAACCATTCCAAACTCAAAAATATAAAGTGATGAATATCAATTAATTTAAAGTGAGGAAATACTTGAAAAAATTTTGACACCCATAAACGGAACCATATATAATCATTGTTTGATATAAAATTATATTACAAAAGATCAAGCATTAAAATACATGCCACATAAAGAAGTTAAATAGAAACTACTACCTTAACATGAGTGGAATGAATCACCTTCATTGACAAAAGAATAATCAGAGGTAAAGATGATGCCTATATGCCTAAGACATCAAAATACTCGTAATTAGGATCACCTTGAACTCTAAATTTGGATTACATGGACTTCATAGTTCATTAGAGAATAAAAAATCCAGAGAAAGGAGCGAATTAAGGGAGAGGAAATGAAAAAAAAAGTATTTACCTTGAAGAACCAAGATCAAACGATGAATAAATCCATGGAGTAGATGAAGATAATGTGAGTGTGTTCCTGGAGTCAATAAAACCAAATGGAATAGGAATAGGGGTTCAAATCCTTTAATTCAAAGAGGTAAAAATTTGTAAAATCACTTTTAAATAAAAACTATTCAGTTCACAGGGTTATGCCACATAGTTTGAAAAATCATGCACTACCCATAAGATTCCTACTATACAATCACCACATACCTACATTTCATGGTCACATGATTTACCAAAATGTGTGTTAATTTGAAAATACCACTACAATAAACTACAGAACTACATGTGGGTAGGATCCACAGTTTCTCCTAATCTTACTACAGTCACGAATCATCCAAAAATCTCTAAAATTCAAAACTCATGCCAAAAACATATGAAAAATATATCACTATAATATCATATGAAATTATACTACAATGTTAACATAGGGTTTCGAAGTGCATTTCATATTATATGATTTTTTCAAGGAAGTGGCTATAATATTAGTATATTGTAACTAAATATATAGCCGTAAGGAATATAATATATTTTCACATCATGGATATAATATAATATGATATCCCTTATATAGTCTCATATGGTATAACCTAAAATACATCATATTTATAAATTCTTTATGAAATATCTCTATTATCATTTCCCCTTTCCTAGAGGCTAATCTTTGCTTACATTTATGGATTTAGGAATTAATAGTTTCTTTCAATGATACAAAGAAATGTGGGCTCACACTTTTTAGTTTTTATAATGAAGATTATATTTATAAAAATTTTAAAGCTACCCCAAAAACAATTAGATTCTATATAGTAGAAGTTCTTGATGATTTTTAAAATATTTATATATATAATATATAATAAGAAAAAAATTAAGATATATTTTCCAAAAGTATATTTTGTAAGACATCCTAAATAAGTTTTTTATATGGTTTCAAAAGTTATAACATATGATGTTACATAAGGTGAAATTGTGCTAAGTCTATGAGGGATTTCATTCAAGTGGGAGATTGATGGAATTTTTCATGAAAATACAAGACCATGACATAATATATTGCACTATGTCATGGTCTATACTAGTATAAACCAAAACAACATAGTGAAATCCAATATTCCATGACATAGAACCTATCATTCCATGTGGTATGTGGTAGCACTCGACTTCAACGGATTCTTCCACTCTAGATATCATTTATTAGTTAAAATCATCATAATATGATGATTAAGAGATGTTTTAATGTATAAAATGATAATTTAAATGTTAAAAAATCATTATGGGTATTGAATAAAATGTTAAAAAGGATTTGAAACATTAGAGTGTTTCTATGAAACAATCAATCAATGTATATTCAAACATTAGAGTTCATAAGGCCTATATAAATTTGGTTCGATACTCGTATGGTTAGTGTGATACTCAATGAATATGATGTCATATCAGCACTCCTCGAAGAGAGACTACTCTTTACCTTTTTCTTCACTCCTATCTATAAATAAGGTTTTATAAGACCATGATAAGGTTGGATATTATTAACAATCTTTGGGAGATTCATATGTCCCATAGAGACCCTTGAAGGAAGTAACTTTCTAGTTGATTCTCAATGCTATACATCAAAAACTTGTTCAAAAATAGAATCAACCATTAAAAGATATATCATTATTTCTTTATTTTATTCCTTCTAAACAAATATAGAGATCTTTTTTTATTAGGATTTTGAGTTTTTTCTTTCACATGGTTTTGGATGATAGTTATCCCTCCCAAATCCTTCAAAAAGATAATGTAAAATGTTCATTACTCAAAAATACCCCATTTAATATCAGTTATTTTTCACTTTTAACATTATTTAAAAATAAACATGAATACAATAAATATTAAAAGTATAGTTTTAATATCATTTATTAAAAACTGGTGTGGAAGAATTCATCCAAAATCAATTATTTTAAAATATTTTGTTTAAATCTCAATTAAATATAGATATATAGACACTTCTGACATCAGTTGTTAAAAGAACTGATGTCTAAAGTCAATTTCTTCCTCGGTTTTTAAGATAATAAATATTTAGATTAAAATTCAACAATTTTTATCAAAGAAAAAGATGTTTAAATCTTGATTAAATATAGATATAGAGGAACTTTAAGGTCTATTTTAAAAAAAATCAATATCAAAAGTCACTTTCTATGTCGTTTTTTATAAATATCGACATAGAAATTCAATTTCAACATCATTTTTTATAAAAACACCAAAATTAAACATAATTATTATTTTATGAAATATATATTTAAATACAATAAAACCTGACCTGTTACTATAAATATTGTACTATAGTTAGCAAATAATAGTAACAAACAACATATAAAAAGTAAACACAAACTATACTAAAACATAATTTACGAAGATAATACATATATAAGAAATTTTTTGAAACATATCAATAAATTATTAAATTCTATAAAATAAACATCAAATAATCCTCAATGGCGGTTTAAGTAATATATCAAATATGATAAAACATCATCAAAAATCTATAAAAAGAAAAAAATATTATAAAATTAAGAATATCATATATTTGTTAAAAATATAATATTTTTAATGGAACAAGTATATTAAAAATATATGTGTAATGACCCTTAAATTTCAAGGGAAATTTTTTTCTTAATTATATTTGGAATTCTACGAGTACGCAGTTTCTGACGGCACCTGATTCCGAGGCCTGTTGTGCCCAAATAATTTTCTGAAGTTTAGTTAGGGTACGTTCAGTGAACGAACGAGCAGGTTTTTATAACTTTTGATACCTTGCATGGAATTGAAATCTGAGGGCACCGGTGAAACCGAAGTGCCGGTAATTGCTTAAGAACACCTTTCCTGAAGGTGCGTTTGCTCAGGAGGATTTGTTAAAAAATGTGTGAAGAATATAAATATAGTTTCTTTATAATTATATTTTTATTATACCGCTAGTAGTTTAAGTGTTAAGGGGAAGGAAGTTGGGAGGAAGTTGGGGTGGAGCCCACACAAGCCCCCACCTCCTTCAATTTCCCTAACACCCCACTAAACCCCCCTGTAGAAATTAATTTTGTAACCCATCCACTCTTCCACATTAATGCACGCCAATTAAACACATAATTAATTTGAAAACACAAGTTAATTAATTTGGTGAATTCATTTTCAATTTTAAAAATGTTGGCATGTGTGAATAAAATAAGACAAAGTCTTATTTTATTTTTTGGTTGATTCGTTGTGTGAAATCTGGGGATAGAATAACCAAAGTCTCAAAGAACGTCTACTTCCTTGTAGAAGAACGTGAGGAACACCGACACGCCTTTCGATCTTCTTTTCACGTCAAATAAAGGGGGACGCTGCATCCTTCATCGGGCGTGCACCGACGACGTATACGGAGCCTCGTTCCGCGACGCCGTCTTCCGCGATGTCATTTTCCCGCGACGATCATCGTTTGACAACTCCTCGAGGTAGGGGTTTGATTTAATGTTCGTGAATATTTTTGGCATCCATCGTTAAACCTTTGGCCACTTTCTATCATTATCACGGGAGGAGATCGAACCGCACAAACACAGCCGATCCTCCTCCCCTTTTTGTTGATCTTCATTGTGGCTCGAACGAAGGTGGCGTGGTGTCGTCACACCGCGCGGGAACGAAAAGGGCAGCGGTGCTGGTGTGTGCACTGTCGCGCCGCGCCGGAGAACTTGAGGGATGTCACGGCCGAAGTGGGCCGTGGGGGAGGGACGCGACGCTGACGCACCGCAGTGGTCAAAGGAGGGCTGCGGCCTAAGGCCGTGACGGTCACCAACAAGGGGTGTCCGGACTTCCCGATCGCCGAAGAAAAAAGAGTCGCGGCCCTTTGGCCGTGACGGAACACCTAGAGGTGGCCAGATAAACTGACCACTGGCGCAAGGAATGGCTGGACCCACGGGGGGTCCTGCGGTGGCACACCAGCCAGCCAGCATGGCTGGCCATCCGAGAAGACCGGGGGTCGTAACCCCCAGCGGTAGGTGGCCAAGGTGGGACCCCAAAGGGGGCTGTTTTCTTCAGTCAAGGGGGGTAGTGCCCCCCCCCCCCTTCCACAAACACGCGGCGCACAGGCAGGCCCCTCCAAATGGGGGTCGCCGTTTCATAAAGCAAGGGGGGCAGGTCCACCCCCCCCCCCCCTTCCCGCGTTCACGCGGTGCGTGAAGCCCGCACCGGGCCGGCAGCCCGCGCTGGGCCGGACCCCCGCGCCGGGCCGGGCCGCGCCGGCTGGGTTGGGCCACGCCACGCCCTAATGGGCTGGACCCGGACCCGGGTTGGGTCGACCCAGTTCGGACCGACCCAGGGGGTTTTGGGCCGGGTCGGTTCGGGTCCAAACCCCCCTAAAAACGGACAGATTCGTTCAAATGTCTGTAACCTGGGCTACGTACCTCCGATCGATGCACTGTCAGATGTGATGTGATCCTTGGATCAAGACGGTCGCTTCCGTATATTACACTCTAGGTTATAGAAAACTTTTCGTATGGCTGGGTTGGTTCGAACACGAAACCAACCGGGCCTTCGGAGCGGAAACGCTTATAACTTGAGCTCTGAACATCCGAATGACATGTCATTGACTTTGTTGGATTCCTATTAATGAGACAGTTCTTTTGGATTAATCTACTTGAGGTTTGGATGCAGTTGGAGTACGTTCGGGTTGGATATGACTTAAAAAACAACCGGGCCCCTGAGACGAAAAAGCCAATAACTCTCAGACCGGGTGTCTGATTGACGCGCCGTCTGTCGCGTTGAGTTCCTATTGGCGAGACGGAACTTTAGGATACATCAACTCCAGACTTCGTGTCAGTTGATGTATGAAACCCCCTTGGCTCATGGATTGGACCCTCCTGGAACGATCGTGCTGTGTGCGGGAACCCTAGAGCTGGCTGCGACTGCGATGACGATGAAGACTGCACTGGGATCCTCTGTGGGTTCGATGAGGATGACTATCGCACTGGGATACTCTGTGGGTTTGATGAGGACAACTACCGGACTTGGATCCTCTATGGGTTCTACGAGGATGACTATTGTACTAGGATCCTCCATGGGTTTGACTACCATGCTGGGATCCTCCGTGGGTTCGACGACGATGACTACTATACTTGGATCCTCCGTGGGTTCGGCAGCGATGACTATTAAACATGGATCCTATGTGGGTTGGGCAGAGGAGATGATTCAGAGGCTACATCTAATCATATCCACCCCTCTTCATGAGTAGTATACCTGTGTGAGCTGAGTCTTGACATTCAATCATTATCTTCAATTGACTTGATATCCTGTGTGGATTGGACTATACTTTCCTGTGTGGATTGGGTCGTACTTTCCTGTGTGGATTAAGTTTTACTTTCCTGAGTGGACTGGATTGTACTTGAGCTCATGAGTTTGAGCTGAACTGGATTTGATGACTTAGGTATATGTATGGGCAAAGACCTAATTAGTGTTGGACGATACTTCGTGATTGTATATTTTCTTTGTGGTTATCCTTTTTGGATTCAGGGAAACCTTCGGGGGTCTCGGGGACCCTATTGAGAATCATATACTCACCCCTGCATGGGCTTCGCTCGTACTACATTATTTTGGTTACAGACGACGGACATCACTGATCGTGGTCGAGGCTCGTAGAGCTGGATGGTACCTAGAGGAGGATCTCACGACGATACGGTGTCTGGTGGTGGATATCACGATGAGTCGGTACCCGGAGGAGACGAACGGACATGGAGTGATGTACCTACCCTTCAGGTAGGAAGCTGGAGGACGATCCATGAGTGGCTTGTCACCTTTCAGCTGTTTTTCTTGAGTTGTACTTTACTTTAAGTTGTAATTGTACCTTTCTTTTGGGCTTGTATTTCTAGCCCCTTGTACTTTCAGCACCTTTGTTTACTACTTACTTAGTGTTTACTTCAGCTTGCGTACTCTGTGGTGTTTGTTTACTTTATAAAGGAAACACCTTCCCTTTTATCAGGATTTACGCCTTTGGTGCTAGTCACCAGCCCCTGGCCTATGGGAGGTGGGCTTAGGGTAGTCACAGCATGGGCCCCAAGGACAGGTCATGACAAATTGGTTTCAGAGGAGTTCGGTTCTACCACAGAACTCATGACTCTGATCTTTCTTCTATGATAAGAAATAGTTTTAAGGGTATTGAGTGTGGTTATCAGTCTAGGGAGTCCAGTGTTGGTGCGGCGGCCGACGTATCCATACACCAGGACCCTGACTTCTGATTTCCGACTCAATGCATGAAGACATTGATTGCGTGTGTGTTTCAAAACTTTTCTTTGTGATTACTTTGTGTCAGCTCACCAGGTATACTATTTTGACCGTGGCTCACCCATTTCTTTTCAGGATGGCCTTATGATGGCAGCCAGCTAGGGTTCCAAGCTTTGTGTGAGACGACAACCCACCGAGCGACGAGGCGTCGGTGTAGGGCCCTATTACAACGGAGGCACCAGCGGTACCTCTACCCATCGAGCCACTGATGCCATCATCCCCAGCCGTTGAGAGTGCACGTCGCCTTAGTACAATTAACGAGTTTTAGCATCAGTGACTGCCCAGGTTCCGTGGGGAGACGGACCCTCAGGCAATCGCGGATTGGCTGGAGGCTGTTGTTCGAGTTTTCAGGTTAGTGGGGACACCAACTGACCTCATGGTGATCCTTTCAGCGAGTCTTCTGCATGCGACAGTAGGCAGATGGTGGAGCCTGATGCTCCAGGTGCACGATGAGGCATCACTTCTTTGGACGAACATTGAGAGCCTCTTCCACTCAGAGTTCGTCCCAGCCACCCTCCTTGTGGTGCACATTCTGGGGTTACTACAATTGCGGTAGGGAAGCATGATTGTGGCCTAGTACTCGGTGAGGTTAACTGATCTCTCGTGCTACTCCACGGATATGGTACAGGACCCGTTCTTCAGGGCCCGGACCTTTGAGAAGGGACTGAGGCATGAGACCAAGGATTCAATGATCTCCCTTAACATTATGACGTAGGCAGGGGTGTTGGAGAGAGCCCTTCTAGTGGAGAGTTTTCTCGCCGAGCAATCACCAGCGGCTGGACCCTCCGCAGGATGACCCGTAGCAGAGTCTTCTACAGCTGGCAGTAGACAGATGACGCATAGGTCCAAGAGGGCCAGACCATCAGATAAGCAATCTCAGGATGCAGATTCAGTTGTACGTTGCACATGAAAGAGAGCCATCCACATGAGGAGCAGGTAGTGCTATGCATGTGGCGGGCAGGGTCACATGGCTCGAGACTGCCCGACTCATCCTGCAGATGAGCAGCAGGCAGTAGAGGGACCTCCAAGGTAGAGGTTCAACCGTGGCGGTCCGCAGGGAGCAGGCGGACGAGGCAGAGAAGCTGGTCGAGCAGTGGGTCGTGGGCGACGCTTTGAGGCCCTACCACCACCACCAGGAAGACCACCTCGACCGCAGGGAATGGGTGGACAGGGGAGAGCTCAGCTTTGGGTAGCTGAGGCTTACGACCATGGAGCTCTGGGAGCTGATGGACAAGAGAGGGACTAGCTCCATTCATGGAGACTTTTGTTCATGTTTCTTTTGGCCTTGTTGATGTTTTGTTTGAGGATGTTTTGTGTCTTTTTACCTTGAGCTGCAGTAATAAAAGACACTTGTTCTTGTGACATTTTCTTCCCTGTCCTTTTATGTAGTTGATACTAAGAGGTTCCAGTTTAAAACTGTTGACTTGACCCTCACTTTTGAGATTCCTATTGGAGGAGACCTAGTGACCACACACTACTGCCGACAGTGTGACTCGACCCTTGGATGAAAGAGTAACGTTTGGATCTCTTGGTAGTAGTGTCAAGGCCTTATGACATCATCCGTGGCATGGATTATTATCATTCATGTCAGGATTGACTGTATTAGGCAAAAAATGTTGTTCATCCAGGGGCTGATACTGGATTTCTCTTATCGGAAAAGAAGAATCTTTGCAGCTCTTTTAGGGCTAGAGAAGGTTCAGTTCATCTAGGAGCAGATGAGGACAGCTCAGTGCCGACAGAAGTCTTATGCCGACAGGAGGCAGAGACCACTAGAGTTCGAGGATGGTGACCACATTTTCTTATGGGTCTCACCTCGACGTGGATTAAGGAGATTTGGCCGAGGCGGAAAGTTGTCTCTGTGCTTCATTGGACCGTTTCAGATTCTCAGCAGGATAGGCGAGGTGGCTTATCTCCTGGCTTTACCACCTTAGTTGCACAGGGTGCATGACGTCTTCCACGTATATCAGCTGAGGAGATAATCTACCATGGGGAGCTAGACATCGATGACGGGGCGAATTTTTTCGGTGGTCCCAGTGGAGATCAAGGATTGATAGGAGCAGGTCCTATGTGGGCGGTCGATTCCTCTAGTGTGCATCAGGTGGCAGCACGAAAACCACTAGGAGAGCACATGGGAGAAAAAGGCTCAACTGCGTGCTCAGTACCCTCATTTGTTCCCCTATTTTTTGATGTATCTTTATGGGGACATAAAGCCCTGAGGTGGGAGTAATGTAAAGACCCGTAAATTTCAATGGAAATTTTTTTCTTACTTTTTTTTGGAATTCTAAGAGTACGCAGTTTTTTACGGTGCCTGATTCTGAGGCCCGGTGTGCCCGAAATAATTTTCCAAAGTTTATCTCAGGTACGTTTAGTGAACTAATGAGTGGGTTTTTCTAACTTTTGATCTGTTGCTCGGAATTGAAATCTGAGGGCACCAATTAAACCGCAGCACTGGTAATTGCTTAGGAACACCTTTCCTGAAGGTGCATTTTCTCGGGAGGATTTGTTAAAAAATGTGTGAAAAATAAAAATATAGTTTCTTTACAATTATATTTTTATTATACCGCTAGTGGTTTAAGTGTTAAGGGGAAGGAAGTTGGGAGGAAGTTGGGGTGGAGCCCACACAAGCCCCCACCTCCTTCAATTTCCCTAACACCCCATTAAACCCCCCTATAGCAATTAATTTTGTACCTCATCCACTCTTCCACATTAATGCACACCAATTAAATGCATAATTAATTTGACAACACAAGTTTATTAATTTGGTGAATTCATTTTGAATTTTAAAAATGTTGGCATGTGCGAATAAAATAAGACAAAGTCTTATTTTATTTTTTTGGTTGATTCGTTGTGTGAAATGTGCGGAGAGAATAACCAAAGTCTCGAAGAACATCTTCTTCCTCGTAGATGAATGCGAGGAACACCGACATGCCTTTCGATCATCTTTCTACATCAAAGAAAGGGGGATGCTGCATCCTTCATCGGGCGTGCACCGACGACATATATGGGGCCTCGTTCCGCGACACCGTCTTCCGTGACGCCGTTTTCCCACGACGATCATCGTTCGACAACTCCTCGAGGTACGGGTTTGATTTAATGTTCATGAATATTTTTGGCATCCATCTTTACACCTTTGTCTTCTTGCTATCGTTATCACGGGAGGAGATCGGACCGCTCAAACACGGCTGATCCTCCTCCCCTTTTTGTTGATCTTCATTGTGGCTCGAACGAAGGTGGTGCGGTGTCGTCGCACCATGTGGGAACGGAAACGGTTGCAGTGGTGGTGCGTGCGCCGTCACGTCGCACCGGAGAACATGAGGAATGTCGCTGCTGAAGAGGGCTGCGGCAGAGGGACGAGGTGCCGACGCGCCGCGCCGGTCAAAGGAGGGCCGCGGTGGTCACCAATAAGGGGCGGCCGAACTTCCCAGCCGCCGGAGCAAAAAGAGTCGCGGCCCTTTGGCCGCGGCGGAACACCTGGAGGTGGCCGGAAAAACCGGCCGCCAGTGCAAGGAAGGGCGGGACCTGCGGGGGGTCCCGCGGCGGCATACTGGCCGACCAGCTTGGTCGGTCGTCCAAGAAGACCGGGGGTCGTAACCGACGGCGGCAAGTGGCCTAGGCGGGCCCCCCAAAGGGGGCCGTTTTCTTCAATAAAGGGGGGAAGCCCCCCCCCCCTCCCCTTCCGCAAACACGCGGCGCGAAGGCGGGCCTCTCCACATGGGAGAACTCCATTTCATAAAGCAAGAGGGCCAGCGCCCCCCCCCCCCCCTTCCCGCTTTCACGCGGTGCGCGGCGCCTGCACCGGGCGGGACCGGCTGTGGCGGGCTGGGCCGCCAGCACCGGCTGGGCCAGGTCGTGCCAACTGGGCCGGGCCACACCCTAATCGGCCGGACCCAGACCTGGGTCGGGTAGACCCGTTTCGGGCCGACCCAGAGGGTTTTGGGTCAGGTCAGTCCGGAACCAAACCCCCCTAAAAACGGACAAATTCGATCAAATGTCTGTAACTTGAAATACAGACCTCCGATAAATGCACCGTCAGTTTCGATGTGATTCTTGGATCGATACGGTCATTTCGGTATATTACACACAAGCTTTCGGAGAAATTTGGGTACATCCGGGTTGGTTTGAACATGAAACCAACCGGGCCTTCGGAGCGGAAACGCTTATAACTTGAGCTCCAGACGTCCGAATGACGTGTCTTAGACTTTTTTGGATTCCTCTTACTGAGAAGGTTCTTTTGGGTTACTCCACTCGAGGTTTGGATGCAATTGGAGTACGGTCGGGTTGGTTATGACTTAAAAACCAACCAGGCCCCTGGGACAAAAAAGGCAATAACTCTCAGACCGGGCGTCCGATTGAAGCGTCGTCTGTCGTGTTGAGTTCCTATTGGTGAGATGGAACTTTGGGATACATCAACTCCGGACTTCATGTCAGTTGATGTATCGACCCCCCTTGGATAGTTGAGCGGACCCTCCCGGAACGAGCGTGCTGTGTGCGGGAACCCTAGAGCTGGTTGTGACTGCGACGACGATGACGACAGCACTGGGATCCTCCGTGGGTTCGGTAAGAACGACTACCGCACTAGGATCCTCTGTGGGTTCGACGAGGACGACTACCGGACTGGTATCCTCTTTAGTTTCGACGAGGATGACTATTGTACTGGGATCCTCCATGGGTTCGACTACCGTTCTAGGATCCTCCATGGGTTCGATGACGATGACTACTATACATGGATCCTCCGTGGGTTCGGCAACGACGACTAATAAACTTAGATCCTATATGGGTTCGGCAGAGGAGATGATTCAGAGGCTATATCTAATCACCTCCACCCCTCTTCGTGAGTAGTATACCTATGTGAGCTGAGTCTTGACTTTCAATCATTATCTTTGATTGACTTGATATCTTGTGTGGATTGGACTATGTTTTCCTCTGTGGATTGGGTCGTACATTCCTGTGTGGATTAAGTTTTACTTTCATGAGTGGACTAGATTGTACTTGAGCTCGTGAGTTGGAGCTGAACTGGATTTGATGACTTAGGTATATGTATGGCTATATACCTAAGTAGTGTTGGACGATACTTAGTGATTGTATCTTTTCTTTGTGGTTATCCTTTGTGGATTTAGGGAGACCTTCCGGGGTCTCGGGGTCCGTACTGAGTATCATATACTCACCCCTGCACGGGCTTCGCCCGCACTACGTTGTGTTGGTTGTAGATGATGGAAATCACTGATCGTGGTCGAGGCTCGTAGAGCTGGACGGTACCTAGAGGAGGATCTCACGACAAGATGGTGCCCAGAGATCGATATTACGACAATTAGGTACCCCGAGGAGACGGACGGACGTGGAGTGTTGTAACTACCTTTCAGGTAGGAAGCCGGAGGACGATCCAGGAGTGGCTTGTCACCTTTCAGCTATTTTCCTTGAGTTGTACTTTACTTTCAGTTGTAGTTGTACCTTTCTTTTGGGCTTGTATTTCTGGCCCCTTGTACTTTCAGCACGTTTTTTTACTTCTTACTTAGTGTTTACTTAAGCTTCTGTACTCTGTGGTGTTTTTTTACTTTATAAAGGCAACGCCTTCCCTTTTATCGGTATTTACGCCTTTGGTACTAGTCTCCAGCCCCTGGCCTATGGGAGGTGGGCTTGGGGTAGTCACGGCATGGGCCCCGAGGGCGGGTCGTGATAATATGGTTGTTTCTGTCATAATGATCTCAAAAATGAATCATTAAATATAATAACCACTTTGAAAATTTATTCTTTTGAAATTTATAAATTCAAAAAATATTGAAAACTTTTATGAACATCACCCAGTAAAGAGTATAACCAATATATTTTGCATTAATGAAGAATAAATGTACATAACATCCAATTTCTAAAAAAATACAAAAAATTAAGCATGAATTACAATATAATGAATAGTATCTCATAATTATACAAGTCCTATTATCATTCAAGGAATGGAAGACACTAACACTTAATCTCTATGTCTTCTAATATATCAGATATATATTTAACTCTAGTATGCTTCATCAAGTATTGATCAATCATTAAAAAAGTATTCCAATTATATAATACCATAAAAAAAATTTCTATCATTTTATATTCAATGATCACGTAGAGTCCTAATTTAACAAGTAATAAATTAAATAAATATAACATATATTTTCTTAATTAATAAAATTTTAAATTTAAATTTAATTCCATATATTACAATAGTAACATGGGTACTAAGAGATCCCCAAAAATAATAATATCCAAGATGATTTTTAAAATATTCTTTAATATATAGTCTCTCCCACATATGTTGAAATCATTATAAACTAATAAAAATTCACCAATATAAAATAATTAACTGATAATTTTTTTATCTCTTGATAAACCTGATAAGTATATTAAGGTGCTAGTTTCTGAAACTTTTTTTTATTTTGTAATAGTTGTTTAGAATTTAGATACTCCTATATAAGGTAATTGTAAGAAAACATTACAAGTAATTTCAAATCAAAATTAAATAAAAATGAAAAAAAACTCATATCTCATATGTCAATAGACAAACATGGATAGTTTCCTAGAGTAAAAATTGATGCATACTCTATCTAACTATTGTCATCACCTTGATTGGAAATGAAACAAGAGAATTTGGATATATAATATCTTGTACTATTACTATTACTTGATCAAAATTAATAATATAATGATGTAAATAATCCCATGTATTATGTATGATTCTGTATGCATCAATATGTAAATTAGGATCCCTGGTATGAAACTCACAGTACTCTGTCAGGTCTGGATGAGAAGGTGTAGGATCTAGATTGGTAGGAAGTGAAAATTGCATCTGTCTCCCCATTTAATCAAATGTAGATTATATATATGATATAATTCCCTAATATATTGACTGATTTATCTCTGTAAGCCTAACATTCAAAGAAACTATTTCTCCCTTGTATTCTACATCCCTCTATGTCAAATAAGGTTTTCCAAAACAAAACTGGTTATAATACCCACCTTATATCCTCATATGTGGATTTGATGTTCTTACATACATAAATAAATCACAATAATGTCCATCCTACCCTTAGAGATAGGTTCCCGATACATCTCTATCTCCTAAAGATAATCCTAAAATGATATGTGTAAATGTTATATTAGTGTGATGAATTTATAAAATACTAATTGTCAAGAAAAATAAAAGGTAATTTATTTCATTCATATCAGCTACTTGTTTTAATGGGTCGATGAGAAACATTTCATTTTTAATCATTATAACCATTTTTTATTTTTTATTTCAAGCGGGGGAGATGGAGGAAAAAACCAAACCTCTTCAAATATGCTACTAGATTTATCACTCAATTCCTAAAAAATTTCAACAATCACGTGCTCCTCCAATAAAGGATACCCTCCAAATGAAAAATTATGATGATATACATTTAGTAACTAGATAACTTAGTGAAATATCCTATATTTATGCTATATAAGAATAAATGAATAATTAGTAAAGTAATTAATAAATAATATTACACATTGATATTCTAAACAATAATCATCATACCAGAAAGTCTTACTCCTTCTGACTAATGAAAATCTTTTTATGTGTCTCTGTATCTAAAAACCCATAATTGAGACATGGATTTTCATTCTTTTTCATCTCAGAAATATAAATTTAATTCAAATTTTATTTAAAATCACTCCATAAAATTTCCACAAAATACATCCACCCCTTATTAACTACTTTCATATATGGAAATTAGAATTCCTTCTGTAATTGAATATATCAAATTTCAGTAATATGAAATATATAATATTATAACGATTGGGAAAAAATAAAGCAGTTGAGATATTTCACCATTACCCACTACCAAAATAGAGTTTTCATTTCCTGGTCCATGATCTTCCAATCAGGATATATCATGTTAATCATTCCTTAACTTTTTATGGCCATAAAACTCTTAAACAACATCAAATTTGACCCTACTGGGTTGTTGTTATCATTGAATTAAATTGGAAACCACTCCAACTTCCCATGATAAAGTAAAATTATTAGTAAATGTGTAACCTCACATATACTAACATTGGGTATTGTCTTCTATAGAGATAAAGATAAACATAAATAGTAGGCTCTCCAATAGTTTTGTAAATAATTTGAAAAAAATAAGTTCAATTTAATTAAATAATATAATTTTTATATAAAGATACATGCACATACCTTTATAGATGTTCCTCTTCCGGTATGTCCTCAATTCAAATAGATGCATACTACTTTAATGAAATTTTTTGTACCTTTATTTAATTTGAATTAAGTTAATTCTATTGGTAAAAAAATATTGTTCACAATAAAAAAAATTATATTTCTGTGGTTAACTAATAGAGTTAATGAAAAATTAATACCTAAAAATGATTAATGCAAAGAAATATTCTCCACAAAATAATGTTTTTAGGATTCTTAAAAAAATTATAATTAGAGTTGATGAATGTAAAAAATAAAACAAAAATTGTATAAACCTATATGTTTAAATATCTATGTTAAAAAATAGTGTTTTAAAAGATTATGTTTCCCAAAAAATATATATATTGACCTGAATTATTAAGAGTGTAACAAATTGTTTTCTCATGTCCATTTTATATGGTATTTTTATATAGCATGGACCATGTCTACGATACAATCATCGTTATCCTTAGGTAATCATGCAATAGATGAATAAATATATTATGATTCCACAACATCATGAATATCATAATCATCTAACTGAATTATTTTTAATTGTAAAATGATTAACTATTTATTATTTCATGGATCAATAACATAAAATATATGCTTCTCATACATCTCCATGATAAATGGGTCCACTTTTCATATAAATCTTTTTAATTAAAAAAGAATAAATCCGAAATAAACCTTTTTTCACCATTATTCCTATCAAACTAGTTACACTTAAACAATGGTACACGAAACTTAATATAAAAAAATTATCATATATCCTCAATAACTACAATATATGTTTTTTATGCAAAAATTGGTTTGTTATCTTTGGCACATTGAAAATTAATTACTTCAGTGATGAAGATTACACCACAATTTTGAATCGTACTCTTGTTGTCCTTATTTTTAAGTAAAATGTTTCACCATTAATGTTAAAACTAGACCATCAGATCTAACTAATACATAGTCCCCCAACAAATCATTGTAGGGTTTCTGATTTAGATAAAACTCTACCACCTCCTCTCATGTATAAGATTTTTATCAATAAATTTCTATGATCAATGAATATTTTTAACATATCTATTTATAATTTTCATATATCATTCAAAATGATACCTCTAATTTAAATATATAGATCCAAATAACCTTATATATCACACTAAATGAATCACCATATTAACCATTATATCAAAAAACAATGTGGGAAAATATATATCTATTTGAAAAAGTGTGAGGATAGATTCATTCTCCAAAAAATTTAATAAATTTGTATCTATGACTTTTCTAAAAATTAAATTGAAAAAATATCACTAATTGATGATATACTTTCTAAAAGGAAATGAAAATATGACACATAGTGAAACCAATAGTAGTTGTTTCATCAATACATGCTAACCATGAGAATTCATACCTATTAACTTTGAATCCTTCAGTGACACAAAAAGGCTCATATTTTAAGAACACATATTCGGTAATTCAATACCATGTAGAATTAATAAAAAAAATTAACTTCACTCTTACTTAATGTGTGACAAGCTGGACGTAATTATTTTATTTTTTCTTTCCACGGTGGGTAATAACTCTAAACAAATTCCCATTGATATTAATTCTATTTTTTCATGCAACCCATATTTTATATTTGCTTTTATATCTAATAAATTTCCAATAAAACTATCACATAGGTTTTTTCAACATGCATAAAATAAATGTTATATTTTACCTCTAAAATTATTCAATAAGGTAGATCAAATAAATTATTCTATTTTTTTATGTTATTTTGATGACCCAAACATTCGATCTTCCCAAATGTGACAATGATGATTTTTCCTTTTTTTAATATTCTTCAGTTGAAAAATTTTATGAGGGAAAATCATACACTTTTATGACATTGAATGACTTTTTAAATCCTCAATAAGTGTGACCCATTCATGAAAATTATTTATGGACTATGTACATTATATTTATCCTATTCTATAATTGATGATATAAATACCTTTATTCAAAAATTAGGCAAGATTTATGTCCCTTAACACTCTATCCAAGAAAGTTTCTATATAAAATAAGTCATTTATAATTAAAATTACTATAGAATTCAAAATAAAATACTATTTATTGTATGAATAAAACACTTTAATACCAACTTACTTTATAAATTCAAAATCATCAATTAATAGTGATAGATAAACATGAATATCATTTATAGTTTCTTTCTATCTATAAAACATCAATATCATCATAACATATAATTTTATTCATAAATATCTACGATAATAGGCCATAAACTAACAACATAATATGAAATAAAGAATTTTAGGTACTTAGGCTCTGATATTGATTCATTCCATTTATAAAAAACCCCATTCTAATATTTCTAACTTCATTTCTAAAATTAGAAACTATTGATCAAATCACTTTCATTGTGATGAATCATTAGGTTGGCGTAGGTCTACATCATATATTTTTTAATCTATATTCAATATCAGGAACTTTTCATCATTTTAATTTGAAAATAAATGCTTCAAATGATAAACCATTGTAAGATACCAAATTTCGTTAGCAGGAGGTTTGGTTCTAGTCCATGGGAATAAATCAAAGTTAGATCTCTTATTCATTTTATATCATGATATATAATATATAGTTAATCTTGATAAAAAATAATATTATTTTCTATATAATATATAGTTATTAGGGAAAGAATATTATACCCTTTTCCCATTAGTCATACTATTTGTTCGGTCATAATTGGAATCTGGAAGCTAATTTCCTTTTGGAATAATATATTTTAAAAGTTTAATTAATTAATTGAATCTTTTATTTTCAAAAACCATTTCTTACTTTTATGTTGACCAATATAATCATCGATGATAACACAATAAATTTAGTACAACCTTGGAATAGTGGTTTTTTAGTATCACCGTACAATAATTCAACACTAACTATTTTTCAATGGTTTCAAAGCCTGTATCATGAATTAATTCACCAAGATGACCATATTTCTCATATTGAATTTATTCATTAAGGTTAGATCTTCACTTGGTATAATTATTTCACCACATTGGGTCAAGGTTGTATAATTATTGTTAAACCATAGAAAATAAAATGGTCTTTTATTTCTCAAGACAATAATTTTCTTATATTCGTGTAATTCACACATTGGAGAAATATTATATGCTTTCAAGATTCCAATACAAAACTTCCAAGAAATCATTTATGTATATGTGTTTTAGATAATGCAAAAAACAATTTATTACATAGGTTAAGTATAGTATCAGTTGTAACCAATGATTTTATTATATATAGAAGTGAAAAAAAATATTGTACACTTTTTCATTAGAGAAAAGAGAGGTTTTTTTGAATTTATGATTTTGAAAAAAAGAAATATATTGAAAATAAAATTAGAATGTAATTGATGATAAAGGTTCTTAAATAAGGGTTTGGTTTGTTCTTGCAATTTTATCCTATACCCTAAAAGGATTTAATTATCTACTTATTATTTGATAAGTGAAATATTAATTAATATATTCATCAAACACCATAGGTTGAATGATATTGTAGAGATTTACCTAATAATTATTAATTTTTTTTATCCTCCCTTCATATGTGCATAAAAAGTTAGTAATACACTTCTAAATTACCAAAGTAAAATCTAATTGGGTGATGGTATTCCAAGGAAATACCAAAGTCAAAAACTACCCTCACACATGTGCCAACTATTTCTAGACAGTCACCTCCTAACACAAAATTCTCCTTTGATACAAGCTGCTCTAGTTTTTAGATGATTAATTATCAAATTATCTAGTAATATTGAACAAGTTCAAAACCCTAAACACAGTTGAATTTAATGTTTAAAAAACCATTGGGAACTGAAATCAAATAATTGAAGGTTTTTATTATTCATTAAAGTTCAATGAATCAATAATTATTTGGGAGAACCTTCACATCCTCAATCACTCATGATATTGCTCCTCCATTATAAGGGAAATATAGAATAATATGGAAAGGTAGAGAATTATGAAATTAATCAAATAAAAAGTAAAAATAAAACGTGAAATAAAAAGTGAAAATTGTGTATAATGAACTCAAAATAAAAGTCTCACCCCCTCCCCTCATCTACCCTTAAAATGTAGTAAATTTTATTTATTGGAAGCAATTTCCGTCTTCCAATATTATACCTTCCTTATTATATGGCTGGTCAAACATTCCAAGATCATCCTTTCTGAATTTCTAGATGATTTCATTTTTCCATAGGTTTCAAATGTCCATGGGATACATGAATTCAAGAGTTACATATTTGGTGTTTATTGAAGTAGTATTCATGATTTTATACATATATAATCATCTTATTTATTATATTCTTACTCACATTACAACCAAAATTTCAGTTCAAAGTGCAGGTGTGTTTCACAAGTCCTACATCTAGCCTTCTAGAAACTGATTTTTTGAAATGAAATGGATTGACCATGAGTTGAAATTTAGTGGATCAACTATTAGTTTAACAGCATGGTATAAAGGTGACCATGTGTTAAATTCATTATACAATCGATTATAACAGTGGTGTGGTTGATCCAGAGAAGACACACTCGACCAGCACTCTTCTTATGGTCTATGGATTGAATCTGTGGTTGATCCTCATATGATTGAACTTCACATAGTTGATTGACCACTTTTTAGTGTATTGGAATGAACATTTAGTCAATTATAAAAACATGAGAACTTCTTCTTATGGTTTATCTCTTTTTTTATTTGATCATTTCTTATGGTTGATAGATCATCTGCATAGCCATAAAATAACCACATGGTAAGTTCAACATGCATTTTGTCAATGAATTTGTATAATTTCCAACCATGGTCGATTGTATACAAAAATTATATAACTCCCATATCTTATTTTATTTCATTGAAATATATTTAGTTCACCTAAAAATCATCAAAATTATAAATATTAAATGTAGTATTTATTTTAATAATTTAAATTATCAAATAAAATAATTGAAAACTAATATTTAAGTCATTTTCATATTTCAATCAAAAATATTACTCTATGAAATATTAGTAAAAATTACCGATTAAGTGATAAAATGGTATGATGATAATCATGATAATTATTAAATAAATATATAAAAGTGTTTTCTCTATAAATTCCCTACACCTAAACTTTAGACTCCAGACAAATGAATTTCAAAAATATTACCAAAAAAAACAAATACATAGCCAATGTGAGTTACATTTTCAATACCATGGTACCCATTATTATAATTTATATTCCAGTATCTTGATTCTATTTTATTTTTAAAGTAAATTAAATTAATTCCCACTTATTTCATCCCCTCCTTCACACATATACAAACCTACCTTGAATATTTCACTCATCACTCAATTATGATTTCCAAGAATGATTTCTAATTAAAATTTAATAAATGTTTCACCATATTCCTGATGAATTTATTCATATAAAAAATGATTCAAGTATTTATCTATATCATGATGTCTCAATTAGGGTTGTTCTATGTATTATGGGTTGGTAGGGTTTGCATTTTAAATTGTTGCGACTGAATGGGGAGGATTGGATTTAAAATGAATCTAAATATACTATTTTCATATTCCTATAATAATATATTCCCTATAAAATTCATCTTACACTATGTCAACTTAACTTAATTGAACTATCCATAAATATACAATGCCTTTTATTAATTCAGTAGCAAAAAAACATTCCTCTCTCTATTTCCTTCAGTAGGTTTCACAAACATTTTTTCTTTTTTTACTATGGTTAAACAATAAACATTAGATAGAGACTTAATAATTTATATGGTAGGTGTAGGACCTATATTATACCATGATATAAATTATTTTACCATCGTCTAAATGTGTGCAAATCCTTTTATAATGTTCTCCAAATTTAAAACTTCTTTCCCAAACAGCCTCTCTAAAACAGACTTCACATATTATATCACTCAAATACAATTTAATATTCAAATATCCTCTAATATCCTCATAATATTCATTTTCAATATACAACCATTATAACATTAGTAACACCATCAGTTTCTCCCATATTTTCCCCTTTTTCAAGAGAATTCTTTCATCTTTTTCAGATCTGTAATTTCTCATCAAAATAATATTTTTGGGGGAAATAGTTTGAATTTTTCTCATTACAATAGTGGGGGATTTTATTTACAGACCTAGATGATATTAAGAAAAAAATTCATTCTCACCATTATGATTTTTCTCCCAAAATAGTAACACAAAATTTACAGAAAATTCATCTATAAATACAAATATATTCTTCAAAACAAATTTTTTTATCCCCTTTTCTCATTTAACCTAAACTTGAATTCAATTTAGATTATTTACAAGATTCTATTGCAAGATATATAGAGTTATTTTTCTTTTAATTTTGTTTCATAAAAAATTAATTCATCATTGATAAGGCCAACAAAGATTAAATGTCATAGTGGGCTAGAAAATAGGATTCATTGAAAAAAAGTATTAAAATAAGAAGAATTACTCAAAAATTTATAGCATAAGATCCATGAATTCTATAATATTTTTACAAAATTATTCATAAATCAATGATTATTAAATCATGTCTCGGTTATCTTAAGAAATAGGGAATTGTAAATAAGATTTCAAAGTTGGTTCATAATCCTTTTATGTACAAGAGTTAAAATATGGGAAATTATTTCATGACATGAGATTCAAAAATTAGTGGGATTTAAATAAATTTTATTCACTTTCTATAACTACCCATGATTTATGTACATGGAAATTACATTACATTTTCGGAATACTTAATACATTACACAAAAAGATTCCCAAAGCCTATATTAGTTTAGTGCCTATGGAAACATGGAACACATTATTATAATTTTTTAAAATATCTTCAACATATCCCATAAATATATTCCCCTTTGTTATTCCTTCCAAAAACCTTCTCTTTATATCATGGGAAGAACAAAAAAGATGAAAAGTGTGGGCTCAGATGCTCGGTAAGGCTAAACAAGGAAAACATAAAACAGAACATGAAAATAAGAATTTAATAACATGACCATAACCTTTCAAAATTATACCATGTATAAGATATATCAATATCTCGAGTCATATAATAAATATTTCTAGTTCATAAGGGAAAAATCATAAAGGAACATGATCCATGAGAAAAATAACATTGTAATAAAACAAGGAATTGTGGAAAATACATAAGAATAGAAAATCCTTTCCATATTAGCCAACTCTCATTGCTAAGACCAACATAGTGGACAATGTCCTTTACTGAACCGAGTTCACTCCTTTTTCTAGTCCTATATTACTTAACTTGGTTTACTTATCATTTTAGTCCTCTATAACTAAACCAAGATCATTTCACCTTCCAACATTGTATTACTGGGATCATTTCCCATTATGGCCCTTTATATCTCAGGAGATATAAATATTTACCCAATTCATTAGAGAGAGATATAGTTCCCACCCTTATCATAATTAAATCATTCTTACATGTTCCACAAAAACATAAATCATTCATCATAGAATAACACAAGGAATAAAATGGGTTTATTAAACATCATCCATCATAACATAATCCATGTAAAAAATTGATTTTGTAAATATAATTCCATTATAAACATAATAAAAGAATTGGAATAATATGGATATTATACTTGAAATATAACCCTATTAAACTATCTCGGATAATAATGAGATTGAAAAAGTATCAGTTACCATAGGTATGGGATCCTTCACACATATCTGAACCTCATATACAAGTGTTTAAATAATTTAATTATCTTATTCCAGAATCATATTCATTTTTATAATATCATAATTGATTATATTGTTACCTATTTGTTAATAACATTATTTCTCATCCATTGGGTATTAATTGCTTTGTTTTCTTATGCATGTTTTGTCAGATAAGTTATTTTACTCTTATTAGGTTATATTTATATAATTTCCATTATAATATTTGTATAATTTATATCATATTTATTCATTATACTCATTTATATAATCATGCGTTAATAATGATTTTATAGATTTAATTGCATCGTATCGTGGAGATGGTAGGTCGTACGTACACACGAGTGGTGATATCATTCAAATAATTATGAAACAGTATTGAAGTGGATGGTTTATATAATATTTTAGAATCAATATCATGTTATAATAATCATATACAATTTTTATTTCTATCATTACATCCATCCAATTAAATTGGTGATAAAAAAATAAATTACACCACGGTATGGAGATGGTAAGTCATACCTAAGCACGTGTGGTGATTTCATTTTTCATAGGACGGACATAAGGTGGAATATGGTTGTTCCATAACCATAATAATGTCTCAAAATATAAGTGATAATTGATTTTTTACTTTATTATGGAAACAACCCATGAATAGGAAGCAGAAGAAGAAATAAGTTTGAAAGAATTGATAGAGGAGATTACCTCTTCTTCAACGATCTCTCTCAAGAATTCCTCTTAAAGGCACAAGAGTTGGTATTTTGATAATATCATCACATATATAATTTGAATAAAAAATATTAGAAGGTAAATGGTCAGGTGATAGTTGATATTGAAGGCTCAAAGTGTATTTAAGTTGTGAGTAAGGATGATCCCTTTTATAATTGAGGTGAGGGGCACATTTAAAAATTCCAAAAATATTAATTTATAAAAAAATAAAAACACATGAAAAACCTATAAAAGTAATATTTTAAAATATTATATTATATAAGGTTGTAATTTCATTATAAAATATATTTTATACAAGTTTTTGATCAATTTAAACCTTATCATTTTAATTATCCCTAAGTTATTCTACTTTAATTTTAAGTAAGGTAACAAATGTTTCTATATTAAAATTTTATAGTTTTTACTTATTTGATGTCAATTAGACTATAAATTATTAATTTATAAAATTTTAGATCATATAATAATTATTATATATTTTTTTAAAAAAAATTATGATTTTAAAACAATTTAGTAAAACATTATTTTGACAAAATAACAATAGTGTCAATTTTGACACGATTTATTTCTTGGATTTTTAAAAATACTAATACAAGATTTTATCCTGGAACCAAACATTTTATTATATTTCTAAGGGGTCAAGTTAATATATAAATTTTTTTATATATTAATTATACCAAATTATATTTATTTTAATATTTTTGATAACATTAATTTGATATTTCCATTAATAAAATAATTACTTCATAGTATTCTATAATTATTTAATATACATATATTTTGAATAAAAATTAAAAATAATATAATGTGATGAAGATAAATCCTCAATATTTCATAATAATACTTATTGTATAATATATATTCTGTAAAATCCAACATTAGAAATTTTATATTCATTAAAACATGAATATAAAAACTTTAACATTAAATTAGATAAAATATTTTAAGTGTCATAATATATTCCATGTGGTTCAAAATATTCAATAGTTAGAACATTGGATGATTATGGTCAATATATACTCAATAAAAAAGATTTTATCAAGTGATTTTGTCTTTTAAAATTTATTATCATTTTAATAAAAATTATTTTATTGATTTTTCATCAATTAAATAATTTATCCTCCATCAATATATAATCATTTAAGGTAATTATGTATTGCCGAAAATTACAAAAAAAAAATACCATGATAGAGAATAAAATTATCTTACAAATTATTATTTATATTAGAACTTATCTTCTGTATATCCTTATATTAAAAATGATATAGTTATTCAAATTTGAGTAAGACATAGTTAACATTTCTTTAAATAAAATTTATTAAATATTCTAGTCTCAAATAAGTGGCTTCCAAAGGATACCACTTCAAACCAAGGAGGATTTAGGTCAAAAAATACTCCTACAATGATATTTCTACATGTTTTATCATAATAATATTACATAATATACATGTTTACTGTATTAATAAAAAGTTACTAAAGTTACCATTCATAATGCTGAAAATTAAAAGAAATGTATTTACATAATTTGTACCCACTGATTCCAATTATAGATTACATTTTTAAAAAATTGAAATATAGAAGCCTCAGTAATTAATTTAAAATTAATCTCATTGTCTGAATGAGAAAATTGGTTATAAAAGTTAAAACATAAAAAATATTGAAATTTTTTTACATCTAAATTCAATTAAAAATTAATTTAGATGACCTAAATTATAATAACTCATAAAAATATAATATATTTATACTTTAATCCACTTTAAATATATAAAATTTGACACTATAAATAAATTTGATGAAAAATTATTTTTCAATTAAAATTTATTATTTATTACTACTCATCAAAATTTGAAACATATCAGAAAAATAACGAAAATTCAACCAAAGTGAATTTTGATAATCTGATTTCAAAAATATATTTAAAATGGGTGTGACATCAAAATGTGGTAAAACTGCATTTTTTTTAAAAAAATACTTCTTTTATCCAAAAAATGAATTTGTTCTTATATCATAATATAAAACATAAAATATGAATTTTAAACATTATATTGAATATATTAAATATATATTTTATTAATAAAATTCATCAAGAGTTATTTTATTATTTTATAAAGTAACTTATTTTTAATTAAATAGTTTTTTAGAAGAAAGATAATTTTGTTCATATCCACCATTATAATAACTGGGTTACAAGATAACATAATAATATTAAGTTGTTAACTTAAACTCAGACTTGTGTGAGATTAATTCTATAAAAATAACTTGTAATTTTTTGTAACACAATTCAATCATAGTTTTGTGGATAATACAATCTAAGTCAGTATTTCATGTAGTGCAAACTTTTCTCGGTGTAGCGTACAGAAAAAGACATCAAAGAAATTAAAAAGATTCTATGTCATAAAAATCTTGGGGTGTTACATTTTACCACCCTTAAAATTAATTTCACACTAAAAATTCATCTGGGTTATAAAATTATTAATAAGTGAAATTTTCATTTATAAAAACCCACATCATAAAAATGAAATATAAAACCTCCTTCTGAAAAAGAATAATTATAAAATATCAGTTTCCAATTGTAAATCATGACTTGGTCTCTGTGTAGGATAACATTGGTGAATATTTGGGAATGGAGGAAGATTGTAAATAATTAATGAGGTTGATAAAGATCATTGATCCAAAGAAAGTGGTTAATCAATAGAAAGTTAAAAATCCCAAAACCACAAACTAATGAAGCGTGGAAGAGGTCATTGATATCATAAAAATTGATGATAATAGGACACCATTTTACATCACGATACATTTTCCTTATGTTGAATAATTTTCATGATAAGATATACTTACTTTATTTTAGAACAATCTCACTATTGTTAATGCCTTGTACAAATTCCACTTTATCTCTTATTCATATAAATGAAGATGAATTTTTCAATCCTTAAGTGTTATATGATTATGTGATCCATAAATAGAATGATAGGTCATTCCATTTATCTTTATCACAAAAAAAAGGTTAAAAAAATTATCAAATATGCATAAGTCCTCCTATGCTGATATAATACTTTGTTCTTACAAAATTCATGAAAAGTTTAACTTAAACTTTCCATAAATGGATAACCTTACAATCCTTCCAAAAACATAAAATACAAAACATTATAAAGAGTTTAACTAAATAGGATTAACATTTATCCCTCATATATCATAGGTTATCTCTTTTGTTCACATTCCAATCATGTGAATTCCTTCATCTTGTATTTTCTTGAAACACGGTAATAAATTGAATTACCGTAGAACCTTAGTGAAAACATACATGATTTCAAAAATTAAGTCTTTAAACAAACCATAAATACCAATAATTCAATACACTTAATACATGATATAATAATTCAATTTTACATCATATCATTCCTGGGTTTATTAATACTATCAAACATCTATTTATTTTATTTTTCCAATATTATACACATATTAAGGGTTATCCTTCCCAAAAAAAATTTCTAAAAATATTTGAATCACTTCTCATGGTTACCAGTAACACTCAGAATATACACTTAAATACATGTGTAAAAAATCATATTGGACCATTACATAGATATCTTATTATTCCATAAAACTATAAAAGTGATTTTACAACAATATTTTGGAACCCCATTAAATAAACACTCAATCATTCCACAGCTTCATTTTCATACTCTACATCACAAATAGTGATCATGTGTTATTTTCTATTGAATTTGGACTTAAGAGGTTGCTGACATCGATCATCATTAATAACCCTTGGATAGGTCATTGGTTGGCATAATTCCCTATTTCATTACACTTGTAGAATTGAAGTGTGGGAGGTGCATTCTGTGTAGCCTTTTCTCTATTCACATCAATTGCTATCTTTTTTATATTACTTTGACACTCAACTACCCCATGAACTTATTTTAAACACATAAAACATTTTCTTGCCCCTTTAAGACAATATCCACCATTATTCTTTCCATACTTTAATCATAATAAAATGATCATCTTTTTTTCACCATTGTTTTGAGATTTTCCCTTGAACTCCATCTTCTGTTTCTTGTCAAAACCATGAGATTGATATGTAGCCCCAACTTCGATTTCTACCTTGATAGCACAAAAAAATATCCCCATAGATACTATAGTAGTTATGGTTAATGCCCTTTTAATAATTGGTTTTAATATAAAAAATAATCGAACAACTTTACTTTTAGGTTTGATGATAATGCCAGAAGCATACCTTGAAAGTCTTATAAAATTATCCTTGTATATACCAATGGATTCATCATTCTTTTTCTTAATCTTATGGAACTCATTTTCCATCTTTATACGAAGAATATGAGGAAATTACTTATTGAAAAATAAATTCTCAAACTCATTCCATTCAATGGATTCAATTTTATCTTGTTGCCTCGTATTATTGATTAGAGTCCATTGTTGGTCCTCTTTACCTCCATTAAAATGTTATATTTATTAAAATATGAATATGACTACTTTAACTTTACAATAGATAAAATATTATAAGTTATAAAATATATTCCTTGTGCCTAAAAATTATCGATAATTAGAAACTTGGATGATTATGGTCGATATAAACTTGAACAATAAGATTGTATCAAATGTTTTAGTCTTTTAATATTTATTATCATTTTAATAAAAATTATTTTATTGATTTTTCATCAATTAAATAATTTATGCTTCATCGATGTATAAACTTTAAGGAAATTATTTATATCCTAAAATTTAAAAATAAATTACAATGATAAATAAAAACATTTTATCTTTCAAATGAGTTTTTATAATTGAACTTAACTTTTGTATAACCTTATATTAAAAATGATATAATTATTAATATTTGAGTAAGACATATTTAAATGATCTTTAAATAAAATTTAATAAATGTCTAAACCACATCCAATTGGATTCGGAATGATATAATTTCAACCCAATTATGATTTAGGTCGAAACACACTCATCCAATGATATTAGTGTAAGTGTTAGGGTAATAATATTACCTAATTTACCTTTCTACCATATTGATAAAAATTTACTAAAGTTACTATTCAGAATGCCCAAAAAAAAAGAAATCTATTTACATAATTTAGACCCACTAATTCCAATTATGAAATCAATTATTAAAAATTAAAATCCCATTATTTTTAGTAATTAATTTAAAATTAACCCTATTGTCAGAATGAGAAAATGGGTTTTAAAAGTTAAAACATGAAAAATATTGAAATTTTTTTACTTCTAAATTCAATGTAAAATTAATGCCAATGACCTAAATTATATTAAATAACCAAAATATAATCTATTTATAATTTAAAACCATTCCAATATATAACTTAACACAATAAGTAAATTTGACAAAAAAGTTTTTTCAATTAAAATGCATTATATTTTACAATTCATCAAGATGTGAAACTTATCAAAAAATACCAAAAAATCAACCAAATTGAATTTTGATACTCTACTTTCAAATATTAATCTTATTTATTCAAATAGAATATAATAAATTCTCAAATAATATATTTAAAATTGGTATTCCATCAAAAGGTGGTAAAACTTTATTTTAACTTCTTTAATCCGAAAAAATAAATTTTTTCTTATATAATGTATAGAAAAAATATAAGATTAATTTTAAATATTATATTCAAAATATTAAATAAATTTTTTTTAAGAAAATCCATAAAGAGTGATTTTATTATTTTATAAACTCACTTATTTTCATTTAAATAGTTTTTCAAAAGAAAGTTAATATTGTTCACACCCACCATTATAATGACAAGGTTATAATGTAACGGAATAATATTTAGTTATACACATTAAATTAGTCATCTCGGAAATTAATTCTATAAAAACAACTTGAAATTTTATGTAACATAATCAAATCATTATATTGCATATACCTCAAGCTAATTCGGTGTTGCATGTAGCGCAAGCTTGTCTTGGTGTGGCGTACAACACTAGACATCAAAGAAATTAAAAAGAATCTATCTCATAAAAATATCAGGGTGTTACACTTTCAATTTAAAAAAAATCCTGTTAGTATTTATCTAAGGTGGTTGAAAAGTTAAAATAATTTTCTTAACATTTTCCTAGATTAAATTTTTTCAATTCTATTCCAATTAAGCTCATGTTTTCAAAAAGTTACTAATTCTAAAAATGAAAAAATATTTCTTTAAAAAAATAAAAAAAATTGAAAAAATGAAATTTTAAAATTATTAAACTATAAATTTCACACCAAAACACACAATCTTAATTAATATAGTGACCCCAATATATTTAAATTGATTCATCATGTGAGAATATTTTATATAGAATAACTGTAAGAAGTCAAATGTTAATGATAGGTATATCCTTGGGGGGTTCACTAATAGACATGTCATAGGATTATGATATATTCTATTGGTTATTGGGGTATATTTACATGGTAATTATTCATCTTATTTCTATTAATTATAAATGGGTTCATGTTTCCTTCTTTAAAACTTGTATAACACCAAAAGGGCATAAATGAGTTACTATGAAAGGGACTTCCCATCTAGAACAAATTTTATCTAGATTATCTTCATCCTTTAGTTATATAAGTTCACTTAGTATTAAAGATATAAGTCCTTTTATTCAATCAACTTGTAATGATCCACTCTTTTCCTCTATTTTTAGAGTTTCAAATTCTCAAATTCTTCTCTCTTGATTTCTACCTAATATTTTATATATAATTTTTTCTATTTTATAACTTTATCTAGGTTAAGATTTACTTATTTAATATATCAATGGGTCTTCTGTTCTTGTTCTATAGGGATATTATAACTTTTCTTATAGATTAATTCATAGGGATTCATCCTTAATGGTGACTTATAGGATATCCTATAAGAACATAAGATTTCTTACAACCTTTAGATCCAATATTTATTGTCTGGTTTTATAGTTTTATGAAATTGTAAATTGATTTCTCTATTCCAAATATCATCTTTCCCATTATTCTATGCATTTTAGGGGTGGATTTCTTGTCATGTACCCCATATTTTCTCAGAAAATCCTCCATACTTCTATTTAAATAGTTTATTTCATGGTCACTGATGACAGATTTTGGCACTCTAAACCTACAAAAGATATTTGTCTGGACAAAAGAAAAAACAAACTTAGCATTATTAGTTTTAGTGGCCTTGGCTTATATAAATTTAGAAACATAATATATAGTAAGAATAATATAATATTTCCTATAAGACACATGAAAAGTTAACATATATTTAAATTCCCAAGACTTCAAATATTTCCCAAAACATGATGGGTTTTCTGGGAATTTTCTTTCTCTTTGAAATTTTTCTACAAAAGTGGAATTTCACACATTTTTTACAAAAATCTTGTAAATATTTGAATAAATTAGAGAAATAAATTCTAGATTATATTACATTACATATAGTTCATTAAGTCCAAAAGTGTTATCTTTAAGCTATAGTTACAAAAAATTCAAATACAAACTCAATTTCACTTGTAAGAAAATTTATTTTTATCACTTCATCATTGAAAACTTTTCACATGTACAGGTCCTCCCAAATGTAAAATTTTGAATCAAATTTATGTTTGATAATTTTATGGGAATATAGATGAGGTGGTACCTAGTAAGTAACCAAATAATTTACTAGGTCTGCATACTAGGGTAATAATCCTTCAAACAAAAAGAACTATTGTCCTAGTAGGTATCTGTTTAATGGATCTTGATCTAGAATTTTTGATTCGGCCATATTGGGTAATATGATCTGTTGATCAACTACTTGATTTTTACAAACATTGTTTCCCTTAATCACTAGTTAGAACTCTTATAAAAGTAACATCCATATTACTATCCTTGGTTTGGACTCATATTTCTTCATCGAGATTCTAAGTACTACATTGTTAGAAAACATAGTGACTTTAGGTCCAAGAAAATAAGATAAGAATTTTTATAAATTAAAAATAACTATATGAAACTCTTTTTTAGGGGTTTTATTGTTAATTTGGGAAACATATAGTTTCCTTCAAGAATAAAAATGAATTACAGCCAACCTTTAATTATTTAGTAAATAGATACTCCCAAATCTTAATTGGAAGTATCACAAAATAACTCTGAGGGTTTTCCCTAGTTGGGTTGTTGCATCACTTGTTGGTGATTAATAATTTCATTAGATCATTAAGTGATTCCCTATATTTAACAGTAAAATAAATATTAGTATCTTTAAATAGTAACTAAGATATAGGAATAGAAACCTTATTAATACCTTTATAAACCTCTTCTAAAACTGTGTATGTTCTAGAAATCATCTTAGATATCTCACACAAGTTGGGTAAGCCAAATAAATTATAACATCAAATTTATATTTATCATAATTCATGAATTTTTGTGAGATTACATGACCAGGGACTATTTGTATTTCCACTATTAATTGAAACTTCTCAAAATTCAAAATAATATTTTTTTTCCAATGCATGTTTTCAAAAAAAAGTACATATTTCTTAACCAATTATCAAAATAATTACCAAAAATAGTGAAATCACCCAAGAATAACTCAGGGAAGTCCTCAATGTGGTCTAATAAAATTCTTACCATGCACCAATGAAATGTACCTAGGTGATTAAATAACCTAAATAGAATCATTTTGTAGTAAAATGGACCAATTGAACTTGAGAAGTTTTTTATCTTAATCCTCAAGAGAAGTGGGTGACTAAAAATATCCTGAAAAACTATAAAAAAATAAACAATATGTTTTCCCTATCATCCACTCCCGCATCATATCAATGAATGCGATATAGAATTGTCCTTTCTTAGTGACTTTTTCAAAAAATATATAATTTATTCACACTCTCCAGTTAATCTAAATTCTCATAGGGATCAATTAATTTTGTCAATTTTTTATAATGGTAAAACTTGTTTTCTTGAGAACTACAAGGACTATGCTAACCCATTATGAGTTATAGATTGTGTAAACAATGTATCCTTCAAAAATATTATCTATATATATTTTACTACCTCTATTATATTGGGATTTAGCCTACTTTAGGGGTTACTAATAGGTCTCAAGTCTCTTTCTAGTATAATTTTGTGAGAGCATATTCTTATAGTTATTCCTAAAATATCACCTAAACTCCAACATATTTCATGATACTTTTATTTAAATTTTAATAAACTTATTTTCTTATGTTATGGAAAATTTATTTTCAACTCTAACTAGTATTTTTCTCCCTTCATTACATACACATACTCCAAATCAATGGGAATGGTTTTAATTCTAGAATTAGGGGTGGTTCTAAATATGGAATCAAATTCAGGTTTGTCATTTAAATTGGTTGTATTTTAAACACATATGATGACATGTAATTTGGATCATCATTAAATAAATAACCAAATCAATTAATGTATTTATGGGTTTCCTTTTCTTCCAATATAAAAATTGATTTTTCAGAATTTTTTACCGATTTATCCTTTGTGGAATCTTCAATCATTGAGTGTTCTTATATAGTCATGATCTCATGAACCATACGAAAATATTAAATAGGCTAATCCTATTCAAATTGGAACAATTTATGTAGTGAATGTTTAGCTTAATGGTTCTTTATATATTCAAATATGTTGAAATATATTATGTTTCCTCTAAATTCCATTGTGATTTTTTCTTTCGTGAACATTGATAATTTTTTTATCATCCTTTAATAATGGTTTCCCCAAAATAATGGATTAATATGAAGGGGTTCTATATTCCTCCATGTTCAATACATAGAAGTCTTCTAGGAATAGTAAATCTTGGAATTTCATAGGGACATCCTCCAACACTTTTATTGGAATATAGTAGATCAGTTTTCAAATTGTAGCACCACTCTTATAGCCTTCATGTCTCTTATCAATAAATATGTAACCTGAATGAGGAATAAAATTTATAAAAGAACCTAAATCAAATAAAAATATGAAAAAGTTAAGGAATTGATAGGATAATGGATATAATATGTCCCTAGATATTAAAAATGTATGGGTAATTATGGTGTGATTAATGCTAATAAACTTAATCAAAAATTTATTTTTCTTATTACCTTGAAGCATCATTTTTTTGGTAAATATTTTTTTATGAAATTTATCATACTTTGGAATCTTTCTTAGTGGTTCAAGAAGGGGAATATTAAACTTAACTTTTTTAAATGTTTCCAGAATCTCTTCTTGAAGTTATTCTTCTAAAATTTTCTTACATTTAATTACTTTTGGAGAGAAAGGTGGTGGGAGATCCATATTTTCTATTTTATTTATTCTCCATAGTTTCTATGGTATCATATTTATTGGGCTATATATTTCATCATATTAATTATTTTTTTATCCCACTTTTGAATACTATCTAGGTTCTTCTGTAATTAATTCTTCTAAGATTTTCTCAACTTTCTCAATATCTTATTCTTTAAGGATGAGTTATTATTTCTCTGGTGTATGGGTCTTGGATATTTTTTATACAATTATTGATTGGTTTCATTCCAACATTGGTTTGAATGTTTTCTGAATCTTCCTACCACTTTTGGGTGTTATCATTATCACATAGTCCATCATATTAGTGATTATTCGAGTATGCAGCTTTCCCAAATTTTTGGACAATACTTCTAGAATTTTTTTCATCTATTTTATTTCAAACATGAGATCATCCACCTATAAACTTTATTATTTATGACTTGGTGGTTTTAAATTTGTGTAAGAATATCTACTGAGTATGTTTTCTAGAAAGGAGGGGATTTTTTGGTAAGTTTGTTGAATAAAAAGTTGCTTGTAGGTTTTTTGGAAGGGTGATGAAATCTATAATGGTGGAGATTACTAGAATTGGGACTATTATAAAAATTGGTACTCATAGGGGGATCTAGTTGGGTTATATTAATTTCCAATCAATAATAGACTTGATTAGGCTATCTCAAGCATTGGTTAAATTGTATTTACCTTGGATGAAAGGATATTACAAAACTCTTCATTCTGTTCACATCAACACATTGGTTATTAAAATGATTTAATGATGAGAATAATTCATATACCTTAGTTAGTGTTTATTATTCCCTAATTTTTTTTAGATTTATTTATCTCGCCAAAATGGTTTGATATTCAAGTTTAGTTTCCAATTAGGGTGATAGATCGTAATTTGTTTCCATATGGATACCTCTTATTTCAATATCTCTTATACTAACTTTCTGTGAGTTATATATAATCTTATCAATCAGAAATTTTTCTTTTTCTGGTTTCATTTCAATATATTATTTTCCATACGATGCATCCAAAATATTTATATCATTATCTAGAAAATAAATTAATGTACTTTTTAACTACTACTGCTTGATGTGGGAAGCAAGAACAAGGCTTCTTAAACCTCTCCCAATACTCATAGAGAGTATCTCTAGATTGTTTTCTAATGTAAAAATATCTCTCTAATTTTTTGTGATCCTAATGGTGGGGAAGAATTATAAAATGAATAATATCAATAAGTCATATTATTCATGCACTTAACCTAGTTATAGTTTGTACAACCATTATTTTCTAGATCATTCAAGTGGTAATTAAAATTCCCTCCACATCAGTTCTTCATTAGCCACTTATCGGAGTTTTAGTGTAGAGAATATGTGTGTAAATACTTGTATGTTTCTGTTGGGGTCTTCACCTATAAGTCCATGAAACATGGGAAATAAATTTATTATACTATTCTTTTAATTCGATGTAATTTTTTCATCCTGGTATAAGAATTTTAATTTATTTTTATAAAACTGCGGTGTGAAAAGGTCTCTCAAGGTCCAATTTGGATTTTAATCCATGAATTCCGGCTTAGAGTGAAGACTTAAGGTTTTACTTAGAAATTCAAGAGAAACTTCCTCAAATTATGGCTAAAAATTTAATTTTCATAGTTTCGTAATAGTTTTTTTATTTCAGGATCAAAATAAAATAATTCATTATTAGAAGACGAATTCATGAAATGTTAAAATTAATTTATTTTCTGGAACTTCCTTTTTTTCAACAATGCTAGGTTTTGATGGATGCCAATTTTGGAGCATAAAAAAATAAACATATTACCTATGATAAATATAGTATTAGTGGTAACCTATGGTTATACCTATAGTAGATTACATAAAAATTTGTTGTTGATTTTTAATTAGATAAAATAATGGTTTTGTTTTAAATTGTTTATTTTGAAAACATGTAGGAAATTGTAACTAAATTTGGGAAGCAGTAGATGATAAAGGTGATTGGATCAAGGTTAGGTTACCACTTTGAATGATATCCAAGTACTTAAAATTATTTAATTCTCTTATTTTTATATTATAAGTGGGATATTAATTGATAGATACATCAAATAGATTAGGATAAATAGTATTGTGGAGATTGACCAAATACTTATTTTTTTTGTTAGCCTCCTATTCTGTTTGTATAGAAAGTCAAAAATGGACCCATTAATTAACCAAGTAAAAACCTAATTTGGTGTTGGTGTTCTTAGGCAATCTAAAATCCATTCACTGCCCTTACATACATGTCTGTGATAACTAGAAACAGGTATCCTAATACAATAATTACATTTGAGATATATTTCACTTGGATGACGAATATTAGTAATTATCAGCTTAAGAATTAATAGTAAACATGTTTGAAACCCTAAACAAAATTTCATTCAATATTTAAAATAGCCACTGAGAACTAAAATCAAACAAAAAATAACCGTTTTTATTCATTAAAGCAAAAGGACTCAAAAATTGACAAGGAAAACCTTCCATTTCCTAATAACTCATGGGATCTCCCCACCATTTGTATGGAAATAGATAATAAAGGGGAAGAAGAAGAAATTTTGAAACTAAAGAAATATAAAATAAAAAAATGAATGAAATAACAGTAGCATTTTATCTAGAATTAAATTTTGATCCAAGTACTTATTCCCCCTTTAGTGTGTGGCCCCTTTTATTTATAGGAATTGGGTTCCTTCTTCCAAGATTCAATATTCCCTTCTTCTTCATGTAGTAAAACATTCCATTATACATCTTTTTGAATTTTAAAAAAATTTCTTTTTCCTAGGGTTTCATATCTCCACAAGATCTGTTGCATTAAACTTTCATTATTTGGTGTTGATCTAAATATTATGCCTACATTAATCTATATGGAATAATACTATTGTTCATATTCTTATGGGTATGTTATCCTAAGTGTCCAGTTTGAAGTGCTGGTGAGTTTCATGAATCTTGCACATGAAATTTCATAAACTGATTTTTGGAAGAGGTAAGGATCAATCGACTATGAGGTGAAGTTCAATAAATTTAGCTAAAGGAAGATTAGTTACTATATGATAGAAAATTTACCATGTGGTAGGTTTATTGTTTTCATTGGAATATTCGTGAAGTCAATCTATGGAAAACCATCAATTAGATATATTTCTATAGTAAATGGACCAAATGTGTGGATGATCCTTACATAGTCAATTTTTTCAAATTCGGTTGACTACCATGTGGTCGATTGAAGTGAATGTGATATTGGTCAAGTTAATGTGTGATTGGTTGATGACTTATTATTATGTGAAATCTCTTATTTTGGTTGATCTATCGACTGCATGGTAGGTTCAACATATTCTCAGTCAAGGAAATGGTATAATTCCTAGACACAATTAACTGTCTATAGTAATTCCAAAACTCCCAAATCATCTTTGATTTTTTTTAAGTATCTTTCAACCTCCAAACTTAATCACAAAAAACACCAAATATTAAATTTTTCTTTATTATAACAACTTAGAATATCAAATAAAACAATCAAAACCTAAATTTTATGTTATTTTCATATTTTGATCCAAAATGTTTCTATATGAAAAATAAGTAACAATTACCAAGTGAGTAATAAAATAGTGGGATTAAAATCATTAAAGTAATAAATAAAATATATGAAATTATTGGATCTCTCAATCATCAACACCTTTCTCAAATTTTTCACTTTTTCTTTATGGATTTATCCAATTAAAATTTTATCAATTACCTAAAACAATAATTTAAGTTAATAATAGATTAAAATTTTCAAACATATAAATATATAAATTTCAAAAATATTAAAAATATATACCTATAAACATATATATACATATATATGAAATCCATATAAATATATAAACATAAAAAAATTAAAACATATGTAATCATATAAAATTAAAAAATGAATACATATAAATATATAAATATAAAAACATATAATTATAAATTTAAAACATATAAATTTAAAATATTTATAGAGAGAGATATAAATTGAAACATATATACACATAAACCATTAAATAAAAAACACATAAACATGTAAATCCATATAAAAATATTAGTATTTTCGTTGAAAACAAAAACCATTTCACCTAAATCAAAATATAAAAATGAGTAATTTATTTTATATAGAAAATAAAAGAAAATAATTTAACAATTAATGAAAAAATCAATAAAACTATAAATTCAACTAACAAAGCAGTTAATTTTAACAAAAAATATATCTAATACCTGATAAAAAATCACCTAAATACCTAAAATTCAATATTGAGTTAAAAAAATCAAAAACATATTTAATAATAAATAATAATAAAAAAATTTCAACCACTTATTTTTCATAAACTAAATAATTCTTTAAAATTAAAATAATTAAAAAATAATAATTTGGAAGTCATAGAAAATGTGTAACAACCCAAACTTTTATTAATGAAAATTCATCTTGATCTGATTAAATATATTATTATGTAAAATTGTAATATAAGACATATAAAATTCCTTGGTTTTATGTTTTTTTATTTTAAAATACCGTTATGAATTGTTATTGTTGCTAATATAGTCGTTGAACAATGATCACATGATTAGTATAAATATAGGGCTTTAAAAAATCCAATTTACTCAGAAAAAGGAATAGATAGCCTCATCAATTAGAATTTCTCCATACGAAGCCCATTTTTAAGATCTTGGAAAGGATGTAGCATCACTGGTCTTCTGTCATGACCAAGCCCAAGCCGAGCATCAATATGTTAATATTGAAAGAAATCTTTTAAGGAAGAAGTAGAATTTTATAGAGATTACCACCCAAGTGATGTTATCTGAGGAACCCCAAGAGTTTTTCAACACTGCACAACTTACCCTTAGCTCTTATGTGGGTGTTATAAGGGGTTATGTAACAATACCCAAGCACTATGATTATGTGTATTATTTTTGTATAATGAATATAAATTAATTTTATTATTGTTACTTTGTAAATGGTTTTTTAAAATATATTCAATTAAGAAATATATTTTGATTAATTAATGGATTTTTAAGCTAAATATAATTTTAGTAAAATATTATTACTAAATTACGTTTTATAAAATATAAATGATCGTATAATTTTTGTTAATACAATTATAATTTTTTATTAAGGTTTGAAAGTTGTTTTTGTCAAAACCCATGAATTTTCAATAAATGTTGGTTTTTATTTTAAAAGTAAAAAAAATCACATATTTAGAAAATCATTTAGGTAAAATGAATATCATTTTTGGATTTAGGATGTCAAAATTATCTAACGGTGAATTTTTCATAATTTTCTGAGATAGTCAAATTTTTTGGTAAAAATTAAATACTTTTTTAAAATATAATATGCTTTATGATATCATAATAAACTAATAGTGATGTAATAAAATACTATAAAAAATATTTTCTGCCAATATATGTTTTATATATAAAAATATTTTCTGCCAATATATGTTTTATATATAAAAATATTGTGATTTTATATTTTTTTTTGATTAATTTTATGGTGCCTTAGGGGACCCTCCAAGACTTATAAAATATTCTAACTTTTTAAAATGATTCCCTTGAGAGTGTGACTCACCTCCACATAAGAAAGCCTAATATTTTAATAATTTCGGCCATTTTACTTATATAATAATTTTTTCCACTCCAATTTGGAAAAAAATCATGGGCAAAAACCATGGGGTGGTTTGTGGTTTTGGTTAGTTTAATGTGTGGTGTCTATAACCAAAATAATAAAGAATTCCCTCTCATTTCCTATATAAACCCACTCAATATCTCATTCTTATTTACTAAAAATATTTTGATCATGACCAACATTTTACCTCCTCTCTCTATAATTCTCCCAAGGCACCCAAATCTCCCTAAAATCCTCTCTCAAGACTCTCCTAATCCAATGTGATCACACTTCCAAGTAAGGGATTTCTTCTTTTCTCATTTTTTTCCGAATTTCATTATGTCGTTATACCATTTTATTTTCAATTAAAAATTTTGGGGTATTATTTTTAACCTCTCTCATACTTACCTCATTTTTTCAATGATTAAAGACCTCTTTATCTCTAATTAATTCATCCTATGTATACCCATTACCATGCCGAAATTCCCTAAGGAATTTTTCTCTTCTCATTTACATTCAAAAAATTATTTTTTTATGCATATTTGCTCGATTAACAATGTTGGGATATTATGTTACATAACCCCCTTACTATCCATTTTCATGTATAAATGATTATATACCCCTTTCTCTCTCATCAACCAATTTTATGATTCTTATTTGACGTCGTTATGCTGCCGAAGTTACAAGAAAATTTCCCAGGCCAAAATCATCATGTAAGTGAATACCATACCCATTTCTCTATCAATGGTATTCACCATTACAAACATGAACTTGTTCATTTAGGACTTATATTTATATATTCCACATCTCTTATTCTTGTAATAAATTATGATGTTTAATGAATCCAGGTTGTATGATCCATGTGGCACACTTATGCATGAAATTAAATGTTTATAGAGGGTGTGCCTTGATAGCACTCCAATGCATTGGGTAAAGATTAAAATCATGATACGTAAAGTTTAATGAGGGTTAAATCATTCTAATTCAAGTTAAATTAGGGTTTACTCCAGCTAATTCAAGTTCAATGAGGGTTTACTAATGCTCCATGTTCAATGAGCCTTGGATCATGCTAATATCATGTTAAATGTTTTTGAAAAATTTCCATGTTATGATAATCATGCTATATCATGCATTTATGTTCATGTTTCTCTTGTGTTCCATTGATGTTCCTTTTTCCTAGCATGTACTGTATTCTTCATGTTATTCCTTGTTTAATCCCTTACCGGGCTTTATAGATCACCTTATTCTTACGCATGTCCTGAGGTTATCCCACGCAATGCTAAGTATGAAGGAATGTTATGGTCATGTAAAGGAGGTTTTCAATAATTATGTTGTGATCTATGTACTAATTTTTATGTAATGTTCCAAATTTCCTAAAGCACTGGACTACTTGATCATCGGATTTTTCTTAATTTTAATTTTATGTAATAAATCATGTTTGAGTGTGTAATAAAGAGTAGGGTTGTTATAGTTGGTATCATAGGATAGGTTTAGTTATTTTTTGAATTAGGATTAGAAAAACCTCGGGAAAGCCTTAGGGGAAAGACTAAGTATAATAAAAACATCCCTAAATTTTGGTGATTATAGAGTGAGTGGTTTATCAATAAAACAAATCCCTGTATGGATATGAACAAGTAGAGTCAGCTCTGACATAGATGTATCAAGGGGAAAAAACCAAAAACACCGCTTTGAGCTATACTCGAACAGGAATTATTTCATGACAATATGCCTTGTTGCACTATTGGTTATGACACTATCAGGGGATTTTTTTTGGTAAATTCATAAGATTAGTATGAACTATTATTAAGGGAAAACAAATTCCCTTAAGAATATATTTTGGGAATTAGATCATGGATAACATAGATTGAAGCCTATAAATTCCTAAGTTAAAGAAATAAATGTAATTTATAAGTAATCCCTTTCTGTCTTTGGATTCCCCTTTTTGTGTTACCACTAACATTCCTTATATTCCTGGTAATGGCTAGTAATAGGAGGACTCGGGCTATCAACTAATGTGAAGATCAATGGGATGACTGTTCTAATGAGATGTCCAATTCGATGGTAGTAGCACTCACAAAATTTTTCATGATACTCTCTCATTTAACTCAATTTTTTAATAGAAACATGGGTCAAGAGTAATTTTCAACACCCCTAAGAAATAAAAAGTTGCAATCAATATCTTTATGTGACAAAGGCCTCTAGCTTTTAATGGTTCATTTGATCTCCCAGTCGCTGAAAAATGGATCAACTCTATTGAAAATATCTTCTCATTCCTTCAAGGTTACGAACAAGAGAAGGTTCTTCTAGTTGCTTATTGTATAGAGGGTGAAGCTGATCAATGGTAGACATTGATCAGAAATTAGAATCCTGAGGAAGAGATCGAGTCGTTGGAATGGAATGATTTCTGGAAAATATTTTTCGATAAATATTTTCCTCGCACCCTACGAATTAATATGGAAAGTACTTCCTTGCACTCTAGAAAAAAATACATTGAATCCATCAGAGTGTAAGAGGAAAACATCATAAGGCCTGCATGATATGCCTCTATATTTGTCGTTACCCCTGAATTCAATGTTAACCACTTATTTGGTGGGCTAAAACCTAGCCAACAGAAATCCCTAGTGATCTGTGACTTCAAGATCTATAAGCAAATTGTCTGATGTTCCCTCAAAGCCGAAATAGAGATCAAAGAATCTCTGTAGTATCATAAGGATAATAAGCGGACATTTTACTTTAATTCTAGGTGTCTGATGGATAACTCCAATGGTGCTATGAAATTCTATCACCCCACTTTCCTATGGTGCGGAATGAAGAACCCCGGAAATTACCTGAAGGGGATGAGGAAATGCTTTAGGTGTGGAAGAGAAGGGAACATGTCCATTAATTACTAGAGATAAAAACCCGCTACTGAAATATAGGAGATCAGTGCTCTATTTTAACCTCAATGCATTGTTCACTGCTCCAGCTGCAAAGAACTAGGGCACTTTGTAAACTAGTTCCCTAATCCAAGGGTTTTTTGAGGTAAAGAACAACCTCCAAGGAAGCAAGGGTGAGCTTTTAACATCACTACTACTGAAGTGAACCCTGACAATGAAGTGGTGACAGTTATGATAATTATTCATTAAATAATACTGAACGTACTTTTTGATTCATGTTTTATAAATTCTTTTATATCTCGAATGTTTAATATAACAATCCCAACACCACAAAAATCATTGAAGTAGAGATGTTTGTGAGAACACAAAATGGGGAAATCATTGAATCACATAAATATAACTCCTAATGTATCACAATTTGTGTATTTAACTTCTTGGAAAACCTCCCCATACTCCCTATGGTGGAATTTGATGCAATTATTTTCATGGATTGGCTTCCCCTATATAGAGCCAACATAAATTATCATGAGATGTAAATCACTCTCCATATGGCGAATCGACCCCTAATTCTGTACAAGTGCAAGGTGGAGGTTGAATCTTATTTAGCACCATCATTTCAAGCATGGATATTACTAACCTATGAGAATGCATATCTTGCTCATATGATTGAGTCTAAGGAAGCAACTATCCTTTAATACATGCCTATTGTGAGGGAATTCAATAAATTGTTTCCCAATGAATTTATTGGTCTTCCTCCAAGAATAGATGTTTAATTATTGATTGATCTTATACCTAGATCATTGCCAATATCCAAGACTCCATATAGAGTGTTTTTCATAGAGCTTAAGGAGATAAAGAAACAACTACAGGAGAATCTAAATAAAGGGTTTATATGACCAAGTGCTTCACCATGGGGTGCACCAGTCCTCTTTATCAAGAAGAACGATGGGTCAATGCACCTTTGAATTTATTATCATGATCTCAACAGAATCATGATAAAGAACAAATATCCTCTTCCCCGAATTGATGACTTGTTCAATCAGCTATCTGAATCACAATACTTCTCCAATGTGTATTTGTGGTCAGGATTTTACCAAGTAAGGGTGAAGAAAGAGGATATCCCCAAGACTATTTTTCGTATAAGGTACAGGCCCTAGGAATTCATAGTAATGCCTTTTGGACTCACTAATGCTCCAAAATCTTCATTAACATGATGAATTGAGTCTTTAGATATTTCCTTGACAAATTTTTGGTAGTCTTTATCAATGATATTCTAATATACTCTAAAAACAAGTAGGATCATGAATAGAATCTAAGAACTATACTAGAGACCTTGCAAAAAGATAAGCTCTATGCAAAGTATAGAAAGTGTGAGTTCTGGTTGAAGGGAGTATTATTCTTGGGTCATATAACTTTGAGAAATGGGATATCTTTGGATCCCTCAAAGACAACTACAATTGAGGGATGGCCAAGTCCAACATCAATGGAGAATATTCATAGCTTCCTAGAGTTATCTTGATATTATCACCAATTTGTGATAAATTTCTCATGATTGTCAAACCCTGTTGCCAAGATAACTCATAAGGGAGTCAAGTTTTCATGGAGGGATGAATGTGAGGAGAGATTCAGGGAGTTGAAAAGGAGGATTATCACTATGACCATTCTCACACTACCCTTAAGTGGAGAAATATTTGTGGTATTCAATGATTCTTCGAAGAAGGGATTGGGTTTGTGTTGCTGAAAAATTACAAATTCATTGCATATGCTTCAAGGAAATTGAAAGTTAATGAGAAAAAATATCCAACACATGATATGGAGTTGGCTGTAGTAATATTCACTTTGAAAATTTGTTGTCATTACCTCTTTGGGGAGAAGTTTGAAATATACACAGATCACAAAAGCGTCATGTATATATTCACACAAAAAGAGTTGAACATGCCCCAATGAAGATGGTTACATCTGATCAAAGACTATGACTACTCAATCCAATACCATCCTGGGAAAGCAAACAATGGGGAGGATTCTCTATGTAGAAAGGATCTGACAACTCTTTCATTAATGAGAATTGAAAAGGATCCAATCTTCTAAGATTTAATGAAGATGGACATTGGAATCATAAAGAAGGTAATATAATCATTCCTTTCGCAACTCATTTCTCAACCATCTCTTTTGGAAAGATTAAAGGATGCTCAAAATGATGATGTGGTAATTCATAAGAAATAGGAATGTATCAGAAAAGGAAAATCTTCAGAGTTCAATGTTAATGAATAAGGAATTGTGAGATTTGGGTCAAGACTATGTGTTTCATCAAATCCTGATTTAAATAATGAACTTTTTAATGATGCAATTAGTTCGAATTTCTCCATTCACCTAGGAAACACAAATATGTATTGAGATATCTGAGATAATTTTTGGTTGGATAACACGAATAAGGATATCACAGAGTATATATGAAAGTGGCTGGTATGTCTACAAGTGAAGGCTGAGAGGAAGAAGACTAAGGGTATGATGCAACCATTACCTATACCAACATGAAAATGGGAGAACATCACCATGGACTTTTTCACTGGACTTCCGAAGAAATCCAATGGAAACAATTCTATCTGTGTGGTTTTGGATCGTTTGACAAAGACAGAGCACTTCATTGCAATTTGAGGGGATTTCTCATTGGATAATTGGAATGGATATACATCAGAGAAGTGGTAAGGCTGCATGGATTACCACTATCAGTTGTATCTGATCGAAATCCAAGATCCACCTCTATGTTCTAGAAGAGTCTCTAACATGCTATAAATACTGAGTTGAACTTCAGTATGGCTTATCATCATCAAAATAATGGCCATTATGATTGGACTATCCAAACAATTGAGGACATGTTGAGATCATGCTCAACGGACTTCAAAAGAGGATGGGATCAACAACTTCATCTAGTTGAGTTATCTTACAATAACAGTTTTCACTTAAACATCAAATGGATCCTTATAAAACCATTTATGTGAATAGGTGAAGAACACCATCATGTTGGGATGAAGTTGGGGAGCAAAAACTCTTAGGTCCAGAAATGGTCAAAGAAATGGAAGAGAAAGTTAAGACCATCTAGCAGAACATTAAATATTCTCAGAGTCGACAAAAGAGTTATGTTGATAATCGTCGATGAGACCTAGAGTCTAATGTTAGAGACATTTTATTCTTCCGAATATCACTATGGAAGAGAGATATGAGATTTTGGAAGAAGGGAAAGCTCAGTCCAAGGTACATCATCCCTTTTGAGATCCTTGATCACATTGGATCAGTAGCCTATCAGCTAGAACTCCCACCGAACCTATCGTAAGAACATGATGTATTCTATGTATAACTCTTGGGGAATTACATACCTAAACCTTCACATGTACTCAATCCAAAGGTAGTACCGTTGGATAATGAACTCTCCTATGTAGAGAATCCAGTGAAGATCTTAGATCGTAGGGAAAAATTTCTACAAAATATGACAATGACCCTCATCAAAGTGTTGTGGTGAAACCAAAAGTTTGAAGAAGAAACATAGGAATTAGAGGAAGTGGTAAAGTAGAGTTACCTTCATATTTTTTAGTGTGGGAAAGGAAATTTAAAGGGTATAATTTCTTAAGGTGGAAGAATGTAATGACCCAAACTTTTATTAATGAAAATTCCTCTTAATCTGGTTAAATGTCTTATTATGTAAAATTGTAATATAAGACATATGAACTTCATTAGTTTTATGTTTTTGTATTATAAAATAATATTATGAATTGTTACTATTTATAATATAGTCCTTGAACAGTGATCACAAGATTAGTATAAATATAGGGCTTTAACAAATCAAATTTACACAGAAAAAGGAAGTGATGGCATCATCCAATAGAATTGATCTATACGAATCCCATGTTTTGGAGCTCAGAAAGGAGGTATCATCAATGGGCTTCACTCCTGAACAAGACCAAGTCAGGCTTCTACACATTAATCTTGAACAGAATCGCCTATGGCAGAAGTGGAAGTTAATAAAAATTACAACCCAAGTGATGTTATTTGATACACCCCAAGAGTCTATCATCATCGCACACCTTACCCTTAGGTCTTATACATGTGTTATAAGGTGTTATATAACAATACCCTAGCACTATGATTATGTGCATTATTTTTTTATAAATAATATACATTCATTTTATTATTGTTACTTTGTAAATGGTTTTTAAAGTATATTCAATTAGGAAATATATTTTGATGAATTAATGGATTTTTTAATTAAATATTATTTTAATAAAATATTATTACTAAATTAATTTTTATAAAATTAAATGATCATATATTTTTTATAAAATTAAATGATCATATAATTTTTAAAAATACATTTGTAATTTTTTATTAAGGTTTGAAAGTTGTTTTTGTCAAAACCAATGAATTTTCGTTAAATGTTGGTTTTTATTTTAAAAGTAAAAAATTCACATACTTAAAAAATTATTTAGGTAAATTTAATTTCATTTTTTTAATCGGGATTTCAAAATTATCTAACGGTGAATTTTTCGATATTTTTTGAGACACTCAAAATTTTGGGTAAAATTTGAATATCGTTTAAATATATGCATTTTATGACATCATAATGACCTAATAGTGATGTAATAAAATACTAAAAAATGTATTTTCGGCCAATATATGCTTTATATTTAAAAATAATGTGATTTTAGATTTTTTTTTTGACTAATGTTATGGTGCTTAGTGGACCCTTCATGACTTATAAAATATTTTAGCATAAAATGATTTCCTTGAGAGTGTGACTCACCTCCACATAAGAAAGCCTAAAATTCTAATAAGTTCGGCCATTTTCATTATAAAATAATTTTTTCCTCTCCACTTTTGAAAAAAACATGGGAAAAACCTATGGTTTGGTTTGTGGTTTTGATTAGTTTAATCAGTGGTGTCCAAAACTAAATAATAAAGAATTCTCTCTCCTTTCTTATATAAACTCACTCAATCTCTCATTCTTATTCCCTAAAAAGCTTTAAAGATCCAGAAACCTCTTCCCTCCTCTCTCTATAATCCTCCCAAGGTGCCCCAAGCTCTCTATAATCCTCTCTCAAGCCTCTCCCAAGCCTTTGGGATCACACTTCCAAGTAAGGGATTTCTTCCTTTGTCATTTTTGTCCAAATTTCTTTATGTTGTTATAACCTCATATTTTCAATTAAAAATTTTGGGGTCTAATTTTAGACCTCCCCCATACATCCCTCCCCATTTTTATTGATTAGATACCTCTTTATCTCTCATTAATGACTCCCATGTATACCAGTTACCATGCTGAAATTCAGTATGGAATTTATCTCTCCTCATTTACATTCAAGCAATTATATTATATTATGAATCAAAGTTCCATTAAAAATGTTGTTATATTATATTAAATGACCCCCATACTGTCCATTTCATGTATAAATTATGAGATACCCCTTTCTTTCTCCTAAACCCATTTTCCGATTTCTATTTGACGTTGTTATGCAGCCAAGTTACCCCAAAATTTCTCATGCCAAAATCATCGTGTAAGTGAATACCATACCCATTTCTCTATCAAGGGTATTCTAATTTATGCACATGTAATTTTTATTGTGCAATTAAATTTATGTATTCCATATCTATTATTCATGGAATAAATTATGAGGTTTATTGAATCCATTTGTATGATCCATGTGGCACACTTCTGCATAAAATGAAATGTTTATAAAGGGTGCACCTTGATAGTGCTCCAATGCATTGGGTAAAGATTAGTATATTGATATGTCAAGTAAAATGAGGATTTAGTCATGGTAATTAAATTTTAATTATGTTTTACTCATGCTAATTCAAGTTCAATGAGATTTTACTCATGCTCCATGTGCAATGAGTCATGGCTCATGAAAATAGCATGTTAAATGTTGTTTCCACATTTCCATGTTATGATAATCATGTTATATCATGCCTTTATGTTCATGTTTCTATTGTGATCTATTGATATTCCTATTTCCTAACATGTACTATATTATTCATGTTATTCCTTTTTTAATCCCTTACCGAGCTTTATAGCTCACCCTTTTCTTATGCACATCCTCGGGTTATCCCATTCAATGCTAAGTACGAAAGAATGTTTTGGTCAGGTAAAAGAATTTTTTAATGAATATGTTGTGATTTATGTTCTAAGATTTTATGTAATGTTCCTAATTTCCCAAGACACTAGACCACTTGATCCTCATAGTTGTCGTAAGTTCAATGTTATGTAACAAATCATGTTTAAGTGTGTAATAAAGAGCAGGGTTGTTATAAAATAGATATAACTCAAATGAATGGTAGTGACGACTGTGACCAAGGGTGGAAAAAGGTTGCTAAAGATGGAGAATGGGTGTTAAGGGTTCCATAATAGGGATGATGGAGGAGTAATTAGATGTAATGGGGATAGAAAATATAATTTTGCAGATTATTATTGTGGTATAAACTTCTAGAGATTAGGGCTTACTGTTTTATGGAGTAGAAAAATAAAGAGGGAGGCCACACCCATGTGTGTTTAATTTTTTTAAAAGTGGTTTAACATCATTATTCATTAAACTAATGTTAAAACCAAGCCTTTAACACTATTTTTTTTAAAAATAATGTTAAAAATATTTACCTTATGGTATTTTAATATTAGTTATCTAATGATTGATTTTAAAATACCTTATGAAATCAGTTATCTAATAACCAACTTTAAAAGTCCCACCAGATGTACTATTTATTATAATGCTGGTTGTTTATTAAAAATCTATGAGAATATAACCGAAGTTGATTCATGATAAGACCAAAACAGGTGATGCGTTTCATAGAGGATATATACTTACAAAAATCCAAAATCTAGTTGAGATCAAAATGAAAAATATTATTAAATAGATACACTCATTTGTGTGTAGTCTGATGATTTGGAAATCAAAAATGTAATTATTTTATTTCTTTTTTTAAGGATTTTTAATTATATGACTCATGTTTATTTTATATTTATTAAATAACAAGATCTTGATATATCTAATCACTTTTGAAGGTGTTCTAAAAGACAAATTATATGTTCAATTAAATGGTTACAACTTGATAAAAAATATGAATGAAAAAATGAATAATTTTAAGCATGTTTTGAGAAATATGGAATTACGATTAAATATAGTGCTCCATACCCACCATATAAAATGGGGTATCTAATTGGATGAGTTAGAGTTTGGTGGAAATGGGGAGGACCATGTTATCATATCATTGAACCTAAAAATACTTTTAGAGATAATCGAATATAATGACTATCAATATTATTAATCATAACTTATTTCAACCAAATTTAGTCAATATGTGTTCTAATATGTTATTTAGGAAGAATATATATTTGAAGAGATTGAAAGTATTTGAAAAATCATATTATATCAAGATTAAAGGAATATATTTGGAAAAGTTTAATGGGAGATCCCATAAGGTATATTTATTTAATATATACCCAATGAGAGGAGTTATCAATGTTATAAAAAATTGAATAAATCATTTAAAACTATGATATTTTTCTTTCAGATAATAAAAATATATCACAAACTATAGGACCCCAGGACACCCAAAGATGGGAGGGGTGAATTAGTGTGTCAAACTTTTATTTTAAAGTGATGGATCTTGTTCCCATGTTCTAAGGATTGAAATAATATGAATATTTATTGTGATATATTCTCAAAGAAACTATAAACTATTTTAAATTGGCATTAAGTTAGTTTTCTTTAATGGTTAAGTTTATTAAGAGGTTTACATTGAACAACCAAAATATTTTATCTTTTATGGTGATGGTCCTTGATTTTCTAAGTTGGAGAAGGAATAATATAGGTATAAATAAGAAACAAAAGAATGGTATTAAAAGTTGTATAATAACTTAAAGATAATTAATTACATGAAATAAAAGGATGATATAAATATTAATGTCATGAAAGATGACACGAATTTACTTATTGGTATTCTGTATGTCAAAGAAAATATCTTTTAGGAAAACAAAGAGAAGACTTGAGAGGACTTTGCAAACTAAATGAAAACTATTTATTGAGATATTCATGATTGTAGAGATAAAATTCATTTCGGGTTTTCAAGTTTTAAACATGGTATTTTTTAACCTTATTTTAAAAGAAAATTTTTCTAATGAGTTTTTGAAAATGTTTGAAATGTAATAATAGATATTGTTCTATACTCCCATGTTACATGAGACTTTATTGTCCTTGGATGAAAAAGAAATTAGTATGTAACAAAAGGAGTCTTTATGTTTCATTAAAATCCTACTTTACATAACAACATCTATATTGTACTTATTTTTTTTAAATCATTGTTTATAATTCAAAAGTATTCATATGGAGTCACATATTATGGAAGAAAAATATATTTTTCACTCTATTTAAAGGACTTTTGATTATGGATTAAGGTATGATAACAATTTATTCTAATAAATCTATATTAATTCTAATAAATATTGGGTGGTAATTTTAGAGATTAAAATTCAACTTCTAGTGGTTCACTCTTTATCAGAGGAAAGTTCCTTGCTTGTAACTCTAGGAAGAAAACTTTAGTCACTCTAAGCTCAATGAAATATGATTGTGTTGTGTAAAAACAAGCCACAACCCAAATTATAAGGATGAATTAACAACTTGAATACATGAGAGTGGAATTTTCATACCCATTTATAATCGAGTGTGACAATCAAAATTAAATCAACCTTTCATAGAATTTACTATAATATTAGAGGTCAAAGTATATTGACATCAAGTTCCACATTATCAAGGTAAATGGAGAACATGAAGAGATTACATTGAAATATGTTTCAATTAAGTATTATGTTTTATATATATTAATAAATTCTATGATGAAATATTCCTTCCAGCACTGAAGAGTGTTTTGGGAGCATATTCTTTCCCAAAATACATGTTAGTATGCTATAATATTTTCCAGCTTCCATTCAATTGAATTTATTGAAAAGGGGGGAGAATACCATAAGATAACTTTTTAAAAAGTAGGATAACGGAGGATTATTTGTTATAGGGTATACATGAGGTCTTTGTAGTTAAATATTGGAGTGTAGATCATATTTTTTCACATATTTCTAATAAATACATAGGGGAATTGGGATCCCTTGATTATTGGTCAGAATAAAGAGTCCTTGTAAAGTAAATAGAAAAGGGGGATATAATAATATCTCAATTGAGATATGTTCAATATAGTATTGAAATTTACACTAAGTTTTGGAGAACTGTCAAGAACATAATTCCATTATATAGTATGGTTCTTATATAACTTTCACATTGGGATCATGCTATGACTTTTTTATTGAAATGATTAATTCATGAGAATTGATAATGATTTCATGTCAAATTTATTGAAAGCATTCTCATGAATAATTTAGATAATTATTAGATATGGTATAGTTTAAAAGGAGTGAAAATATTTAGGTTTCACACATATGTAATTTTAATCAATAGAATACACCATAGTTGATGTCCTAAGAATACATATGAAGATTTTGAGGGGGAATGGTCTTTTTCAAGGTTATGGTTTAGTGGAATTCTAACATATGATCATTGAAAATAATCATTATGATGTGGTGGATTTGTATTAATTCATATAAAAGTATAGAAACACCCAATAAAATTTGGTTGTGGTTATAGGATATCAAGGGAATAAATTAAATTTTCACCATGTGCAGTCATGAAAAAGCAGTCATAGTACATGTTGCAGTGTAATGAAAAAACTATACACTATTACCATGTAAAAATAACTCATGGAGTTTAAAATTTTTATACTTGATATAAAAATAATTACGACATATACAAGATCATTATTTCATGGTTTCAGTTAGATATATAATCAAGAGAGAAAAGTGGCCACTATAAAACTAAAAAAAATAAGAGTTATCTAGATACAACACATTATGTTGAATGTAATATTATATATATAGTATTTTTATTTGGAATTATGTGATGAAACTTTATCTATTCATCCATAACATTCAGATAAGTGTTTATAGAAAAATTTTGATAGGTTGGTGGAGAAAAAAAATAGTGCACACTTGATCCAACCATGGATGCACTTAAGGAGTCTATAAAATATTGATTGACTTATTAATGATTTTATTATCTTTATTATACATAGATTTTATAACCATAATAATTATTCTAAACCAATTTTATTGTTGATAATAATATAATAATTTGTACAGTAAGATGATATCCATTAGAAACCAAGGATTTACAACTTGACAACAAGAGGGTGTAAACCTTGTAAATATCTTATGATGTGTGAATTATATCTCTCTTTAAATATCATCATCACTTAGTTCCATATGTAGATCCTATAATTAACTATCATGAGAATAATCAGTTTGAGAGTTGGTATTTTGGTAAATAATAATTTACTTCCCACCACCAGTGGTTTTGTATCTCTCACCTAGGCCTCACAAAAAACCATTTTGAGTCCCCCCAATGGAGTCTTTTACAAGGTTATTCTATTTTTTCAATTCACTTTTCCCATTATATGAAAACATTATTCCATTCAATTAATTGACGGGCTTCCAAAAAAACAGTGTGAACCTATTTTCCTATGACATATTTTCCTTCCACTATATCAATTATTCATTATTGGGAACCTTTTGTTTTATTTAATACTCCCCAATATTCATTTTTCACTCAATTGATTCTCAAAAAAAAACAATCAAACCTAAAAACTGATGAAATTTGAACCACTATTCGGTTCAATCACACTCAAGACCTATGTATTTATCTTGGCACAAATATATTTATAAATATATTCACATAGTTTACCTCCCCTTTTTAAATGAAAAAATTACATATAAATTTGATGGAAAAAAACATTTTATGCTATAATTCAGTTGATTGTATATGTATGGTTATATATATAATCTTTTTCATTCATTATTATATCATGAAAACTTCATTTATCCCTTTATATTTTGTTAATAGGATTATAAAACCTTTTAGAAGTTATTTTTTAGGTTAGAATAGAGAATTTAACTATTCATTTTTGGTAGTTTGGGTTGATATGTGTATAACCACATCAAAGGAAGAGTGTAGTTTAAATAATGTTTAGACATTGAATAAAGAGTATATTATGAAATTTTCCCTTCAACTAATGACCATTTCTGAAAGAAATTAGGTCTATGACCTTCATAGAAAGTATGATTTTCCTATCAATAATTTCAACTAGATTTCCCAAAGATATATGTGTAACTTTTTCAAGATATCTTTTGGGTTGGGTAAAGATTTATCATTGTATAATTTCTGGTATGTGAGAGATAATTATGGTAATATTTTATAGAGAAATATTTGGTTAGGGGATCTGGACAATATTACATTGTCCTCCATATTCCCTATTTTAAAAGTAAGGACTTAAGAAAAATAGATAAGAGATTATCATTGAAAACAAAAAACATCAACCTATTATAACCTATGAGAACCATGTCCGAAAATACATATAACATACTAAATGGACCACCAATAGGTATAGACATGTAAAAAATAATTAAATAAACTAAAATACTAGAGGTTATATATCCATTAACCCAATTATATCCACAATCTTATCTCCCTATATTCATCTAGATACTCCATCCAAATCCCCTACAAAAATCATCACCAAATAGTGAAACTTAAATATATAAATTATCACCAAGGTTCTAGTAAAGGGTGTGATAAATTAATTTTTTTAGGGTATAACCATGTTTCACTTATATAATCCATCATATTTGTGTACTCATATAAAGAAAATAACCATATCACCACATAAAAAAACTTTTGAGGTCATCATGTGCTAACCAGGCCACCATGAAAACTTACTCCACCGGATTTGGCTAATGATGGTAATGGAATTCCTCTTGATGCACTACTCTAGAATCATAACTCATTGTTTACAGTAAGATCCAACCTCTATATATTGACGAAAACCCTCTCTCTAAATGTGTTATCTAATACCATGTCTCGTTCCATGCTACACACTTATACCCTCTCACTTAGGGTAATGTATCATACCTTTCCACATACCACATCACATACCCTAAAATGTACCACCACCCACTCACTCAGGGTGAGGTCTCATACCACATCTTTTACCACACACAACATCATATACCTTCACCCTCTCACTTAGGGTGAGGTCTCATATCATGTCTAATACCATAAATCACATTACATCACACACCTCCACACTCCCACTCATGGTGAGGTCTCATACTTGATCATATTCCATATCACGCACCATCACCCTCTCACTCAGGGTGAGTAATTTTACCCTATCGCATACCGAAACACATTCTACCACCCTCTCACATAGGTTTATGTATCATTACATATCTCATACCACACACTGTATCAGTACCTCAAACTATCACTCTATGTGAAGTTCAATACCACACTACACAACCTAATCAAACATAATAATAAAATAATCATAAAAACATATCCCACATCCAACTCTTAACTAATGAAACATCTTGGACTAGTACACTAAAAAGGAGTAACCTTCACAACTCAATCAATTTCATTACTGAAAAATATATCCATTTGTTGCAATACTTACCACCATTCCAAACCCCCAAGCCGAAACCCTCTATGGTTTCACCCAATGTTTTTAATTGATACCCCCTTTTTCGTAGTCTCTGGAAATCTCTCTAATCCCAAACTATTATCTATTTACCCACTCTATATTCTGGAGGTTTTATCCTAGACTTTTACATAAAATGGAACACTATCAACCCCTACTTGGTCTTGTTGAAACCAAACCCAAAGAAGATACACAAAATCACATGTATATACACATATGGTTAAATATTTAAGGATCCACCTACCATGATTATGGAGTTACCCCCATTATTCAATGCCCGACCAAGCCTCACACAAGCAATTACCTAGAATTTCTATGCTCTCGAGAACCAATAGCATATCACAAGACATAAACAGTTAATTATAAAAAATTATAATTACTTTTTAAATTTAATAATAAGAGGAATATTCACCAAAATATCATTGAGTATCCCTTTGATGTTGAAAACACAATCAAAAGGGTGTGGTCGAATCTTGATATTAACCCAATCCTAAACCATGAAAAATACCAAATTAAGAATGCTTAATTGATGACTAGTATAATCTAAAGATTCATAATTTAATTTAATAGGTGACATAACTTGAGACAAATGATGAAAAAATATATTAACATGGCCTTTTAGGACCTCCTCTATATAACACAAATGAAATCCATTTCATATTGATCAAATTTCACCCCACCTTAGTAAAATCCAACATAAATCCCTAGACCATATGAACAAGAATTTGAGGGAAATGAATAAATTAAAGAACAAAGTAAAGAGGAGTTGAATCTTACCAAACTTTTCTGTGAAAATATTCCTAAAACCACTCTCCTACACGGAAATTCAAGGGGAGAGAAGAAAGATATGGAGTGGGTTGATTGGATCTCTCCTAAGCCTATTGGTTTTCATAAGTTCATAGGGGTATAACTATTAATTTATGGTTTCCCCCATAAAAATTTCCACCAAGATCACCAGGAACCTAGAAAGCCCTTATTGAGTACTCAGTAAGACACCAACTACCCAAGGAGTTCCATTGGCCATCTATTAAAACTTCAGGTGCTAATGATTATTCTGTCAGCATGATTAGGTACTCAGTAGCTTATATTGGGTACCTGATGGTGTCTGTATCCTTAAACCGCAACACCAACATACTCTAACCCCTACCTGATCTCCCAATATTCCTCTAAAACCTATATATATCCAAAAAATATATAATTTGGATTCTCTAACTCTAGGAATTTCTATTTGAATACAAGTGTCAAAACACCCCTACATTGGGAATCAAAATTCTAATTTTCCCTAAAAAAAAGACCAATAAATCTATGGGTTATTATAAGATTCGCACCATAACACTTATTATCCCCAATAATAACTTAAAATCATCTCACAACCTTTGAACAATCTATCTAGATCCTATGCACCCTTTGATCTTTATTCCTAAACCAAATCGAATAAAACACAATTTTCCATGCAATCAACTAGGATACACTAACCATACGTTTTTAGATTCTTGTTTTGATCCTAAAACCCTAATGGGAGATTACCAAAAAATGAACCAAATGTGGTTTCCACCTGACTTTATCCAATTATACATAAAAACATTGGTTTACCCTCCCTTACTTGACCCTCTCCCAAAAACACCTACCCTCTCATACCAATGCACTAATAACTTGACTCGATCCGAGGGCCTTAACCTTTGGTTTTATAATGAGATCATACAAATTATTGTAGTGAATTATAAAGTTGATACTATTTTTAATTCCTTGGATAAATCCTCATTCTACCGAAATATACCATTACACTACCCATGTTACCAACGACAAATCCCAGATTTGATTCCTTCTCAGAAAAGCAATAAGTTCCACCTAAGTCAATATCAAAAGTTTCTAAATATACCTAATCACTACAAATAAATTCAAATTTATGTGTTTACTAAGGAACCTAGTAGAATTTTCTACCCACATGCCAATATTATTGAAATGTCACAACCACCCCACTTCCATTTTCACCATCACCTTAACCTCTCTAACATAAGGGTCATATACTTATGACTGATAAGGTTCTACCCAATAGAAAAGTATTCATATCATCACCCTAGTGAAGTAAAATAATCAACCACCAAATCCAAAACTCTATAAATTTCCAAACACAATGTTCATATGTGACCAACCAACTCATACCCAAGCACTAACATAGAACATTGATTGATTCCCATTCTTGGATTATGAGTAATTTCACCCGTGATATTCACTCTAAACTCTCTTGAAATTAGGTTAACACTCTCCATAAAAAAATTGGTGTAATCCCCACCATAAAGAACCCCTTAATAAATCTTTCTAAAAACTCACATGTCCATAGTGCATCCACCCTCAATGATCCCTCCTCAAGAGAATCACTCATCAAAACCTCAAAACTAGACCTCAGGGATCCACCTTCAGTTATTATAACTTCATCATGTTCTAAATGGAAATTATCCACTATATCCATCATAAAGATAACACGCAAATTATTATCATGATCTAGATCCCAAAGACACATTAGCTCCACCTTGATTGATAAAATCCCATTATCTATTTCTAATTTAGTGGCACCTTCGCCAAGAGGGCCTCAATTAACTTCTTAATAAGCCTACACAGCTATTACCCATATCATCAAACTAATATTCCCACTGATATATTGAACATTTCAATATCATACAACATTACATGATTCTCTAAGACTTGGTGGGATTTCCCCAAAAACTAGAACTCATCTATGGGATTTTCGATGATCCCAAACCACTCCTAAGACTTTTTACTAAAGAACTACCCCTTGGAGATAATTATTCCAAAAAATTCAAATTTAAGAAGTGACCATCTTTGAGCATTTCCCACTAATGAAAATCTATACACCTGGTGGTCGTGTCCTGATAATCCATATATATTTCCATACAACACCAACCATACTGAGCATACTTTCAAGTGTGACATGCCACATTACTTCCTCAAACAACCATGTATCATATGGTTTTATAACCTTGATCCACAATAATAGTATCCATTTAAACTCAAAATTAGATCCCAACTAGGAACCATAATCCAAACCCCACACTTTATCAATTCTTGAATAACCCCATACCTCTCATGAAGAACCATTTTCACTTCCAATTATAATATCCCCTAAAAATCACCTAATAAAAACCTAAATTCATGATTTTATATTGTTTTAGTATTTATATAATGTCTATTTCATTTACTCATTCCCTATTAACCCAGGTCATGCAATCCTCTGCACCACGAAAAATTCATGATTCCACTCACTTTACCTTGTGGAAAATAAAAATCCACCATCTCTATAAAACCAAAACATCTTAAAAATAATTCATAGTAGGCATAATAACTACCTCAACCTAATATACCTTCATAATCACACTAGATATATTCATACCCCTTCCCCAAGACAAAACCACAATCCATTTGACCTAATTAAGGGCCACTATTAAGAACACCACCATTTATCCCAACTAATGGAGGATCTACAACCAAATCATCATTAAATATTCATACCAACCATATAATTGGAAAAAATCTCCAAATCTTGAAATAAATGGATCATAACTACACAAAATATCAAAAAAACAAACAAAAATAATGATTCAAATTACAATTAATCATGGTGTAATTCATAATTTATTCAAGGAAATAAAAATTAATTTATTATTAACACTTAATTAATTGGAACCTATTTGTATCATATTTCAAAAAACCTTTCTTTTCCCTTTGAAAATTTTCAAACCCATTTTCTATTATAGAACCCATTTCACAACAACAATAATCCATGTGCATGTCTAGGTATACCTACATGTCTAGTATAATGCACGAACTCACATATTATATACCACCCCAGGCCAAGAGAATAAATTATAATAAAAACATAAACTGAAAACATAATAATTATATGAATATCTCTACTAGAATATCACAAATCAATTACCAAAAATAATATACCCAACTTGGGTTTTCTGCTATATGGTGTTAAAATTGAACAATTATAGTTTCATGTCCAAGTTTGAATAAAATCCTAACTCCAATTACAAATTCCCACATAAAAAGACAACCAAAACAATAATATGATACTATTTTTTAATTCCATGACCTAAAAAACCTCTATAAAACTGATCCAGGGGTTTCAATTGACCTCAAACCTTCTTTCCTATATACCAGAGGTTGTTGACTAGAAAAAAGAGTCTATAATCAAAGAGGAAAGACTATAATCTCAATATAATAATAGAAATAATATATAAATAACAAAAATATCATATAACATTAGTGTAAAAAATGAAAAAAAAAACTAATAAAAGATCATAAATAATAAAAAAACATCAACATGTAATAATATAATGAGACTGAGGTCACGTAATACAAACAATATTCTATTAGGACCACCCATGTGGTTTGTCATGTAAAAAATAAATAAAGAAACTAGAATACAAAAGTTGATCCAAGGACCCACCCTTAAAACATTACATAATATTGAAATAAATGAATAATTCAGATTGAGGATCTTTTCAGGTTTACAGTTTTAGAGAATTATGACATAACTATTAGATCTCAAAAGATTACAAAGTAGACACTTATACTCAGTTTCCATTTTTTCACAAAATAAAAACTCTTGAAAAAAAGAGTAAAGTCTAGTTCCATGTTTTAGACAGCATGAATTTTCCTTAATCCTATCCTTGACCCTATTCATCTTTAAGTCATGTGAAAAACATTTCAAAACTTGGGATGAGCATAAAAAGATCAGTAAGGGTTATAAAACAAAAAAATAAAACATTAATTCATCATTACATACATAATATAATATCTTTAACATACCTCATGAAATCATAATATTTATGAATAATACATAAAAATCATAAATCATAAAGGTAACTTGTGGCATCCATATCATACTTACATTGCAGCTATCACAGCTATATAGGGAGTTACATTTAGAATACCGATCACAGTATACTCCCTAAATCTCTTAGGTGAAACATTCATGTTTACCTCCATCATGTTACCCAATGAATTGGAGAGATATCTTGGGCTCACCCACCCTAGGTTTATCACAGAACCACCCGTATACATAAATAGTTCCCAAGAACCATAAAATAACCATAACACATAACATAAGCATAAATAAAAGATAAAATTCCCACATTGCAATCACAATATATCATTTCAAGATATCAAAAAATATATTGAAATAATAAATTCATTTTCAATACCAAATATGTAAAAGAGTATATGGTATTTATTTTTCTTTTAAAAACATTATGGCTTTTTAAGGAAGCCAATGATCAAATAATACTTGCGGCAGTGGAAAGGTCGTTGTCACCGCATATGTTAAAAGAAAAATTCCTTTTATTGTCATTTAGTAAAACGCTTTGTAGATAAAATATTACCTTTGAATGAAATGAAAATTCACAAGGGTTTTATACACAGTATAATATAAAGTTGTGTAGAAATCAAAAGAGGCCTCAATGACAGGAGATTGAGACGAAGTCCCTTACCTCGTGAACGACTTGACCCGTTCGTTCTTTAATCTTCTGAATAATAAAATAAAGTTAATTTATACTTGATTAAGAACCTTTTTCAAGTTTATTATTCATTTTATATCACTTATTACAATGCAATAAATATTATTTAATCATTTAAGTTAATAATGGTCTTTTTGTTGATATTTGGTAATTGAGTCAAAAATGGACTTCTTATCACTACAAGTTGTACATGTGGTCAAAAGTTCATTATATTCAAAATGATATTAATGATGTATATATCATATATATCATATATATCCAGTATAATTATGTATTTATAATAGTACATAACATTTGAAGATAATAAATGAAATGCATCGTTCATTGAGACGGTAAGCCGTACGTACGCATGAACGCTACTTCCATTTAAATTTCTTATTTTAATGGAATTAAAACATAATGATACATAGTTATGTTATAATTACAGTATAATATAGTACATAATATCATTAAATCCATCCTTTATACATCCCACATAAGGCATTAACGAGTCATATCACTTTGAGGGGGCGGTAGTCCGCACTTCCAAAAATGAAATTATCGCGTTTACCCATTATGGAAACCCTAAAGGTATGATATAAATCAAAAATACAGAAGCATAAAGAAAACAAAAACATAATATATATCATATATAAATACATTTCCATCATAATTTCCACCATGATAAGCGGTAGGAGTTAATTGAACAATCATCATTTCGTGAGGCGTTAGTTTTCCATCCACAAAAACATTATATTCTTTACCAATTAGATGGAGGTGTTTGTAAGTGTAGTTTTAATTCTTCTCATAAAAACATAATAGTATATTGGGGATACTGTTTTTGTTATAAAATAAATTAATAAAAAGATTTCAGGGGGTTGGAGAAGTAAAATAAAACAAAATAATTTAAAATTAGATGTTACCTTTAAATCGGGTAACTCCCTTTGGTTTGTACCAAAAGGGTTTTTTGAAGTACTTTATGCCTAAGTTAAGACTTCTAGGATGAATAGAGGGATATTGGGAGGCTATTTAACAATGTTTGGACGAGAAAAAGTCTTGAGAAGTGTGAAAAATGGGTAGAAAGTGAGGTCTTTTATAAGGGAGAAGAGGGGCTCTTTTGGAAAGTTTGAAAATATTATTTTATTATATAATTATTTTCAGTTTCTAAAGGTCCAAAAAACATTAAAGTCAAAGATAAAGTGTCCCATGTTAGAAATAAAATAATCCAATAATAATTGGACAAGTTTTGGATATTTTTTAATTCTTATCTTCTTATTTATTTAAATCATTCATTAATGATGTAAACACTACATCATCATTGTGTCATAAATAATTTTATTTATTTTATGTCTAAAAATTATAAAACAATTACCATTATGTAGGAAATATTTTTATCTTTCCAATGAATATTTATAGTCAAAAATATAACTTATAAAACCCCATGTAAAAATTGTTTTAGTAAAATAATACATGTTTATGACATTTTTATTTTTACTTTAAATAAAAAGTTATTAATGTCATTATTTTACCCAAGTGGCTCCATGGGGACCCAAAATTGACCCATGGATTTTCTTGGTCCTCCATGACTCATCCAATGAGGTTATGACAAGTTTAAAGGTAATTTTATATTATTATAACATTATTTTTACCTTAAATTACCCTAATTACCTTTAATCGCGGTTAATAAAAGTAAAACGTTACTATTCAGAAAAAAATATTTTCATCCCATTGAACCACATTATACTTACTAATGACAGCCATTAATGTCATATTTTCAAAATTCAATTCACAGAAGCGGTAAAATTTCATTTATACAAAAAATTCAGTTTTTTAACTTCTACTTAGTGGTTTCACTATTCATAAAAAATTAAATGTTTTTAGAAAAATTTCAGAAATTCACCCTAAGATAAATTTGATATTACAAATTCAAAAATGATGTCTATTTAAACAAATTTAAAACATGGAAGTTTCATTAATTAATTTTATAATTAATTCCCGTTTTCAAAACAAAAAAACGTGTTTTTAAGAAATAACTATGAAAAGATTGGTACTTGTTAATGTCCAATTTCAAAGTGAAATTACTTCCAATGGCCAAAATTGAATTAAATAGTAAAAATATAATCTATTTACACTTCAAAAACAATTAAAAAGTTAATCTAACCAAATAAATAAATTATATTAAAAAAGAGATTTTAATTAAAATGCAATATTTTTCATTATTCATTAAAAAATGAAATTTATCGGAAAAATTCCAAAAATTTAAACAAAGTAAATTTTGATGTCCTGATTCTAAAGAATGATTTTATTTGGTCAAATAGAATGTATGAAAGTGACCAAAACTATATTTAAAGATGGTTCGCCATCAAAAGGCAGTAAATCGACCTTTTAGTGAATATTAGAGTATTTATGCTTAAAATATAATTATTTTCTTATTTTAAGACTCTATCTTTTATTGGATAAATGTAAAACCATTTGGAAAACATTTATAATAATATTTTAGTTTGTTTTTTCCATTCCCACCAATACAATGGCTAGGCGTTAATGACCATTTAAAATAATTATATTATATTGTTAGTGTGCAATGTGGATTTCAAAGAAACTCGTTGTTGCGTATCGGGTACGCTATCAAACATAGAAACCCATTTAATGTAAAATTAATATTTAATTCACAAATATTAATAAATATGAAATATGACTTATTCTTTATTTACATGGGATGTTACAACCTTACCCCTTTTGGAAATTGTGCCCTCACAATTTTATTCACTTATCAAATAAATGGGTGTATTTATCTCTCATATCATTTTCAGATTCCCATGTTTCCTCTTCAACCATATGGTTTTTTTACAAAACCTTCACCTGATAAATTACCTTATTCAGTAACACTTTCTCTCTATGGTCAAGAATCTGGACTGGTTGTTCTTCATAAGAGAGATTCACTTCCAACTAAACTACCTCTGGACTTAAAACATGAGATGGATATGGAATATACTTTCTCAATATTGAAACATGAAAAATATTGTGTACCTGGGATAAACTTGGAGATAAAGCCACTCTGTATGCAACTGATATGTAACACCCGAGACTTTTATAAGAAATATTTTGTTTTTACGTTATATAAATCATCAAAGAAATCTTTCACTACACACAACACTAGCTTGGCATGCTTTACACGCAAATGTGGCCTTCCTCGATAGCTTGCGTCGTACGCAATACCGAGTTTCACTAAACAACGATATGCTATTAAAATATTATTAAAACTAGCTGTTATGAATAGTAATAACCAATTTTTGAAATTTTATATATTTTATTTTTCAAAATGGACTTCATTTTTGGATTCGAAATATCGAAATTAGCCTAGGGTGAAATTTTGGTATTTTTCTGAAAACTTTCAATTTTTGATGAACAGTGAAAACACTGGGTTACTATTTAAAAACAAACTTTTTATTTAAATAATTATATATTTTTTTTAAATTTATTTTAGGTCAAAATTGATACATAATACCTATATAAGTTCAATTAAATTCATTGGAGTCATTTTATAATAATTTTAGATATATAAAAATTTTATTGAACTTTTCACCGTCTTTTACCCACCTCCTAGGAAAATTTGCAAATTTACATAAAACTCAATTTTACCACTTCTGTGAGTGGAATTTCAAAAATATGAGAGACACGGTTGATGTTAGTAAGTAAAATTTGGTTCAATGAGATGAAAATAATTTTTGGTGAATAGTAACTTTTTATTTTTTTACCACGGTTAAAAGTAAATAGGGTAATTAAGGGTAAAAATGATATTATTATTACCCTAACACACGTCCTAATTCTTTTGAATAAGTGTAATTCGACCAAAAAACAACCTTAGGAATAAAATATGTCCATTTAGGCCTACTTCGATTAGATTAGGACATTTATTATTAATTTATTTAAAGAAGGGTTAAAATAGTTAAAATCAATGTTTAATAAGTAAATAATTTTTAATATAGGGTTATACATAAGATAAATTCGACTATAAATATTAATTAGAAATCTAAAATGATTTCCTACATAATGATATTTTATTTGTAATTTTTAGACATTAAATAATATAATTTATTTTTGACACAATGATGATGCAGTAATTATTTTATTAATGAAATATTGACATAATAGATGTTATAAATACCCAAATAAATGTAATTTGAGATTTTTTATGAATTCCAATAATTTTATATGTTAATATGACATGTTAGTAGTGATTTAATTCACTTTTTTCGAACTAATATTTCTGTTATGATTTTTACAAAAATCAATTACCAAATAGTATCAAAATTGAGATAAAATAGTTTTTTAAAAAAATATTATATTATTAATTGTTATTTTCTTCCTAAAAATCTAAGGTTCGGCCAAATGACTTTGATAAGGTTGTATATATTAATAATAAACAACTTTGGGTTCGTTTTCCTTGTTATAGTAAGTTTATTAACCTTATAGTGTAAGAAAACAAGAAGACACGGTAAAAGTAAAATTATTTAACTTAAAGTTAAATCTAAATGATAAGGTTAAAATAGGAACCTAAACTTGTCTAAATTCTATTGGATGATATTATTTAGACCCCTACCCACCTTAGCTTCTAAATAAATCAATTTGGATCTATTTAAACCCGAATATGACTTTATAATAAAATAATATTTTTAGTTTTTCTAAAGGTTCCCTTCTCCTCCATTATAAAAGGGCACATCCTCCCCCTCTTCCTCACACCACTTTGAGCCTTCACGCTCGGAAAAACCTTACCCATTTCTCTTCTCTACTTCCCTATAAACATCCTAGAGGTCCTGGTCTTCTTCAAAGACCAATTTTAGTGCCCTAAGAGGAGGTCTCAAAGAGGCGCTTCAAAGAAGAGGTAATGTCTGTTACCGATTCTTTCAACTTTATTTCTTATTGCACTTATTATTATTTAGTTGTTTCATTATAAAGTAATAACATCAGTATCAGTAATATACGGATATGTTATTATAATTATGAAACAACCCTATTTCACCATCTATCCATCCTACGGAAAATGAAATCACCGCATGTGCGTACGTACGGAATACCGTCTCCACGCCGTGGTGTAATATATTTTCCACCACCACCTTAATTGGATGGGTATAATGGTGTAAATAATAACTATATATGATTATTGTAATGTGTTATTGTTTCTGAAATCGTATACATACACTCCAATACAATTCCACGATCATGGGAACGATTTCATCGATCGTGCGTGCATACGGAATACCGTCTCCACGATGTGATGCGATTCATTCTACATGATCTTCATTGCATAATAATTATATAAATGAATTGAATCAATGAATATGATATATATTACACTAATAAAATTCTGGAAATTAGTTATCTATAACCTAAAAAGAAGAATAAGAATTTATTCGACAAAACACGCATAAGAACAAAAAGTAATAAACACCCAAATAACAAGTAGCAATGATATATTACTAATAATAAGCTAAGAATATGACCATATATGATATCATAACAATGATTATGATTCTGGAATAAGTCAATGACATTATTTAAATCATTATACAGGATTTTTGGACACTTACGAAGCAAATCAGACCTAAGGTAAGGGAAAATATCACAATCTCATTTTTATTCAAGATTGTTTATACTTTGGTATTTACTGGGGTGTATTTTATCATCCACATACATGTTTCCTCAATATTTAATATTATTTTCATCCACCTATAATTGTTTAAATCCAATTTTACCCTTCGGTGAGTTTTTATTAAAAGATATGAAAGGAATATTTTGTCATTTTTCATACGAGGTACTTTTTGACTTTTCCGAAAAAAGTACGAGAAGAATGTTTTTTTAACTTATAAATAATGAATGGATTTTTAAAACATTATTTCCAAGAAGATTCTTTTACAAGTTTTCAAGTTTATTTTTAATCAACTTCTTTTAGTTTAGAATTGTATGACATGTTAAGAAAGGAAAATTGTTTTTGAAGTAGAAAGGATGTTTTCCTCAAGAATGGAGTTCAACTGTTTTATCAAAATTATTTTCCATATAAGATAATAAAGGGTTATGTTTCTATCCCTATTATTAAATTTATTTGATTATGTTGTGATGGAATTATTTTTACGAATTCCTTTATCTTATATGAATTGTTTTATGATGTCACGATGTTTAATAATCCCATTTTTATTACATGGGATATGCAATGATGTGTTAATTTTTTTTTTGATTTTGTGGAACACATAAGAATGGTATCATTATGAGATGGGTGGGACCTATATCTCCCTACAATGCATTGGGTAAAGATTTTATATTTCACGAGATAGACATGGATGGAATGGCAGGATAAACCGGTTCAGTGAAATAGGACTGAAATGAGGAATGAACTCAGTTCAGAAATAGACTTTGTCCACTAAGATAGTTTTGGCAATGAGTCTTGACTAATAAGAAATGATTCTCTCTGATTATGTGTGTATGCAATAAAGATTCATGTTTTAATTTATGATTATTGTGATTACATTTCACTGCCATGATTTATCCCATGTTATGAAATTATGATCTCTTTTGCAGGGTAAGATTTCCAAAATGTTATGCTCTTATGAATATGATGTGATTGATATTTCTTTTTTTTACCCTTGCTAAGCATTTGAGCTCACCCTTTTGTATGTTTTCCTTCCCCCAAGTCAGTAAGAAGGTTATTAAGTATGATATGCCAAAAGGGACTCTAGATATGATGAAATAAATGGGAGATAATATAGATGTTTTATGAACCAGTTGTTTATGTTTCCTAGTTTCTAAAGACACTATACCTATACGGTCCTTTCATGGTTTTGTTATATGTTGTAATAAGTGTGCTTCAATTTTGAATTTTTAACAATGTATGAAAAGTATGGGTCGTTATAGTTGGTATCAGAGGAAGGTTATAGTCAACCTTTGGAAACTAGGATGTGAAAGCCTTAGTAAGAATCATAAGGATAAGTATAAGCATAGAACACAATATTAGTGTTTTAAAAATGGCCATGAAAAACCTATGATAAGACCTTAAGTGTGAAATTTTATTCTTGATTATGTGGTTTTCCTATTATAATTAGTGTTTTTCACACTATTCTTCTTGGTTTTAGTCAATAGATGGAACCCGAAGGAACCGTGTTAATGCGGAATGTGACGAGAAATGCAATGATTGTCCCCCTGAGCAACCAAACGTTATGGGAGATGGAATGAAAAATCTTGTAGCCATGCTCACACAACTTTCTCAAGCTATGAATCATGCAGGATTTCCAAAAGAGAAAAGGAAGGAGTAACATTCTGTTGAATCCTTCATGAGGCAGCATCCACCTTCATTCAGTGGGTCTACTGATCCATTAGTTGCTGAACAATGGATTAGTACTACTGAAAAGATATTTTCAGTTCATCAATGTTCTGAACATGATAAAGTCATCTTAGCAGTGTATCGTTTGGAAGGTGATGCTAGTCAATGGTAGAATCTTATCAAGAATACGAGGCAAAGAGATGAAATTGAGTCCATGGAATGGGACGAGTTCAAGAACATATTTTTCCATAAGTACTTCCCTTGTATTCTTTGAACAAATATGGAGAAGGATTTTATTGAACTAAAGAAAAAGGATGATGAATCTGTTGGTACCTATGAAGCAAATTTTACAAGACTTGCAAGGTATTCTTCTGGTATTATTATCCAACCTGAGAGTAAGATCGATCGATTCTTTAGTGTCTTAAAACCAAGTCTTCTAAGGGTGTTATCCATAAGGGACTTCAATAGCTACGAGGAAATCGTTCGATGTGCTCTCAAAGTTGAGATGGAGATTGGAGTAACCCGTCAGTTATATGGGTTGGATAAGAAGAGGAAAATGGAATTAAAAGGAAAATCTAAAGAGCACACTGAAAAGAAGATGAGTTTTCTCTTATGCTCAATGTGTGGAAATAAACATGGAGGGAGTTGTCTTAAAGGGACAAGTAAATGTTTAAAATGTGGAAAGGAAGGTCATCGGGCATTTGAATGCCGCAATGATGGGTAGAAGATGTCTAGTGATGCGAAAAAGGAAAAGGCTACACAGAGTGAACCTCCTACACTTCAATGTTACAAGTGAAAGGAAATGGGGCATTATGCCAATAAATTCCCTAATCCAAGGTTTGTTGATGATGATCGACGTCAACAAACTCTTAAGGCTAATGACAATGGAAAGTCACATGCAATTTCAATCAGCGATGTGGAGTACGATAACAAAGTGGTGAAAGGTACACTTACCATCCACTATAAAGTAGAAAATGTTTTATTTGATTCTGGATCCACCCACTCTTTTATTTATGAAGAATTTAATAAGGGTATCACCGTATTACATCAACAATTAGATGTTGAGTTAGCTGTGACAACGCCTAATGGCACAACAGTCGCATCAAAAGTTTATAATTCTTCTCCGATTGAAGTTTGTGTGGAAGTGCTTCCTGAAAATCTTATGATCCTCCCTATAGCGGAATTTGATGTGATTCTTGGCATGGATTGGCTTTCTCTATATAGAGCTCATATCAATTGCCAAATAAGGGAAGTCACATTTCATATTCCAGATCAATCTATGATCTTCTATCGTTGCAAGGATGAACATAACCTTCCAGTGGAAATTTCTTCCATCTTATGGGTCTTGATTCCACTAAATGAAGGTTATTTATCTCAAATGGTTAGTAAGAAAATCACGATTAAGAATATTCCCATTGTACGGGAGTTTGACGATGTCTTTCCGGAGGAATTACCTGGTCTTCCACCAAATTGTGAAGTTTAGTTTTCAATAGAACTTGTCCCGGGTGTTTTGCCTATTTCAAAGACACCTTAAAGAATGGCCCCAATTGAGTTGCAGGAATTGAAGAAGAAACTCCAAGAGAATATTGATAAGGGGTTCATACTCCCTAGTGCGTCACCTTGGGGAGCACCTGTTCTGTTTGTTAAGAATAAAGAAGGATCAATGAGACTCTGCATTGATTATCGAGAACTTAACAAGATCACTATCAAGAAAAAATATCCTCTCCCATGCATTGATGACCTATTTGACCAACTACACGGAGCTCAATACTTTTCCAAGATTGATCTCCGTTCAGGGTATCATCAATTAAGGGTCAAAAGGGAGGATATACCAAAGAAATATTTTCATACAAGGTATGGACACTATGAATTTATAGTGATTCCATTTGGTCTTACTAATGCCCCTACTAACTTCATGGATATAATGAATAGAGTTTTTAGAGACTATCTTGATCAGTTTGTGGTTGTCTTTATAGACGATATTCTTGTATATTCAAAGAGAAAAGAAGAACATGAAGATCACATGATAATTATATTGAAGTCCCTAAGAAAGGAGAAGCTTTATGCCAAATTTACCAAGTGTGAATTTTGGCATCAAAAAGTTACATTTTTGGGTCACATAATCTCAAAAGAGGGGATATCTATGGATCCAGCAAAAATAGAGGTTATCAAAAGATGGTCGAGACCTACAACAGTAACTGAGATCCAATGTTTTCTTGGTATGGCTGGATATTATCGAAGTTTTGTGAATGATTTCTCATGATTATCTAATCCACTCACCAAGTTGACTCGGAAAGGAGTTAAGTTTGTTTGGACGGCGGAATGTGAAGAGAATCTCAAGGAGTTGAAAAGAAGGTTATCCGGTGCACCTGTACTCACACTTCCTTGTAGTGGAGAAAGGTTTGTGATCTACAGTGATGCATCCAAGAAGGGATTGGGGTGTGTTCTCATGCAAAATGATATGGTGATAACTTATGACTCACGACAGTTGAAAATCATGAGCAAAATTACCCAACTCATGATTTGGAGTTAGCTGTGGTAATCATGGCATTAAAGATTTGGAGGCATTATCTTTATGGAGAAAGGTGTGATATTTATACTGATCATAAAAGTTTAAAGTATATTTTCACACAAAAGGAGCTGAATATGAGCCAAAGAAGATGGTTGGAGATGATTAAGGATTACGGCTGCTCAATTCATTACCACCCTGGGAAAGAAAACAAGTTGGAAGATGCTTTATGTCAACAAGACCATACCAGTTTGTCTATGATGAGGATCACAAAAGATCCAATATTTATGGATTTACAAAGGATGGATCTTGGAATTATAATGGAAGGGGAAAAATCTTATCTTTCTCAAATGAATGTTCAACCATCTATAGATGTGAAGATTAAAGAGGCACAGAAAGAAGATGTAGAGTTACAAAAGAAGGTGAGAAATGTTCCTGAATTCAACCTTGATTGTGATGGGATAATAAAGTTCAGGAATCGGGTTTTTGTTCCTCCAATCCCCGAATTAAAGAAGGATCTGTTGGATGAGGCTTGTAGTACTTCATTCTCTATTCATCCTGGAATCACGAAGATGTATAGGGACCTGAAAGAGTACTTCTGGTGGGATGGCATGAAAAGAGATGTTGCTGAATATGTCTCTCGATGCTTGGTTTGTCAGCAAGTTAAAGCTGAGAGACAGAATTCTAAGGGGATGTTACAACCATTACCCATACCTGAATGGAAATGGGAAAACATCACTATGGAAATTTTCACAGGACTTCCTAAAACATCCAAAGGCAATAATGCTATCTGGTTCATAGTTTATCATCTTACAAATTCTGCACACTTTATTGCTATTAGACAGGATTTCTCTCTGGATCAGCTTGCCAGGATATATGTAAAGGAAGTGGTAATATTTCATGGAGTACCACTTTATATTATATATGATCAGGATTTGAGGTTTACCTCAAAGTTCTGGGGAAGTATTCAGCATACTCTGGATACAGAGTTGAGTTTTATCACTGCTTATCATCCTTAGACAGACGGTCAGTCTGAGAGGAAGATTCAAACTCTAGAAGATATGTTGAGAGCTTTCTCTATGGATTTCAAAGGTGGTTGGGATCAACACCTACCTTTGGTGGAATTTTCTTATAATAATATCTTTCACTCCAGTATTCATATGGCTCCTTATGAATCTCTCTATGGAAAGAAATGCTGGACTCCAACTTGATGGGATGAAGTTGGGGAAAGAAAGCTATTAGGACTTGATCTTGTTGATGAGATGGCAGAAAAGGTCCGATCTATTCAACAACACATAAGAGCAGCTCATAGTTGACAAAAAAGTTATGCCGACAACTGAAGAAAAGACTTAGAGTTTGAGTGGGTGATAAAGTGTTCTTACGAATATCTCCCTGGAAGAGAGTAATGAGATTTGGGAAGAAGGGAAAGTTGAGCCCTAGGTATATCGGTCCTTTCGAAATACTGGATCGTGTTGGGAAGGTAGCTTACCGATTGGCGCTTCCACTAAATATCTCTCAAGTTCACGATGTGTTCCAGGTATCTCTCCTTAGAAATTACATACCTGATCCATCACATGTACTCAGCTCAGAATTTTTACCGTTGGAGCAAGATCTTTCTTATGAAGAACAGCCGATAGAGATTCTCGATTGTAGTGAAAAACTCCTATGGAATAAGACCACTCGCTTGGTGAAAGTTTTATGGAGGAACCACCAATTAGAAGAAGCTACATGGGAGCTTGGGGATATGACGAGGGAGAGGTATCCTCATCTATTTGTTACAAGTGACGAATTTTGAGGGTGAAATTCATTTTAAAGGGGGTAGAATGTAACACCCGAGACTTTTATAAGAAATATTTTATTTTTATGTTATATAAATCATCAAAGTAATATTTCACTACACACAACACTATATTGTCTTTCTTTACACGCAAACGTGGCCTTCCTCGATAGCTTGCGTCGTACGCAATACCGAGTTTCACTAAACAACCATATGCTATTAAAATATTATTAAAACTAGCCATTATGAATAGTAATAACCACTTTTTTAAATTTTATAAATTTTATTTTTCAAAATGGACTCATTTTTAGATTCTGAATATTGAAATTAGCCTAGGGTAAAATTTTGGTATTTTTCTGAAAACTTTCAATTTTTGATGAATAGTGAAAACACTAGGTTACTATTTAAAAACTAACTTTTTATTTAAATAATTATATATTTTATTTAAATTTATTTTATGTCAAAATCTATACATAATACCTATATAAGTTCAATGAAATTCATTGGAGTCATTTTATAATAATGTTAGATATATAAATATTTTATTGAACTTTTCACCGCCTTTTACCCACCTCCTAGGAGAATTTGCAAATTTAAATAAAACTTAATTTTACCACTTTTGTGAGTGGAATTTCAAAAATCCGAGAGACACGGTTGATTTCAGTAAGTAAAATGTGGTTCAATGAGATGAAAATAATTTTTGGTGAATAGTAACTTTTTATTTTTTTACCATGGTTAAAAGTAAATAGGGTAATTAAGGGTAAAAATGATATTATTATTACCCTAAAACATGTCCTAATTATATTGGATAATTGTAATTCGACCAAAAAACAACCTTAGTAATAAAATATGACCATTTAGGCCCACTTGGATTAGATTAGGACATTTATTATTAATTTATTTAAAGAAGGGTTAAAATAGTTAAAATCAAAGTTTAATAAGTAAATCATTTTTAATATAGGTTTATACATAAGATAAATTCGACTATAAATATTAATTAGAAAGCTAAAAATATTTCCTACATAATGATATTTTATTTGTAATTTTTAGACATTAAATAATGTAACTTATTTATGACACAATTGTGATGCAGTGATTATTTTATTAATGAAATATTGACATAATTGATGTTATAAATACCCAAATAAATGTAATTTGAGACTTTTTATGAATTCAAATAATTTTCTATGTTAATATAACATGTTTTTATTGATTTAATTTACTTTTTTCGAACTAATCTTTCTGTTATGAGTTTCACAAAAATCAATTACCAAATAGTATCAAAATTGACATAAAATAGTTTTTAAAAACAATATTATATTATTAATTATTATTTTATTCCTAAAAATATAAGGTTCAGAAAAATAACTTAGATAAGGTTATATATATTAATAATAAACAACTTTGGGTTCTTTTGGCTTGTTATAGTAAGTTTATTAACCTTATAGTGTAAGAAAACAAGAAGACACGGTAAAAGTAAATTTATTTAACTTAAAGTTAAATCTAAATGATAAGTTTAAGCTAGGAACCTAAACTTGTCTAAATTATATTTGAAGAGCTTATTTATACCCATACCCACCTTATCTTCTAAATAAATCAATTTTTAGCTATTTAATGGAGAATATGACTTTATAATAAAATAATATGTTTAGATTTTCCAAAGGTGGCCCTCTCCTCCCTTATAAAAGGGCACCTCCTCCCCCTCTTCCTCACACCACTTTGAGCCTTAAAGCTCAGCCTAACCCTACCAATTTCTCCTCTCCACTTCCCTAGAAACATCATAGAGGTCTTGGTATTCTTCAAATACCAATTTTAGTGCCCTATAAGGAGGTCTCAAAGAGGCGCTTCAAAGAAGAGGTAATGTCCATTACTGATTCTTTCAACTTTATTTCGTCTTCCACTTATTCTTCTTTAGTTGTTTCATTATGAAGTAATAACATCAGTATAACTCATATACTGATATGTTATTATAAGTATGAAACAACCTTATTTCACCATCTATCCATCCTACAGAAAACAAAATCACCGCGTGTGCGTACGTACGGAATACCGTCTCCACGCCATGGTGTAATCTATTTTCCACCACCACCTTACTTGGATGGTTATAATGGTGTAAATAATAACTATATATGATTATTGTAAAGTGATATTGTTTCTTAAATAGTATTCATACACTCTAATACAATTCCATGATCATGGGAACAATATCATCGCTCGTGCGTACGTACGGAATACCGTCTCCACGATGTGATGTGACTCGTTCTACATGATCTTCATTGCATGATAATTATATAAATGAATTAAATGAATTAATATGATATATATTACACTAATACCACTCTGGAAATTAGTTATCTATAACCTAAAAAGAATAATAAGAATTTATTCGACAAAACACGCATAAGAACAAAAAGTAATAAACACCCGAATAACAAGTAGCAATGAAATATTACTAATAATAAGCTAATAATATGACCATATATGATATCATAACAATGAGTATGATTCTGTAATAAGTCAATGACATTATTTAAATCATTATACAGGAGGTTCAGACACTTATGAAGCAAATCGGACCTAAGGTAAGGGAAAATATCACAATCTCATTTTTATTCGAGATTGTTTATACTTTGGTATTTACTGGGGTGTATTTTATCATACACATCCATGTTTCCTCAATATGTAATATTATTTCCATACACCTACAATTGTTTAAATCCAATTTTACCCTTCGGTGAGTTTTTAGTAAAATATATTAAAGGAATCTTTTGTTGTTTTTCGTACGAGGTACTTTTTGACTTTTCCGAAAAAAGTACGAGAAGAATGTTTTTTTTAACTTATACGGCATGAATAGATTTTTAAAACATTATTTCCAAGAATCTTCCTTTAAAAGTTTTCAAGTTTTTTTAATCAACTTCTTTTAGTTTAGAATTGTATGACATGTTAATAAAGGAAAAGTGTTTTTGAAGTAGAAAGGATATTTTCCTCAAGAATGGAGTTCAAGTGTTTTATCAAAATTATTTTCCATATAAGATAATAAAGGGTTCTGTTTCTATCCCTATTATTAAATTGATTTGATTATGTTGTGATGGAATTATTTTTATGAATTCCTTTATCTTATATGAATTGTTTTATGATGTCACGATGTTTAAGAATCCCGTTTTTATTACATGGGATATGCAATGATGTATGATTTTTTTTTATTTTGTGGCACACATAAGAATGGTATCATTATGAGATGGGTGGGACCTATATCTCCCTCCAATTCCTTGGGTAAAGATTTTTTATCTCATGAGATAGACATGACTGGAACGGCAGGTTAAACCTGTTCAGTGAAATAGGACTGAAACGAGGAATGAACTCGGTTCAGAAATAGACTTTGTCCACTAAGATAGTATTGTCAATGAGTCTTGACTAATAAGAAATGATTCTCTATGATTATGTGTGTATGAAACAAAGCTTCATGTTTTAAGTTATGATTATTGTGATTACATTTCACTGCCATGATTTATCCCATGTTATGAAATTATGATCTCTTTTGCATGGTAAGATTTCCAAAATGTTATGTTCTTATGAATATGATGTGATTGATATTTCTTTTGTTTTCCCTTACTGAGCATTTGAGCTCACCCTTTTGTATGTTTTCTTTCCCCCATGTCAAGAAGAAGGTTATTAAGTAGGATATGCCAAAAGGGACTCTAGATATGATGAAATAAATGGGAGACAATGTAGATGATTTATGAACCAGTTGTTTATGTTTCCCAGTTTCTAAAGACATTGTACCTATACGGTCCTTTCATGGTTTTTTTATATGTTGTAATAAGTGTGATTCAATTTTGAAGTATTAACAATGTATGTAAAGTATGGGTCGTTATATGATCTAACTTTATTCAGGATCTCATAAGGTCCAATGAACCTCGGACTCAACTTTCCCTTCCTACCACAACGCATCACACTTTTCCATGGAGAAACTTTGAGAAAAACATGATCAGATACCTCAAAAGAAAGATCCTTCCTCTGGTTATCCGCATAACTTTTCGGGTGACTCTGATCTATTCTCATGTGCTTCTAAATCAACTAAACTTTCTCTACCATCTCTTTCACCAATTCTAGTCCCATCAGCTTCCTTTCCCCTACTTCATCCCAAAAAGCTGGAGTTCAACACCGCTTTCCATATAATACCTCAAACAGAGCCATCTATATACTGGAATGAAACCAGTAATTATAAGAAAATTAAAACAAAGAAAGATGCTGGTCCCAACTTCCTTGATAATCCATCGAGCAAGAATGTAACATATCCTCAAAGGTCTGAATTGTTCTTTCTGACTTCCCATCTGATTGATAATAAAAAGTTGTATTAAAATTTAATTCAGTACCCAATGAATTCTGAAGGCATTTCAAAAAGTTAGAAGTAAACCTGGGATCACGATTAGATACAATAGAGAGGGTAAATCCATGAAACCTAACTATCTCTTTAACATACAACCGAGCAAGTTGATCTAGAGACAAAGTATCTCGAATAAGAAGGAAATGAGAAGATTTAGTCAATCATTCAACTATAACCTAGATTTCATTATTACCTCGAGATGTATTTGGTAATCCCACAATGAAGTCTATGGATAAATTTTTCCATTTCCACTCAGGCACCGGTAACAGATGAAGCATCCCTTTCGGTAACTGCAACTCTGTTTTAACTTATTGACAAGTCAAACAGTTCACAGTAAAGTCAAAAATATCTTTTTTCATTCCATCCCACCAGTAATAGTCCTAAATATCTCTGTACATATTAGTACTACCAAGATGAACAGAAAATAGAGAACTTTGAGCTTCGCATACAACTCATTCTTCAGGCAACTTACCATTCCGAACCAACTCTAACTTTTTCTCTAACTCATTGTCTTCCTTCTGTGCTTTCTTAATTCAATCTGATATAGATGATCTCACTGACACCTGAAACAAGATGGAAGAAACTCTTACACCAACAATTTCTATACCAAAGTTCATCAACTCAAAAATCATAGGATCTCGTTCCAGCTTAGCATAGTTAATGAAGCATTACATTTTCGACTCAAATCATCAGCCAATTTATTAGATTTTTCTAGATGGTAAAGGATCATGAAATCATAATCCTTGATTAATTTCATCCATCTCCTCTGTATCATATATAATTCTTTCTGAGTGAATATATACTTTAAACTTTTGTGGTCAGCAAATATTTCACATATTACTCCATACAGATGATGCCTCCAAATTTTTAAAGCAAAAACAACAGCAGATAATTCCAAATCATGTGTAGGGTAATATAACTCATGAGGTTTCAACTGACGTGAAACATAAGTAATTACCTGATCATTATGCATAAGGACACAACAAAGTCCTTTCAATGAATAATCACTATAGATAAAAAATTCACCATCTCTGGAATGTAGTTCCAAAACTGGAGCATTCACCAATCTTCTTTTCAATTCCTAAAAACAATCATCACATTCTTTTGTCAAAATGAACTTAACACTTTTTCAAGTTAATTTTGTCATTGGACTAGATAACCCTACAAAATTCTTAACAAACCTCAGTAATAACCTTCCAAACCAAGAAAACTATGGATCTTTGTTATATGTGTGGGTCTTGTCCGTTCTTCAACAACTTTCATTTTAGGAGGATCAATAGTTATGCCATTTTTTGAAACAATGTGACCAAGGAATGAAATTTTTTGTAACCAAAACTCAGACTTGCTGAATTTTCCATACAGTTTCATTTATTTTAAGGTTTCCAAGACAACCCTTAAATGACATTCAGGATCCTCTTTACTTTTGGAAAAAACCAAAATATCATCAATGAACACAACCAAAAACATATCCAAGAACTCAGGGAAAATTTTATTCATAAGATCCATGAATATATTAGGTGAATTGCTTAACCCAAAAGGCATAAATGCAAATTCATATTGTCCATATCTAGTATGAAATGTGGTCTTTTGAATGTCTACTTCCTTTAATTTTAGCTGATGGTACCCCGACCTCAAGTCAATCTTCGAAAAATATTGAGCTCCCTAGATCTGATCAAACAAATCATCGATATGAGGCAAAGGATACTTGTTCTTAACACTGATGTTATTCAATTCTCTATAATCAATGAAAAGTCTCATTGAACCATCTTTATTTTTAACAAACTAGAAAGGAGCACCTCATGTTGATGTGCTAGGTTGAATGAAACCTTTATCTAATAACTCCTACAATTTCTTCTTTAACTCTAAAAGTTCAATTTGAGCCATTCGATAAGGGGGTTTTGAAATTGTCTTAGCATTAGGAACTAATTCAATGGTAAATTCAACTTCCCGATCAGGTATAATACCAGGAATCTCATCAGAAAAAACATCAATGTACTCATTTACCAATGGCATATCATTAATCTGAATAGTTCCTTTGTTTTCAACAATATGTGCAATGTAACATTAATTTCCATCTTTTACTAGCTTCCTAGCTTCCTAATATGTTATCAAAAGTAAGGGTTCATTCTTGTACAAAAATTGAAAATATTTTTGAAAAGAAACCTTTTTAGCTCTGCAGTAAATCATATAATGATAAACAGATAGCCAATCCATACACAGAATAACATCAAACTCTACTAGAGGGAAAACAATAAGGTTTGCAGGTAGATTTTTTCCACACACAAGGATAGGAAGGTTCTTATAATTTTTTTTGTATCAACATTTCCCCCCGGTGTTTTTACCATAAGTTCGGGATTCGTATCTTGAGATAGAATTCCCAATTTACTAGAAAACTTCTCATAAATGAAAGAGTGTGTAGACCCTGAATAAAACAACACATTGTCATAATCTGAATAGACAAATTGTGTACCTGATACTACTTCATTTGATGGCCCAACATATGCTAAATTAGTTGAAAAGTATTTCACCACCCCTTTCTGCTTGTATTCTAGCGGCTTTCCCTTAGTTGAGTTCTTCATCGGACACTCATTTGCATAATGACCCATTTAATTTCACCTAAAACATCTTACTGATTGTAAATCATATTTTGTCATACCATTACCCTAATATTTTCAGTGAAATTATGAGACTTATGTCCCATTTTACCACATCAATAGAACTTACCAGAATTCAAAACACATTCCCCAGTATGATTTTTACCACAATTTTCACAAACTGTAAACTTAAGTTTCTTACCATCAAACTTTTTTGAAGAGTTCTTCCCTTTCACCTTCCACCTTAACCTCTTATTCTATAGTTTGTCAAAGAACACATGATCATCAACAAACTCCATTTCCACATTCTCTTCACATCGAACAATCTTTTCATAACTTTTGAACTCACGAGAAGCTAAATCCTATCGATACTTTGGCTTTAATCTTGAGTAAAAATGGTTGATTTTACTATCAAGATATCGTTTGAAATTTGGAGCATACCTTTCCAGTCGAGTAAACTTTGCTTCATAAGCAGCCACTGAGTCATCCTCCTGCCTCAATTTTAGGAATTGTTTTACCATACTAAGAATAATCACCTTAGGATAATATTTCTCAAGAAATATACCTTTGAATTCATCCCAATCAAGAGCATCAATCTTCTCATTATCCCTAATATTTTTCACCATCAACCACCACTGATCATCTTCACCTTCAAAATGGTAAACATCAAGACTAAACGTTTGATGTTCTGAACACCCAATAACTTCAAAAATATTCTCCAGTGCTTTAATCCACCCTTCTGCTAGCACATGGTCAGATGATCCTCTGAATGATGGGGGATGTTGCCTCATGAAATGCTCCACTACTGACATGATCCTCTGTGATTGATCTGGATGATCTCGTGCATAGATACCACCACCATTTAGAGCCTGAGTCAAATGTTTCATCACTACAACAAACTAATCAGTTCTAATTTTGACCATCTCAGGTTGCTGATTTGGAAGGTTGTCTTACTCCTGATGTCATCCCAACATAGCTACCCTATTTCCTCTATGGAAAACCATTCTGAACATAATAATATCTTAGGAGAAGAAATATGGTAATCTGTAAATTCTATATCATTTCAATATTAACATAAATTAATTTATGGATATAAATTTAACAATAACCTAACTCTGAAAGTTGTCTAAACTGACCTATGATACCAACTATAAGGACCCGACCTTAAAACATTACATAATATTGCATTAAATGAATAATTAACATTGAGAATATTTTCAGGTTAATATTTTTAGAGAATTAGGACATAACTATTATATCTCAAAAGATTACAAAGTACAAACTTCTACTCAGTTTCCATTTTTTCACAAAATAGAAACTCTTGAAAAAAAGTGTCATATCCAGTTCCATGTTTTAGATAGCATGACTTTTCCTTGATCCCATCCTTGACCCTATTCATATTTAAGTCCTGTGAAAAATATTTCAAAACATGGTATGAGCATAAAAAGATCAGTAAGGGTTATAAAGAAAGAATGAAAACAATAGTTCATCATTACATACATAATATAAGCTCTTTAACGTACCTCATGAAATCAAAAGATTTATGAATAATACAAAGAAAACATAAATCATAAAGGTAACTTGTGGCATCCATATCATACTTACATTATAGCTATCACAGCTATGTAGGGAGTTATATTTGGAATACCCATCACAGTATATTCCATAAATATCTTAGGAAAAACATTCACGTTTACCTCTATCACGTTACCCAATGCATTGGAGAGCTATCTCATGCTCACCCACCCTAGGTTTATCACGGAATCACCTTTATATGTAAACAATGCCCAAGAACCATAAAATAATCATAACACATAACATAAGCCTAAAGTATATATAACATTCCCACATTGCAATCATAATATATCATTTCAAGATATCTAACAAGATATTGAAATAATAAATCCATTCTCAAAACCATCTTCAATACCAAATACGTAAAAGAGTATATGGTATTTATTTTTATTTTGAAAACATTACGACTTGTTAAGGAATCCAAAGATCAAATAATACATGTGGCGGCAGAAAGGTCATTGTCACCATGTACGTTAAAAGAAACATTACTTTTTTTTCATTTAGTCAAATGCTTCATAGAGAAAATATTCCCTTTGAATGAAATGAAAATTAAAAAGGGTTTAATATTATATTTAAAATAAAGTTGTGTAGAAGCCAAAAGATTCCTAAATGAAAAGATACTGAGACAAAGTCCCTTACCCCATGTCTGACTTGAACCATTCGTTCTTTAATCTCCTGAATAATAAAATAATGTTAATTTACACTTTATTAAGAACCTTTTTCTAGTTTATTATTTCTTTTATATCAAATATTACCATGCAACAAACATTATGTAATCATTTAAGTTAATAATGGTCGTTTTGCCGATATTTGGTACTTGAGTCAAAAATGGACTTCTTATCACTACAAGTTGCACATGTGGTCAAAAGTTCATTATATTAAGAATGATATTAATTATGTAGATATCATATATATCATATATATCCATTATATGTATGTATTTATAATAGTACATAACATTTGGAGATAAGAAATGAAATGCACCGTTTATGGAGACGGTAAGTCATACGTACGCATGAATGCTACTTCCATTTGTATTTATTATTTTAATGAAATTAAAACATAATGATACAAAGTTATATTATAATTAAAATATAATATCATATATAATATCATTAAATCCATACTTTATACATCCCACATAAGGCATTAACGAGTCATATTACTTGGAGGGGGCGGTAGTCCGCACTTCCAAAAATGAAATTATCACATTTACCAATTATGGAAACCATAAAGGTATGATATAAATGAAAAATAAAGAAGAATAAAGAAAACATAAACATAATATATATCATATATAAATACAGTTCCATCATAATGACCACCATGACAGGCGATAGGAGTTAATTGAACAATCATCGTTTCGTGAGGTGTTAGTTTTCCATCCAAAGAAACATTATGTTATTTACCCATTAGATGGAGGTGTGTGTAAGTGTAGTTCGCATACATCTCATGAAAAAATCCTATTATATTGGTTATACAGGTTTTGTTATAAAATAAAGTAATAAAAAGAGTTTAGGGGGTTGGAGAAATAAAATAAAACAAAATAACTTAAGAGAAGACGTTGCCTTTAAATCAGGTAACTCCCTTTGGTTTGTACCAAAAGGGTTTCTTGAAGTGCTTTCTGCCTAAGGTAATACTTATAGGATGAAGAGAGGGATCTTGGGAGCTTATTGGAGTAGATTTTGGGTGAGCCAAAGGCTTGAGAAGTGTGAGAAATGGGTAGTAAGTGAGGGAATTATATAAGGGGGAGGAGGGGCTCTTTTGGAAAGTTTGAAAATATTATTTTATTATATAATGATTTTCCCTTTCTAAAGGTAAAAAAACATTAATGTTTAATATAAGGTGGCCCATTTATGAAATAAAATTATCCAATAATAATTGGACAAGTTTTGGATATTGTTTTAATTCTTATCTTCTAATTTATTTAAATCATTCATTAATGACGTAAACATTGCATCATCATTGTGTCATAATTAATTTTTTTTATTTGATGTATAAAAATTATAAAACAATTACCATGATTTAGGAAATATTTTAAGCATTCCAATGAAATTTTAAAGTCAAAAATATAACTTATATAACCCCATGTAAAAAAAATTAGTAAAACAATACATGTTTATGACATTTTTTTACATTAAATAAAAAGTTATTAATGTCATTATCTTACCCAAGTGGCTCCATGGGGTTTCAAAATTGACACATGGATTTTCTTGGCCGTACAGGACTCATATAATGAGGTTAGGACAAGTTTCAAAGTAATTTTATATTATTATAACATTATTTTTACCTTAAATTTCTCTAATTACCTTTAATCGCGGTTAATAAAAGTAAAAAGTTACTATTCACCAAAAATTATTTTCATCCCATTGAACAAAATTTTACTTACTAAGAAAAAACATGAATGTCAGATTTTTGAAATTCAATTCACAGAAGAGTTAAAAATAAATTTAAACAAAAAAATTAGTTTTTTAACAACTACTTGGTGGTTTCACTATTCATCAAAAATTGAAGGTTTTCAGAAAAATTCCAAAAATTCACCCTAAGCCAGATTTGATATTCTGAATTCAAAAATGATGTCTATTTTACAAAATTCAAAACATGGAAGTTTCATTAATTAATTTTATAATTAATTCTTGTTGTCAAAACAAAAGGCTTGTTTTTAAGAAATAACTATGAAAAGATTGGTACTTGTTAATGTCCAATTTCAAAGTGAAATTACTTCCAATGTCCAACATTGAATTAAATGGTAAAAATATAATCTATTTACACTTTAAAACCCATTAAAAATGTTAATCTAACCATATATATAAATTACATTAAAATACATATTTGAATTAAAATACAATATTTTTCACTATTCATTATAAAATGAACTTTATCGAAAAAATTCCAAAACTTTAAACAAAGTAAATTTTGATGTACTGATTCTAAAGAAGGATTTTATTTGGTCAAATAGAATGTATTAAAGTGAGAAAAACTATATTTAAAGAGTTTTCACCATCAAAATGCGGTAAATCGATCTTTTAGTGAATATTAGAGTATTTATGCTTAAAATAGAATTCTTTTCTTATTTTAAGCCTCTAACGTTTATTGGATAAATGTAAAAACATTTAGCAAACATGTATAATCATATTTTACTTAGTTCTGTCCATTCCCTTTAATACAACATCTAGGCATTAACTACCATTTAAAATAATAATATTATATTGTAAGTGTGCAATGTAAGATTTCAAAGAAACTCATTGTTGCGTATCAGGTACGCTATCAAACATAGCAAACCCTTTAAAGTAAAATTAATATTTAATTCACAAATATTAATAAATATGAAATATAACTTATTCTTTATTTACCTGGGATGTTACTGTAACATCTAAATTAAGTAATGAATAATAGATATTTTTATCTATGTCTATTAATGAATTAGATAGTGTTTTAGAGGCTTAAAATGAAAATAAATCCAATCTTAAGCATGGAATACACTAATATTTTTAAAAGATTGTTTTACTGCCTTTTGATGGCAAAACATTTTTAAATATATCTTTTGAAAATTTTATAATCTATGTTTGTCAAAATAAACTTATTCTTTATGATTGGTACATCAAAATTTACTTTGTGTGAATTTTTGGTATTTTTCTGACAATGTTCTTTTTTAATGAATAGTGAAAAATACTACATTTTACATCAAAACTGCTTTTTAATCTAATTTATTTATATGATTAGATTATATTTTGAATTGGTTTTGAAGTAAAATTAGAATATATTTTTACCATTTAATCCAATGGTTGTCATTGGAATCAATTTCACTTTGAAATTGGACTTAAACTGGTGTCAATCTTTTGATACTTATTGTTTCAGAAAAACACGCTATTTGCTCTGACAACGGGAATTAATTATTAAATTAATTAATGTGACTTATATGTTTTGGATTTTGTAAAATAGACTTAATTTTTGAATTCAGAATATCAAAAAATAGCTTAGGGTGAATTTTTGGTTTTTTTCTGAAAAACTTCAATTTTTGATGAATAGTGAAATCACTAAGTGGAAGTTAAAGAAACTGATTTTTCGTTTAAATGAAATTTTTCCACCTTTGTGTTTTGAATTTCAAAAATCCGACATACAAGGTTTTCATTAAGAAGTAAAATGTGGTTCAATGAGATTAAAATAATTTTTTGGTGAATAGTAACTATTTAAGTTTTTAATCGCGATTAGTGGTAATTAGTGTAGTTTAAGGTAAAAATAATTCTTTAATAATATGAAATGACCTAGAAACATGTCTTAAACTTATTTGATGTGTCATGGCCGACCAAGACAAGCCATGAGTCATCTTGGGGACCCCATGGAGCCACTTTGGTTGGGAAATGACATAAATAACTTTTTATTTAATGTAAAAGTAAAAATGACACAAACATAATATGTTTTACAAAAACAATTTTTAAATGGGGTTATACAGGTCAGATTTTTGACTATAAATATTCATTGGAAAGCTAAAAATATTTCTTACATCATAGTATTTTTTTTATAATTTTTTGACATTAAATAAATAAATATATTTATGACATCATAATGATGCTGCGATGACTTCATTATTTGACGATTTAAATAAAATGAAAAGATAATGTAAAATATATGACCTAAACATGTCCAAAACCTATTGGATGGGTGACTTTAGAATCCTTATCACCTTATCCTAGAAATATATCAATTTGGGACCTTTTAAATCCGAAACTCATTTACAAATAAAGTAATATTTCTTTACTTTACAAGAGTGCCCCTCCTCTCCTCTTATAAAAGGCCCCCACCTCTACCTCCTTACCCACACTACAAAAGCCTTTGGATCGGCCAACCCCTTCCCATTTTGTCTCTCCACTTCCCTATATTACTCCTTGAAGCCTCCCATTTGGTAGAAGACTTCCCAAGGAAGCCTTTGAGCTCAAACCAAAGGGAGTTACCCGATTTTAAGGTAATGTCTTCACTTGAGTCCTTTTGTTTTATTTTGCTTCTCCAACCCCCTAAACTCTTTTTATTTATTTATTTTGTAACAACTCCAGTATCTTCAATATACTAGAATGTTGTTATAATAAGGATTCAAGCTACAATTACACACACCTACATCTAATGGTTAAAGAACATACGGTTTCCGTGGATGGTGAATTTATGCCTCCCGAAACGATGATTGTTCAACATTCCTTTAACACCTTCAAAGGTGGCCATTAAGATGTCACTATATTTATATATGATATATAATATGTTTATGTTTTCCTTAAGCTTCTTTATTTTTCATTTTGGGCATACATTTATGGCTTCCATTATGGGTAAACGTGATATCTTCATTTAAGGAAGTGCGGACTACCACCCCCTCAAAGTGATTTGATTCATTAAATACCATATTTGGGATGTATAAAGGATGGAACTATGATATTATATATGATATTATACTGGAATTATAATATACCTTTACATAATTATGATTCTATTCTATAAAATAAGAAATAGAAATGAAAGTAGCGTTCATGCGTACGTATGGCTTACCGTCCCCATGAACGGTGCATTTCATTTCTTACCTCTAAATGATTATGTAATATTATAAATGCATGTATATACTGGATATATATTATATATATGATATATACATCATGATTATAATCTTGGATATAATGGATACATGAACAACTTGTAATTATAAAAGGTTTAGTTTGACTCAAGTACCAATGATCGTTAAAACGACTGTTATTAACATTAATAATTACATAGTGTTCATGACATGGAAATAAGTGATATAAAAGGAATAATTAACTTGAAAAGGTTCTTAAAAATGTAGAAATTAACTCAAGTTTATTATTCAGGAGATTAAAAAATGACTGAGTCATGTCGGACCCGAGGTATGGGACTTCGTCTCAATCTCCTTTCATTGAGGCATATTTTGTTTTATACACAACCTTCTTTTATACGGTGTATAAACCCCTTTGAATTTTAAGTTTATACAAAAGGAATCTTTTTTATACGAAGCGATTTAAAAAACGACAAAAGTGAATGTTTTTGTCGTACGTATGCGGCGACAACGACTTCTCCGCCGTTGTGACCATTATTTGAGTTTCGGCTTCCTCTACAATCCATACCTTTTTTTTAAAAGAAAAATAAATACCATGTTTTACTTTTCTTTTCTTTTGGTATTGAAAATGGTTTTCATAATGTTTTTATATCAATGTGTTGTATTGATATCTTGTGATTGAAAGGTGGAAATGTTATGTTTCCTTTATGCATGTTTTATGTGATACGATTATGTTGAGGTTCTTGGGCATTATTATGAAGATGGGTGGTTCCGTGATAAACTAAGGGCGGGTGAGCCCGATATAGCTCTCCAATGCATTGGGTAACGCGAAGGAGTGAAAAGTTAAGGTTTCTCCGAAGAGATTTAGGGAATATACTGTGATGGGTATTCCAAACGTAACCAAGAGGGTTACTCCCTACGTAAGAATGTTATGAATTCCTCAACTTACCTTTATGTCTTATGATTTATATGATTTATTCATGATTTGATGAGGTATGTTAAAGTGCTTATGTTTTATGGGTAAATTATGATCTCATTCTTATGTATATATATACCCATGTTTCCTTTCTATATTTTTATATCCCTTACTGAGCTTTTTATGCTCATCCCAAGTTTTTGAAATGTTTTTCACAGGTCAAGGGAAAGGTACATGATATGATGATAGTGTCAAGGAAGTGTCAAGAAGGAATCCATGTTTTATTTTAAATATGTTTCCATTGATGGGAATGAATAATACTATCTTTATATAACCAATTTGTTTTTATGTGGAATGTAATGCATGTTTTATGATCTAATTCTCTAAAACTCTAAACCCGAAAAGATCCTCAATGTGTAATCCTGTAATAACTCAAGATTAAGTAAGGTTTAAGGCTGGGGCCTTATAGTTGGTATCAAAGGTCGGTTTAGATAACTTTAGGAGTTAGAATTCTATTGAATGATTATCCAAAAATATTTTTTTATGGTCAGATTGAAGTGATATAGTATTTGAAGATTACCATGTTGCTTCATCTAAGACATGTTTGTTCAGAATGGTTTTCCGCAGAGGAAACATGGAAGCAGTGCTAGGAAGGCATACAGACGGAAATAACCTTCCGAATCAGCATCCCGAGATGGTCGGAATTGGAACTGAACAGTTTGTTGCAGTGATGGCACAGTTGACTTAGGCTATAAATGGTGGTGGTATCCATGCACGAGATTAGCCAGATCAACCGCAGAGGAACATGTCAGTGGTGGAACATTTCATGAGGAAACATCCCCCATCATTAAGAGGATCATTTGACCATGTGTTAGATAAAGGGTGGATTAAAGCACTGGAGAAGATTTTCGATGTCATGGGGTGTTTAGACAATCAAAAGGTTAGTCTTACTATTTACCGTTTGGAGGGTGAAGCAGATCAGTGGTGGTCGATGGTTAAAAATATCAGGGACACTGATGAGATTGATTCTCTCGACTGGGATGAATTCAAAGGTATGTTTCTTGAGAATCATTTTCCTAAGGCTGTTCGACAAAGGATGGAAAATCAATTCATGGAATTGAGGCAAGAGGAAGATTCAGTGGCTACCTATGAAGAAAGGTTCACTCGATTGGCAAGGTATGGTCCAAATTTTATCCGAGACCTTGATAGTAAAATCAATCGTTTTTACTCAGGATTAAAGCCAAAATATCGAATGTAATTAGCTTCTCGTGAGTTTAAAAGTTTTGAAAATCTTGTTCGATGTGCTGAGAAGGTGGAAATGGAGTTTTCCGATGACCAAGTGTTCTATAAAAACCAGCAGAAGAAGAGACCGAGGTGGCAGGAGAAAGGTAAGAATTCTTCAAAAAAGTCTGATGGTAAGAAAACTAAGTTTCCAGTTTGTGATAAATGTGGAAAAAGGAATGCGGGGGAATGTCTTCTAAATTCTGGAAAGTGCTGCCGATGTGGTAAGATGGGACATAAGGCTCATTATTGCACTGAAAAAGATCAGGTTGATGGTAAGACCAAATTTGATTTACAGTTACTGAAATGTTATAAGTGCAATGAGATGGGTCACTATGCAAATGAGTGTCCGACAAAGAGCTTGAGTGATGGGAAGCAGTTAGACTACAAGCAGAAAGGGGTGGTGAAATCCTTTGCAACTACTTCAGCAGACGTCGGGCCATCAAATGAAGTTGTATCAGGTACTTTGTTTGTTTTTTCAGATTATGCCAGTGTGTTGTTTGATTAGGGGTCTACACATTCTTTCATCTCTAAAAACATTTCTAGTAAAATGGGAATACCATCTCAAGAAATGACTCCTGAACATGTGGTAAAAACACCTGGGGGAAATGTTGAGGCAAAAATAATTTATAAGAATCTTCCTATCCTTATCTGTGGAAAGAACCTACTTGCAAACCTTATTGTTCTACCTCTAGTAGAGTTTGATGTTATCCTGGGTATGGATTGGCTCTCTATTTACCATGCTAAGATTGACTGTAGAGCTAAAGAAGTTTCTTTTCAGAAAGACTTTCAGTTTGTGTACAAGAATGAACCCTTACTGTTGATAACTTATCAAGAGGCCAAGAAACTTGTAAAATATGGAAATGAATTTTACCTTGCACACATCGTTGAAAATAAAGGAACTATTCAGATTAATGATGTGCCAGTGGTAAATGATTATCCTGATGTTTTTCCTGATGAGTTGCCTGGAATAATACCAGATCGAGAAGTTGAGTTTACTGTTGACTTAGTTCCTGATGCTAAGCCAATTTCAAAACCCCCTTATCGAATGGCTCAAATTGAACTTTTAGAGTTGAAGGAGCAATTGCAAGATTTATTAGAGAAAGGTTTCATTCGACCTAGAACATCACCATGGGGTGCTCCTGTTTTATTTGTTAAAAATAAAGATGGTTCAATGAGACTTTTCATTGATTATAGAGCCTTTAATAACATCATTGTTAAGAAAAAATATCCTTGGCCTCATGTCGATGATTTGTTTGATCATCTCCAGGGAGCTCAGTATTTTTCAAAGATTGACTTGAGTTCAGGGTACCATCAGCTGAAGGTAAAGGAAGAAGATGTTCCAAAGACCGCGTTTCCTATAGGATATGGCCATTATGAATTTTTAGTAATTCCTTTTGGGCTAACCAATGCACCTACTGTATTCATGGACTTAATGAATAGAATTTTCCATGAGTTCTTGGATAATTTTGTGGTGGTTTTCATTGATGATATTTTGGTGTTTTCTAAAAGTAAAGAAGAGCATGAAAGACATTTAAGGGTTATCTTGCAAACCTTAAATGAAAAGAAACTGTATGGAAAATTCAGAAAGTGTGATTTTTGGTTGCAACAAATTTCTTTCCTTGGTCATATTGTTTCTAAAGAAGGAATAAATGTTGATCCTGTAAAAACAAAAGTTGTGGAAGAATGGCCAAGACCCACAAATGTAACTGAGATTCGTAGCTTCCTTGGTTTAGCAGGCTATTACTGAAGGTTTTTTAGAAATTTTTCACGGTTACCTAGTCCAATGAATAAGCTAACTCGGAAGGGTGTTAAGTTTATCTGGACAAAAGAATGTGATGATTGTTTTCAGGAATTGAAAAGAAGATTGGTGAATGCTTCAGTTTTGGCACTACCTTCCAGGAATGGTGAGTTTGTTATATACAGTGATGATTCATTGAAAGGACTTGGTTGCGTCCTAATGCAGAATGATCAGGTAATTTCTTATGCTTCACGATAGTTGAAAACTCATGAGGTAAATTACCTTACACATGATTTAGAATTAGCTGCTATTGTTTTTGCTTTAAAAATTTGGAGGCATCATTTGTATGGAGTAAAGTGTGAAATATATACTGATCATAAAAGTTTAAAGTATATATTCACTTAGAAAGAATTGAACATGAGACAAACGAGATGGCTAGAATTAATAAAGGATTATGATTTTACAATTCATTACCATCCGGGAAAAGTAAATAAAGTGGCTGATGCTTTGAGTCGAAAAAGTAATGCTTCATTAGCAATGTTGCGTTTGGAACGTGATCCTTTGGTTAAAGATTTGATGAACTTTGGAATAGAAGTTGTTGGTGCAGGAAGTTCTTCTGTTTTGTTTCAGGTATCAGTGAGATCAACTCTATCAGATAGAATCAAGCAAGCATCGAAGAAAGACAGTGAGTTGCAGAAAAAGGTAGAGCCGGTTCAGAAAGGTAAGTTGGCTGAATTCAATATTGATAATGATTGTGTTTTGAGATTTGGGAAGAGATTGTGTGTGCCTTGTGATTCACAGTTGAAGAGAGAGTTGTTATGTGAAACTCGTAGTTCTCTGTTTTCAGTTCATCCTGGTAGTACTAAGATGTACAGAGATCTTTGGGAGTATTACTGGTGGGATGGAATGAAAAGAGATATTGCTGACTTTACTGTGAAGTGTTTGACTTGTCAACAGGTTAAAGTAGAGCGGAAGTTACCGAAAGGGATGCTTCAGCCATTACCAATGCCAGAGTCTAAATGGGAGAATATATCCATGGAATTTTTTGTGGGATTACCGAAAACATATTGAGGTAATAATGCAATCTGGGTTATTGTTGATCACTTGACTAAATCTGCTCATTTCCTTGCTATACAAGATACTTTTTCCCAAGATCAACTTTCCCGTTTGTATCTTAAAGAGATAGTCAGGTTACATGGAGTTCCCCTCTCCATTGTATCTTACTGTGATCCCAGGTTCACTTCTAACTTTTGGAAAGGCCTTCAGAAGTCGTTGGGTACTAAATTAATTTTAGTACAGCTTTTCATCGTCAATCAGATGGGCAGTCAGAACGAACAATTCAGACCTTGGAGGATATGCTACGAGCTTGTTCGATGGATTATCAGGGAAGTTGGGACCAACATCTTTCTTTGGTTGAATTTTCATATAATAACAGTTTTCATTCCAATATACAGATGGCACCATTTGAGGTGTTATATGGGAAGCGGTGTCGAACTCCAGCTTTCTGGGATGAAGTGGGTGAAAGGAAGTTTATGGGACCAGAATTGGTTGAAGAGTTGGAAGAAAAAGTTCAGCTGATTCAGAAACACATGAGAACAGCTCAGAGTAGGTAGAAGAGTTATGCAGACAACATGAGGAAGGATCTATCTTTTGAGGTAGGTGATCATGTTTTTCTCAAAGTATCACCATGGAAAAGTGTGATACGATTTGGTAAGAAAGGAAATCTGAGTCCAAGGTTCATTGAACCATATGAAATTCTGGAGAGAGTTGGATCAGTTGCTTACCGAGTGGCTTTACCTCCAAGTTTATCTCAGGTACACAATGTTTTTCATGTTTCGATGTTGAGGAAGTATATGCCAGATCCATCTCATGTTTTGAGTCCAGAGGTAGTTCAGCTGGAAGAGAACCTATCTTATGAGGAACAACTAGTCCAGATTCTTGACCACAGGGAGCAAGTGTTACGGAATAAGGTGATTAATCAGGTAAAGGTTTTGTGGAAAAACCACATGATGGAAGAGGCATCATGGGAATCTGAAAATGCAATGAGGGATAAGTACCCCCATTTATTTGATAAGTAAATAAATTGCGGGGACACAATTTTATAAAGGGGGGAAGGATATAACATCCCAAGTAAGTAATGAATAATAGATATTTTTATCTATGTCTATTAATGAATTAGATAGTGTTCTAGGGGCTTAAAATGAAAATAAATCCAATCTTAAGCATGGAATACACTAATATTTTTAAAAGATTGTTTTACTGCCTTTTGATGGCAAACCATTTTTAAATCTATATTTTGACACTTTTATAAGCTATGTTTGTCAAAATAAACTTATTCTTTATTATTGGGACATCAAAATTTACTTTTTGTGAATTTTTGGTATTTTTCTGTCAATGTTCATTTTTTAATGAATAGTGAAAAATACTGCATTTTACATCAAAACTGCTTTTTAATCTAATTTATTTATATGATTAGATTATATTTTGAATTGGTTTTGAAGTGAAATTAGAATATATTTTTACCATTTAATCCAACGGTGGTCATTGGAATCAATTTCACTTTGAAATTGGACTTAAACTGGTGTCAATCTTTTGATACTTATTGTTTCATAAAAACACGCTATTTGATCTGACAGCGGGAATTAATTATTAAATTAATTAATGTGACTTATATGTTTTGAATTTTGTAAAATATACTTCATTTTTTAATTTATAATATCAAAAAATAGCTTATGGTGAATTTTTGGTTTTTTTCTGAAAAACTTCAATTTTTGATGAATAGTGAAATCATTAAGTGGTAGTTAAAGAAACTGATTTTTCGTTTAAATGAAATTTTGCCACCTTTGTGTTTTGAATTTCAAAAATCCGACATACATGGTTGCCATTAAGAAGTAAAATGTGGTTCAATGAGATTAAAATAGATTTTTGGTGAATACTAACTTATTAAGTTTTTAATCGCGATTAGTGGTAATTAGTGTAGTTTAAGGTAAAAATAATGCTTTAATAATATGAAATGACCTAGAGACATGTCCTAACCTTATTGGATGTGTCATGGCCGACCAATAAAATCCATGGGTCAAATTGGGGACCCCATGGAGCCACTTTGGTTGGGAAATGACATAAATAACTTTTTATTTAATGTAAAAGTAAAAATGACACAAACATAATATGTTTTACGAAAACAATTTTTAAATGGGGTTATACAAGTCATATTTTTGACTATAAATATTCATTGGAAAGAAAAAAATATTTCCTACATCATAGTATTTTTTTATCATTTTTTGACATTAAATAAATAAATGTATTTATGACATCATAATGATGCAGCGATGACCTCATTATTTGACGATTTAAATAAAATGAAAAAAATAATGTAAAATATATGACCTACACATGTCCAAAAACTATTGGATTGGTGGATTTAGAACCCTTATCACCTTATCCTAGAAATATATAAATGTGGGACCTTTTAAATCCGAAACTCATTTTCAAATAATGTAATATTTCTTTACTTTCCAAGAGTGCCCCTCCTCTCCTCTTATAAAAGGCCCCCACCTCTACCTCCTTACCCACACTCCCAAAGCCTTTGGCTCGGCCAACCCCTGCCCATTTTGCCTCTCCACTTCCCTCTATTACTCTTTGAAGCCTCACTTTGGGCAGAAGACTTCCCAAGGAAGCCTTTGAGCTCAAACCAAAGGGAGTTACCCGATTTTAAGGTAATGTCTTCACTTGAGTCCTTTTGTTTTATTTTTCTTCTCCAACCCCCTAAGCTCTTTTTATTTATTTATTTTGTAACAACTCCAGTATATTCAATATACTAGGATGTTTTTATAAGAAGGATTCAAGCTAAACTTACACACACCTACATCTAATGGTTAAAGAACATACGGTTTCTGTGGATGGTGATTTATGCCTCCCGAAACGATGATTGTTCAACATTCCTTTAACACCTTCAAATGTGGCCATTAAGATGTCACTATATTTATATATGATATATAATATGTTTATGTTTTCCTTAAGATTCTGTATTTTTCATTTTGGGCATACCTTTATGGTTTCCATTATGGGTAAACGCGATATCTTCATTTAAGGAAGTGCGGACTACCGCCCCCTCAAAGTGATTTGATTCGTTAAATACCATATGTGGGATGTATAAAGGATGGAACTATGATATTATATATGATATTATACTGGAATTATAATATACCTTTACATAATTATGATTCCATTCTATAAAATACGAAATAGAAATGAAACTAGCGTTCATGCGTACGTACGGCTTACCATCTCCATGAACGGTGCATTTCATTTCTTACCTCTAAATGATTATGTAATATTATAAATGCACATATATACTGGATATATATGATATATATGATATATACATCATGATTATAATCCTGGATATAATGGATACATGAACAACTTGTAATTATAAAGGGTTTAGTTTGACTCAAGTACCAATGATCGTTAAAACGACCGTTATTAACTTAAATAATTACATAGTGTTCATGACATGGAAATAAGTGATATAAAAGGAATAATGAACTTGAAAAAGGTTCTTAAAAAAGTAGAAATTAACTCAAGTTTATTATTCATGAGATTAAAGAACGACCGAGTCAAGTCGGACCCGAGGTATGGGACTTCGTCTCAATCTCCTTTTATTGAGGCATATTTTGTTTTATACACAACCTTCTTTTATACGGTGTATAAACCCCTTTGACTTTTACATTTATCCAAAAGGAATCTTTTTTATACGAAGCGATTTACAAAACGACAAAAGGGAATGTTTTTGTCGTACGTATGCGGCGACAATGACTTCTCCGCCGTTGTGACCATTATTTGAGTTTCGGCTTCCTCTACAAGCCATACCTTCTTTTAAAAAGAAAAATAAATACCATGTTTTACTTTTCTTTTATTTTGGTATTGAAAATGGTTTTCATAATGTTTTTATATCAATGTGTTGTATTGATATCTTGTGATTGAAAGGTGGAAATGTTATGTTTCCTTTATGCATGTTTTATGTGATACGATTATGTTGAGGTTCTTGGGCATTATTATGAAGACGGGTGGTTCCGTGATAAACTAAGGGCGGGTGAGCCCGATATAGCTCTCCAATGCATTGGGTAACGCAAAGGAGTGAAATGTTAAGGTTTCTCTGAAGAGATTTAGGGAATATACTATGATGGGTATTCCAAACGTAACCAAGAGGGTTACTCCCTACGTAAGAATGTTATGAATTCCTCAACTTACCTTTATGTCTTATGATTTCTACGATTTATTCATGATTTGATGAGGTATGTTAAAGTGCTTATGTTTTATGGGTAAAGTATGATATCATTCTTATGTATATATATACCCATGTTTCCTTTCCATATTTTTATATCCCTTACTGAGCTTTTTATGCTCATCCCAAGTTTTTGAAATGTTTTTCACAGGTCAAGGGAAAGGTACATGATATGATGATAGTGTCAAGGAAGTGTCAAGAAAGAATCCATGTTTTATTTTAAATATGTTTCCATTGATGGGAATAAAGAATACTATCTTTATGTAACCACTTTGTTTATATGTGGAATGTAATGAAAGTTTTGTGATCTAATTCTCTAAAACTCTAAACCCGAAAAGATCCTCAATGTGTAATCTTGTAATAACTCAAGATTAAGTAAGGTTTAAGGCTGGGGCCTTATAGTTTCAGGTGAAATATCTATGAACATGATTATCTCATTGGTCTTGTCTCCTGACATCCATCCAACTACTCTAGCAAGATCCCCTATATAACCCATCACATGAGAGTGAAATATAAAGGTCTACACATGCACCGAGGATCCCATGTAGGGTGTGAGAAATGAATCTAAGTAGAATCACACTGATATCCCCTTATATACTTCATGATATCTTTTTATGAATGAAAGTATAGTAATAAAAACATATCACAAACAGAAAACTAAGGTCATCAAGTGCTAACCAAGCCACCACAACACCTAACCCCTCCTACTTCGACCAATTGTGGTAAGGGAAGTCATCTCTCAACACATCAATAGACTCATAACTCATGGAATATGGAATGTTCCAACCTTAATATCTTGACAAAAACCTTCTAACTTATAGTATATTCTCATAAAATTTCTTATACCATACTATACACCTCAAATATCTCACTCAATGTGTGTTCATATACCCTGTTAGACTCTACATCACATATCCTTCCACATACCACTACCCTCACACTTAGAGTGAGGTATCATACCAAATATCGTATCATACACTCCATCACATATTTCCACCCTATTACTCATGGTGAGGGATCACAGCATGTCTTGTACAATACACCACATCACATCACACACTTCCACTATGCTGATGGATATTTTCACTAAAAGTCCAACCATGAAAAAGTGTTTTAGACCATGACTTATTATATCCATATGTGATTCATGTCATAAGGTGAGATAATATATTTTTGTGGATGTGAATGGGGATTATCATGTTGTATAATAATCCATGGTTTGACTAACATCAATCACTTCCAGATATATTTCTTGGTTGAATAATCATGTAATGATGATTGGAGGAGTTGGAACGTACAAGGATAAGCATTTAAAATGTAAAATGATTATCATGTGTTTAAGTAATGCATTAAAAGAGTTATAACTTTTGGGTCATTTTTTGAAATGCTCCATAATTATAGATGAACATTTTACATCCAAGGATAGTACTTGGATAGATATATAAATATGTTCTATCTATGGATGTTTACTGAATGATTCCATATGGTTTTATTCATGATAATCTCCTTGACCAAAACTATCTATAACTCTGTATTCTCTCTATTATTTAGTAGATTGTGGATACAAAAGTTCCTACATGATCATTGGGTTATTCCCATCATCTATGGATTCTTTTAGAGGAAATATGTATACTATTTCTTCTAAATGATCACGATCAAATACTTTTGAAAATATTTGGTAGGATTGATTTATGTAGTGAAAGATACATTGTCCTGCAAATTTATTTATATTTATTCCAAACATGTAGATTAATTATGTTATTAATCAGATTTTGGAGTGTTCTTAGACTATATTTAGATGTTATACATCCATCTAAAATACAAAAATAATATTATATCAAATATACCAATGTTTGGTTTGATCTTTGGATAAAATAAGATTCTAAAAAACAATTTTTCAAGGAACCGCAACATATTCCCTTTAAAACATGAATTTTAGTTCTTGATTTTTCTTTTATATAGTGTGGACTAGTAAAAAATGTGATTTTTTTATAAAAGTCATAACACCATTCCACATAAATTGTGAAATATACATTTTTCTTGTTTATAAAAAATCATTAAAAATAGACCATCGTAGGATGATCCTCTTTGTCGTAGTGATTCATTATCTTCTTGAACCCATATTGTGTTTAGTTATATTTTTTGTTAATATGAATGAAGAAAATATGCATGATGTAATTTTTTTAGAGTATAAAATCATGTAAATGATCTTCATCTGTGGAAAAGGATAAGTAAATTAGTTATTGTTATGGAAAATATGGTTTAAGATGATGTGGATATTATTTGTTATATCATTAAGATATTCCACATACTTGTATTGTAGACCTTTTTATAGAAGATCATTGAATTCATTGAGTTTAAAGGAATATTTTAATGTTATTCCATGGATTGTGTAAATTTATTAGCATAATATCTCTATAAAGAAGTCGTGGAAGAAGATGATAAGTTTCATCCTTTAATGTTATCAAACTTGAAGAAGTTCTATATCATATGGAAATATAATTGGATGATTCCTATAGAAATAATTAATTTGGTTGAGTTAGTAAAGATTCATTGAGATACTCTATGAAGTATTTATGTAGTATATAAATCTTTATAATTACTCTGATGTTGATTGTTGTTGATTTGAATTTTATCGAATGTAATTTTGAAATGTTTTAGACAAACCAGGGTGTTTGAGGAAGCTCTAAGATAATTTGATGAATTTTTTAGCTTAATTTAAGAATTATATAATTTTAAGTCAAAGGTGGAAAATAATAAAATGAAAATTATGCATATAACTAACTCCAAAGAAGATAATTAAATGATGGAAAATTTCCCAATGAATAAAATTTATATTTTCATATATGAAAGTAATTATGAATTAGAACCAATTAATTAGAAAATTAATGAGTTACGTAAGATTCATTTTTTATTTTTGTTTCTGAAATCTTGATACGTGTATAAGAGTCATCTTGAAGTGAGGACTAAAAAATTGGGTGAGTGATGTGTAAAAATAAAATACTCAGTGAGCATAGTGGAAGCTTAAAAAATTTACTGGCACTCCGAAAGGTATGTAAGAGTAAAAAATATCTTATATAATGGTCATTATATTTCTAGATCTGTGACAGTTTTGAAGTTTAACTAATAACTTGATAAGTTAAACTTTTCAAAAAGGAACATTGAAATAAGGATAAAGTATAATGATATTATGTTATTACTAACTTATTAAATATCATGATGTTAATTGGGAAGTAGAGATGAGTTTTTTATAGAGATTAAGGAATAATGAGATTCTATGCTATGAAGGGAAAGATTCACTCCATGACCAATCCATTGTATGTTTTCCATACATATGTGTATTAAGTGATTATGGTGTTTTTGGATGTTTAAAGAAGAATATTTGTCATGGTTATTAAGGAATATCACTTTTAATTAAAGCTGAGTCTATGGGAAAAAATGTGGAGATAATAACCAATATTAAATAAATAAATGTCGATAGGATTATCACCATGATATTAGTGGAAGTATTTGACCATCATGGAATAAGAAATATAATTAAAGTGTCAAATATTATAGAGATGATATTCATTTAGTCCTTAGAATATATGTGAATAAAGGTAGAAGGAAGTTTAGGGTATTTTATACTATTACTAATTTTCATATTCTAGGAGTTGAAGAAAAAAATCAGAATACAATTGATATTGTATTCTGCAGAGATATTTCTATGTATTAAAGATAAATAACAAACATTGTGATTGTTATCCATATTCTATGTGTCAAAGAGTTGAACAGAACTGATGCATCTATGAATGATTGATCCTGTGTATCGAAGAAGAAAATGTATAGAGATATAGATAGAGAGACTATATTTTAATTTATTGATAATCATTCTAGATGAAGAAGATTTATAATGATCCCAGCCTATAATATCTCTATATTGTATGGTCTAAATAATATAATAGGTAGCTTCTTATATTGTTGTACACTGAATACGGTGATCATATACATTCTATGTAGAGGAGTCATGAGTTCTTCACTATTGGTCAACTTCAAGGTGATACAAGCTAAATTTTATATTCAATGGGAAATGATTTTTTGTGACAGAGTTATTAAATCAATGATTCTTATTATCTTTTGTTTTAAAAAATAACAATACACTTCATCAAGATTTTGAATTTAATTTATATTTAATGTTAGAAGTTTTTTATATGTGGTATTTTTCTCCATATGTAAGATTTTGATGAATTAAATTTATTTTTACACTACCAAAACATAGATTTTGTGTTGTAATATCATGAAAATATGAACACAAAGGATGATAGAACTTAAAGCTACATCAATTAGGAAATGGTAAAGTTTTTATAATACTATTGAAACTGAACCCAAATAACTCTGAATCTAACTATTTTTGTTTTCTATAGTAGATATATGTAAATTAAACCCAAGACTTCAAGGAATAGTAGCACGTTGCAGGTTTTGAAATGGTGATTACTGGGGAATTTGTGCTAACATCCCATTACTTCTAAGTGCTCATGTTTGAAATATTTTTCTGATTAAGCTAAGAGAAATCATATATGATATTTTAATTTTATATATTTTAGAATTTTCCATTATATTAGGTATTATTTTATCCTTCATGATTAAGGATCTTCTAGATGTGGAATCTAAAATGTCTAGTTTGGTTGATTGAGGGCTGGGGATGGGAAGGTATAGCACTTCCAACATGGTGGTAGTCATTGAAAATCAAGGTTCTTGATATTTCCAATGTCTGATGAGTGTAATTATGAGATTTTAGGTATAATAAAATAGATATTTTCCAACAATTGTTTATTAGTGTAACTTCTATGTGAGGAAGTGGGATACCTAAGATCAGGTTTATAGATCCTCCTATCGCTTTGGATAAAATAAAAGGATTTTTATTGATTGTATGTACATTGGTAATTAATATCCTTTAAATATTTATGAATTTTATTTATAAATAAGATCATTGTTTTTACTTTTTTTCATTTTAATATTAGTTGTGCTTATTTTTTTTATTAGGAAGTTGTTTAATTTCTGATAGATTTAATTTTCCATTGATTTTTCACTTTCCACTCTGATAGTTGGTTAAATATTTATTGTCTAATCAACCTAATTACTTGAATGGGAGATAAATTTCTATTCATAGTTGAACTATAAATCACCCCCTATAATAGTGACATGTTATTACACCTTCTGAGGAAACAATAGGTAATAGATCCTATCTCTACCTGGATCTAAGGATTGTATTTATTAAATCTAGACTCTTTATTTGAGGTGGTTTTTTCCATTTTATATTTTCTATTTCTTTATTGGAAAATATATCAGTTTTATTACACTAATGTGTATAGGAATGATGATATTTTATTTTTGATATAGAGGGACTTATAATAAGAACCCAAGATAATCTAAATCCAAGATGGCCATTGATCTTTGATGGTGTGGACTATATACATTATCATGAAAGGATAAATAAATTGGTTATCAATATGTGTATTGATCATTTTCTTATGATAACATGAAATTAAAAAATTATAGATAAATATTTATTCAATTTTACTCGTGATGAAAAGTTGGAGTATCAAGTGAACTATAAAGTTTGAAATTTTTCTTGGCGAAATCAAATATTTATAGTCAAATTTATTCATGTGAGACAGCAAACAAAATATATAAGAAAGTATAAATTACTCACATTAGAACTTAAAAATATTTGTAGACTTCAATAACAATGTTGAGATCTAATTATCAGTACTTTTAAATTTTACCTGGAGAATTAGTGGCATAGATGCATCAACACTTTATGATAGTTTTTAATGAAATTTAGTATTTGGATGAGAAGGAAATTTGTAATGAACATTTTATGAAAAAGTGATTAATATTTGTCCTAAGGAATGAGAATCCAAGAGGATATATATAGATGTCATTAAGTGTCTCAAGAAGCTTAGTATCTATTATCTCATTGGAACCTTTATATAGCATAAGAATCGGTTAAATAGAGATGTTGTAAAGGTGAAAATAAATAGTGTATTCATATTCAATTCAAATTATGATGTTTTAACTATCAATATTCAAACATATAAGTTTAATAATAGAAATTAATTTAAACATAAATCATATAATAATATTATGGAAGATGGTGAAGGAGAGATCACTTATCTTGTAAAGAGTATAAATAAGATTATTGTAAATAAGAACTTTTTTATGATTATAATAAGAACATAAAATCTAGACATAAAAATAAGGATCCTTAGGATACCATATGTTATAAATACAAGAAACCGAGTTATATAATACAAGATTTAACTTGGTAAAATAAAACATATAATGATAAAAAATCATTAAATAAAAAGAAAATAAATTATTTACATCCTTCTAATGATACATGGAGTGTTATTAGGGATCCATTATAATGATTCAAAGGATGATAGCTAAAATATTTTCAGTTTCTATTAAAGTATTTCTTATAATGATTGGTTCTTAATGGGGATGGTAACTCGAAATACACTCACATAATTATCTATTAAATCTAGTGTCTCTTTTTATTTTGATGATAAAAATAGTTTAAATTCATTATAATATGAATATTATATACCATCAATTGAATAAATGACAAGATATATGTCTTTCCTAGAAAAGTAAAAGTAAAATTTGACAAAATACCTTAATCTTGCTCAAGAAGATGTTATTATAACATAATATAGGATTTATTTATTTTCTTATGAAGTTTCTAATATTTATTCTGATTTAAATAATATATATGTTAAAATTTCTCAGATGAAGAAGAAAAGTAAACTCATTAAAGAGTTGAATTAATCTAAAAGAGAAATTTTTGAGCTAACTTCAAAATTGAATACTAGAATAAAGTTAGTAATATCAATAGAATATATGAATAAAAATTATGAGATTAAATAAGAAATATAATTTTTAAAGATATAATTAACTATTTTTTATAGGAATAATTTTTCTTGAAAAATTGTATAAATAGTTAAATCATAAATGGAAAATTTATATATTTGGTTATAAAACCAATGGATGATTTATTTATCAAATAATTAATTTTTTCCAGGTTATGAATATTTTTGTACTAAATTTTAGAGAGTCATAAATTAGAAAAAATAGTATTCTTTGAATAATGTCCAATTTCTCGTCTATCCTAAATATAATATTTATAATGAGATAATAGTTTTACAACATATAATATTTAGATAGTTGTGGGTTCATAATTTTTTTTCTAACATTAACAAATCCAATCAATTTTGGGGGGAAAATTCTTAGTATTTAATTTTTCATTAAGATAGGATGGGTACCAACACCCGTGACTTAAAGTATATGCACAATGGTTATTTTTGATATATGATAGTAGACAAGTCTAATTTATATAACATATAAAAAGTGAATAGAGGATCATTCACTTTTGGTTACAATGCACAAGGTCATATTTATTACATAGGTGATGTTTTTTATCTTGGTAAGACTTTAATTTCTAATGTATTATATGTTTTAGGGATTATTCACAAACATATTAGCATTATCCAAAATTTCAATAAAGGTTACTAATTAAATTTTGGCAATGGTAAATTTACTATTATAAGTGTGGAAAAATATCACATGATGTCTATTTAAAGACATGATAATTTTTATATGATGCACTTTTAAGACCTTAGTGAACAAAATTTACCCTATATTAGTGTAGTATAAGATTCTTCACAGCTTTAGAATAGTATATTAGGACACTTTCATGTTCTAACCTTAGATAAGCTATCTTGGAAAGGGATTGTCAATTGTCTACTAAAACTTAAATTTAATTCTTATAATGGTTATCATCATTTCCAATTTTTTTTGAAACAAAAGTCAATATTTAAGTCTATTGGTGAAGTATCAATGTATGTTTCTTTATAACTAGTGAACAAGGATCTTATAATCCCTATAAAAAATATGATTATTGGAGGAAAACACTTTGTGTATGTCCTAGATAATCATTAAACTAGATATACTTAGAGTTATTTTATATAATTTAAATTGGAAGCAATCTTTGTTTTTAAAATATTTGTTTCTCATGTTCAAAATTTGAAAAATGATCCTATAGTCACTGTCTGAAGTGATTGAGGTACTGATTTTGTAACACTGGTTTTGAAACATTTTACAGTTAAAAAGGTATAACTCATAATATTTTCATCACCAAGAACTCTATAATATAAGGATGAAATATAACAAGGGAATAGAATACATTATAAAATTAATTCGAAATTATGATGTGAATACCCATTTTCTAAGTATTTTTTAGTGGAAGCTGGGACTACATCTAGCTACACTATCAATCATGTTTTATTTCATCTAGTTTTTAAAAAACCCCTTATTAATTATGTACTGAAAGGAAACCTAAACATTGTTATCTTATATTTTTAGGATGTAAAGTGTTCATTTTTAATACTAAAGTGGATGTGAATAAATTTGATCCAAAATATGATGAAGTTATATTTATTAGTTATTCCACCACTAGTAAGGTGTATCGGGTTTTCAAAAAATAGACATATACCACTAATGAAAAAGTAAACATCAAGTTTGATTAAACTAATAATTATTTAAACATAAAATTTACATAATTTACACATCCAAATTTTTGATTCTGCAAACCCCCCTATTTTGTTACTGAAATTTTAATCCCATCAATCAGATATTAACCTATTGAAAACTAGACTAACAGAACCCGGATTTCCAAAAATCAATCTAGTAGTTGTAAATTAATTGATAAATAAAGATAAATATTCTTTTTTACCTAATAATAAGATGTTATTAAAGAATAATCACACTAAGAACATCATTATTGATGAAATACAATCGGTTAAAACTATAAATTCCTTATGAAATGAATGTGTGTATCTATCATTATTATCTTAATATGAAACTAAAATGTAATATGAATCCTTTAGTGATTAAATATAGATAATTTAAATTCAATAAAAGCTTAACCATCTCTAATGGAACAAGTTTTGGACCTTATTTCAGTGTCCAAGAGTTTTCATGATTATTAAAGTATACTAGGTCTTCTGGAATAAATTTTATAAAAATGGTATTATTGTATGGAATAAAGTAAGAATATTTTTTAATGAATATAATAAGGAAAATGTAATAGATTATGAAGAGACATTTTCTATGATATTTATTTCAATTATACCTATATAATTATATCCTTTATAGATTATCTTAATTTTACTTTATATTAAATGGATATAAATCATTCACTTCTTAATGGAAATGTGACAAATATAAATTTGATGAAACTGAACATATTCTGATGATTTTGGTGTTTTTAAAGGTCAATACCCTTGATTTTAAAAGTTTTATTAAATTATAGTCAATCTAGAATATAGAAGTGTAATGGTTTAAAAAGAATAAAGGAATTTTGTTATTGAATTTTATCTTTATTTATGAATATTTATTTATTTTTTATTAGAGTTATTAATATTTTATAACTTGTTTTGTAGGAATTTACCAAAAAAAATGGATATCACTAATATGGCCCTCAACCTCATAATTTCAAGCCACATAGCCAAGGAAAATGAGGCATGACCATCCAGTCCATCCCAAGGGAAGGCTTGGTTAGTGGCAGGGGTTTGCACAGGGGTATCAAGCCCATGCATAGGGGCTCGCGGGTGGTGAAATCCCACTGGTTCATAACTTCAATGAGGTTTGAGAATGACTACATGTAGTGGTCTATCCCACACGGAGATGGGAGGAGAGCCTCACAAGGATGGTGAGGTCCAAAATGGCAAGGGGTGTCCTCTATCACCCTATAGAATACACTGTTGAGTGATATTATCACCCACTATTTTAAAGGAGCACTCCCCGCATCATTGTTTCAAGGTGGGATCTAGTCTCCACTACACTCCACCTCTCCACTTACACTCTCCACTATTATTTGTCACTCCACCTCCACTCCCTCCCCCTAACTTTTCCCATACACCAATTCTTGCTGGGAAAATACCATGACAATAGTTATCAAAGCCTCTCGAGCTCGAACTCAAGATCCATCTTCACTATCGCAACTCTACACCAAAGTGGATCACCACCAAAGTCCCATATGACACCCATAAACCCTATTTCATGCCACTTTTGCCATTTTAAAGACCATGGGAGAAGAGGAGTGTCAATTATCATCATTTATATAGTGATTCAGCCCTGTCATCACTTTGGATCATCTTCAAAACCATGAACTTCCACTATGCATCATTTTTCAAATTTCATCCAACCACTTCTAAGGCTAAATAATGAAGGTTACTTCACTCAGCACCTCTATGTGGTGGCCGCTATTATGATGCACTACCATGACCACCAAGATCTTACTGCCTACCATTCCCACTTCCATGTGGAAATTTCATGTTTTACCACATGAATTATGTTATGCAAAGTCGATACTAGGATGAATTCTTCCCCACTGAAAATGTAAACACCCGAGAGACTCGGGTGTATCTTTAAACACCTTGGGTATTGTAGGTTTTATTTCAAATTGAATATATCCATGGATCATGGGGGATATTTAAAAGATAAGGATGCATAGTTCCAATCCCTCGCTACTTATATAAGGTGTTCATGCCCCTTCCAAAACGATATTGAGCACCCATGGTTGGGAATCAATCGAGGAGAGGAGAAGTCCATTGTCATCTATGTTGCTCATTTCTTCTATTTTTATTTTATTCTATATTAGTTTTAATTTTTGTTTCAATTTTAATTCATTAATAATTTCAATTTAGTTTAAATAAATATATTTCATGTGTTGTTATAAAAGTGTTCCACCCTCATTCACCATTTCTCTTATTATTCTTCCTCTCTTCTTCTTGTTGTTCTTTTAATTATTATTATTATTATTATTATTATTAGTAAAGATTATTATTTTTATTTAATTTATTTATTTTCTTATTCTTACCTCTCCCTCTATTTCTTCTATTTTATTTTATTCTCTATATCTCTCTCTCTCATCCCAATTCATTTTATTTTATTCCTTTTATTCTATTTTCCTTATATTGTTATTCAAATTAATATTTCATTTTTATTTTATTTATCATATTTTTATCACTCCACCAAAGTGACCTCTTACTCAAAATAATGGGAGGAAAACCCAAGGCTTAGCCAGATAGAGGTCAAGGTGTTCTTGAATTTTACATAAAAATTATTTTACGTTTGTAATAGATATAAGTAGCATAAAGGGGTGTGATGAATGTCCCTAATGTGGTTATTATACCATATAACATACAAATCTATTTATTTTTATAATTTTATTTAAAATATTTTCCCTCTCTTTATTAACTAATTCTTCACATGATATATTTGAGTGTGTCAATTTATGAAATGACATCGATAGAGTTATGTCTTGGATGATGGAATACCCTTGACCAAGGTCTTCCATCAACCTTGATTTTAGGATTAGGTGGAATTGATATTTCTTAGGATTTCAAAGATTACATAATTTTTAAATAAAAATAACAGTAATTAATTGTGATATTTCATGTTTGTATTATCAAACTAAAATAAAAAAATAGAGTAGAATAATGATTGAACCCAAAACTAAACACAAAACCAAGTTATTTCTTCTTTAACTCATTATTTTTAGAACTGTATGTTATTTTAAGTTATAATTTTCATTTTATATGTCATTTAAAAATCATAGAAAGTAATTAAAAACTGAAATAAATTATCAATTTTTTTATAAAATAATTAAAACAAAAAAATATCTTAGGTGAATTTGATTAAGAAGGTGAACAAACTAAGAAGATCATCAAGTGAGACGACACTGGTCATCCTCTATGTTATATTAGGAAAATAATTTTCTTTTCCCATTTCCTATGATAGGAAAATATCAAAACTAGCATCGTTGTTGGGAAGCTAATAATTTTTTTACATTACTATTCTCTATTTTCACATTTTAGATAGTTTTTAGTTTCTTTAAAAGAAAACCACCCATTAAAAAAAATCTATGATTAATTCCAATAAATATTTTTCTGTATGGAATGATGGTTACTCATAGCTGAAAGAACCCATAGTTAAACAAACATGGTCTTTAGAAGAATGTTTTGCCTTATTTTCTAGACAGATCTGGGGAGCTAGAAGAAAAATCATCATAGAGGAGAAATTCAAAGACCTCATCTAGGAACTTAAAGAGACCCTCAAATAGCCATTAATTGAAGGATTAGACAAAGAGTTAACTAAATTTTATGATTACTTCCCATAATTTTATCAAGAAGTGGAAAATATACCAAAAGAGTGCTCCTCATTTCCTCCTATTACTTTTGAAGAAGTTCCCCTAGAACAATTCTTGGAACCAGTGAAAAAATAAAAACTCAAATACAATATTCAAGAGCTTGGAAATATTGTGTAAGATATTAAAGGAAAAATGGATTGGATAACTGCATATTTTCAAGTATCATCAGAGCAACATAATCCTGGACTAGAAGATAATCCACTTGTCTTCCCTGATTTATCTGAGGGAACCAATGAAGAAAACTTTATTGATGAGCTATATGTAGGTGATCATCAAGATCTAGATGACTTATAAAACTAATGTTAGGGACTTATTTATCTCCTCATACCTTGTATAGAAAAATATACATCACCATTAAAGTTAGACACCACCCAAGTTGTGGAATTTGAATTAAAAATGGAGGATCCCCACAACCCACCTCCATCCTCTAAGAATCTACTCCAAGAGGCACCGCCATTATAGAATAAATTTTTGCAGAACTAACTAAGGGAGTTGATATTTTCTCAAACTCTATTTAATTTTATTTCATTAAATATTAATTGAGTATTAATTTTCACTTCTTTGAATTTTCTGATTCAGAAATTTCTATCCATAACTTAGAAGAGGATAAGGAAACAACACATGGACCTATTGAGGAACACATGGAGCTCCCTAATTTTGATGAAAATATATTTTAGGAATCCCATGAGAAAATCCAATTTGATGATCCAGAGGAAATCCAAAAATAGGCTACTCATATTGAAGGATATATATTATTTATTAAAAATTCAAATTTAAATTTTATTCAACTAAAAATACCTATTTATTTTCCCTTTGAACATTCAATTAATTCAACCCCTATTGAGACGGCATTGGAAGAACAAGAGAATGTTAAGAAGTTTCCAACCAAATATGAGGATTATTCATACTTCTCCCTACCCTTTCTAGGAAAGTTATACCTAATTGTGAAGGGGGGGATCTAGTATACTCTATCCAATGATCATTCCTCACCAAAAAGGAAGAACAACAGGCTAAGAAAAGACACATGTGGTGGTTAAAATAAAATAATATTCATACACCATTGAAATTTGGATAACAGATGGTAATTCTCTGTAGAGGTAGTAAAAAATCAAGGCCCACATTGGGGATCATACCAAGGCTTATCGTTACTTACTTTATTGTGTTTAAATTTCATATTTTAGATTTTTCCACCATTCAGTCCACTCCCTCTTATCGTTTTTAGCTTTAATGACATAATCCTTTATTTTTAATGATTATTTTTCTTTTTTATGGACATAATAGAACAAGGAATCCCTCAAACAATGGAATATAAGGACAATGATTCATGGTAAAAGAAGTTCACTTTTAGTTGTTATCATTTAAACTCTCTTAATTGTTTTTCCAACAACATGTGTTGAACTTTAAACTAGAATTTAATTCCTACACTTGAATTATTATTCACATGATTTATCTAGGAGACATGAGTTTCTTAGGAATCATGTGATTCCATGTTTTGGATTTCAATGCTAATAAAATTTAAGGATTAAAATATAGAATTATATTATTAAAGTGAAACGTTGATATTAAAATGAGGGCTTGTGATTTGATGGAATTAGTTGATTCGAATAAATAAAATTTCAAAACCATTTTTCATAATTTTAATTTTTAGAATTTATGTGAATTTATTTATTATTTGTTAATCATGCCTTAAGCGGTTATCAAATATCCTATTTCCATTCCTGAGAGGATTTCTAGACCAAGTACTTCCAATTTTATCTTGATCATATTTCTTGAGTGATCATAGGACATTCCATCTTCTAGAACTTTAATTTGAACTTTTCAAATCTATGACTATTCAAAAAACATTTAAAATAAATATGGAATCTTATAAAAAGACCTAAACCTTGAAACCCCCTTTACATTAATGGTTGATTCAACCATAGATGCCATGAATGACCTTAATAAGAATGATCCATGTTTCAATCCATTTTTCATTCATTACTACCCTCCAATTAGTATTTTCAGTATATTTTAATGTTAAAGTGTGGGGGTGAAGGGAGTCATGGTGGAAGTGATGATATACATTTTAAGAAAGAAGTGAAGGGGTACTACTTTAGGTAATGAAAATAGGTTTTTGATTCATTCATTGTACTTTTTATTGTTTTCCCCATCTTGAATAGAAAAAATAGATAAAAATGGAAAAAATAACCAAATAATTGTTTTGATTTAGGAAAATAAAAAATCACCATTACTAGACCTATTTTTTATTTATATGTGGTTAGGTGGTGGATGTGAGTTTTATTTTAAAGAATAACTTTAAAAATATAAAAAAAATGAAAACATTTTTTGAAAAAGAACAAAAATATAAAAGTAGAGAAAATTTCAAGAGGGTTCACAAATCATTCATTATGTTCAAATAGATAATGACCTTTACTTCAATTTTTGGGAAGTTTGGAGTTGTTACAATTTTAAGGGAAGAATTTAATTGATCATTCATTTTTTGATATCATGCATTATATATAAGAGAGAAACATCCCCCTTGAGCCTTAATTTTCAAACATCAATTCCTACTAACCTTAAGCCTCAAAATCATTTGAAACTTAAATGAAATCCCTTAGGATTTTATGTACATTTTGTCTTCAAAAGTGGAGAAAGTATTTCATTTATACGATTATGATAAGGATAATGTTCTCATGATATGAGAAAAAATATACTTCAATTCTATAATGAGTAATGAGTGAAATATTCAAAATATAGGTATATCATGATTTGATATGTTTAATAATAAAGAATTTAGGAACCTTAATTAATTATAAGATAAGTTTCACCATTTTTAAATGGGAAAAATAACATGCCTTGTTTGATTGTTTCTTTAAAATTGGGAAATTGAATATATATTTTATGTAAATTTTAAAATTTTAATTATACATTGATAATTATTTGATTTTATTACTTTGATATTTTAATATTGATAATATTAGTGACCTCTGATATTCCATTTTGAAATTTTATGCTCGAGTACAAGCATGGTTTAATTGTGGTTGTATTTTACAGACACAAATTTTATACATATTTATAAAAAATGATTCTTTTTCGATGTTTTCAATTTCAATACCCATGAATTTCAATGTTTTAGTAAATTATAGAAATTTAGAATGTATAACTGAAATTTTTTAAACATAATAAAAGAATAATTTTTTTATATTTGAACTGTTATTTATGAATCTTTTTTCATTTTGTATAAGTTTTCTCAATTTTACTAACTTTTATTGCAATAATTTACCAAAATAATAGAACCAGCTAAGTTGTACTCCATCCTCAAGATGAAAATACACTTATCTAGGACAAAAAAGGCCTGTTTGGAAAATCCAACTAGAGGTAAGGCCCGCTCAGTGGAAAGGGTGTGTGCAAGGGAATCAAACACTTGCATATGGGGCCATGGGTGGTGAAATCTTGTGGGTGTATAGCTGTCATGAGAGCTGATTGTGCCTACATGTAGCGTTCAAGCACACATAGAGATGGTATGAGATCCTTGTCAGGAAGGTTCAGTTCACGGTGGTGAGGTTCATTGTCTATAACCCCCATTGACTTCACTACTGAGTGAGATTCACACACAGGCTTTTAAGGGAGATCTCCCAGCATCACTGCTTCAATGTAGGGTCGAGGCTCTATCATGCTCTACAACTCTACCTTTGATATATGACATTATCTATCACTCTGCCTCTTCTCCCACACACCTGATGATTCCCATCCACCACTACTCATTGTGAAACTACCTTGACAATTGCTACCAAAGATTCTTGATCTCGAACTCGAGGTCCAACTTCACTATTGTAACTCTCCACCACCATGGATCACCTCAAAAGTCCAAACTAACACCCATGAACCCCAATTCAAGCCAACATCATTCAAAATGATGGTTGGAGGTGAATAGGTGTGCTACTGCTCATTTGCATGGTCGTGTTTCAGCTCTACCATCACTTGGGATCATCTCTGAAACCATGAATAACACCCAGGAATAATTTTTTGAAGTTCATATATCCACTTCAAAGGTTTTATTATGAAGTTTACTCTGCTTGGATCTACTATGTATGCACCACTACCATGTCGCACTTCCATGACAACTAAGATCCTATTTCTCACTATTTATGCTTCCATGTGTAAATTACACATTTCATTATATGAATACTTCTATAAAAAGATGAGACCTATGTGAATTATTCAATGCTAAAAATGTAAACACCTAGGATACTAGAGTTTATCTTTAAACACCTTGGGTATCATGGGTATTATTTCTAATTGAAGATCCCCATGGATATTGGTGTAGCACTGAAGGCTTAGGGCCACTCCCCCATTACCTATATAAGGATTCCATTCCCACTACCAAAGATATATCGAGTAACCATGACTGTGAATCCATCGAGGGGAGGAGAACAAAACTATTGTATATATTGCACATTTGTTTTGTTTTTATTTTATTCTATTTTCTTTTTAATTTTTGTTTCATTTTTTATTAATTTATAATTTCAATTTAGTTTAAATAAATATTGTTCATAAATTTTTATTAAAGTTTTCCACCCCCATTTACCCTTTCTTATATTATTATTCTTCTTCTATTATTCTTATTTTTCTTTAAATTATTTTTTTTTATTATTATTATCCTAAAATAATTATTTTTATTATTTTTATTTATTTTATTTATTTTATTTATTTTTTTATTCTTCCCTCTCCCACTTCTTCTTCAATTTTATTTTATTATCTCTCTCTTTCATCCCAATTATTTTTATTTTATTCTTTTTTTTATTTTCCCCATCAACTATTATTTTTGTAATTTTTATTCTCATTCATCTTCTTTTTTTATTATCTTCTTCTGACTCCTCCAAAGTGACTTCTTACTCATGATAATGGGATTTTGACCTGAGTATTGGCCTGGGGGAGGCCATGGTGTTCTTGATTTTTTCTAAAAATGTATTTTACATTTGTGGTAGATATGAGTAGCATGAATGGGTGTAATGAATTTCCCTAATGTGGTGAATATCCCCCATGAAATGAAAATCAATCAATTTATATAATTTTTTATAAAATATTTTCCATATATTTATTGGATAACTCTTTACACAATGGATTTGATGGATTTAATGGATGAAATAACATCGATAGATCTAGGTCCAAGAAGATGTCATACCCTCGACCAAGGGGTATCGTTAACCTTTATTATATTTTTAGATGGAATTGATATTACTTAGGATTTAAAATATTTCACAATTTCTAAATAAAAATAATAGTAATTCATCATAAGATTTCATGTTTGGATTATCAAGAAAATCAAACATATAAAGGAGAATTATGATTAAACCCAAAACCAAACCCAAAACTGAGTTCTTTCTTCTTTAACTAATTCTATTTAGAATTTCATTTTTGTTTAAGCTATAATTTAAATTTTACATGTCATTTAAATATATTATAATTTAATAAAAAACCCAAAAAATTTATCATTATTTTCATAAAATAATTAAAACAACAAAACAAATAGCTTAGGTGAATTAGATTAATAAGGTGAAAAAATTGAGAAGATCCTCAAGTTAGATTACCATGTTCATCCTATGTGTTGCATTAGGAAAATAATTTACTTTTTCCACACCCTAAGATAGGCGTGAATCAATATATTTAGGAGGAATTTTATGTCAAAGAACCCCCTAGTTTGGAAAATGTAAATTTTCAATTATATGTTTTTAAACATACCAAATCTCTTTACAGACTTAAAAATATCAAATAGAATGTTATAATCATTTGTATATTTTTTAAATTGAAATTATTTTTTTAAAGTATTGTTTTACCCTACTTATTTTATATATAAAGTCTTCAAGGACACTATCATTGTTTAATTTTATGTGAACTAGAAAGCTGTAGATTTCATTGTACCTAATTTGTTCCAGGAATATGAGTCTAAGGATATACCCATGACTGATATTTATCTTTATAATAAATAGGGAGTTTTATGTGTGTGGGGGATAATAACCACTATAAACTAGGGCTATAGCCATCTATCTGAGATGATAACTATAAAAAATTGACCTGGAACTTCCATCTGAACCAACACCTAACCCAGCTCACCACTATCCTGAGGGGATTTACCAATCCCTAAAGGTTAGATGATATTGTATGGGTTTCATTAAATCTATTTCAGAATTATTTTACCCCCATATTTCATTATAAAATGTGAAAAATAACAGAAACATACAAAACATCCAACAACGGAATCCATACAACCAAAATAAATACCTCATGGAAGAAAATATATAAACATTCAGGGCCAAATAAGAAAATAAAAAAAACTGAAAATAAAATCCACAAAAGAAAAGGAACTTAAACATCTCTAACTACACTACTAGTGACCCTCAGTCACTCATTGCATCCCACCAATCCATACATGGATGAATCAGAACCAAGGAATTGAAAGAGGACTAGGTACCATGAGCCTACAAAAGATCTATATAGGCATGAGCTAAAAACCTCAATGGCTCACCACCCACTAAGACTATTAAAACCTCCTTAGTTATACATATCATAAAATAAAAGTTTGAACATAAGATCAAAATAGGTTTTGAGTATGATTTAAAATATAGGTTCAATGACATTATAATGACTCATATCTTATTTAAACCATAAATACATTATTTATATTAAGGCATAAAATTTATTATTTTTTATGATATTTTTGTTTTAGAGTTTTATAAAATTAGTTAAAACATTACATAACAGAGTGACCACTTCTATACAGTGTCTATTTTTTCACAATATAAGTTCATTATATAAAAAATACTTTCTTTGCTAAAGGAAACTCCCATATCTGAAATGTTAGAATTATTAATGTTTCCAATCATCCTTAATCCCAATTAAAAATAATTTTAAAACATGGTATGAGAAAGAAAGTTACTAAGAAACATAAAATAAAATAAACCAATTATTCCATTTATAAACCTGAAAATCTATAAGAAATTTTTCCTTTTTCACAATAAAAATCTGACCTCAAATATCCATTTATGTTCCCATGAAAAAAACATAATTACTTAATATATTTCATGAAATATTTCATATGAAATTATAAATTAAAATTAATAATAATTATTTTTTCTTATAAAGCATGAAAACTCAAGAATACCTTTCATAAAAAATCATTTCACCTGTATTTTAAAATTTAACATTATAAAATTCCCTTAAAACGTAATATTATTTTATTACCTTGTGAAAAACCAATTTCCTTTAAAAAATATTGTAAGCATATCATGTAGGTACCTTGGGATATTTTTCACTACATTCAACCCTATAAAACCCTTATAGTGTAACCACCTAACTGGATAATTCCAATATCTCTTAAGACAAACCTATAACTGGTAAACTTTATCACTTTACTCAATGCATTGGAGAGCTATAACAAGATTCCCATTATCATAGCTCCATCAAGCTCACACATCATTAATATAAAATAAATAAGGACCATAAAATTAATAAAACACATATATATTTCACTTTAATCATAAAACTCATTTGAATTTTCATTTAATACTATAAGTAATAACATTTTCAATTATCTCGTAATTATTATTAAAAGTGTATGTTTCCTTATAAAATATTTTTAAAACTAAAAAATCATAGAATATTGAGGGAAATAATTTATTTGAAAATAAATATGGATTATTTTAATGGAATATTTATATGGAATACCAACTATTATGGGAGGAAAAATCGGTCAAGATGTATATGTCAAAAACAAATATTTTTCACTTTGGTAAAAAACATCAAATTAATCCATAAGGTAAATGATTAAAATATTTATTTTTAAATCACTAAAAAGAAATAAAAGAAGTAGTTGAAATTTAATTTTTAAAATATTTTAAGAATAAATAAGAAAAATCATTGTTCATTTTCGAATAACATGGATTTATAGAAGAAATATTTGAAAGAGATACTTTAAAATATGGTTTTAAAAAAAATATTTTACCTTAAGTTTCATCTATCTTTGTATTTTCTATAAATCCTAAATAATAAAATTATATTGGATTTATACTTAATTAATAAAAATTTTCATGTTCATTTAATTATTATTATTATTCCATTAATTTCATTTATTACAATGATTTATTTAGTTACTAAAATGGTTATGTTCACATTAAACGTTTTGTGGTTGTTCAATTTCTAATCTCAAAACGGAATCACTACATTGACTATGGTCAAAGTGGTTATGGATAAATTAACTCTATAATCTTAAAAAAATTATAGTTATCATATTTATACATTTAATACACATTTAAAACCGACCCTTTAAAGTGGTCATGAAAAATGAACCACGTTATTTAATGGAGACCATAGTCTGTGCATACACATGAATGATGTTTTGATTTTTATAACAGGTAGAAAATAAATAATTTAGATAATATTTCAATTTTAAATAATCATAAATATTATATAAATCTCATTTTTATTCATTATTTCTATCCTAATGACCATCCTTTCAAGATACAAATGAAAAATGAATCACATCGCTTTGTAGAGGTGGTTTTCCACACGTATGTATGAGTGACGTTATAAATATCCAATGGACGGAAAGAGTAAGAAGTTAAGTAATATATTATATTTATTTAATCATAATAATTTCATAAAAATATAATATATTCATTAATTTCATATTTATAACCATCCATGTGTGGTAGTGATAGAAAATGAAACACATCACTTCGTGGAGGTGGTAGTTCACACGTATGCACGAATGATGTTTTCATTTACCGTAGGTTTGAAAAGATATATAAAAGGATTTTAAAGTAAAAATAATAACACATAATTATATATAATTTACATATTTCTTTATTTTATAGTTTTTATAACATATTTGAAGGATGTAGAAGAATAAATAAACATGAAATATGTCAGTTAGTATTTATACCTTCTCCGTGAATATCACCATTTAGTTTACACCTTAAGAATTATAGGATTGGTATTTTGAGAAAAAAATGACCGATATAAAGTGGTTAATTATTATGGGGAGATATGTTTTCAAGGATTTTTTAAACTATATTCATCAAAATGTGTGAGGAAGGGATGAGAGGAGGTGCCCATTTATAAGTGAGGGGAGTAGCACTCCTATAATTATTCAAAGTTTTAAATTAATATAAAGTATTATTCATAAAAAAGTGGTACTTATAAAACTAAAATTAAAATTTAAGGGGATAAATTTTGAAAATCCATCCTAAAATAATAATTAGGATTAGATTTTTTGGCCTTATTGTTTTTTTCCATGATTTACCCTTTACTATGGTGACATATTTTTTACTATTTTTACTATTTATAATGACCAAAAATGAAATTCAAATCATTAATAAATGTAAACTTCCTTATTATAAATATGTATTCCATTTTTTAAGATTTATTTTTTATAAGTGTTAGAAATTAATTTTTATAAAATATCACAAAATACAATGAAAAACTATTTTTAGAAAATATCATTTTTTAGCATAAAAATGAACTTATACCAAAATAAAATATAATGTTGATTCATATGTATTTATTTATATTAAGATTAATAAAATTAATATTATTTTTATTTAAAAGAAAATACAAAATATAATTATTCTTTTAAATTACTTGATTTAATGAAAAAAATGAGTGTTTTTCAAAATCAGTATTTTCCAATATTCACACAAAAATAAATATTTTTATAAAGATAAAAAATTTAACCCTAAGATATATTTGATATGTTGAATAAAAAAATAAATTCCATTTTATTAAATTCAATTTCTGTAATTAATAAATTTAAGTTTTAAATAAATCCTTGTAAGACATGGAAAACAATTCAGTTAATTTAAATTATTCCTTTTTTGATTGAGAAATGATATAGTCGTTTATAACACAATTATGAATATGAATACATAAACTGAATAATTAAACAAATATTATTTTTTTCAAGGATTAAATGGGTTTTTACATTATTCCTCATTTTATGGACTGTGTCCTCATAATTTTATTCATTACTTAAACAAGTATATGTATTTTTTCCATATAGAATTTTTTGATTCCCATGTTGCTTCCTTATTCATTTGATGCTTCCATAAAATCCTAACCTAGTGAATCAACTTATTTTAAATTAACTAATCTCTATAGTCCAAAATATATACTATATTTTCCTCAAAAGAGTGATTCTCTTCTAACTGTACAAATTTAGGTCTTGAAACATGAGATGCATCAGGTACGTACTTTCTTAGAAACGAAAAATTAAATGTTCCATATACCTGAGATAAACTTTGAGGTAGCGAAACCCAATAAGTAATTTATTCCAATTTATCCAAAATTTAATACTCCCTAATGAAACATGGGCTCAAAATTCTTTTTTTATCAAAACACATTAGTCCTTTCTAAGGATATATTTTAAGAAAGGTATAATCACTTACATCAAATGAATAATCATTCCCCTTGTTATTTCATAACTCTTTTTCCTAATTTTTTAAACCATCATGTGGAATTAAATTATATTTAAATTCTCAAACTTCTATTCTACAAATTATGTTCCTAATAACTTCCTTTAACCAACTTCATCCCAACATGATAGATTTTAAAATTTTAGTCATATAATGCTTTAAAAGGTTCCATATATATACTTAAATGAAAACTATTATTATAAGAAAAATAAACTAAATACATATGATGAACCAAAATTTATTGATAATATAATGATAAATCTCATATAATATCTTATAAATTTTGAATTTTATATTCCAATTTCCCAATAGATTGAGGATAAAAATTTCTACTGAAATTTAATTTGGGACTAATCAGCTTATGAAGTCCTTTCCAAAAAATATTTGTAAACCTAGGATCACGATCAGATACAATAGAGAGAAGGAACCCATGTAATATAACTATATATTTAAGATAAATTATTAAAATTTTATCCAAATACATTTTATCTTGAATAACTGGAAAAAGAATAGATTTAGTCAAACGATTAACAATAACCCAAATCGTATTACTACCTTGAGATGTATTTGGTAATACCACAATGAATTCCATGAATATGTTATACCATTTATATTCTGGAACTAACAAAGGTTGAATAATCCAATTTAATAGTTTGTATTCATATTTAACATTCTAAAAAGTCAAACATTCAGGGTAAAATCAATTATATCCTTCTCCATACCTTCCCACCAAAAATATTCTTGAAGGTCCCTATACCTATTAATGCTTCCATGATGAACAAAAAATAGAGATTTGTGAGCTTCACTTAATAATTCCTTCTTTAATTGAGAATAAATTGGAATACATAACCTCTTTTAAAATATAATAACACTTTATTTATCCACATTAAACATAGTAAACATATCTTTTTTAAGAAATTATACTCTTTCTTTCAAAATATTATCTTCCTTATAACCTTTCTTAATTCTGAATGAAAAATATGACTACACCAACACTTAATTCAAAAGAAAATGATTTTATGCATGGAAAATTTCAATGATAACATTTAGTAAATCATTAAATAAAGAATTATGTTCCATATGTAGCATATTTAATGATACATGTTCTTTTTGAATCAAGGAATAAACTACCCTGTTTTATTTACATGGATGATAGTGAATTGTGAATTCATAATCCTTAATTAGTTCTAATTATCTTTTGTGACTCATTTTCAACTCTATTTAAGTGAATATATACATTAAGATTTTAGGATAAGTATATATTTCCCATTTCTCTCCATATATATGATGTCTCTAATTATTTAAAGAAAATACCATTGCATCCAGATCAAGGTTAGGTATAGGATAATTCTTTTCATGGGATTTCAATTGATGAGATAAATGCATGATAAACCAATAATTCTTCATCAATACACAACCACATCAATTAAAATAAGCATCGCTATAAATAAAAAATTTATCATTTCTTATTGGAAAGGTTAACATTGTGGAATTTACCAGTCTTCTATTAAATTCCTATAAACATTCATCATGTTCCTTTATCTAGAAGAGTTTTACACTTTTTTATGTTAACATAGTTAGTGGGATAGATAAATGGGCAAGAATTTTAAAAAAACTTTTAGTAGTAACCAACTAATCCAAAAAAACTTATAATATAAATAACATTTATAGTCCATATCCACTCTTTCACCACTTTATTTTTAACCAGATCAATAATTATATTATATTCAGAAATAATAAACCCAAGGAATGATTTTTTTTGTAACCAAAATTCACATTTACTGAATTTTACATAGAATTTATTTTCTTTAAAACTATAAAAAATAATACTTTAGTGATTCTCATGATCCCCATAACATTTAGAATAAAATATAATATGATAAATAACCACAACAAAAAAACTATTCAAATACTCATTGAACACACTATTTATTATATCCATAAATAAAGCGGGTGCATTTTTATCCGAAATTTCATAACGAAAAACTTGTAATGATCATACCTAGTATGGAGCACCACTATTAAAATTCGTTTCCCCTTTACCTTCAATTGTTGATACTTGGACCAACGATCAATCTTCACAAAAAATTGTTCTCCCTTGAGATGATGAAACAAGTTATAGATATAGGAAAAATTATAATTTTTTTAATAATGATATTATTGAGTGTTGTATAATCAATGAAAAGTATCATGGAACCATATTTATTTTTAACAAATAGAAATGGAGCACCTAAATATGAAGTTTTAGGGTGGATGAAATACTTATCAAGTAATTACAATAATTTCATTTTCAAATATAATAACTCAATTGAATCCATTCGATAATGAGGTTTTTAAATTGGATTAGTATCAGGAACTAAGTAAATATTAAACTAAACCTTTCAATTAAAAATTACACCAAGAATATCATTAATAAATTCAGCTAGATATTTATTTACTACTAGTACATCACCAAATTGAATAGTGTATTTTTCTCCAAAATATGTGTAAAAGTTATTTTTCTTACATATTTTATTAGGTTTTTAGTTTCATGATATGTTATAAATTGTATGAATTTAATATTATATTAAAAGGGAAAATAATTATGAAAAATAAATTCTTTATCACTATAATCTATTGTAAAATGATAAATTTAAATTCAATCTGTAGACATAAAAACATCATACTCTATAGTGGGAAAGCTAGCATGGTTTTTAGGAAAAAGGATTCTAAATATTATAATAGGAAGATTTATATAAATTATTGTTTCATTTATACTACCCCATTATTTTCTACAAAAAAATGACTTTATTTTATAATATTGTATTTTTATTTTAATTAAAAATTTCATAGATATAAAAGAATGTGTGGATCTTGAATCAAACAAGACATTGGCATAACCTAAATAAAAAAGTAATATACTTATCACCAATACATCTAACGGTCTCATATCTGCTGTAGTAGTAGAAGAATACTTTGATGAATCTTTATAAATATAATCTTGGTGATTCCCACCTTGATTAAATATCTTCATACATTCATTAGAATAATGTTCCAACTCATTGAAATTTAAATATTTCACTGTTTTATTTTCATTACTAGTCTGACCATTGTCATTACTCATTTATTTATAGTCATAAGCCATGTGTTTAGGATTTTCATATTAATAACACTTCCAAAATATTATAATACATTCTCTAGAATGTTTCTTTCCACACATAAACTAAGTGGGTAATTAAATTTTTGTACCTTTAAGTTTCATTGATTAATAATTTCCCATTGCCTGCCACCTGGATCATTTCTTATCCTTATTGTTTTAAAAATCCAAAAACTTCATCTCCACTTTCTTAGAACACCACACAATTTACACATAACATAATAATCCATGAGTAACTATATCCCTTTATAATATTTACTTTAATCCTCGGTAAAATTGATTTATTTTACTATAATGGTCCAGAATAAAATTCAGTGCATACCTAGCCAATCTAGTAATATTAGCTTCATGGGTGGTGATAGATTCCTTTTTATTTTTCTTCAACTATAGGAATTGTATTTCCATTATAATTCTAATAAATTTAGGAAAATAATTTTCAAGGATTATATTTTAAATATTTTCAATTACAAGGAATTAATTTCTTCATTTTTCTTAGTGTTCTTAATCAAATACCACAATTGATCAGGTTCACCTTAAAAATTATAAATATAGAGGGTTAACTTATAATGTTTTGAGAATCTAGAAACTTGAAATTTCTTATATAAATCATTAATTAAACATTAAAAATTCATTGGGTCTAAGGATCCTCAAAAATTAAGAGGGTTTTTTTTTGAAATTATCTTCTATAAACATGTTCTTTTGAAAATAATTTGGTTTTTTGTGACACCCCTAACTTCTAAATGAATAACATTTTATTTAATAGTGTATATGACACACAACACCAAAAATATAAGGGAATATAAAATCCTAATACTTTAAAATATATGTTTTATTTTCAATAAATTCAATCTATGGCATATCTTACAATTCATACAACACTATATTAGCTTGTGTTACACGCAATAATGACTTTCTTCAATAGCTTTTCTTACACATAAAATCGAGTTTTACTGAATATTATTGATAATATTATTTAGAATAAAACATATCTCTTAACTATTAAATTGGTATTTATGAATAGTATTGAATAAATTATGAGAATATATAGTTGAATTCATTATCTAATAATTAATTATAAATGAAAATAAAAACCAATTTAATATAAAGGAAGTATTTTTATAAAAAACTATTTTTATGCACTCAAAGGAATTTTATCCTAATAAATTAAATTAATTAATATTATTGAATGATATTAATGAAATTAATATATTATATATTCAATAAAATGTTTCAATATTTATCCAATAAATTTGATATACATAAGATAAGAAAAAAATCCAATTTTACGCATAAAAGACTATATTTGTTAATGCAATTTTGGGCCTTTTAATGGCGCACTTGTTTTAAAAAAATTTGAAACATTTAAAAAATTTATTTTAAAAAAATTAAATTTTTAATTAATAATATTAAAATTATCCTAGGTTAAATTTTTTGTATTTTCCAGAGAAGTTTCGTTTTTTGATGAATAATGAAAAAATACTTGGTTATAAATGAAAATTGTCTTTTCATCTAAATAAATTATAAAGTTAAATTATATTTTTAATCAGTTTTAAAGTAAAAATATATCAATTATACATCTATTAATTAAATTTAGGTCATAATAATCATTTTTATATTGAATTTAGATATAAAAACAAAGTAAACTATTGAATATTTTCACTTTGAAAACCTGCTTTCTCATCCAGTCTATCGGATTAATTTGTAACTAATTTTTTCCAATTATGTTAATTGAATTTGAAAAAATATATTTAATATTTCTAATCAGAATAATTTATAATTTATAATGATTTAAACTTAATTTTTTACCAAATTTATTAGTGAAGACAGTTAAAATTTGTTACAATGATTAAGAGAAAAATAAGTTTACTGAGGGTCTAAACTTTAATATTAAGGGGCCAAATAAACTATAGACATGTCAAAAACCCATTTTGTGGACATATATATAAATTATTACTTATATTATATATTTTTTCCTATTATTGGATCCACTTGACATGAAAAAACATGGGTGAAATTCATCCTTTTCAAAAATGATAAGAGTGTCACTCCCCACACTTATAAAAGGCCACCCCCTCTCCTGCTCTCTTTGCACATTCAAACCACTTTGATTCATAAAATCCAAAAACAAATAACTTTCCAAATTTCCTTAAATTTTCATAGAAACCTTATTGTTTTCATAAATCCATCCTTTCAGTTTTTTAGTGTAAACCTAAGGAGGATACCTGAAGAAAAGGTAATGGTCTTCTAAAAGAATTTTTATTTTATTCTATTCTCTACCTATTTAAATTCATATTATATCATGATTATATAATAAAATTAATATCATAAATATACTTATATGTATTTATGTTAAGGTTTAAATATAAAACTTCACACTCTTCCATCAAAAGGGTTACAAAATCATCGTTCATATATATGGTGGACTACAGCCTCACGAACTGATGTTGTTTGTTTTTCCATTACCAGCTTTCAAGGTTGATAATAATAATGTATTTATATTTTATATTATATATATATGACATTTATTATTTTATTATTCTTATTTAATTATTATATCACACATACATATAAAATTTTCATTTTTTGGAAATGTGGTAATGTTGCTTGTGTTTACAGTGGACTACTGCCTTCTAAAGCGATGTGATTCGTTTACACCTTACATTGAATGTATTAAGGATATTTTTAATAGACATATGTTATATATATATATATAATAATAATAATTTAATGATTATATATATATATCAATTAATTTTATTTCTTTTAATATGATAAGAAATTGGAAACAGCATTCATGCATATGTACGACCAACTGTCTCCATGAACGGTGTATTTAATTTCCTATCACAAAGTTTTATGGATTAATATAAGTAAATATATACAGAATAAATATGATACATAAATAACGGATTTAATTTTTTATATTATGATATCATGATTTAAGTGAGATGAATAATAAAAAATAAGTAAAAACATACTCTAAAAACAAGGAAATGAACACACAAAACAATAAAAATAATGAAATATTATTAACAAAAGAGTGATAATATGTTATAAAATAATTATATATGATATAATAAATATTATTATGGGTATTTTATAAGTTAATAAAATGTTTAAACCAATATATAGGAGGTTAAATAAAGTTTGATCCAAAGGAAGCATGTGGTAAGGGATTTCTTAACTCAATTTTCACTCAGTGTGTTAAACTTATACACCGTTGTGTGTAATTACTCTTTATTATATTATGTATTATTTCAAATTTTTTATGAGTACTTTCATTGGATACACATAATAAATTCATTTATTAATTATCACCTCAATGTTATGATCATTTCAAGAGTTAATTTTAAAATATCATTTTAATCGATATTGTTTATTCTTGAATATCAGATGAAACAAATTACTTGATCATTTACTAATAAATCCGTCCATTTTATTCACCTATGGTTATCAATTAACCCTTTGAATTAATTGTAACAATTTTTCACTCTTTGGTAATTAAAATTTTTTAGAAATTTTTTTTAAGAAAATATTACTTAATTTCTCTCTTCAGTTGAAAATATGTTTTCTTCCAAAAACAAGATTTCTAAAAAAATCAAAAAATAAATTCTATAACCTTTTCAAAATGTCTTATTAAAATTAATTTTAACCCTTGTTTTCTTTTTATTAATTTTTTTAAAATTAATCTTCTTTTCCCCTTCCCAACAAAGCACTTTTCAAACCGTTTTCCATAAAAAAGTGAATATTATTTATGGCATGTATGAAATTACCCACCAAATAGAAAATAATTTCATTGAAGCTTATTTTTCAAGTTTATGAGTTTATATTTGAATAAACTTTTTTTAAAATTGATTTTCAAAATAAAAATATTTTCAAAACGTTTTTTAAAATGAAAAGGATATTTTCCCCAAATTTTTTTTAAAGACCTTTTATGGAATTTATATTTATCAATGGAAACAACCCATTAAACTTACTTCAATGGGTATATATTTTAATGATATAATACTTATTATATCTTTTGATGTTTTATGATTATTTTAACTAGGGATGTACTATTTTGATACCATTCACTTTACTCTGGATGGTCTATGATTATATTTATTGACTGAGGAAAGTATTTAAATTTTGCATGCTAGTTTTAACATGAATACTTATGTCAATAAAGTTTCACATCTTTCATATAAGTAATGCATTGGAATTAATATTTCAAAGGTGGATCCAGCTATATCCCCTCGATGCATTGGTAGTTTTCATGAGACAAAATATATATGGTTTTGGATGAGGCCTCATCCATTTAGTATATTCTTGGCATAAAGCCATGATAGTATTAGATTCTTAACATGAAGACTTGATAATATTATATGTATCGAAATAAACTTTTTATGGTAAGTTTTAGATATCCATTATTGTTTATTCCATTATTATGAATTCAGTTATTAATATTCCATTAGATTATTTGATTAGTTATAATATGCATGGTTAAGTTTCATGCTCATGTGATTATTTATATAGAATTATTTAATCATAATTTATTCCTTTTATAATATTCTAAATTTATTTATTAAATGGATTGTATTTTAGTTATTTACATTTATATATTTATTATTATCATTGATTCATTATTTCTCCCACTAAAATTAAACTTTACTGAGTATTTAAACTCACCCTTATTTCGTTTCCCTTTCCCTAGGATTCCATAATGTTTAATATAACTAATATGTAGGGATATTACAGATGGAATAAAGTTATTCTTAGAAAAAAATTATGTTTTAATTAGTATATTCAATTATAATAAAATACTCATTCATGTATCTAATTTAACAATAAAACTATACTATTCAATCCTTTGGGGTGATATTTCAATGTATCTTAGGACAATATAATGAGAGCAGGCACCGGTCCCCTAGATGTTGGGGTCGGGGTCGCTATAGTTGGTATCAAATCAATTTTAGTAGAAACCTTGTGAACTATATTTATGAAAACACAGATTGGGGAATATAACCCTTAGATATACATTGAAGATAAGTATATAAGAAAGTCATAAAGTTTTGGTAAGTTATAGATTAAATCATCTTTCCTATAAATATATCCCTATCTAGATACTATAAGTGGATGTGGTTCTGGAATAGAGGTACCTAGTAGTAATAACTCTGAAAAATACACGTTGGGCTTGACACGAGTGTTACATGTTACATAAAAATGGTACTTACAGTGCCCTTGGTTTGAAAGTCTTGGGGTACATGGATAAAATAATTCACATTTTCTTTAAAAAACACTATGAATGATTTAAAGTAAATATGTCCCTAAAGAAACAAAAGTTTATGACTCTAATATTAACAATGCATACATTTTTAATTTATGCTTAGAGTTACACCATATTTTTAATTATACACTATGATTTACAATTTTATAAGTTGATCCAGTATATTCCATCATTTAGAAATGGAACCAAGAAGAACATATGAGAACTACATTAATTCATATAATACAAATATTGATAATGATCATACATTTTTTGGGATTATTCTATATTTCAAAGTAAACTAGTCTCCCAAACATTCTCATTATTTAAGGGTATAATATCATGTGATAATACAATAGAGAAAGAATTATCTAAGTATTTTGGATTCATAGAGATGCATTATAACAATAGTATGGCTAGGAAAAGATGGATAAAGGAAAGTATATAAAATAAGTGTTTTCCCACATGTGAAAATTGTGGAAAGAAATGCCCTAGAACTTTTTTAAAAGGAATGGGACTTTTCTACAAGTGTGAAAACAAAGGACAAAGTTCTTGTGATTTTAACAGTAAGAAAAAAGTTTCTAATGTACAATTATTAAACTATAATAATATGGGAAACTATGAAAATAAATATCTCAAGTGTCAAAGGAATATACTCTAAAATAGGCTAATGAATCATGTTCAATCTTATTCTACTACCAAAGACAAAGAGTAATGATTAATATGTCTGTCTTTGAATTCTAGAATTATATTATTTGAGTATTTTATTAGTGATGTACTGGTTATAAGAAATATGAAATATAGAAGGATTTTATTGTTGTATCTTTATTTAAGTATTTGAAGGTGTGTTTTTGATTGTAATGATGACTATGAAAAATTGATTGAGTGTCAAGATTAACCTTTTGGAAACACGTGGTTGAGGTAAATATATAACTTAATATGTTCCTAATTTTGGGATAATAATGATTCAATAAAGATATTATTGATATGGATAAATTAAATTAGATAATACTTACTACCTTGGAACTGATTAATGATAAGACTATTTTGGAAATTCAGTGACCTTCTCTCTAAAGTATTGGATCATAATCTTTTTAAATCTTAACCAATTATGAAATGGTTTAAGTTGAACTTTGTATGAGGTTTTATATATTAATTTATTAATTAACCTTATTAATATTTATATGCTAACAATATTGATTTTGTAAAATATTTTGAGAAATACAAGATAAATTTTCACTCTGTTATGGATCTTATAATCCATTAAAAGTTAATTTTTGTGCTTTAAGAATAAAAAAACATTTTTGGATATTCATTTCTTGGATTTAAGGATGAATTGGAAATTTATTGAAGAAAAACCAAATTATGAAATTTTTATTATGAAATAGAAACATGTCATGTAAGTATATTTTCTTATATTCTTATACCTTAAGATAAGGATCTTGAAAAAAATGTGTTATCTTATAACCATCATTTATAATGATATCAATGATATTATTCATAACAATTTGGTTTATTGTTTTTTGGTCATTAACCATCTCGGGATCACGCACTTTCTAATGATCAATATTCTCTATAACTATCCATCATCATTTTTGTTATAGTTCTCTCTTCCATGTTTGTGTATTCATTTCACACCAATTTCTCTTATTTTTAAACCTAGTTATGTAATTATTCAAGATGAATTTTTTCTACCCTTTCTATATTATGAAGGGGATATTTAATTAACCATTTTAAGATGTTTATTTTTCAACAATAGTATTTCAAAATATCAAATCATGGATTACCAAGATCAATTTTAAATTGTGAGGACACAATTTATTTAACATGGGGAGAATGTAACACCCTGAAATAATAAAAGAATAAAATTTTATTAAATATAATGTTTGACAAAAAATACCAAGCATATAAAGGAATATAATATTCTGATACTTTATAATATATTTAATATTTTAAATAAATTAAATCCATGAAATAGATTGCAATGCATGCAGAACTGATTTAGTGTGTGTTACATGTAAAAACAACTTTCTTCAATATCTTGTGTAACACGCAAGACTGATTTTTACTGAACTCTATTAATATTATTATTTAAAAGAAAAATTGTCCCTTATCTATTAAATTGGTGGTTATGAATATGATTAACTAATTTATAAAAGTGTGTGGTTTAATCAATTGGTTACCAATTAATTATAAATGAAAATAAAAAACATTTGAATGTAAAGGAAATGTTTTTATAAAAAAACTATTTTTATGTTCCAAAAGTTGTTTTATCCTAATCGTTCTTGTGTAGGGTGGACTACCACCTCATGAACCTATATTGTTCATTTTTCCATTAACACCTTTAAAGGTAAAGAATAATGATGGATTTATATTTTATATATGATATAAATGATAATTATGATGTTATTATTCTTCATTAATTATTATATCACACATACAATCATGATTTCCATTTTTTAGTAATATGCTAATGTTTCTCCTATGTACAGAAGACTACCAACTCGCAAAGCGATGTGATTCATTCAGACTTTGCATGGAATTTATTATGAATGGTTTTAATGAAAACATGTGATATATATAAAATAATAATAATACTTTAATTATAACATATATATTTTATTTTATTTTATTTCATTTAATAGGAAAATAAAATTGAAACAATGTTCATGCGTACAAATGTCCTAACATCTCCATGAATAGTTCATTTTATTTCCTATCACCAAATTTTATGGATTTTGATAAATAATATTATACTGAATATATATGATATTTAAATCATTTATTACATTATTTATATTATTAAATCATTATCAAAGTAATAGGAAAAAATAGCAAGTCAAAAAATATACTAAAAAAATAAAGCAATTAACACTTGAAACAATGATAATAATGAAATATTATTAACAAAAATGTGATTATATGTTATAAAATAATAATATATGATATCTTACATATTAATATGGTTCACTGATAATTTAATAGATTTTTTAAAACCACTATACAAGAGGGTAAATCAAGTTTGATCAAAAGGAAGCGTGAGGTAAGGGATTTCTCAAATCAATTTCCACTCATTGGGTTGAATTTCTACTTTGTTTATTATTTCATGATCATATTATTGGTGTAATGAATTTTAATAATATTATGTTTTATTTGTACTTTTTATTTTAATTTAATATCGATATACATAATATATTCATTTATTAATTCTCACCTCAATGTTATGATCCTTTTATGGGTTTATTTCAAAATCTTATTCTAATTGATATTGTTTGTTAGTGAATATAAGTTAAAGGAAATTACTTGATCATTTACTAATAAACCCTTAAATTTTATTTTTCTATGGTTATTAATGAAATATTTAAATTAACAGTACCATTTTCCCACTCTTTGGTTCTTAAAATGTTTTAAAAAATGTTTTTAATAAAATCTAACTTCATCTATCTCTGGTAAGAAATATGTTTTATTCCAAAAACAAAATTTTTAAAATGATTTCTAAAAAATTTAATCTTTTCAAAATGATTTATTAAAATACATTTTTCTCCATTTTTTCTCTTTATAAAAAAATAAAAGGAATCTGCTTATCATTTTCTAAACAAGGTATGTTAGTAACATTTTTACCATGAAAAAAAGAATGTTCTTTACAGAATATAAGGAATTACACAACAACATTAACATCATTTCTTTGAAGAATCATTTAAAATTTTATGAGGTTATTTTTGAATAAAATGATTTTAAAAGATATTTTCAAAAAAGGATATTCAAAAAAATCAAAATGAAAAGGATATTTTTCTCAAGAATGTTTTTAAAGACCTTTTTATGGAATTTATATTCATCAATGAAAACAATCGATTAAACATAGTCCATTGGGTATATATTGTAATGATATCATCCTTATTATTTCTTTGAATGGTTTATGATTAGTTTAACTAAGGATGTACTATTTTGATATCATTCAATTTACATCGGATGGTCTATGATTATGGTTATTGATTGGGGAAAGTATTTAAATTCTATACTCTATTTTGAATATGAATTTTTATGTTAATTATATTTAACCCCTTTCATATGATGAATGATTTGGATTTTATAAGTGGTGGGAAGCCCGCTATAATCCCTTAATGCATCGGTAGGCTTTATGAGACCAACTAAATACAGTTTTTGTTGAGGCCTTACCCATTTAGTATATTTTTGGCATGAAGACTTGACAATATTATATTATTGGCATGAAGCCTTGATGGTATTAAATGTCATGGAATGAAGACTCAAAAGTATGTTTTAGATATCCATCATTGTTTATTCCATCATTATGAATTCAGTTATTAATATTCCATGAGATTATTTGATTAGTTGGAATATCCATGGTTAGGATTCGTTCTCATGTGATTATTTATATGGAATTATTTAATCATAATTTATTCCTTCCATATTATGATCAATTTATTGATTAAATGGATTGTATTTAAGTTATTTACATTTCTATATTTATTATTCTCTTTGATTCATTATTTATTCCACTGTAATTAACCTTTACTAAGCATTTAAACTCACCATTATTTTGTTTTCCTTTCTCCAAGATTCCATAAAGTTTACTATAAATCATTTTTATAGATATTTCAGATGGAATAAAGTTATTCTCAGAAAAAAATGATGTTTTAATTTTTATATTCAATTATAATACAAGACTCATGCATGTATCTAGTTTAACAAGACTTTTAAACTATTTGGTCCATTGGGATGTTATTTCCCTGTATCTTAGGACAATATAATGACAGCAGGCACCAACCTCCATGATTTTGGGGTTTTGGTCACTATAGTTGGTATCAAATCAATTTTAGTAGAAACATTGAGAAATATATTTAGTAAAATATAAATTAGGTAACATAACCCTAAGATATACTTTGAGGATAAGTATATAAGAAAATTATAAAGTTTTCGTAATCTAGAGATTATATTGTCTTTTCAAGAAATATATCCCTATCTTGATACTAAGTGGATGTGGTTCTAGCATAGAGTTACCTAGTGGAAATAACCCAAAAAAATGCATGTCGGGCTTGACTCAAGTGTTACATGTTATCCAAAAAATAGGCCTTACTACGCACTTGGTTTGACACTCTTATGGTATATGGATTGGATAATTCACATTTTCTTTACAAATGATTATGATGGATTTTAAAGTAAATATGTCCCCAATAAAACCAAAGTTTGTGACTCTAAAATTATCAATGCATAAATTTTTAATTTAGGTGAAGCGTTACACCGTGTTTTGAATTATACATTGTGATTCAAAATTTTATAAGTTGATCCAGTATATTCCGTTATTTAAAAATGGAACCTAGCAGAAGGGATGGGAATTGCATCAATTCACATAATAAAAAGAGTAATAATGATCATATATTTTATGGGATTATGATAATTTTTAAATGTAAACTAGTCTCCCAAACATTCTCATCATATGAGGACATAGTATAATGTGATAATAAAATACAGGAAAAATTATCTAAGTGGTATGGCTTCATAGGGAATCACGATAAAACTAGTATGGCTAGTAAAATGATGGATAAAGGAAATGATATAAACTAAGTGTTTTTTCACATGTGATAATTGTGGAAAGAAACACCCTAGTACTTGCTTAAAATCAATGGAAGTTTTCTATAAGTGTGTAGAAAAAGGCCATTGTGCTTATGATTTCAAGGGTAAGAAAAAAATTTCCAATGTACAATGATTAAATTATAATAAGATGGGACATTACACAAATAAATATCTCAAGCATAAAAGGAATATACCCTAAAAGGGAGAAATGAATCAAGGTCAAGCTTATGCTACTACCACAGATGAAGAGTAATGATTAATATGTCTGTGTTTGGATTACAGAATTATATTATTTTCATATTTTATTAGTGATATACTGGTTATAATAATTATGAAATATATAAGGATTTTATTTAAGTATTTTTCATTAATGTATTGAAGGATTTTTTTAAACTTTACTGATGACTATGAAAAATTGATTCAGTAGCAAGATTAACTTTTTTGAAACACATGGCTGAGGTAAATATATAACATAATATATTCCTAATGATGAGGTAATAAGGATTCTATAAAGATATGATTAATATGGATAATTTAATTTTATAATAATAACTATCTTGGAACTGATTAATGATAATATCATTTTATAAATTCAATGACCTTATCTCTAAAGTATTGGATCATAATCTTTTGTAAAGGTTAACCATTTATGAAATTTTTTAAGTTGAACTTTGGATGAGGTTTTATATATTAATGTATTAATTCACCTTATTAATATTTATGTTCTTAATATATTGGTTTTTGAAAATATTTTGAGAGATACGAGAAGAATTGTAACTCTTTTATGGATCTTATAATCCATCAAAAGTTAATTTTAGTGATTCAGGCATAAAAAATTCGTTTTTGGAAATTCATTTCTTGGAGTGAGGGATGAATTGGAAATTGATTGAAGTGCAATAAAAGTATGAAATTTTTAATTTGAGTTATAAATGTATCAAGTAAGTATATTTTCTTATATTATTATACCTTAAGAAAATGATCTTGAAAAAAAAAATTTATCCTGTAACAATCATTTCTGATGATATCAACGATCTTATTCATACCTATTTTTTCTGGTTTTTTGTCATTAACCTTCTCTGGATCACCCACTTTCATGTGATCAATATTCTCCATAACTCTCCATCATCATTTGTGTCTTAGTTTTCTCTTCCATGTCTATGTATTCATTTCCCACCTATCTTCTCCTATTTCTAAACCTAGTTATGTGATTATTCAAGATGAATTTTTTTCTTCCCGTTCTCTCTTATGAAGGATATATTTAACAAACCTTTTTATGATGTGGATTTTTCATCAATGGTATTTAAAAATATCAATCTATCGACTACCAAGATCTATTTTAAATTTTAGGACACAATTTATTTAAAGTGGGGAGAATGTAACACCTCAAAATTATAAAAGAATAAAATTTTATTCAATAGAGTGTTTGACACAAAATTCCATGTATATAAGGGAATATAATATTTTGATACTTTATAATATATTTACTATTTTAAATAAATTCAATCAATGATATAGATTTAAATTCACATAGCACTAAGTTAGTGTGTGTTACATGTAACAACAACTTTCTTCAATAACTTAGGTTACACAAAAGACTGAGTTTTACCAAATGCTATTAATATTATTATTTAAAATAAAAATTGTCTCTAAGTTATTAAATTGGTAGTTATGAATACAATTAACTGAATTATGAAAATATATGGTTGAATTCATTGGTTACCAATTAATTGTGAATGAAAATAAAAAACAATTGAATATAAACAGAAATATTTTTATTAAAGAACTATTTTTTTATGCGCCCAAAGGTGTTTTATCCTAATCATTCATGTGTACAGTGGACTACCATCTCACAAAATGATGTTGTTCATTTTTCAATTACCACCTTTCAAGTTTGGGAATAATGATGGATTTATATTTTTTATATCATATAAATGATCATTATGATTTTATTATGATTCATTAATTATTATATTACACGTATCATCAGGATTTCCATTTTTTTGGAATACAATAATGTTTCTCTTGTGCAAGAAGACAACTACCTCAGAAAGTGATAGGATTCATTCACACTTTACATGGAATGTATTAAGAATTGTTTTAATAAAAACATGTGATATATATAACATAATAATTATAATTTTATTATAATATATATATATATAACATAATTTTATTTTAATCTATAGTACAATAAAATTGAAATGGTGTTCATGCGTGCTAATGACCTAATGTCTCCGTGAACAGTTTATTTTATTTCTTATCACTGAATATTATGGATTAATATAAATAATTATATAATGAATATATATGATATTTAAATCATTTATTACAATATTTATATTATTAAATCATTATCAAATTAATAGGAATAGAAAATATCATGTCAAAATATACTCAAAAAACAAGGAAATTAACACCTGAAACAATGAAAATAATAAAATATTATTAACAAAGATATGATTAGATGTTATAAAAAAATAATATATGTTATCTTATGAATTAATATGGTTATTTTATAAGTTAATAAAATTTTTAAAACCATTATAAAATAGTTTAAAGTGATTTTGATCAAAAGGAAGCGTTAGGTAATGGATTTCTTAACTCAATTCCCACTCATTGGGTTAAATTTATACATTATTGATTATTTCATGCTAATATTATTTTTGTAATGAATTTTTATTATATTATGTTTTATTTATAATTTTTTATTTTAATTTTATGTGGATAAACATAATCTATTCATTTATTAATTCTCACCTCGATGTTATGATCCTTTTAAGGGTGTATATCACAATCTCATTCTAATAAATATTGTTTATTATTGAATATTAGTTAAAGTAAATTACAATACCATTTACTAATAAACCCTCTAATTTTATTATCCTGTGTTTATTAATGAACTCGTTCAATTAATAGTACCATTTTTCTATTCTATGGTACCTAAAATGTTTTATAAAATGTTTTAAATAAAATATAACTTCATTTCTCTGTAGTCATAAATACATTTTCTTCCAAAACCAAAATTTTTAAAATGTTTTCAAAAAAAATTAACCTTTCAAATTGATTTATTAAAATACATTTTTACCCAATTTTTCTTTTCATAAAAAAAATCAAAGGAATCTACTAATCACTTTCTGAATAGGGTACCTTTCTAAAAAAAATCCATTAAAAAAGAATGTTCTTTAAATCATATATGGAATCACCCAAAAACATGAACATCATTTCATTAAAGATTAATTTGAAAGTTTATTACATTAATTTTTAATAAAATTATTTCAAAAGATATTTTTAAAAAAAAATATTCAAAAAAATAAAAATAAAAAGGATATTTTCATCAAAAATGTTTTTGAATACCTTTTTATGGAATTTATATTCATCAATGACAACAATCCATTACCCTTAGTTTAATTGGTATATATTGTAATTATATCATCTTTATAATTTCTCTAGATGTTTTATGATTAGTTTAACTAGGTATGTTCTATTTTTATGTCAGTCACTTTACTTCAGATGGTCTATGATTATGTTTATTGATTAGGTAAAGTATTTAAATTCCATATTCTATTTTTAATATGAATCTTTATGATAATTATATTTCACCTTTTCATATGAGGAATGAATTGGATTTCATAAGTGATGGGAATCCCACTATATCTCCTCAATGCATCGGTATATTTCATGAGACCAACTATATACAGTTTTTGTTGACGCCTCACCCATTTAGTAGACTCTTGGTACGAAGACTGACAATTTTAGATTATTGGCATGAAGCCTTGATGGTATTGTATGTCTTCACATGAATCCTCAAAATTAAGATTTAGATATCCATCATTGTTCATTCCATCATTATGAATTTATTTATTAATATTCCATGAGATTATTTTATTAGTTAGCATACTCATGGTTAAGTTTCATGATCATGTGATTATTTATATGGAATTATTTAATCATAATTTATTCCTTCCATATTATTCTCAATTTATTGATTAAATAGATTTTATTTTAGTTATTTACATTTCTATATTTATTATTCTCATTGATTCATTATTTCTCCCACTGAAATTAACATTTACTGAGCATTTACACACACCCTTATTTTTTCCCTTTCGGATTCCATAGAGTTTATTATAACTGATATATAGGGATATTCTAGATGGAATAAAGTTATTCCTATAAAAAATTTATGTTTTAGTTTTTATATTCAATTATAATAGAAGACTCATACATTTATCTAGTTTAACAAGACTACTAAACTATTCGGTCCTTTGGGAAACTATTTCCATGTATCTTAGGTGTGAAACCCCAAACCTATTTCATGTGTAATAATAATATTTGATGGTTTTACTTCATTTAATATTCATGATATCCAAAAAATGATTTCAAAATAAAGATAAGACATGTTTTATTCAATTAAACACTGAAAAAATTACTTTACAACAAGGCCAAAAGACCATATCTAGCCTAGGAAACTAATGGAAAATCTAAGAAGTGTCACTAGGAGACCCAACGCACTACGATGATACCAAGAAGGTAGCCCTTGTCCCTTGGACTGATCATAGTATAGAATGTAATCACTAGGAGAAGGGCACATGTACTAAGCGGCATAGGGATATAGAGAACCATATTTGCAAGCCGAACCGACTTAGAGGTATGAAATACCATAAACAAGTATTTATAAGGGTCTTTTTCACCGTTGGAAATACACATGACCGTTATTTTTATAGTCATTAGTGTCTTAAATAGACCATTGTTTTCTTTTTGTGACCGTTAGTGTTTTATTAAATGAATATATTTATAATTTAAACATTTTTAAGATAGTTTTATTTAAAATAATAATTGAAAATTAATATTTTTTTATTATAATTACATTTTTCAAAGTAAATATTATCTCACTTTGTTTACAGATTATTAAAAATAACTATTTTATTAAATATAATTTATTCTTATAGAATTATTATTTAATATAATATTTTAAATAATAATTATACAAATATATGAATATAGAAAATTTGTTGTTTGATTTCCAAAATATGATATATATATATATATATATACACACACATATATATATATACTAGATTTGAATTATATAAAATTATGACATAAAACTAATACTATTATAAAATTATAATTTTATATTGAGGTTATACATATCATTAAAAATTATTATTTTTAAGTATTTTAATGACCTCATTTTGAAAAGTTCACTATTATAATTTATGCAGACAAATATTTAATCTATTATATGAATAATTATATGGGTTTTATATATTTTCAAAACTATGATATATAAATATATATATATATATATGAGGTAATAATTATTAGATTATAAATTTTGATTAGATTAATGTTTTATAACATTATTAACATTTTGAATTTTGTTTAATAAAATTATAAATATATAATATAACTATTTTAATAGAATGATTAAAATTGTACATATATGAATGATATTTTGATAAAAATTATTGCAACTTTGAATCATATATATATATATATATATATATATATATATTGTATTAAAAAAAATTAAGTTTCAAAATTAAAAATATTGCGTAAAAATTATGATAATTATTATTTTGATTTTCAAGTTAATACATATTAAAATTATTAATTTAATTTATAAAATTTTAATTATATAATGTCAAATATGTATATATATGTTTTATAAATGAATTTAATAATAAAAACTTTTACTTTTAAATGTAGTATTGATAAAATAAATTTAATGGATTATTAGTTTTATTAAACTTTTGACTTTTTAAAATTATTGATAATATAATATCTGATTAAATAAATAATGATAAAGGTATAATAATAATAAAATGGATTGGATTGGAAAAAATATATCTGTGAAGAGGGGGGTGTCGTGACGCAAAGAGGGAGAGAGGGAGAGTCGAGCAAGACATTGAGGGTTTTAGTGGGTGCGCCATCGTGAGGGTATCTTCAAGGGTGATGAGTTCAAGTCACACATTGTGGCCGATGGCGTTGTAGGGTGAGGTGGCGCACTACAAAGTTAGGATGTTCTAAGGCTAGAGGCATCGCGAAGGTAGAGAGAAGCTGAGGTCGCGACTAGTCGCCTTCGTAGAAGTCGAGGCTGGTGGATCTGAGTAGTGTCGACGGATCCAAGTGCGGCTAGGGTTTCGAGTCTCCAATCGAGGGAGATCTGAGTTAATTCCCTCAATTTCGATTTCTAGATCTTGTGTGAGGTAGAAATATTTGTTTTGAGTCCCTTTTTCCTCCCCGTAATAGTGTTTTGGATGTATGTATCTTGTTTTTCACTACTAAATTCATTATCGTGAGACTATTTATGGTTTAATTAATAACTACAATGTAGACCATTTGATACATATATGTTTTCTTTTGATTTTGGTCAGTTAATTTTATCCAATTAAGGTGTATATGTGTTTCAATCTTATGATATTATAATCAGAAATGGATTAAAACTTTGGACTCTTCTATTTTTTAACTGAATCTCAATTAGTGTTCGCTTTTTTTATCACCATTTGTTTCCACAAGGCTTCTCGGATATGCTTTATGTGGCTTGCATATAGATAAGTGGGTGTATAAATAGAATTAATAACTCTTTCTTTTGGAAGGAATTATTCCCAATTCCATTTCCTTCCCTTTTTCCTACCCTTGGTCCAATTTCTTGAGGTAGACATAATCTTCCTGCCCAAGCCTAGTGTTTTTTTTGTTCTTCTTTTTGTTCCAGGTAAAGGAATTAATATTTATTTTCATGGTTGAACTTATTTAGTAAGGTTGAACTACAAGTATTTTAGATTTTTGGTTCATTTTTTTATTAAATTATGGAAGGGAAGTTTATTTCTTTATTTACTTCAATTTATACACTCTATTTTCTGGATATGTGTAAGGGAAAACTGTTCAATTTCAAAAAAATATTATCAAAAAAATTTATTAAGGTAAGGGTTACAACATATAAATTATGTTGTGTTTTGAGAATCTACTATAAGAGATATATTTATTTTATTTATTTAACTTCATTTTAGTATTTTAGTTCTTCTTCAAACATTTGATTATTATTTTAAGAACTTTTAATTTATTTTGCAAATGAAGTTTATATTAAAAAATCACATCTTTAATTCGACATTATTTCTCCATTATAGTTTTTATTATATAATAGGGTGTTATCTAATTGAAATTAATATATATGAACATTTTGAAGTTGAAGTTCATATAATAACATATATTCTTTTCAATATCTCATTAATATTATAATTCAGAATGAATGTTCATGGAAGGTAATGTTAGACTTTCAAGAATATTTATATATATTACATTGTATTATTATACCTGAAATTATTTCAAGCCTATGTTTATTAAATTTTAAGACTTAAAATTTAATGTTTATGAATATATATATATATATATAATTTCCAAACCCTAATTTCAAGTGATGGATAACATGATTTAATTAATGTTTAGATGCAATTAATACTTGTAAGATTTGAGTAAGTATTAGTATTTAGTTTTCTAACCAATATGTGTTTATAAGTATGCAATAATACAAAAAATATATATATTAAAGGATAAAAGTATGTGTAGAATCATGTTATCATGTTATGCTCACTTAATGTTTTATTGTAGGATGAACCTGCCACAATAATTGCTATTAGTTAATCAAAATTATGATTTAATCTATTTTTCTGTTCACTAACACATTTATCAGTGTATTAAATGGCATGAATTTCTGTTAAGTATCCATTTCCATGAATCAAAATTTTAAAATTAGGAAATTATCATTTTATGTGACAAACCACGTCCATTCATTTCTTATGTGTTTTGATCATTATCACATATGAAAAGAATGTTTACTATTTCATGCATGTCATTGAGAAAATTGTTATATAAATGTTAACAAACATATTATGATAATTCATAAAAAAAGAACTGAATTTTTCAAAGTGGTATGGGACACCTTGAATAATAAGAAATGATAAAAAAATATTCAAAGTGGTATGAGACACTTTTAATATACGACCTTACATGGGTATATGAGGAATGTAATAGACTCAGTGTATAATGGGTTGGGTACTTGTTAATGAAATCCCTTTGGGTTGGGGACCGGTTAATGCAAGCCCTATGGGTTAGGGGTAGTTAATGAAAGCCCCATGATTCATCGGTAGTTCTCATGAGACAAATTAGGTCATGGCACAATGCCTTGACACGGTCTGGAACTATACTTTCCCTCATTATGTTTATAGTATTTAATTGACCAAGTGTGTATTCAACAGGATAATATGCTTGATTAAGAGTCTATACTTATGTGTATCAGAAAGACGTAAATGCTCATGGCATGATGTTTATTCAGAACCCATCTCCTTAACTTTAATACAATTGATGATAGTTTACCAGTTATTTTATGATGTGCATTTTTATAAATTAATTGTGACATTGTTTATGTAAAACTCTGATCATATACTACTTCCATGGGTAAATTATGTACCTTCACCCTTGTAGGATTCACTTAGTATTGTTTAATTAACTCTTTAATAATATTTTGTACACCATGAATTTTTTATAAACATGATTATTTTTGGAACATGTTTGATTGTATCCCTGTTAATGTTCCTTAAAATTTTCACAAGTAATTCTTGTAAAATTGTTATGTTATTCTTCATGTATTATAGTTTTATTTAAGAAAATATTTTAGGATTATTTTTAAATGGATTTTTTTAAAAGGTTTTATTTGAAACATTATTTTTTTAAACCCCCTTTATGGGCATTCATATTCTCACCCTATGTTTTTAATTTTTTTTACAGGTTTATTATATTTGAGTTACACTATGTGGTGGCTGCTTTGTGGAGTCTTTTCTATTCTGTACTGAAGAAATGTAAAAAAATTATTTGGTTTTCTAGAACCTATACTATAAATATCCTCTTTATGGAACATGATGTGTGATTCTTCAACATATCTTTATAAAAAAAATTACACACCATGTTTATTAATGTAACGGCTCCCGGGCTTTTGGGGTCTGCACGTGATAGTTGGTATCAGAGGTTCAGTTTAGAAAACTCTAGAAAATTAGAACAATGCTAAAAATTTAATTATGTCTTACTAAGTATAATTATTTCTTAAAATTTTTAGATGGCAGACAAAACAAGTCTTTTGTCTCTCCCCACTGAATTACTAGAACACATAATTGTCGAGTTATGTTCAGAGACATATAATCCATTTGTGAACCTTATTCTAACCTGTAAACTCTTTTATCAAGTGTATAACAACCCAAATATTGTTTAACTTTATCAAAACCGAGTCATGTTTATATTGCAATTGAACCTTTCATTTTATCCACACAAAGGAAGGAACTATGAAGGCCTCTTCTGGTTTTTCACCCTATTTGAGGGTTATTTGGCCCTAGAGAGGTTACGAGAAGATGAAGAGGCAGGAGACCCCCACGCAACCTATATGTTCCATGTCTTGAGTTACAGCAGGTATGGGAGGATTTATAAAATCTGGTTTTTAGAAAACCAAATCATCTGATTGGTCTATCGGAACCACATTCATTCTGATATCTCCGAACTTTACACCTCTTGTACCACCCTTTTGAGGACCTACAACTATCCACATGAGTTTGAATCGAGTTGTGAGAGGTGAATCTGGGTGAATGAAATTGAGGAGTTTAATAACATTTTGGGGATCAATCTAACTCGAAGAACCTACTAGGAATGTCTCCGGTGATGGTGGACCTGGTGAAGGGGCATCAGGGGTGAAATCTGTGGGTTTTAATGGGAAGATTAACAGCACTAAGGAATTGCGAGGACACAATTCTTTGAAGGTGGATAATGTGACAGCCTAAACCTATTTCATGTGTAATAATAACATTTTATGGTTTTAATACATTATTTTTTATGCTATCCAAACATTGATTTCAAAATAAAAACAATACATGTTTTATTCAATTAAACACTGAAACGATTACATTACAACAAGGCCAAAAGACCATAGCAATCCTAGGAAACTAATGGAAAATCTGAGAAGCTCCACTAGGAGACCCCCTAGCACCACGATGAGTCCAATCAGGTAGCTCTCGTCCCTTATACTGACCGTAGTGAAGAATGTCATCTCTAGAAGAAGGGCATATGTAATAAGCAGCAGAGGGAGATAGAGAACCATCTTTGTAATCCAAACCGACTTAGAGGTATGAAATATCATACAAATTTATTTATAAGGGTCTTATTGACCGTTGAAAATACAAATGAATGTTATTTTTCAATTCGTTTGTGTCTTAAGATGACTGTGGTTTTCTTTTTGTGACCGTTAGTATTTTATTAAATGGATATATTTATAATTTATACATTTTTAAGATAGTTTTCTTTAAAATAATAACTAAAAATAAATATTCTTTTATTATAAGTACAGTTTTCAAAGTAAATATTATCTCACTTTGTTTACATATTATTTAGAATAACTATTTTATTAAATATAATTTATTCCAATCGAATTATTATTTATTAGAATATTTGAAATAATAATTATACTAATATATGAATATAGCCAATTTGTTTTTTGATTTCAAAAATTTGATATATATATATATATATACACATATGTATACTAGATTTGAATTATAAGAAATTATGATATAAAACAAATACTATTATAAAATTATAATTTTATATTCAGGTTATATATCACATTGAAAATTGTTATTTTAAATTATTTTAATGACATTATTTTTCAAAAGTGCACTATTATAATTTATATGGAAAAATATTTAATCTATTATATGAATAATTATATAGGTTTTATATATTTTTAAAAATATGATATATACATACATATATATAAAATAATAATTAATAGATTATAAATTTTGATTAGATTAAAGTTTTATAACATTATTTACATTTTTAATTTTGAATAATAAAATTATAAATATATAACATAAATATCTTAATAGAATGATTAAAATTTTATATATATGAATGATATTTTAAGAAAAATTGTTGTCACTTTTAATCATATATATATATTTATATATCATATTAACATTTTATTTAAGTTTCAAAATTACAAATATTTTTAACAAATTATGATAATTATTATTTTTATTTTCTAGTTAATAAATATTCAAATTATTAATTTAATTTATAACATTTTATGTATATAATATGAAATATATATATGTGTATATATGTTTTATAAATTAATTTAATAAAAAAACTTTTACTTTTAAAAGAAGTATTGAAAAAATAATTTTAATATATTATTAGTTTTATTAAACTTTTGACTTTTTAAAATTATTAGTATTATAATATTTAATTAAATAAATAAACATAAAGGTATAATAATAATAAAAATGGATTGAAGTTGACAATAAAAAAAAGAATAAGATCCATGAAGAGGGGGGGGTGTCGCGAGGCAAAGAGGGAGAGAGGGTGTAACGCCCCGACCCCAGAAGCCTAGAGCTGGTTCATTATTTTAATACATTCACATGATTACAAGGAATCGAGTCCTGAAGTACCGATCAGTTTAGAAGTCTTGGAAAATAGATTATATACATAAATGTTACATTACACTTTATAACATACAACACATCATAAATAATCCTTTGATAACTCCATTTTTTCCTTAGCTTAACCCTGCATATCAATCATAAAACACTTCTTGGGATCTTGGGAAAATAAAACATAAGAAAGGGGTGAGCTCAGATGCTCAGTAAGGGTAAATAATCTAGCGGAAGCTATAAACTTTTAAGGCAGGATGTGTGATAAAAACAACAACCTTTTAAACATCAACATGAACATAATATGGAACAAATAAATAAAACATTAACATATAAACATGTACGTAGATATTATACTAGCCGAATAATCACATGTAATAATTAATTTCATAATGAGGGAATGCCTAACGTCGGACATCATTACCACATAGTCAAGGCCTCATGCCAATACTACAAATAAAAGTTTTTTCATGGAATTGTGCCAAGACACTATTTTGTCTCATGAGACCTACCGACGCATCGAGGGGCTATAGCGGGCCCCACCTGTCACTTACTAAGTCCTCTTTATTCCTCATATGAAAATCTTGAAAAATAACATAAACATTCGTATTAAAACTAGTATACGAAATGTCAATAATTCAACCATAAATAATGAAGGGTATAAAAATAGCACATCCATAGTCAAACATATCATACCTCATTAGATACAATATGGAATATTGTATTATAATAAATCAACCTTAATCAAGAATAATATCCAGTAAAAAAAATTTACATGGTTGAAAATGATCAGTAAAACTTTTTGAGAGAAATATATTTTTTGTGAAATCATTTAAAAGTCACACATTTATAAAGGAATTAATTTAAAAGAGATTTTTGAATCAAAGTGTCTCATACCACTTTGAAACATTATAAATTAATCAACATTTTAAAACAATCATGTCCATATAAATAAATCCTTAAAACCATTTTGAAAACATAAACATTAATGAGAATGATTTAGAAGAATAAATATTTAAAAATTTTAAAATGATGTTTTAGTTAAAAGTAGCTTAAAATAATAATTTTTAAATGTATTTTATGAAATATGGACATGGAAAATAAATATTTCCCAAAAAATACTTAAACATAAACAATCTTGGATAATAATGAGATTGAGGAATTAACCCTTACCTTGCACTTTCCTTTGGTCAAAGGTACATTTAGCCACCTATATAATGACTATAGTATGTTATTAAATTATACCAGAACAATATTAATATTTATTATATCATATATGATTCATTTATGCCTTTATACTACCCATTTAATAATGATTTCCATGTTAAATTAACATTTTGGGTAATAATTACTTTCTTTATCATATGTGTTTTAACGTGTTATTCTTGATCGTATCATTTAGATAATAATTTAAATACATATAGAATATAAAACATGATTTATATATCATATATATTTAGAATATAAATATGTATAATAGATAGATATATGAAATTGAAGACACCGTTTATGGAGATGGTAGGCCGTACGTACGCATAAACATTGTTTCTTTTTCCATATCGTATTGAATATAAGTAAGTGACTAAGATATATGTAAGTACACACAAAAACGCACCCAAATTCACACACACACACACACACACACACATATATATATATATATATATATATATCTCAAATAGCATTATTATGTCATATATTACATACTTATTAATAATATATATTTTTATAATCATCATTGAATGGTGAATGAGGAAATGAATCTCATCACGTCGTGGAGAGGGTGAGTTGTACGTACACACAAACGATGATATCATTTCCATAATTATTAAAAGGTGTGGAAATGGATGGAATATTAATTTTATAGAGAAATAATCATTTTATTTTCATTATTTATATGAATATTACTCATCATTATATCAATCCAAATTATATAGTGTTGAATAACAAATTACACCACGTAGTGGAGACGGTAAACCGTACGTATGCACGCATGGTGACATTATCATTAATAGAATGGATAGAATAATGAATATAGTTGTACCATATTTATAATAACATCACATTATGTATAAGGTACTAGAGTTATTATTTTTTATGTGAATAATAATGAAATAGAAAGTGGAAGAAGAAAATAACATTGAAAGAGGTGATAAAATAATTACCTCTTCTTTGGGTGTTTTCTTTTGATTTGAAAAATAGGGATCCTTAGGTTGGATTTATGCTCAATTGAAGGCCTATTGGTTGAAGTGAGGGATTTTTGGACGAGATTTGGGAAGGTTTGTACAAGCCAAATGGCTTTTTAGATGTGATTTTAAGAGAAGGGGAAGTACCCATTTATAAAAGAGGTGAGGGTCACTTTAGGAAAAACTTGAAATATTATTTTATTATACAATCATGTTTAGTTTATAATGGCTTCAAATGAATTTATTTTGATCGTAATGGGGTTATGGGTTGAATTAATCTCAACCAATATGTTTTAGACATGTTTAGGTTACCATATTAACCTTATCTTTTAGATTTAACTCTTGGTTAAATAGTTTATGATTTACCATGTCTCCTTGTTTTTTATATTATATGGTTAATAAACGTACTATAAAATGCCAAGAGAACCAAAAGTTTTCAATTAATGACATATATATTATTATATAAGTCCTTTGGACAAACCTTAGTTTTTTATAAATATTATATTAATTAATAATGTAGTATTTGTTTTAAAAACTCAATTATGTCAATTTTGACACTATTTTGTATTTTGTTTTTGTTAATGCCATAAAAACTTTGTCACTTTGAAAAAAATTATTTAATCAACCGTAACATGTAATATTAAGCTATAAAATTAGTTTAATGCATAAAAAGTCTCAATTTTCATTTATATGGATATTTATAATATCAATTATTTTTATATTTCATTAATAATGCAATTATTGCATCATCGTTGTGTCATAAATAAATTTATTTATTAAATGTATAAAAATTATATATAAAATACCATTATTTAGTAAATATTTATAGCTTTCTAATTAATATTTATAGTCAAATATATCATATTTATAACCCTATATTAAAAATGGTTTAGTTATTAAACTTTGATTTTAACACTTTTAACTCTTCTTCAAATAAAATAATAATAAATGTCCTAATCTAGTCCAAGTAGACCAAAAAGATCATATTTTATTCTTAAGGTTGATTTCGTTCAAAATACACTTATCCAATAGAATTAGTACATGTGTTAGGGTAATTATAATATCATTTTTACCTTTAATTACCCTATTTACTTTTAACCGCGGTAAATAAAATTCAAAAGCTACTTTTCATCAAAAATTATTTTCATCCTATAGAACCAAATTTTATGCACTGATGTCAACCATGCCTCTCAGATTTTTTAAATTTAATTCACAGAAGCTGTCAAATTACATTTTATGCAAATTTGAAAATGTGCCTAGAAGATCGGTAAAAGGCGTTAAAAAATTCAATAAAATTATATATATATATTATTATTATAAAATGATTAAAATTAATTAAATTGAACCAATATAGGTATTATGTATCTGTTTTGACTTTAAAATAAATATAAAAATAATAATTATTTAAATAAAAGTCGGTTTTAAACAATAATGCAGTGTTTTCACTATTCATCAAAAATTGAATGTTTTTAGAAAAATACCAAAAAATCACCATAAGATAATTTTGATATTACAAATCCAAAAATTATGTCTATTTTACCAAACTAAAAACATAGAAATTACATTAATTAATTTAAAATTAATTCCCATTGTCAAAACCAAAAAAAAACGGGTTTTTAAAAAGTAAAAACTATCAAAAGATTGACATGTTTTTATGTCAAATTTAAATGTGAAATTACTTATAATGACACAAATTGTATTAAATGATGAAAATATAATCTAATTATACTTTTAAACCATTAAATTTCATAATTTAACACTATAAATTATTTCTATTAGAAAATTTGTTTTCAATAAAAATTTAGTATTTTTCATTATTCATCAAAATATGAAAGTTATCAGAAAAGTACCAAAAAATTATCCAAACTAAATTTTTATGTCCCTATTCTAAAGAATAATTTAAATTAATTAATTTCAATATATAAAAGTGTCAAATATTGGTTTTAAAAGGAGTTTTCCATTAAATGGTGGTAAAATTTCATTTTTTGAAAAATACTTCTTTTTATGAAAAAAATGAATTTGTTCTTATATTATGTCTAAGAAACACATAATATTGATTATAAAATTTTATGAAGTATATAAAATTCAAAGTTCAGTTAATATTATTCATAACCTATTTTTGAATGTTTAGTTTGGTAAGTCGTGGTCCGCTCGAACATGGTATTGTGTGTAGCGCAAGTTATTGAATTAACTTGAAGAGATAACGTACTATGAAATCTTGGGGTGTTACAGAGGGAGAGTCGAGTGGGATGCTAATGGTTTTAGTGGTTGTTCTATCACGAGGGTATCTTCAATGGTGATGAGTACGAGTCACACACCATGGCCTATGGCATTGCAGGGGGAGGTGGCGTACTATGAAGTAAAGTAGTGTCGAGACTGGAGGCGTCACGTAGGTAGGGAGAAACCGAGGTCACGACTAGTCATCTTTGTAGGAGTCGAGGCTTAGGGATCCAAGTGTTGTCAATGGATCCAAGTGCAACTTTGGTTTCAGGTCTCCAATCCAGGGAGATTTGAGTTGATTCCATCTGTTTCGATTTCCAGATCCTGTGTGAGGTAGAAGTCTTTGTTTTGATAACCCTTTTCCACCCTGTAATACTATTTTGGATGTATGTATCTTGTTTTTTTCCATTGAATTCATTGTCACGGGACAGTTTGTGGTTTAATTAATAACTACACTATGGAACATTTGATAGATATATGTTTCCTTTTTATTTTGGTTCGTTAATTTTATTGGATCAAGGTGTATATCTATTTCATTGTTATAATATTATAATCAGAAATTGAATGAAACGTTGGCCTCTTCTGTTTTTGAACTGAATATCAATTATGGACCACTTTTTTATAACTATTATTTTCCACAAGGATTCTTCGATATGCTTTATGTGGCGTGTATATTGATAAATGGGTGTATGCACAGAAGGAAGAACTCCTATTGGAAGGAAATCTTCCCAAGTCTGGTTCCTTCCCTTTTTCCTACCCTTGGTCCAATTTATTGAGGCAGACATAATCCTCTTTCCCTAGCCAAGTGTTGTTCTGGTTCTTCTTTTTGTTCCAGGTAAGGGAATTAATATTTATTTTCATGGATGAACTTATTTAGTAATGGTTCACTAAAATTATTTTAGATTTTTGGTTCATGGTTTTTATTAAATTATAGAAGGGAAGTTTATTTATTTATTTATTTCAAGTTATACTCTCTATTTTCTGGTTCTGTATATGGGAGAATTATTTAATTTGAAACATTTTTTTATCAGAAATTCTTATTAATGTAAGGTTTATTACTTATAAGTTATGTTGGGTTTTGAGAATCTATTATAAACGATATATTTATTTTATTTCATTAACTTCATTTTAGTATTTTAGTTCTACTTCAAATATTTGATTATTATTTTAAGAACTTTTAATTTATTTTTCAAATGAAGTTTTTATTAAAAAAATAACTTCTTTAATTTGATTTTTTTTTCTCTATTATAGTTTTTATTATATAAGAGGTTTTTCTCTAATTAAAATTAATATGCATGAACCTTTTCAAGTCGAAGTTCATATAAGAACTTATAGTCCTTGTAATATCTCATAAATACTTTAATTCAGAATGAATGTTCATGGAAGGTGATGTTAGACTTTCAAGAATATTTATATATATTATATCATATTATAATACCTAAAATTATTTCAATCCTATGTTAATTAAATTTTAAGACTTAAAATTTCAAGTATATATATTTATTTATATGATTTTAAAACCCTAATTTCAAGTGATGGATAACAGGATTTAATTAATGTTTCAATGAAATTAATACTTATAAGATTTTAGTAAGTATTACTCTTGAGTTTTCAAACCAATATGTGTTTATAAGTATGCAATAATACATAAAGATAAATTAAAGGGTAAAAGGATGTATAGAATCATGTTATCATGTTATGATAACTTAATGTTTTATTGCATGATGAACCCGCTGCAATAATTGTTGTTAGTTAATCAAAATTATGATTTAATCTATTTGCATGTTCACTGACACATTTATCATTATATTAAATGGAATGTATTTCTATTAAGTATCTATTTCCATGAATCAAGGATTTTAAAATTAATAAATTATCATTTTATGTGATAAACCTCATCCATTCATTTCATATGTGTTTTGATTATTATCACACATGAAAATAATATTTACTAGTTTCTGCATATCATTGAGAAAATTGTTCTCTAAATGTTAACTAACATATCGGGATAATTTATAAAAAAATAACTGAATTATTCAAATTGGTATGAGACTCCTTGAATAATATGAAATGAGAAATTAAATATTCAATGTTTTGTGGGACACTTTGAATATACGACCATACTTGAGCATATGGGGAATGTATTGAACTCAGTATATAACGGGTTGGGTACCAGATAATGAAAGCCCTACGGGTTGGGGACTGGTTAATACAAGACCTACGGGTTGGGTAACGGTTAATGAAATCCCCATGATGCATCGGTAGTTCTCATGAGACAAATTAGGTCATGGAATGAGGCCTTGACATAGTCTGGCACTATAATTTCCCTCATCATGTTTATAGTATTTAATTTACCAAGTGTGTATTTAACTAGAGAATATGCTAGGTTAAGAGATTTTACTTATGAGTATCAGAAGAAGTAAATGCTCATGGAATGATGTTTATTCAGTACCCATCTAGTGAAATTTAATACAAGTGATGGTAGTTTAAAAGTTATTTTATGATGTGCATTTTTATAAATTAATTGTGATATTTTTTATGTTCAACTCTGATCGTGTACTATTTCCATGAGTAAATGTTTTACCTGTACCCTTGCAGTATTCACTTAGAATTGTTTAATTAACTTATAAATAATATGTTGCACACCAGGAACTTTGTATAAACATGCTTGTGTTTGGAGCGTGTTTGATTATAACCCTACTAATGTTCCTTAAAATGTTCACTGGTAATTCATGGAAAATTATTATGTTATGATTTATGTATTGCAGTTTTCTTTAAGAAAATGTTTTATGATTATTTTTTAAGGGAATATTTTAAATTTATTTATTTGAAATATTATTTTTTTAAACCCTCTTACTGGGAATTCATAGGATCACCCTACATTTTTAATTTTATTTTTATATGTTTAGTATATTTGTGTTACACTAAGTGGTGGCTACTTTTTGGAGTCTTTTTCATTTTGTACTGAAGAAATGTAATATTTGTATTTGTTTTTTCAGAAACTAAACCGCAAAGATCCACTTTATGGAACATGATGTGTAATTATTCAGCATATCTTTTATAAAAAAATAAACACTATGTTTATGAACGCACTGGCTCCAGGGATTATAGGGTTGGGGTGTGACATTAGGACAATGTAATGACAGTAGGAACTGACCCACAGGATGTTGGGGTTGGGGTCTCTATAGTTGGTATCAAATCAATTTTAGTATAAACCTTAGGAACTATATTTAGGAAAACATTAATTAGGGAACATAACCCTAAGATAAACTTTTAGGATAAGTATATAAGAAAATAATAATTTTTTGGTGAGTTAGATATTATATCATATTTCTAAGAAATATATCCTTATCTGGATACTATAAGTGGATGTGGTTCTATAATAGAGGTACCAAGTGGTAACAACTCTAAAAAATTCATGTCGGGCTTGACTCGAGTGTTATATGTTACCTAAAAATGGCCCTTATTATGGACCTGGTTTGACAATATTTGGGTATATATGGATATGATAATTCACATTTTCCTCAAAAATTGTTATTAATGATTTGAAAGTAAATATGTCCCCATAGAGACCAATGTTTTTTACTCTAAGATTAACAATGCATAAATTTTTAATTTATTTTATGCATTACTCCATATTTTGAATTATACATTGTGATTCACAATTTTATAAGTTGATTCAATATATTCCATCATTTATAAATGGAAACTATAAAAATTAATGGTAATTTCATCACTTCACATAATACAAAGAGTGATAATTAACATATCTTTTATGGTATTATGCCAATATTTCAAAGTGAACTAGTCTCCCAAACATTATCATCATATGAGGACATAGTATCATGTGATAATAAAATAGAGAAAGAATTATCTAAGTATTATGGATTCATAGGGTAGAATGAGAACAATAGTATGGATAGGAAAAGGATGGATAAAGGAAAGGATATAAAATAAGTGTTTTCCCACATGTGATAATTGTGGAAAGAAACACCCTACTACTTTCTTAAAAGGAATGGTATTTTTATACATGTGTGAAGATAAAGGCTAATGTGCTTGTGATTTTAGGGGTAATAAAAACATTTCCAAAGTTTAATGATTAAACTGTAATAATGTGGGACACTACACAAATATGTATCTCAAGCGTCAAGGTAATATACCCTAAAATAGGCTAATGAATCATGGTCAAGCTTATGCTACTACCACAGATGAAGAGTAATGATTAATATTCCTGGTTTTTGATTATAGAATTATATTATTTGAGTATTTTATCACTGATGTAATGGTTATAAAAATTATGAAATATATAAGTATTTTATTTTAGTATTTTTCATTAAGTATTTGAGGTGTTTCTTGAATTGTACTGATGACTAAGAAAAATTTATTGAGTAACAAGATTAACTTTTTGGAAACACATGGTTGAGGGAAATATATGACTTAATATGTTCCTAATGTTAGATAATAATGATTTTATAAACATATGATTGGTATGGATAAATTAAATTGGATAATAATAACTACCATGGAATTGATTAATATAAGATCATTTTGGAAATTCAGTGACCATCTCTCTAATGTATTGGATCATAATATTTTGTAAGGGTTAACCATTTATGGTATTCTTTAAGTAGAACTTTGGATGTGATATTATATATTAATGTATTAATTCACCTTATTAATATTTTTATGTTAACCATATTGGTTTTGGAAAATATTATGAGACATATGATAAGAATTATCACTCTTTTATGGATCTTATAATCAATTAAATGTTAATTTTAGTGCTTTCGGCATAAAAATTAATTTTTGGATATTCATTTCATAGAGTGAGGGATGAATTGGAAATTGATTAAAGTGAAACCAAAGTATTAAATTTTGATTATGAATTAGAAATGTATCAAGTAAGTATATTTTATTATATCATTATACTATAAGAAAAGGATCTTGAAAAAAAATGAGTTATCCTATAACTATAATTTCTGATGATATCAATGATATTATTCTTACCTATTTAGTTTAATGTTTTGTGGTCATTAAGATTCTCTAGATCAGCCACTTTCATGTGATTAATATTCTCCATAACTCTCCATCATCATTTGTTTCTTAGTTTTCTCTTTCATGCCCATGTATTCATCTCCCACCTAATTTATCCAATTTGTAAACCTAGTTATGTAATTATTATAGATGAATTTTTTACTACCCTTTCTCTTTTATGAAGGTTATATTTAACTAACCATTTTATGATGTGGATTTTTCATCAATGGTATTTAAAAATATCAAACCATGGATTACCAAGATCAATTATAAATTGTGAGGACATAATTTATTTAATGTGGGGAGAATATAACACCCTGAAATTATAAAAGAATAAAATTTTATTCAATAGAGTGTTTGACACGAAATACCAAGCATATAAGGTAATATACTATTATGATACTTTATAATATATTTACAATTTTAAATAAATTCAATCGATGATATAGATTTCAATGCACTCAGTATTGAGTTTGTGTGTGTTGCATCTAAAAATGGATTTCTTCAATAGCTTGTGTTACACACAAGACTGGGTTTTACTGAATGATATTAATGTAGTTATTTAAAATAAAAATTATCTCTTAGCTATTAAATTGGTGGTAATTAATATGATTAACTAACTTATAAAAATATATTATTGAATTCATTGGTTACCAATTAATTAGAAATGAAAATAAAAACCAATTTAATATAAATGAAATATTTTTATAAAAAACTATTTTTATGTGCCCAAAGGTGTTTTATCCTAATCATTCGTGTGTGTGATGGACTACCTCCTCATGAACTGATGGTGTTCGTTTTTACATTACCACCTTTCAAGGTTCAGAATAATGATGGATTTATATTTTATATATGATATAAATGATACTTATGATTTTAGTATGCTTAATTAATTATTATATCACACATACAATCATGATTTCCATTTTTTGGGAAAATAATAATTTTGCTCCTATGTACAGAAGACTCTCACCTTGCAAATAAAAGTGATTCATTCACACATTACATGAAATGTATTAAGAATGGTTTTAATAAAAACATTTTATATATATAACATAATAATTATAAATTAATTATAATATATATATATATAACTTACTTTTATTTCATTCAATACAACAATAAAATTGAAACAATGTTCATGCGTACGTACGACCTAACGTCTCCCTGAATGGTTTATTTTATTTCCTATCCCCAAATTTTATGGATTACTCTAAATAATTATATACTGAATATATATGATATTTAAATAATTATTAAATTATTTATATTATCAAATCATTATCAATGTAATGGGAACAAAAAATAGCAAGTCAAAATGTACTCGAAAAACAAGGCAATTAACACACAAAATAATTAAAATAATGAAATATTATTAACAAACATGTGATTGTATGTTATAAAAAAATAATATATGATATATTACATATTAATATGGTTCTTTTATTAGTTAATAAAATTTTTAAAACCAATTTACAAGAGTTTAATCAAGTTTGATCAAAAGGAAGTGTAAGGTAAGGGATTTCTTAACTCAATTTCCACTCATTGGGTAAAATTTATACTTCGTTGATTATTTCACGCTAATATTATTTGTGTAATGAATTTTTATTATATTATGTTGTATTTAACTTTTAAATTTTGAATTTAATGTGGATACACATAATCTATTCATTTATTAATTCTCACCTCAATGTTATGATCCTTTTACGGGTTTATTTTACAATCCCATTCTAATTGATATTGTTTATTATTGATTATCAGTTAAAATATATTACTTTAACATTTACTAATAAACCCTTCAATTTTATTATCCAACAGTTCTTAATGAACTCTTTTAATTAACAGTACCATTTCCCCACTCTTTGGTACTTAAAATGTTTTAGAAAATGTTTTTAATAAAATATAACTTCATTTATCTGTGGTCAGAGATATGTTTTCTTTCCAAACCAAAACTTTTATAATGTTTTCAAAAAAACCTTTTCAAAATGATTTAATAAAATTTATTTAACCCTTTTTTTTCTTTTTATAAAAAAATTACAAAGAAATATACTTATCACTTTCAGAACAAGGTACTTTTTTAACATTTTTACCATGAAAAAAAATGAATGTTATTTACCGTATTTATGGAATTACACAAAAACATGACCATAATTTATTTAAGGAATAATTTTAGATTTTATGAGGTTATTTTTTAAGAAAATGATTTTAAAAGTGATTTTCAAAAAATATATATTCAAAAAAAATCAAAATGAAGAAAATATGTTCCTTGAGAATGTTTTTAAAGACCTTTTATGGAATTTATATTCATCAATGAAAACAATCCATTATAATTAGTCTAATGGGTATATATTATAATGATATCATTATTATTATTTCTCTGGATGGTTTATGATCAGTTTAAATAGGGATATACTATTTTGATATCATTCACTTTACTTTGGATGGTCTATGATTATGCTTATTGATTGGGGAAAGTATTTAAATTCTATATTCTATTTTAACATGAATGTTTATGTTAATTATGTTTCACCCCTTTCATATAAAGAATGAATTGGATTTTTTAAGTGATTGGAATCCCATTATAACCCCTCAATGCATCGGTAGGTTTCATGAGACCAACAATATACAGTTTTTGTTGAGGCCTCACCCATTCAATAGATTTTTGGCACGAAGACTTGAAAATATTAGATTATTGGAATGAAAACATAATTGTATTATATGTTTTGGCATGAAGACTCAAAAGTAAGCTTCAGATATCCATCATTGTTCTTTCCATCCTTATGAATTCAGTTATTAGTATTCCATGAGATTATTTGATTAGTTCAAATATCCATGGTTATGTTTCATGCTCATGTGATTATTTATATGGAATTATTTAATCATCATTTATTCCTTCTATGTTATTCTTAATTTATTGATTAAATGGACTGTATTTCAGTTATTTACATTTCTATATTTATTATTCTTATTGATTCATTATTTATCCCACTGCAATTAACCTTTACTGATCATTTAAACTTGCCCTTATTTTGTTTCCCTTTCCCTGTGATTCCCAAAAGTTTACTATAACTGATATGTAGGGATAATCCAAATAGAATAAAGTTATTATCAGAAAAAAAAATATATGTTTTAATTTTTATATTAAATTATAATACAATACTCATGAATGTATCTAGTTTAACATGACTACTAAACTATTCAGTCCTTTGGGACATTATTTCCTTGTATCTTAGGACAATGAAATGACATCAGGCACCGGCCCCTAGGATGTTGGAGTTGGGGTCACTGTATTTAGTATCAAATAAATTTTAGTAGAAGCATTGGGAACTATAATTAATAAAAACATATATTAGGGAACATAACCCTAAGATATACTTTGAGGAGAAGTATATAAGAAAATCATAAAGTTTTAGTAAGTTAGAGATTATATCATATTTCCAAGAAATATATCCCTATCTGGATACTATAAGTGGATGTCATTCTGGCATAGAGGTACCTAGTGGTAATAACTTAGAAAAATGCACATCAAGCATGACTTGATTGTTATATATTACCTAAAAATGATCCTTAGTGTAGACTTGTATTGACACTCTTATGGTATGTAGATAAGATAATTCACATTTTCTTTAAAAACCATTATGAAGGATTTGAATGTAAAGATGTCCCCAAAAAACCCAAAGTTTATGACTATGAGATTAAAAATGCATAAATTTTTAATTTATGTTAAGAGTAAACCATATTTTTAATTATACATTGTGATTCATAATTTTAAAACTTGATCAAGTATATTCCAACATTTAGAAATGGAACCTATCAGAAGGAATGAGAACTGCATCAATTCACATAATACAAAGAGTCATAATGATCATATATTTTATGGGATTATACTAATATTTTAAAGTAAACTAGTCTCACAAACATTCTCATCATATGAGGTAATAGTATCATGTGATATTAAAATAGAGAAATAATTATCTAAGTATTATGGCTTCAGAGGGAAGAACGGGAACAATAGTATGGCTAGGAAAATTATGGATAAAGGAAAGGATATAAAATAAGTGTTTTCCCATAAGTGATAATTGTGGAAAGAAGCACCCTAGTACTTGATGAAAATGAATGGGAGTTTGCTACAATTGTGAAGAGAAAGGCTAGTGTGATTGTGATTTCAAGGGTAAGTAAAACAATTCCAATATACATTGATTAACCTATTATAAGATGGGATACTACCCAAATAAATATCTCAATAATATACCCTAAAAGAGGCTAATTAAACATGGTCAAGCTTATGCTACTACCATAGACGAAGATTAATGATTAATATGACTATGTTCGGATTTGAGAGTTATATTATTTGAGTATTTTATCAATGATGTACTATTTATAATAATTATGAAATATATAAGTATTTTATTACAGTATTTTTCATTAAGGATTTGATGGTGTGTTTTTAAAAGTACCGATGACTATGAAAAATTTATTCATTAGCAAGATTAACTTTTTGGAAACACATGGTTCAGGGAAATATATAATATAATATATTCCTAATGTTGATATAATAATGATTCGATAAATATTTGATTGATGTGGATAAATTAAATTGGATAATACTAACTACCTTAGAACTGATTAATGGTAAGATAATTTTAGAAATTCATTTACCTTCTCTCTAAATTATTGGATCATAATCTTTTATAAAGGCTAAAAATTTATGAAATGATTTAAATTGAACTTTAGATGAGGTTTTATATATTAGTTTATTAATACACCTTATTAATATTTACATTCTAACCATATTGGTTTTGGAAAATATTTTGAGATATATGAGAAGAATCATCACTCTTTTCTGGATCTTACAATCCATTAGAAGTTATTTTTTGTGCTTCAGGCATAAAATTTTTATTTTTGGATATTCATTTCTTGGATTGAGGGATGAATTGAAAATTTATTTAAGAAAAACCAATATATGAAATTGTTCTTTTGAATTAAAAACGTATCAAGTAAGTATATTTTCTTATATTCTTATACATTATGAAAAGGATCTTAAAAAAATGTGTTATCTTATAACCATCATTTCTGATGATATCAATGATCTTATTCATTCGTATTTGTTTTATAGTTTTGTGGCCATTAAACTTCTATGGATGACGCACTTTTATGTGATCAATATTATTCATAACTCTCCATCATCATTTGTGTATTATTTTTCTCTTCTATGTCTATGTATTCATTTCACACCTATTTTCCCCAATTTGTAAACCTAGTTATGTGATTATTCAAGAAGGATTTTTAATACCCTTTCTCTCTTATAAAAAGGATATTTAATTAACCATTTTATAATGTGTATTTTTCACCAATGGTATTTCAAAATATCAAACCATGGATTACCAAGATTAATTTTAAATTGTGAAGACACAATTTATTTAATTTGGGGATAATGTAACACCATAAAATTATAAAATAATAAAACTTTACTCAAAAGAGTGTTTGACACAAAATAACAAGCATATGAGGTAATATAATATTTTGATACTTTATAATATATTTACTATTTTAAATAAATTCAATCCATGATATAGATTGTATTGCACACAGTACTGAGTTACTATGTTTTACATGTAACAAAGACTTTCTTTAATAGATTTTGTTACATGTAAGAATGAGTATTACTAAATGCTATTAATATTATTATTTAAAATAAAAATTATCTCTTAGTTATTAAATTGGTGTTTATGAATACGATTAAATAACTTATGAAAATATATGGTTGAATTCATTAATGACCAATTAATTAGAAATGAAAATAAAAACCAATTGAATATAAAGGAAATATTTTTATAAAAAAATATTTTTATGTTCATAAAAGGTGTTTTATTTTAATCATTCATGTATAAGGTGGACTACCACCACATGAACCGTTGTTGTTTGTTTTTTCCATTACAACCTTTCAAGGTTTGAAATAATGATGAATTTATATTTTATATATGATATAAATGAAACTTATGATGTTATTATGCTTAATTAATTATTATATCAGACATACCATCATGATTTCCATTTTTTAGGAATATGATAATGTTTCTCTTGTGTGTAGAAGACTACGGCCTCGCAAAGTGATGTGATTCATTCACACATTACATGGAATGTATTAAGAATGGTTTTAATAAAAACATGTGATATATATAAAATAATAATTATAATTTAATAATATATATATAACTTACTTTTATTTCATTCAATACGACAATAAAATTAAAACTATGTTCATGCATACATACGGCCAAACGTCTCCATGAATAGTTTATTTTATTAATTATCACCAAATTTTATAGATTACTCTAAATAATTATATAATAAATATATATGATATTTAAATAATTTATTAAATTTTTTATATTATTAAATCATTATCAAATTAATAGGAACAAAAAATAGCAAGTCAAAATGTACTCAAAATACAAGGCAATTAATACCCAAAACAATGAAAATAATGAAATATTATTAACAAACATGTTATTAGATATTATAAAAGAATAATATATGATATCTAATATATTAATATGGTTTTTTTATAAGTTAATAAAATTTTTAAAACCACTATACAAGAGTTTAAATCAAGTTTGATCAAAAGGAATCATGAGGTAAGGGATTTCTTAACACAATTTCCACTCATTGGGTTAAATTTATACTTTGTTAATTATTTATTTCTAACATTATTTGTGTAATGGATTTTTAATATATTATGTTGTATTTATACTTTTTTATTTGAATTTAATGTGGATACACATAATCTATTCATTTATTAATTCTCACCTCAACATTATGATCCTTTTAAAGATTTATTTCACAATATCATTCTAATCGATATTGTTTATTCTTGAATATCAATTAAAGGAATTTATTTGACCATTTACGAATAAACCCTTCAATTTTATTGTATTATGGTTATTAATAAACTCTTACAATTAACAATACCATTTTTTACTCTATGGTACTTAAAATGTTTTATAAAATGTTTTTAATAAAATATAACATCATTTCTCTCAATTTGGAAATATTTTTTCTTCCAAAAACAAAATTTCTAAAAAAAATCATAAAAATTAAACTTTAAAAATTGATTTATTAAAATAATTTTTTACCCATTTTTTATTTTTGTAAATAAAATCAAATAAATCTTCTTATCACTTTCTGAAAAAGGTACTTTTCTAACATTTTTACCATGAAAAAAGGAATTTTATTTATAGAATATAAATAATTACACAACAACATGACCATCATTTCATTGAAGAATAATTTTAAATTTTATGAGGTTATTTTTGAAGAAAATTATTTTAAAATAGATTTTAAAAAAAATGATATTACCAAAATCAAAACACAGAGGATATTTTCCTCAACAATGTTTTAAAAGACCTTTTTATGGAATTTATATTCATCAATGATAACAATCCACTACCCTTAGTATAATGGGTATATATTATAATTATATCATCCTTATTATTTATCTGGATGGTTTTTGATCAGTTTAACTAGGGATGTACTATTTTGATATCATTCACTTAACTTCAGATGGTCTATGATTTTGTTTGTTGATTGGGGAAAGTATTTAAATTCCTTATTCTATTTTTAATATGAATATTTATGTTAATTATGTTTCACTCCTTTCATATAAGCAATGAATTGGATTTCATAAGTCATGGGAAGCCCCTACAGCCCCTCAATGCATTAGTAGGTTTCATGAGACCAACAATATACCATTTTTGTTGAGGCCTCACCCATTTAGTAGATTCTTGGCATGAAGGCTTTATAATATTAGATTATTGGCATGAATCCTTGATGGTATTATATGTCTTGGCATGAAGCCTTAAAAGTAGGTTTTAGATATACATCATTGTTCATTCCATTATTATGAATTTTTTTATTAATATTCTATGATATTATTCGATTAGTTAAAATATCCATGGTTATGTTTTGTTCTCACGTGATTATTTATATGGAATTATTTAATCATCATTTATTCCTTCCATATTATGATTAATTTATCTATTAAATGGCTTGTGTTTTAGTTATTTTCCTTTCTATATTTATTATTATAATTGATTTATTATTGCTTCTATTGTGCTTAACCCTTACTGAGTAATTGATATCGCCCTTATTTTTTTTCCTTTTCCCTAGTATTTCATGATGTTTATGATAACCTATATATAGGGATATTCTATGTTTAATAAATTTATTATCGAAAAAATGATGTTTTAATTTTTTATTCAATTATAATACAAGACTCGTACATGTATCTAGTATACCAATAATACCAAACCATTTAGTACTTTTGGGGCGTAATTTCCTTGTATCTTATGTCAATGTAATGGTAGCAGGCACTGGCCCCTGGGCTGTGGGGTTCGGGGTCGCTACAGTTTATCTTTTTCATTGGTTCCTCCATTTATATTCAAAAAATTATCTCATAAAAACATAACCATAAATTAAAATCTCATAAAAGTTTCTTTTAATGTCATTCTAACCTCTAAATTTATCTAAACCTTTTTTTCTGATGCCAAATAAAATGAATTGTACCTTATTCTACCCATAAATACATAATTTATAGTAAGGATTTCCATTTATTACATTTATAAGATATTTTTAGTTTAATTTTTTATATAATTAGCTAAAACATTACATATGAAAGTGTACACTTCTATACAATGTCAACTTTTCCCAAAAAACAAGTTATTTATAAAGGTGCACTTTCTTCATTCAAGGTAACTCCCAGATCTAGAATAGTGATGTTATTATTGTTTTTACTCATCCTTAATCCCTATCAAAAATCATTTGAAAATTTTAATTATAAAAAAACTCATTAAGGAACATAATATAAAATAAACATGTTATTCTATTTTTAAAATTAAAAATCCAAAATAAATTTTCCATTTTTTACAATAAACGTTTGACCTCAAATATCCATTTAGTTTTCCATGAAAAAACCATAATTGGTTAATATATTTCATGAAACATTTCATATAAAATCATAAAGTAAAAAAATCATAATAATAATGATTTCTTTAAAATATTGAAAAAACGTGAATAACTTTTCTAAAAAACAATCATTTCACATATTTTTAAAAACATGTCATAAACTTTTCTTAAAATCATAATCTCATTTTCTTACCTTTTGAAATAAAAATATTTCCTTTATAAAATATTGAAATCATATCACATATTTACCTTGTAACATTATCATTACATTTAACCTTATGATAACCCTTATAATGGAATCACCTACCAGGATAATTCCCATGTCTTTAATGAGTAACCTATAACTGGTAAACTCTGTCACTTTTCTCAATGCATTAGAGAGCGATAACAGGCTCACCCGTCATCCGAGCTCTATCGGGCTCACCTATCATTTATATAAAATTTCTAAGAACCATGTAATTAATAAAACATATATATATCACATTAATCTAAAACCCATTTTATTTGGAATTGACACCCATAAGTAATGAAATTTTTAGTTATATCTTAGTGATGATAAAAAAACTTTGTTTCCATAGAATAACGTTTTAAAATAAAAAATTCATAGAATATTGAGATAAATATTTACTTAGTAAATAATTATGGAATAATGTGAAGGAATATTAATATTGAGTAATGACTCTAATAGTGGGGAAAAGTAGTCAATTCATATATGTTAAAAAGAATTTATTTCAGACTTTGGAAAAAATATCAAAATGACCCATATGGTAAATGATAAAAATATTCCTATTGAAACCTTTAAAAAAGTAAAAGGTAGTTTAAATTTACTTTTAATATTATTTTATAAATAAATGTAAACATTCTTCGAACATTTTTAATAAAATAGATATGGAGGAAAAATATTTGAAAGGAATTCTTTAAAATATAGTTTAAAAGAAAAAACTCTTACCTAAAGTCTCATCTAGCTTTGTAAAATCTATAAATCCTAAATACTACAATTATATTATATTTATACTTTCTTAATAAAATTTTTCAGGTTTATTTAATTATTATTATTCCTTTCAATTAATTTAGTTCCATAACAAATTTAGTTACTAAAATGGTTAAGTTCACATTATACGTTTTGGGGTCATTAGGTTTATAACCTCAAAAAAACATTGGTGTGTTTACCATGTTCAAAAGTAATATGGTTCAATTACCTCCACAATCATAAACATGTAAGAATTATCATATTTATAAATTAAATACACTTTTAAAAATAACCACTTAAGGAGGTTATGAAAAAATTTCCATGTCATTTTATGGAGACGGTAGTCTATACGTATGAATGAACTATGTTTTCATTTTTATAACTAGTGGAAAATAAATATAGTTGTAACACCCCAAGATTCTATGGTATACTTCTCTTTGAATAATGCAATAGCATGTGTTGTACGCAACATCGAGTTCTAACACACACCACAACTGATCAAACTAGCCATTATGAATAGTAATACCTACTTTTTGAAATTTTATAAATTTTATCTCTTAAAATGGACTTCATTTTTGGATTCGGAGTATCTAATTTAGCCTAAGGTGAAATTTTGGTACTTTTTGAATAACTTTAATATTTTGATGAATAGTGAAAATTACTAAATTTTAATTAAAAACAACTTTTTTAATCAAAATAATTAATAGTGATAAATTATGAATTTGAGTGGTTTTAAAGTATATTTAGAATATAGTTTCACCATTTAATAAAATTTTGGTCATTTTACATAATTTCACAGTTAAATCGAACATAAACAAGTATCAATCTTTTGATAGTTATTATATCTTAAAAACACGCTTTTTGTTTTGACAGTGGGAATTAATTTTAAATTAATTTCTGCCACTTCTATGTTTTGAATTTGGAAAAATTGATTCCATATTTGGAATCAGGATGTTAAAATTTTGTAAATAGGTAACTTTTATTTTTATACATTTTGAATAATTATTTCGGTAAATATTTTATTTACCATGGTTAAAGGGTAAATCCGGTAAATAAGGGTTAAAAATAATATTATAATAATACAAAATTATCCTAAAAACGTGTCATAACCTTATTTGTTGATACATTTTCGACCATGGGCATCTTTGGGTCGATTTTGGGACTCCATGGTGCCACTTGTTAGTGATAGGGAAACTTTATTTTAATTAAGTTAAAATGAATACAAAAATGACACAAGCATATATCTTTTAGAAAAACAATTTTTACATAGAGTTATATATGTTGTATTTTCAAATATAAGTATAAATTAGAAATATAAAACTATTTCCTACATAATGGTATTTTATTTATAATTTTTAGACATTTTATAATTTAATTTATATATGACACAATGGTGATACAGTAATTACCATAATAGTGAAAAATTAAAATGATTGATATTGTAGATACCCAAATAAATATAATTTGAGACTTTTTATGAATTAAACTAATTTTCTAGGTTAATATGACATGTTAGGAATTATTTAATTAACTTTTTTCTAAGTAATAATTTTGTTATAATTTTTACAAAAATCAATTATTGAATAGTGTCAAAATTGACAAAAAGAGTTTTTAAAACAAATAGTATATTATTAATTGATATTAAATTCCTAAAAATCTAATGTTCGGACAAGAGACTTATATTATGATAGTTGTGTCATTTATGGACCACTTGGGGGTATCTTGGATATATATAGTAAGTTTATTAACCATATAATATAAAAATACAAAGAGACATTGTAAAAGTGAAACTAATTAACTAAGAGTTAATACTTAAAGATAAGGTTAGTACAATGACCCAAACCTGTCTAAATTCTATTGGTTGAGTGGTTTTCGACCTATCCCCACCTTAAAATTTAAATAATCCACTTTGGAGTGATTAGAAATCGAATATGAATTTATTATAAAATAATACTTCTAGCTTTTCCAAAGGTTCCCCTCACCCCTCTTATAAAAGGGCACTCCCCCTTCTCATTAACTCACACCTTCAAAGCCTTTTGGTTCAGCCAAACTCTGCCAAAATACTCTCTCAACTTCCCTCACTTCATCCTAGAGGCCTTCCTTTAGTCAGAAAGCCAACTTAAGGAGCCCTTTTGATCAAATCAAAAGGAAGAACCCTAAGAAGAGGTAATGATTTCACCACCCTTTTCCAAGTTCCTTTCTTCTTCCACTTCTTACTTCTTTGTTATTACCATTCTAAAATAATAACTCCAGTATCTTATATATACTGTGATTTTATTATAAATATGGTACAACCATATTCATTATTCTATCCATCCTTTGAATAACATGTCACCATACGTGCGTACGTACGGCTTACCGTCTCCAGGTCGTGGTGTAATTGTTATTCAATAAATTATTATTTGGATGGGTATAATAATGATGTGTAACTCATTTAAATAATAAATATAACATGATAATGATTCCTTATATATGATATACCATCCAATTATATATTATTTTAATATCAAAAGAATGATATTGTCGCTCGTGCGTATGTACGGACTACTGTCTCCACGAACGCGGTGATATTCATTCTCCATCGTATCCATTCAAGTCTAATTCTCATTTGATGATTAATAATAGTATCTAAGGACTTGATATCATTCTGGATATGATTAAGATTCAACCTATACATGACAAACATGACTTACGTAACAAAACATATAAAAGAAAATGAGTAAGTTAACACCCGAAACAATGATAATACTAAGATATTATTAACAAATCAAGGTTAAAAGATCATATATGATATCATATTAATGTATATGATTATTGTATAATTTAATAACAATTATTTCACCATTATAGAGGAGCCTAACCTACCCCCAACCAAGGAAAATTACAAGGTAAGGGTTTATTTCTCAATCTCTTCATTATCCGAGGTTGTTTATACGTAATAATCTACTGGGACTTAATTATCATCCACATCCATGTTTCTTAAAAATGTATTTCAAAACATTTTTACTATTTAATGTAATATGGGTTAAATTCATTTATACCCTTGTTTGACTTTTTATAAGAGTTTTATAAAGGAATCTTTCCGTTGTTTTCCAAACAAGGTTCTTTTTAACCTTTTCGACAGAATTAAGGTACGAATGTTTTTTTAGATTATACGGCGGGTGCAGCTATTTTCCGTTGTTATAAAATCGTCAAAGCTTACCTTACAAGCTTATAAGAATATGTTCAAAGAAAATGTTTTATAAATATATGACTGTTAAATTATTTCAAAATAGAAATATATATTTCTCTAAAAAGAGTTTTGATTTCATCTATGTCAACATCCTTTGATGGATTTTACGCTTATTTGAAGTTGATTTATTATGATACAAAACTTCTATATTGTATTGTTGGTTTTGTGATATGTTTGACTGTGGATGTGCTATTTTTATACCATTTATGGTTTATGGTGAAAGTATTGACATTTCGTATGCGAGTTTTAATACGAATGATTATGTTATGTTTAAACCTTTTCATATGGGAATGTATTGGACTTAATATGTGACGAGTGGAGCCCGATATAGATCCTCGATGCATTGGTAGGTCTCATTAGACAAACTAGTGTCTTGGCACAAGACCTTAACAAAATATTATTTGTATTCTTGGCACGAGGCCTTGGTTATGGGGTTATGATAGTCTGGCATTATGCATTCCATCATTATGAAAGTGGTTATTGATATTTCATGTGATTATTTGATTAGTAGAATATCCATGTGAATAAGTAAATGGAATTATTTCATTTTATTTTTTCCATACTATGTTTAAGTTCAAGTTTAAAAGGCTTTTGTTTTAGTTATACATTTCCTTAAATGTTTATTCTTATTTATGAAAGTTTCCGCTATATTGTTATCCTTACTGGGCATTTGAGCTCACCCCTTTCAATGTTTTATTTTTCCCAGGATGTGAAGAAATAATTTATGAATGACCTGCAGGGATATGAGTGTGGACTATGAAGAAAATATGTTGTTGTAGTTTTCATTTTTATGATGTAATGTAAGACTTATGAATATATCTAGTGTTTCCAAGGCTACTAAACCAATCGGTCTTTAGAGATTTGATCTTTCTTGTGATCATGCCAATGTTATGTAATAATGCACTGACTCTGGGTAACTGGGGTCGGGGCGTTGCAGTTGGTATCAGAGGAAGTTTAGTACAAACCTTGGAAGCTAGATTAAGATAAACTCTGATTAGAGCACATATATTTAAGATGGACTTTGAAGATTAGTATAGAAGAACTTTCTAGAATTTTGGTATTGTAGAGATTTTGTGAGTTTTCCAAGAAATACATCCCTCTCTAGATACGAGCAGGTAGAGGCAGCTTTGGCACAGATGTACCTAGGGGTAAAACCCGAAAACACCGTTTTGAGCTAGACTCAAACGGGAACTGGTGCACGACAACGGGCCTTGCTGCACTCTTGGTTACGACACTCCTGGGAGATATGCTTAGGATAACTCTAATTTTCTTTATAAATCATTATGAAGGGTTTATGAGTATATACTTCCTCAAAGAAAACATTTTTTATGATTATGGATTATATCCATAAATATTTCAATTTATGTTAAGTGTTTTATAAGTATGGAATTATGTATTTTGATTCATAAACTGATCTAGTTTATGCCATTGTTTAGAAATGGCGCCTAGTAGAAGAAATGGAAACCGTATCAATGCATGCATTCCATGTAGGTATTTCCCTCCTGCTCAAGATAATTATATTGGAGCTGGTGATGCAACTGTTGCCAATCAGCTAATCACCATACTAGGACACTCACTCAGGTTATGAATAATAACCTTACTCGTATGGAGCACCCTGATCCGCAGCATGGAGGATCAATGTTAGATCGCTTCATGAGGCAGCAACCACCAACATTCAATGGGAGTACAAATTCATTAGTAGTTTAGCAATGGATAAGTTCCCTAGAGAAAATATTTCAGGCTTTGGGGAGTCGTGAAAGGGAAAAAGTTATCATGGCAGTTTACCACCTCACTGGATATACTGATCAATGGTGGTCATTGATTCAAAACACGAAGGAAGATGATGAAGTATCAAATATGGAATAGAGGGAGTTCAAAGATCTGTTTTTAGAAAAATACTTTCCTTGTGACCATCGAGCAGATATGGAAAGGCAATTTCTGAGTCTGAGACAAAAGGAGGATGAGAATGTCGCAAAGTATGAGGCTAAATTTACAAGGTTAGAAAGGTATACAGGAGATTATATACGTAACCCAATAAGTAAGATTGATAATTTCTTTGATGGGTTAAAACCATTTTTCTGTCGATCATTAGTCTCAAAATCCTTCTCTTCTTATGAAGACATTGTCTCATATGCTATCAAGACCGAAAAGGAATTCTCTAAGTCTTATGACTTTAAAGCAAAGCAAGAAAAGAAGAGATCTGCTGATCAATCTAGGAATGGAAATAAGGGTAAGAAGGGAAAGGTTGAATATCCATCCTGTGGTAAATGTGGGAAGAAACACCCTGGTACTTGCTTGAAGGGAATGGGTGTCTATTACAAGTGTGGTGAAAAAGGCCACCAAGCTCGTGATTGAAAAGGGAAGAAGGAAGCTACCAATGTTCAGTGATACAATTGCAGGGAGATGGGACATTATGAAAATGAATGTCCTAAGCGTCAGGAGAACTTACCTCAGAAAAGGCCAAGGGATCAAGGCCAAGCTTGTTCTATCACTACTGCTGAGGTAGAAGCTCTGAAAGACGTGGTGGTAGGTAATTTAATGGTTTTCTAAAGTTTAGCAAATGCATTATTTGATTCTGGATCATCGCATTGTTTCATATCTTCCCAGTTTGCTAAGAAAATTAGATATTTCTAATTTGATTTAATAAGGGAGTTGTCAGTTAAAACTCCTAAGGGAAGTATCATTGCAACAAAGTTTTGTGAATCAGTCCCCATTAGAGCACATAAATGTTCTTTATCTGCTAATCTCATCGCCATACCTATGATTGAGTTTGATATAATCCTCGGTATGGATTGGATTTCGGACTATGATGTGAAGATTTATTGTAAGAAGAAGGAGGTTACGATTTTTGATGATGATGATAAGGAACACCTTATCTTTAGAAGAGAATCATCACCACCTAATTCTTATCTAGATCCACCCCCAATAGCTCAACTAAATTCAATTATTGGGGAGGAAGAGAATGAAATGAATGTGGGTGAGGAAAGGAATGTTCAAATAGAGGATGTACCTGTTTTGAAAGAATATGTAGATGTATTTCCGGAAGATTTACCTGGACATCCTCCAGAACGAGAAGTTGAGTTTTCCATTGATTTAATTCCTGGATCAAGGCCTATATCAAAGACCCCTTATAGAATGGCCACCGTAAAATTAGTTGATCTAAAGAAACAACTAGAGGAATTGAGTAATAAGAGATTTATTCTCCCTAGTGTTTCTCCATGGGGAGCCCCTTTTCTTTTTGTTAAAAAGAAAGATGGATCTATGAGGTTATGTATCGACTATAGGGAGATCAATGCTATAACAATAAAGAACAAGTATCCCCTACCTCGCATTGATGATTTATTTTACCAACTGCATGGAGCTCAATACTTTTCAAAGATTGACCTTCGATTTGGATCAGTTGTGTGTAAATAAGGAATACATTCCGAAAACAGCATTTTGAACCAGGTATGGGCATTACGAGTTTATTGTAATGCCTTTTGGATTGACTAATGCACCCTCTGTATTTATGGATCTGATGAATAGTGTTTTCAAGGAATATCTCGATGAATTTGTGGTGGTATTTATTGATGATATCTTGGTATACTCCAAAATCTACGAAGATCATGAAAATCACTTGTGCATTATCCTGAAGACTCTGAGAAGACATGAATTATATGGGAAGTTTACCAAGTGTGAATTCTGGCTTTAGGATATTTCTTTTCTTGGCCATATTGTCTCTAAAGATGGAATCTCTATTGATCCTTCTATGACCAAGGCAATCCAAGAATGGCCAGCACCTACGAGTATAACTGAGGTACACAGTTTTATTGGTTTGGCAGGTTATTATCGACGTTTCGTCCAGAATTTTTCCCGATTCTAACCCATTAACAAAGCTCAAACTTAAAGGGGTTAAATTTGTTTGGAAAAAAGAGTGTGAAGAATTTTTTCAAGAACTGAAGAGAAGATTAGTCAATGATCTAATATTGACTCTACCATCGAGGAATAATGGGTTCGTTATTTATAGTGATGCATCGAAGAAAGGACTTCGTTGTGTCCTTATGCAGAATGATAGGGTTATTGCCTATGCATCATGACAGTTGAAAATTCATGAACAAAACTATCCTATTCATGATCTTGAGTTTTCAGTTGTGATCTTTTCTTTGAAGATATGGAGGCACTACCTCTATGGTGAAAAATGTGAGATTTATACTGATCACAAGAGTTTTAAGTATATTTTATCACAAAAAGAACTCAACATGAGGCAAAGGAGATGTATTGAATTACTCAAGTATTATGATTGCACGATACACTACCACCCGGGGAAGGCAAAAAAGGTGGAAGATGCTTTGAACAGAAAATACCATGGAGTTTTGAACAATATGAGAATTGAAAGGGATCCAATTTTCATGGATCTAGTGAAGATGTACATGGGAATAACCAGGGAAGGTGAAACATCAATTCTTCTTCAAATGGTTGCCAAACCATCTTTACTAGAAAGGATTAAGAGTTCTCAGACCGATGATGAAGAATTTCAAAAGAATATTAAAGCTGTGAATGATGGGAGATTGAGAGACTTTGTGTATGAAGATGGAATTTTGAAATTTGGGAAGAGACTTTGTGTTCCTGATATACCTGATATAAGAAGGGAATTTTTGGATGATGCTCATAGTTCCAATTTCTTTATACACCCTGGGAGCACCAAAATGTATAGATATTTGAAGGAACATTTTTGGTGGGAAAACATGAAGAGGGATATTGCTGATTTTGGGCCAAGATGTATGGTTTGTCAACAAGTGAAAGCTGGAAGGCAACATCCTGGAGGAGTCATGCAACCTCTTCCCATACCGGAGTGGAAATGGAAAAATATTACGATGGACTTTGTCATGGGGCTACCAAAGACTCCAAGAAGGAACGATGCAATATGGGTCATTGTTGATCGTATTACCAAGTCAGCACATTTTCTTGCTATGAGAGAAGATCTACCATTGGAACGTCTAGAAACACTATATATTTATGAAGTTGGGAGACTTCATGGAGTACCCCTATCGATTGTTTCTGATTGTGATCCCCGTTTTACTTCAAGATTCTGGAAAAGTCTTCAGAAAGCCTTGGATATTGAACTTCATTTGAGCACTGCCTACCACCCTCAAACAGATGGACAATCAGAACAAACTATTCAAACCTTAGAAGACATGTTGAGATCCTACTCACTTGGCTTTCAGGGTATGTGGGATCAATATTTACCTCTGGTAAAATTTTCCTATAACAATAGTTTCCATTCGAGTATTCAGATGGCACCATATGAAGCGTTATACGGAAAGAGATGTCGCACACCAACCTGTTGGGATGACGTTGGTGAAAGAAAACTTTTAGGTCCAGAACTTGTGGAGGAAATGATGGAAAAGGTAAAGGTAATCCAAAATCACATCAAATCAGCTCAAAGTAGGAAGAAGAGTTATGCCGATAATCGAAGGAAGGATTTGGAATTTCAAGTCGGTGATCATGTTTTCTTGAAGGTATATCCATGGAAGGGTGTCATACATTTTGGTAAGAAAGGTAAATTGAGTCCCAGGTACATCGGACCTTTCGAAATTCTAGAATTAATTGGGGTTGTAGTTTATCTATTGGCAATGCCGCCAAGTCTCTCCAAATTTCACGATGTGTTCCACGTATCTCTGTTGCGGAAATACATGACTGACCAAACGCATGTACTCACCTATGAGAAATTATAACTGGAACCCAATCTGTCTTATTACGAAGAGCCTGTCAGGATTCTTGATATGAGAGAACAAGTACTGAGAAACCGGATGATGCGTCTGGTAAAAGTTTTGTGGAGAAACCATAAGATGGAAGAGGCAACGTGGGAACCCGAGGAACTTATGATGAAGAACCACTTGATTCTTTTCATGCTGTAGTATTCTAGAAATTTCAAGGACGAAATTATTTGAAGGAGTGGAGAATGTAACACCCCAAGATTCTACGGTACGCTTCTCTTTGAATAATGCAATAGCGTGTGTTGTACGCAACATCGAGTTCTAACACATACCACAACCGATCAAACTAGCCGTTATGAACAGTAATACCTACTTTTTGAAATTTTATAAATTTTATCTCTTAAAATGGACTTCATTTTTGGATTCATAGTATCGAATTTAGCCTACGGTGAAATTTTGGTACTTTTCAGATAACTTTAATATTTTGATGAATAGTGAAAATTACTAAATTTTAATTAAAAACAACTTTTTTAATCAAAATAATTAATAGTGATAAATTATGAATTTGAGTGGTTTTAAAGTATATTTAGAATATATTTTTACCATTTAATAAAATGTTGGTCATTGGACATAATTTCACAATTAAACCGAACATAAACAAGTATCAATCTTTTGATAGTTATTATATCTTAAAAACACGCTTTTTGTTTTGACAGTGGGAATTAATTTTAAATTAATTTCTGCCACTTATGTGTTTTGAATTTGGAAAAATGGATTCCATATTTGGAATCAGGATGTTCAAATTGTGTAAATAGGTAACTTTTATTTTTAGACATTTTGAATAATTACTTCGGTAAATATTTTATTTACCATGGTTAAAGGGTAAATCCGGTAAATAAGGGTTAAAAAATAATATTATAATAATAAAAAAAATACCCTAAAACGTTTCCTAACCATATTTGTTGATACATGTTCTACCATGGGCATCTTTGGGTCGATTTTGGGACCTCATGGTGCCACTTGTTAGTGATAGGGACACTTTATTTTAATTAAGTTAAAATAAATACTAAAATGACACAAGCATATATCCTTTAGAAAAACAATTTTTACATAGGGTTATATATGTTGTATTTTAGACTATAAATATTAATTAGAAATATAAAAATATTTCCTACATAATGGTATTTTATTTATAATTTTTAGACATTAAATAATTTAATTTATATATGACACAATGGTGATGCAGTAATTACCATAATATTGAAAAATTAAAATGATTGATATTGTAGATACCCAAATAAATATAATTTGAGACTTATTATGAATTAAACTAATTTTATAGGTTAATATGACATGTTAGGAATGATTTAATTAACTTTTTTATAATTAATCATTATTTTATAATTTTTACAAAAATCAATTATTGAATAGTGTCACAATTGACATAAAAGAGTTTTTAAAACAAATAGTATATTATTAATTGATATTAAATTCCTAAAAATCTAAGGATAGGCCAAAACACTTATATCATGATAGGTGTATCATTAATGGACCACTTGGGGGTCTCTTGGATGTATATAGTAATTTTATTAACCATATAATATAAAAATACAAAGAGACATTGTAAAAGTGAAACTAATTAACTAAGAGTTAATACTTAAAGATAAGGTTAGTATAATGACCCAAACCTATCTACCTTCTATTCGTTGAGTGTTTTTAGACCTATCCCCACCTTAACATTTAAATAATCCACTTTGGAGTGATTAGAAACCAAATATGAATTTATTATAAAATAATATTTCTAGCTTTTCCAAAGGTGCCCCTCACCCCTCTTATAAAAGGGCACTCCTCCTTCTCATTAACTCACACCTTCAAAGCCTTTTGGTTCAGCCAAACTCTGTCCAAATACTCTCCAAAATTCCCTGAATTCATCCTAGAGGCCTTCTTATATTCATAAAGCCAACTTAAGGATCCCTTTTGATCAAATCAAAAGGAAGAACCCGAAGAAGAGGTAATGATTTCACCACCCTTTTCCAAGTTCCTTTCTTCTTCCACTTCTTCCTTCTTTGTTATTACCATTATAAAATAATAACTCCAATATCTTATATATAATGTGATGTTATTATAACTATGGTACAACCATATTCAGTATTCTATCCATCCTTTAAATAACATGTCACCATACGTGCGTACATACGGCTTACCGTCTCCACGTCGTGGTGTAATTGTTATTCAATAAATTATTATTTGGATGGGTATAATAATGATCTGTAACTCATGTAAATAATAAATATAACATGATAATGATTCTGTATATATGATATACCATCCAATTATATATTATTTTAATATCAAAAGAACGATATTGTCATTCATGCGTACGTGCGGACTACCGTCTCCACGAACGCGGTGAGATTCATTCTCCATTGTATCCATTCAAGTATAATTCTCATTTGATGATTAATAATAGTATCTAAGGACATGATATCATTCTGGATATGATTAATATTCAACCTATACATAACAAACATGACTTACATAACAAAACATATAAAATAAAATGAGTAAGTTAACACCTGAAACAATGATAATACTAAGATATTATTAACAAATCAATGTTAAAAAGTCATATATGATATCATATTAATGTATATGATTCTTGTATAATTTAATAAAAATTATTTCACCATTATAAAGGAGGTTAACCTACCCCCAACCAAGGAAAAGTACAAGGTAAGGGTTTATTTCGCAATCTCTTCATTATCCGAGGTTGTTTATACGTAATAATCTACTCGGACTTCTTTATCATCCACATCCATGTTTCTTAAAAATGTATTTCAAAACATTTTTACTATTTACTATAATATGGGTTAAAGTCATTTATACCCTTTTTTGACCTTTTATAAGAGTTTTATAAAGGAATCTTTCCGTCGTTTTCCAAACAAGGTTCTTTTTAACCTTTTCGACAGAATTAAGGTAAGACTGTTTTTTTAACTTATACGGTGGGTGCGGCTATTTTCCGCCATTATAAAATCATCGAAGATTCCCTTAAAAGCTTATAATAATATGTTCAAAGAAAATGTTTTATAAATATATGACTCTTAAATGATTTCAAAATAGAAAGAGATATTTCTCTAAAAAGAGTTTTGATTTCATCTATGTCAACATCCTTTGATGGATTTTATGCTTATTTGAAGTTGATTTATTATGATATAAAACTTCTATATTGTATTGAAGGTTTTGTGATATGTTTGAATGTGGATGTGCTATTTTTATATCATTCATGGTTTATGGTGAAAGTATTGAAATTTCTTATGTGAGTTTTAATACGAATGTTTATGTTATGTTTAAACCTTTTCATATGGGAATGCATTGGACTTAATATGTGACGGGTGGAGCCCGATATAGATCCTCCATGCATCAGTAGCTCTCATGAGACAAACTAGTGTCTTGGAACAAGGCCATGACAAAATCTTATTTGTATTCTTGGTGCGAGGCCTTGGCTATGGGGTTATGATAGACGATCATTATGCATTCCATCATTATAAAAGTGGTTATTGATATTTCATGTGATTATTCGATTAGTAGAATATCCATGTGAATAAGTAAATGGAATTATTTCATTTTATTTTTTTATACTATGTTTAAGTTCAAGTTTAAAAGTATTTTTTTTAGATATACATTTCCTTAAATGTTTATTCTTATTTATGAAAGTTTCTGCTATATTGTTATCCTTACTGGGCATTTGCGCTCACCCCTTTCAATGTTTTATTTTTCCCAGAATGTGAAGAAGTAATTTATGAATGACGTGCAGGGATAGTATATGGGGATATGAGTATGGACTATGAAGAAAATATGTTGTTGTAGTTTTCATTTTTATGATGTAATGTAAGACTTATGAATATATATAGTGTTTCCAAGGCTACTAAACCAATCGGTCTTTCGAGATTTGATCTTTCTTGTGATCATGCCAATGTTATGTAATAATGCACCGACTCTGGGTAACTGGAGCCAGGGCGTTACAATAGTAAAATAATATTTCAGTTTTTTAGAATGATATATTTGTTATAAATTTAATATTTATTCATTAATTCCATGATTGTGACCAAACTTCATGGTTGAGATGAAAATTTAATTACACTGCTTTTTGCGAGTGGTATTCCACACGTACGCAAGAACAACGTTATCAATTTCCAATATATAGAAAGGGTAAAAAGGTAAGTAATACTTTATATTTATAAAATCATAATAATTTCATAGAAATATTATATATTAATTAATTACATATTTATAACAATCCATGTGAGGTGGTAATGGAAAACAAAATACATCACTTCGTGGAGGTAATAGTCCACACTTACGCATGGGTAATGTTTTCATTTACAATAGTTTATAAAAGAGATATAAAAGGTTTTTTACATAAATATAATAAAATTTCAGTATATTTAAGAAACTTATTTCAATATGTTACAATGTTTATAAAATATTTTAATGAGGTAGAAGAATAAATAACTCTGGAATTAGTCGGTTATGACTTATACCATCTCCTTATATGTCTCACTTAGGCTAATACCTTAAGCCATCTAAGATTGGTCTTTTGAAAATAACTGAAACTCTAGGATTTTTTGAGGGATTTTTTTATGATATTGTTTTTGGTATTTTTCCCAAAATGTGTGAGTAATAGAGGATACTAGGTTTCCTTTTATAAATTTAGGGAGTGTCACACTTTTATTATTTAAAATTTTAAAATAATATAAAGTATTATTCATGGTAAAGTGGAACTTAAAAAAATAAAATTAAAATATAACATGACAAGGTTAAAAATAAAACCATCCTATAAGAATTAATATAATATTTTTTGGCCTTATATCTTATTTTTTACCTTAATTAACCTGATTTACCCTTTACCATGGGCGCACCTTTTTAACTTGGTTACTATTCATAATAACCAAAAATGAAATTCACCATATTAATATGTTTTAAACTATTTATTCCAAATATGGAATCCATTTTCTAAGATTTAATTTACATAATTGGAAGAAAAAACTTTTAATATAAGTGTGAAAAATGTAATGAAATACAGTTTTTAGAAAATAGCGATTTTAAGTATAAAATTGAACTTATACCAAAGTAAAATATAAAATTGATTCTTATAGAATTATTTAGATTATTTTTAATAAAATTTATCTTATTTTAATTTAAAATCAAATCAAATATGTAATTTTACTTTTAAATTACTTGATCGAATGAGAAGAAATTACATTTTGGTGCTATTATCCATAATTCACATAGAAATAAATACTTTCAAAAATATCACAAAAATTCTGCTTAAGATATATTTAATATGTTTATTCCAAAAATAAATTTAATTTTATAAAATTCAATTTCTAAAATTAATAAATTTAACTTTTAAATAAAACTATGAAATACATTAAAAAAATATTTATTTAAATAAAACTATACCTTTTTTCACTGAAAGGTAATATGAAGTAATTTATAAAACTATGATGAATATTCGTACATAAAAGTAATCATTATAAATCCTAAGATAGATTTATTTATAGTATTACCTAGTATTTATTTAATATTTCACTTATAATTTCAAAAATAATCACCCTTTTTATAAAAAATATCAAAAAAATATAGTTAAATATTTTTAAAAAAATAATTTAACACCCATGAAAGAGGGTCTTTAATCCATGTAAAATTATACAAAATAAAATTAAACCCATTTTTATACTTCTCATGAAAAACCCCATTTTCATAAATAATCTCAAGTAAAAATAATTTCTTAAAAGAAATAATCACATTTTTTCCTTTTTTAAAACACACTTCCAAACCTTTTAAATAGTACACATTTGAAAGTAAAATGATATAATAAATTTTTTATATAAAACACACATTGGAACCCAATAATCAAGAAAATAAAATCCAAGAAAAAACTGAACAATGGTTTAAATGTTCAAATGAACTAGGGGAATACAATCAAATCATGAAAAAAATCCATTAAACTATAATAAAAGGGACTTAGTGTCATGATAATCATCTTTAGGATCTAGTAATAAAGGACCTAAACTGATATTAAGGAACCTTGGTTATCACTAATTAACCTATAAATGTCCCTAGTAGTCTTATAGGAAAATCTAGAAATAAATGGACAGAAAGATCCTTCACTATATAGGCGGAAAAAATGTTTACTGTCTCAAATAAACGGTTATCCTCATAGCCTAACTAGTAGAGTATAATGTGGAAACATTCCCTAGGAATCCCACTACTATAAACTAGGGATTACTCTCATAAAAGTAACCTACTATCAACTTATTACTCCTATAAAAATTCAAATAGAGGAGAGAATAATCAATAATCACATATATCAAATATAAAACATTTTAAAAAGCACATGCTTTACCTTCTATACCCTCTCAATAAATAGCCCCTACTTTTACAATCCATGAACCAGTGGCATATTAGTATACAATAATATAAAAAAATCCTATAAGGGGCCACAAGACACATCTGGTATAATTATAGTCAAACAAGGATTTGATGAGGGTATTATGAAATTATAAATCCACTTTTCATAAAGCTACAACTGTTCTTTCACAGAAGTTCTTGGGAAGATAAGTTATTTTCACCCCATTTAAAAAACCCTTTTCAAATATAATTTAAAATAAATTTATCAAAACACACATTTAAATAAAACTTTGAAATCCGATCATTTCCACAAAATCACTTTGGAAGGAAACAAACCCATTTTAAAAAATAAAGAATCCAATTGGTGATAGGCATCCTTTTATTTCAAAACCACACATCCCAATTCAAAAACATTTAAAACCATTATGAGGCCTCACATCCCCAAAATAATTTAAAGATAAAGAATTTAAATTCCTATAAATTTCCAAAGAATGAATTTAAAAAAATCACACACTCACTTAAAAGAAAAAATTGGTTTCAAACATTCCTTTGAAACATTTAAATGCATTTGGAAAAGCCACTAAGTCACTTTAACAAATACTTATCATGAAAAAAAATGTTCATTTTAAGACTTTAAATCAATTTAAAATTATTTTTAAACCAACAAGGATTCATTATAAAAATTAAATTCCATTATAAACAATTTTAAAATACTTTAACCCTTTTTAAAAGAGACACTAGGGAATTTTCACAAGTTCTTAGCATGTGACAAACATATTACAAGAACAAAAAACCATTTGATAATCATTTCTACACAACTACATGACTATAAAATGATTCTAAATCCCTAATAAATCATTTCAAAACACATAAGAAATTTATAACATGAATTATAATAGAATTATATAGAAATTCCTACCTATTTCAAGAAGAACCATCTGAAACCCACTTCCCTCGATGGTGAACACCTAATTGGGATAAGAAATAGCCTTCTCAATCTTAAATAACCCAAATACCCATAATTAGAACCTCCTAGAACCATAATCTAAACATTAACAATGATTAGGTTCTACGGGAGTGAGATATATTGAGAGGGTGGGTAAGGGGAAGTAAATATAAGAGCAATATAGAAGAAATAAGGATACTCTACTTGAATTTAACTTGAAAATGAGAGGGAGAGAACATGAAAACCATAAATGACGAAGAGTAAGAGATCCTACATGAACTCCCCACACTAGGTTGAATGATAATAGAGAATAGGGTTTCCCAATCCATTAAAATCAATATGGTTAGAAAGGAAATAACATCATTTAATAAATATGGGAAGCTTTTATGGTTTTCCAAATCATGTGGTGGCCACTACCTAGAAAAACCAACCTCGCATGGTTATCCTAGAAACCCTATATGATTTGACTAACCATGAAAAAACCATTCCAAATATAATTTCCAAATCATATAGCCAACTCACATTGTTATCGCATGATTTACTAAACTGTGTGAAATTCATGCACCAATAACTAGACTTGAAGATGAATCACATAGTTTCCCTTAGGCCTCACACTCTTTGGACCAAACCTTGAACTGCTTGTATAGACTGAACCAAGCTTGTTCAAGATTAATTGAACATAAGTGAATCAAAGGTCCATGTATGGTTTGTTTCAGGGTTTACCCAAAACAGTGCACCTCAAAATGTGTTCCATAAAAAAATTCCCATAAACACTAAAATTAAAATCCAAAACTCCTACAAATTTAGATTACCCCAAAATGTAATAAAATAATACAAAATAATAAATTAATAGTGACATGTGGGGTCACATTTCTCCCCCCCCCATGACACTTTCTAACCCTAAAAAGTATCTAGTAAATTATATATGATGGAAGAAAAGGAAAACCTATCATTCATTCATAAGTGAAAAGTGGTTGGGAAAATTGAAAAGATCCCAAGACCATAAAGACTTAAAACATGATCCAATATCTAAAGAAACACTAAAATCCTTAAGCAACATGAGATTGCTTAAATGTAAATTAACTATTAGAATCTAATAAGGAATTTTAAAATAAAGTAATCTGAAAGAAGGCCTTCCTTCCATTTAGAACTAATAGAAATGGTGAAGTAACAAATAACCACTCCTAATCAAGATCTTCACCAAGGAATCTATGATTCCACCAATATAATAAGGAAACAATCAAATTTCACCATACTTAAACATCTATAAATGTTCTCATCTCAAAAAATGAGGCACAACCCATGAATTAAATGAAGGATCACCAAGCCAACTAATATAATAGATCATAAGATCAGGTATCCAAAACAATCCAAAACCACCACACATGAAAAAACTAAAGGTCATGAGACTAAGTTACCCAAAAATCACTAACTCTCAAAAACTACAAATTACACAGTGATAAATACATGGCTCAATCAATGAAACAACATGACACTAACCTATGATCACATACCAAGAGGAATGGGTATACTAGGACCTCATACTTGAGTTACCCTTATATAGTAAACCTAACCAGATTTAAACTCACAATAGAAAAGGCATAACCTCATCTAGTTCTATGCATGTACTAGTCACCTAAATCACACCTCGTGGTCAGTAAGTATCAAATCATCAAGCCAAAACTCATGTACAACTATCAACACAAATCCATTATCACCAAAGTATCCAAACAATTCACAAAGAACAATGAGGAATGTTAAAATTTAAAGCATTCTCCACTCAAACAAGAGAAACCAAAATCACACCCAATGATTTAACCAAAAAAATCCACCTCAAGGATATAAATATTTAACATCATCAATCATAAATTCTCCAAAATGACTATCACCCAAAAATCCAAGGAGATTAATCTTTATCAATTTACCAAATTAACTATCCAATACACACCTAGACTTGTCTTTCAAATGAAACCAGTGTCTAAGACTACACTTCACCACCAAGGGGATATATTTGCTCATCACTCCAATCGGAGCCTAATAAAAATACTATAATAATGGGAGAACTATACCTAAAAACAAACACTCAACCATTATTGTGACCTTTCTGGGAGGAATATATTATATAAAATGAAACATAGAGTCAGCATGGTCTTTATTCCCAAATCAATTCAAATAGTCTCAACCCATGCAATGTTATAAGATCCAAAATACTAAAAAACAAGGAAACTCATATACCAAAAATCATATTTCATTGAAAACCAAAAAATTACCAAGAGAATAAAATACATTTTTTTAAAAAACATAAGAGTTTAAAAACAACCAACCACTTATACAGCATATTATTTCATTTAGAGCCCCAATTTACTAAGGTAATTCCAAAACACCTTCACATGGTTTTAAAAACAACTAATTCCTTTTTATAAATAAGAAAACCACATGAGTGTATCAAATATCATTCGTTAAAACATTTCAAAAACCTTTACCACTTCATTTACATGAAATGAAAATAATAACTTTTCAAAATCACCCCATGTGTTCCAAATTCCTTTACAATTAAATAACCAATGGTTATTAAAACAAAAAAAAATCAGATTCTATATCCAAATCAACCGTTTAAAAAAATACTAAAAACTTTTTTGGAAGCCCAATTCCATTTTATGAACAAGACTGAAGGATTAATCCCTAAACCAAAATGATTTTATGAAATAAAAACATGTTTGGGACACCATCGTCTAGGTAAGAAGAGTATGTTGGTATTTAGTTTTTTGGGGGCCTTTCAGATCATGGAGTGTCTAGGAAAGGTGGTGTATCAGTTGGACTTTTAGTCTCATTTGATATAAATTCACAATGTGTTTCTTATTTTCGATTTTAGGAGTTATCAACTAAATCATTCCAATGTGATTAAATTGGATGATTCTAATATTGAACCTTACACCACTATGGTTGAGAGACTGGTTCAAACTATTGATTTTCAGGATAAGGTACTCTATAGTAAAATGATTACCCTATTCTATGTACTATAGCACTATGGATGAGATAGCTATGATTCTTGGGAATATGAATTGTTGATGAGGAAAATGTGTCCTTCTATTTTTTGTGAGACCATAATCATAAGGACTTTATAAGGATAGAAAGTGTTTTTTGTGGAGATAATTATGATGTGCACCAGTTTCTAAGATTGCATCATAGAGGTTTGTGTTCTAGAGTGGAGTAGAAAAGTTATGGTCTGGTCTAGTTGGTTATGGAAGAGTACCCTAGATGGTGGTTTTTAAAAGATATATCCATATTTGGAATAGATTCATTATGATCTCCATGTTGGGGTTTAGGCCTTCTGGTGGGTTGACTATTTCAGCATAGAGGTAGAGGTTGTGGAATAGTGTCCTAGGGGTGGGATTTGATCATTTATACGAAATCAGAAACAATTATGGCATGGTTTTATGGATATAGTGAAGCCTTTAACCTAGTAGAATAAGATTTGGTAAGATCTTCTTTTTAGATTCTAGAGTCCAATTAGTTAAGGGTGGTTCTGGCGTGGATAAGGGGTTTATGTGGTGTGGTATGGACATTTAAGGTCACAGTCTTTTATGTTTCACCATGGTATTATATTTTTAAATTTTGGGTATAAATACCCATATATTATCCAGAAAAACTATATTTTATATTTTCTCTCTCGATTCTTATGTTACCAAGAGAATCTTATAATGGCTTTGAAACCCTTCTTCAATACATATCAAACTCTAGCTTTGGTAGAACTATCGTTGGTGATTCCTATTAATTTTTGAGGCATGTGTCTCTATACAAAGTTTTATAATTCATGAATAATTGGATGTTATTATATGAATCCTTTCATTTTTCATATAAATAATGTATTTGATGTAATATTGTATTTGGTTCTTGAGTATAATGTTTTGAAGGGGCTTTTGATTTAAAAACAGGTTTTTGATTATAGAATGGGTTTTGTAAATCCTATTTATTTATGAAAATGATATTTTACTTAACAAAGTGTATTTAATTTTTGAAATACTTGTTTTTAAATTGAACTACATTAAAAATATATTTTTACACACCTTGGGTGGATGAAATTCTATAATGGTGCTTTTTTCAAATAGTTTTTTAACAAACATGACACATTGGGTACCTTGGGTGCATCAAGATATAGACATGTCACTATATTGTGTGTAATGAAACTAGAGGTTTTGAATCACTTTATTATGGGTAATTCCACTATAGGTTTTGTGTCACTTTAGTGTGTATAATTCCACTAAAAGTTTTTATTGGTTCAATCCACTTCTTGTATAGTTTATTATTTTCTGTATGTTTACTACATATTCCCATAGGTTAGAGACCAAATGTTTTTATTGGTCATTTATACTTGGTTTTACTCATGTTGGATTATTTCATAGTTAGATAGCTCACATGTTTATATTATGGTGTATACATGGTTTTAAATGCTTATCCTCGCCTTCTTTCTTTCATACATAAAAAATTCATGGATTTTGTGAATATGGTATACTTTCATGAAAATTAAAGGATGTTTTTTTATAAAATTATTTATCTTCAAGAAATTCTTTAAAATATTGTTTTTTTAATCAAGAACAAATGTTTTCTTAGTATTAAATTTTTTATAGATTCTTTGGTGTAATTCTACTATGATTTGTGATCACACCAGAATATTACCTTTGGGCATTTGTATATGTGGTTTTTTAGGACATAGGTAAATGGAAGGGAATATTTTCATTCACTGACTTCTTTTGGTTGTCGATTCCCTTGACCCATGTCATTTTGGTGGTGAAGAATGGTCACGCGAAGATTTGGCTTCATTTCATTTTCATTTTACAGCACTTTTTCTGTGTAACTTTCTATATATCATGGATATTTAATCTTTGTTATTCTATGTACTATGTTTTTTCCTTATTCTTGTTTGGCATGAGACATGTTTATTTCTTTTCTTTTACTTCACCATGTAGAAGATCATCTAGGGTGACTTGTCTAGTTGGCTCAAGATGGTTTTTTATAAATATATTCTCTTAAATTTTAGGATATTTATGGTTTAGAGTTTTAGATAATTATTTCATCACCCTTAAATGAATAAATATTGCATTACAATGTGGAAACTCCCATTTAGTATCCATTTTCCAAAAAAAACATTTATGATATAATAAGTTTTCTTTACATGGAATAACTTCACAATTTTCATCTTTACCTAAACCTTATCCATACTCATCCTTAAAACCCTACGAAAAACGTTTTATAATATGGGATGAGAACAAAATTCCCAGTAATGGATATAAAAAATAAGGAAAAATCTTGTTAGTACATGATTTCTTGTAAAAATTCCTATTTTTCTAAATAAAAATTTTCTTACCCAAGAAATAAAAATATCTAAAAAATATTTTCAAAAAATATTTCACAATAAATATTAAAGTAGAAATAAAACTTATAATGGTTTCTTTGAAATTATAAAAAACTCATGAAATATTTTTCACAAAGTTATACTTTAAACCCTTAAGAAGTAGAAAATACTTTCCTTAAAACATAAACTCATTATCTTACCTTTTCAAATAATGATTTTTTATATAAAAACCATATAAAGAATAAATAAATAACATAGGTAACTTGTGGAATCATTTTACTTATAACTATTACAAATGGAATAACCAATATGGTCAACTTTTATAATTCTCTATAGAACCTAATGTATTTGAGGATTATAATGGAGCCACCCATCCTTGGTTTATAATAGAACCACCCATAATTTGTTAATAAAGTGACTACCTATATCTAGTTTATAAAATAACTATCCATCATAATAAAATAATTCCCAATAAACATAACATAATCATAAAAGATAAATCATTCATTTTTATCATTACACTAACAAAAATATTATTTACACCCATAAAGAAAAGTTTTTTGATATTCACTACTAGAAACTGGACCTATACTAATGGTTCTATACCAATAGTTTAAAAACCCATGATTATAGGTACCGTAAAATGAACCTATAATAATGGATTGGAAAAACCATTGGTATAGGTTATGGCTATACCAATAGTTTTTTAAAAACTGTTGGTTTAGCATCTAATTAATGGCCATATACCAATGGTTTTTTCAAAACTTTTGGTATAGGTATGCCCCTATACCAACGTTTTAAAAAAACCATTGATATAGGGTATTTATAAAACACATATACCAATGGTTTTGAAAAAATGTTGTTATTGGTCCTAAAAATATGGATACCTATACCAACGGTTCTAAAACCCATTAGTATATATCTATACCAATAGTTTTAAGAATCGTTGGTATATGTACATAGATTTTTTTATGAATTATTTTGTCAAATATCGTTAAATATATAAATATATAAATTATATATATATATTTATTTATTTATTTATTTATTTATTTATTTATTTATTTATTTATGTATTTATTTATTTATTTATTTATTTATGTATTTATTTATCCAATAATATACACAAAGATAATTATAGTATAGTGGTTAGGTCTTTGTAAAGTCCTGTGTTTTTTAACTGGGTTACAATACGAAGGTTTTCGATTTTTTTGGTTTATCAATGGGTATTTTTTTAACTGATCTTTGAAACTTTATTCCGAGTGTTGGAACACCTAAAGGTACCATTTTTGAACTTTTTTATTTATGCGATAAATTTAGAGGGTGTCCCGATGAGTCTCGGGAGCACTGAATCCAGAAAATCCCACTTTAATGGATTTGTACAGGCAGTGCACGGTTGCGGTCCAACCCGTGTAGTTTACCATATTTAATAAATTATTTATTTCAATTAAAAAAATATTTTAAATAATAATATTAATGAATTTATTATTATTATTGTGGTTTTTTAATTAAATTAATGTGAAAGAATTAATTAAATGACATGTTGTTCGGAGTGAAAACTCAAGAGGGGGTGAATTGAGTTCCTACTTAAAATTTTTATTGAAACTTTTATGCTAAAGATCCCCCAATTTGGAAACATCCCAATTAATTAAGGCAGTAGAGATATAGATGTTTATTTGGTCAACAAGTTTCTCAAAGGGAGATTAGTCCTCAGTTAAATCAGTGTACTACACTTATTCAACTTTTGAAATAGGTTTACTGAATTAAACACATACACACGCTAACCAAAACTAACTATCAGAGTCAATGTAAAACAGTTTTCTGTTTTTAAAGTTATAAGAAGTGGAAAATAGAAAAAATATAGTTTTACAAAAACATATAATACAGAAGATTTAAACAAGAGGTTCGGTCTCAAGCCGAGATTTAATCCTCTCCACTTGGTGGTCACCTGCCACCAAGCAGTTTATATTAACAATAAAATTGATACACAGCTTGTATCGGTATTTATAACAGTTTTCAAAAACTTTCCAGGGCTCACACCCTCTACCATAGTTCTTCGTGGGATAAACACACAAATAGGCCACACACGGCCTCTTCTATTGTTCTTTGTGGGAAACTAAAGAATAAAGAATGATTGGTGTGAGGATTTTCATTAACCTCCAGTTTAAGCACCGGAGATAGTGTGTGTGCAAATCAAATTTTTTTCCATTTTCAGAAGTCGGTTTATGGGTTCCTGGTACCCTACTACATGAGACTAGAATAACCACATTAATCAAAACAAATGAAAACCAAAAACCCCAAACAATGATTAAGAAACCATGAACCAGGGTGAAAGAAAATCAGAAAGGCTGGCCAAATCCACCAAGGATTACCTTGAGTGTCCCCTAGCGTGACCATCGACACCGACCCAAATCCTCCAATTGGCAAGCTCCAGAGGAATTCACCCATCCTTCAAGTGATGAAATGGACCTCCATGATCTACCCCCAAGTACATCAAAGAAAACTATAATGAATATTACCATATCCTAATGTCATTACCACCCTGACCTGTAGACAACCCAAAAGTCCCACCAAAACACTTTAAAAGCAATGTGAGAAACAAACCCAATCAGTCTGGAGGTGAAGACTCATAAGAAAATGAAAAGTTACCAAATCATAGCCTTATCCTATTAGTGATTTCCTCACTATACAGATTCCAATTCATTAGCCATACCTTAGCATCAGTATCTTCCCCAATAACCTCTTCAAATCGGTCTACCATTTTGTCCCATGTTTGGATATATTCTTCTTTCCTGATTTTTCGATCATTAAATCCTCTCATTAGGATAAAGTCTTGTTTTTCAATCCACTTATCCTACTTGCTGCTGACCTCCACTTTGATAGGTCTTCCCATCATATCAGCCTCTTCCTGTGGGATGTTAACATACAGAAATTCCTCTACCATGTACTCCTCGGAGAAAATGATAGGTTCTTTTATGTTCTTTTCTGTTTTATTAGATCTTCCCATTTTATTATTGTTCTCCTTGGCCAAAACCTGAGAATCCTCTTGCGTGACAACCATGGTAGATGACATTTCCTTCTCACCTGGCTTAGATTTTTTACCTGACCGTGTTTCCATCAGTTTCGGAAAAAATGAGTTGTCCTTTCATTCTCTCCCTTTATTCTTCTTAAGTAAATTCCCCTCATCATGGACCTTGTCAACTCCCAAACCCCCTTCAATCTGTCCATCCCCTCTAACCTGAGCAGACTCATTGGCGTCCAAACACCCAAAGGAGTTGTATGTCATAACACCATCCTGGATCAAACTCTTCCCTGTTGGTGTCTTGGTGCCCCCCGAAGAATCACCACACTTATCAAAGGAGGGTTGTGACACCTCCACCCCTCTAGTCCAAACCACTATTTCCTTCGGCGACTGCGAAGTGGACTCCTCAACCAGCTTGACCATAGATTTTTCCATTTCCAGAGCCCTCAGATCATCCTTGGTTCGAGAAAACACCTTCTATACAGAAGGTTCAGCCGCCGGTATTGAAACTGTATTACACTACACCTCCCTACTCACAACCTGAAGACCAGCATCAACCTTCCCCGCCTGCATTGAGACCTTTCTCTGTTGAGAACCTCGTCTGCAATTTGCAGCCACGTGACCCAGTCAGCAACAAGCTGAACAGAATTCCACCAAGTGCTCGAAAACCACTGGTTGCTTCCACCGAACCTCTTCCCTAGCTTCAATCCATACCAACTCAACTGGGGCCTTCGACACATCAACCTCCACGCACATATGTGGATTGATCGGGTGACTCACGGAGGCAGTACATGCATCAACACAGAGAAATCGACCAACTAAATTACCTAGCATACATATAATCACAGGGTTTTGAAAAGGAATAGGTAATTGAGGAAGACATACCCAAACTAGAATTTTTATAGAATAACAATTGAGATAAATATCAAATCTCCAACAAAAAAGAAATAAGTTTCATCCTCCGCACTTCCTGGGTGCACTTGATAAAGCTCAATTCAGATCTTCTGGTGTAGCACATCTCACCATAACCTGTCTTCTATCCAAAAGACCGACATCTACCTGTTCTCAAAGCCCCCAAGAATCAAAGACAAATCTGTCAAATTCATCCACTGAAGGCCTTTTATTCCTAAATCATGCAACCAAAGTAAGATTAAGAATCCACTATTCCTCCGTAAACTCCAAAGAAGACAATGAAACCCCAGGCTCGCCATCCCAAAGGCCAGGGACCTTCGGTCCAAGGTCACACTCCAGGAAAGACGGGATGGAACCAGGATTAGTGAAGGGTTGAAAATCACTCCTCTGGTCGTTACGAGGGAACCAAGAATCCTATCTTCCCAGTACTGAGGTGTTTTTCTACATGGTTTGACAGAGATTTAATGAAGCATAGAAGACATATTTGAATCTGTTATCCCAAATGATCTTTGTGATGCTCGTGGGTTCATAGTGTAAGTGTTGTATGGTTCTTCCTTGTTCTTCAGATCCATTATGAAAATGATTCTCTCCCAGCCTTCTTATTTTTTTCACTTCCTTGGTCTTCTATTTTATATTTAAGGTATAACAATAGGAATAAGAAAACCATGTGTAGTCTTCCTTATACCTCATACTTTCTCTAGATACAGTCTCTTGATATGTCTAAAATTAGCATTAATTAATGTTAGAAGCATTAAATTTACCAAATATGATCATTAGAATAATCTTAAAAATTTGACAAAGTATAGAGTATAAGAGTGAGAATTGGTAGACTGGTAGTGGTATCCTTCTCAATAGTAGACTTCAACAATCGGCTTCTATAGTAGTATTTATCAGTAGAATGCATTGGTAGGCTTTATCAGTAGCCTTCATCGGAAGCCTTCATGGGTAGCCTTCATCATTAGCCTTCATCGGTAGCCTTCATCAATAGCCTCCATCGGTAGACTTCAACGGTATCCTTCAACGGTAGCCTTCATTGGTAGCCTTAATCAATATCCTTCATCGGTAACCTTTATTGGTTTCCTTTACAACAATATGAGAGATATAATTATGGTGATGACCTTGTATTGATAACTCAGCGGTGAGGTTTAACATTGGTAACCACCCAGCAGTAACCTCTATCTGTAACATTCCAGCGATAACCATCGACTTAGAGAAATTTTATACTGTAAAATTAATCGATAGAATAGAGAGATTAAAGATACATAGATATCACTTGATAAAAACTATAAATATTAAAGAAACACCATTATCATAACAAGGAATCAAAATTTGGGATTATCAAAACTGGTGAGTCCAACAATCTCCCCCTTTTTGATAATCACAAATTATGTGAGTGAAAATTTCGATTTAGGTATTATTGAATCAGGGTTAAGAACATTTCCTAATATCTTCAGAGTTGGGAGTGTACATATATTATGGATCAGTAAAATTGAACCATGGTTATTTTGGAAGATATATCAGATCATATATGCAAGGACTTACAACTTCTCCCGCTTTGTGGTTAACAAAAAGAATATAAGACACCAAGAGATAAAAGAGTATTTTTGTATTAATGAATCAAGAATACAATATACAAAAAGATTACAAATATCCCTATCAAATAAGACATCCCATAGTAAATCCACATTAGAAATGTCTAAAGAAAACATTGTCTTTTGAATCTGAGGAGATAGGTCTAGAAGATGGAGGGATAGGCTAAGGTATGGCAGTAAACAGTGTAGGAGGAGTTGTAATAGAATCATCAGTAGATCGATAATGAGTGGATATCTGATGGATCATAGGCATCAATATTCTGATGTCATGTGCATGTGTCATCAAAGGGGAAGCACTATTAGAGCCCGAGGTAGCTGAGGAAGAAGGTAATACTGGAGGAACAATAATGGGAGTGCAGTCCACATGGAGGAAGGGAAAAATAAGATTCATGGTATCCATAATGTTGCTTTTTCTTCTTTCCGTATCTAATATAAAATTATCCTTATTCTCCATGAATTTCTCCAAGGTAGTATTCAACTCTCTAAGCCTGTTAACTTGATCCTTAAAATATTGAGTGATAGCTGGGATCCTTAAGTTTTCCAACAGTAGTCTGAAGTGACCATCCATCTAATGCTTAGTGTACACCCTTTTGTAATAGAAATCAACCTTCTCTTTGATGGACTTCTGATCTTGATCAGTCTCTCTTATGTAATCTCCCAAAAGCTTATGAATTTATATGGTAGTGTAAATGACCTGAGTTGTAGACTTAGGAACTGAGGCACTTACACTAGAGAGCTTTTCTACTTCTTCTCTAACAACCAATATGAAAGCTTCTATATCAACAGGAGGAGATACTGAAGAGGAAGCAGAAGAACGGAGAGGTGACATTGTAAAAGCCATTATCTCCTTAAAAGACTTGGTCAGACCACTGATCAATCTTTTCACATCATCATCCTGACCACTCACATGTGCCTCCATAGACTTCTTAAAGTCCTCAAACACAGTGACCATCTGTTGAAAAACACTCTTAACATACTTAAGGTCTTTTTCCACTTGAGATATTGAATCCATATAAGAGTATAAACTTGCAATGTATTGTTTCACAGATTTCATATATTCTTCCATGGTTCTGACTTGATTCTGACATTCCTTAACTTTATGTAGAAAATTTGAGTGAGAGGTATAAATTACTCTTTCTAAGGCAGATGCCACAACTTCTTGATTAATATCCATTTTTCTCTCTATCTCAATATATTTCTCATCAAAGTGTCTCTTCAAATATGATTTTAATGATTCTAAATCATACTTCTTCACATAGTCTCAAGGTAGAAGCACTACTGGTTGTACAATAGCAGTCTCTGAAATAGAAGGAAATAGAGGGCTTCTATTAGGCTTGTCATCTTCAGAGTCTCTATAGTCTATGCCCAAGACCAAAAATACAGGATCTTCTAACCAATATTCTATTCCATGAGAAACAACAACTGAACCTGTGGCAACAGGTTCCTCCCCCTCACTTGGATCATTCTCCTAATCAATTGCATCCATCCCGGCCATTCCTCCTTGATCAACTGCATCAACAAGAGAGTCCACTACCACTTCTTCTATAGAATCTTCAACTACTATCATTGCAATCTAGAGCAGATCTAGCGTTTTAGCATAAGGTTAGGTTCCAATGTTTGGGATCAAGAGGTGTGATAGTGGATTGAAGTGGATCGAAATGTGGTTGGTACTTTGTTTTTAACAATTATGGATCAAAAGATAAATCAAATAAAAGAAATAAATAATAAAAAAATGTTTCGTATTCCAGTAGAAAAACATGAATTCCCATACCTAATGTTGACTATCAATAAGGTTTCAATGGTGAGGTCCTATCGGTGAGGTCTAACAGTGAGGTATTATTGGTGAGTTCTAATGGTGAGGTCTTATCTGTGAGGTCTAACGGTGAGGTATTATCAGTGAGGTCTAACTATGAGGTCTTATTTTTGAGATCTAATGGTGAGGTCTTATTGGTGAGGTATAATGGTGAGGTATTATCAGTGAGGTATAATAGTGAGGTCTAATGGTGAGGTCTTATCGGTGAGGTCTAACGGTGAGGTCTTATCAGTGATATCTACTAGTGAGGTCTTATCGGTGAGGTTTAACGGTGAGGTCTTATCAGTGAGGTCTAATAGTGAGGTCTAATGGTGAGGTCTAACGGTGAGGTCTTGTCAGTGAGTTCTAACTATGAGGTCTTATCTTAACATTTTATCATACCTAACTCATTTTTGATTTAATTTAACCTCTCAGAACTCAATGTTTTTTTGAATATATCAGCCAATTAGTGTTCAATTCCAAGTAATTCAAGAGTGATATCACCTATTTGATAATGATATCTCAAGAATTGATGTCTCACATCAATGCGATTTGTCCTAGTATGAGATACTGGATTTTTAGAGATGTTAATAGCACTTGTATTATCACAATTTATAGAGACATGTTTGAATTGATATCCATAATCTAGTAATGTTTTTATCATCCACATAATTTGAGCACAACAACTACCAGCATCTATATATTTAGCTTCGACAGTGGATAATGCAAAAAAATTCTGTTTCTTAGTATACCATGATACTAGTGACTTGCCCAAAATGTGACATGTTCTGGAAGTGATTTTTCTATCTAACTTACAACTAGCAAAGTCATCATCTGAGTAACTTATTAAATCAAATGATTTTCCTCTTGGAAAAAATAGTTCAAATTTTGTAGTATGCTTTAGATATTTAAAAAACCTTTTAACAGTAGTTAAATGAGTCTCTTTTGGATTGGCTTGAAAATGAGAACACAAGCACATAATGAACATAATATCAGGCCATCTAGTAGTAAGGTAGAGAAGACTCCCAATCATACCTCTATAATTGGTTTGATCCACTAGTTTATCAATTTCATCAACATCCAACTTACAAGTGATACTCATAGGTGTATTGGTGCCTTTATTACCATTCAAACCAAAACATTTCAAAATATCCATAGTATATTTACTTTGATTTAAAACAATACCATTTTTATTTTGAAAAAATCTGAAATCCAAGGAAAAATTTTAGTTCCCTCATTAAACTCATTACAAATTCATCTTGCATCATCTTTGATAAATCAGTATATAAATAATTTTTAGAGGATCCAAAAATAATATCATCTACATAAATTTGTACTATTAAAACATCTTCGGAAATTCTTTTAATAAAATGGGTAGTATCAGCTATTCCTTTAGTATGACATTTTGAAATAAGAAAAGAACTAAGTCTATCATACCAAGCTCTAGGAGATTTTTTTAGACCATATAAATCTTTTTAAAGTTTAAAGACATGATATGAAAAATGGGGATTTTTGAAACCAGGGGGTTGCTCAAAAAATACATCCTAAACTATGTTCCCATTTAGAAATGCACTTTTGACATCCATTTGATAAAGTTTGAAATTCAGTTAAGCTACATAAGAAAGTATTATTTTAATGACTTTTAGTCGAGCTACAGGTGCAAAGGTTTCCTCATAGTCTATACTTTCTTCTTGACTATATCCTTGTTCAAATAGTCTAGCCTTGTTTCTAACTATGTCTCCGGATTCGTCAACTTTATTTCTAAACACCCATTTCATGTCTATAGTCAAAGTGTATTAAGGTCTTTCAACTAATTCCCAAACATTATTTCTTTAAAATTTATTTAATTATTCTTGCATATATATCACCCAAAATTCATCATTGAAAGCATAATTAATATTTTGGGTTCATGCTATGAAATAAAGGCTTGATGTTCAACCTGTTTTCTCAGATAAGCTTTATTTTGTGTTTCTCTATTTAGATAACCTACTACATCATCTAAAGAATGATTCTTGAGGGTTCTAATACCTCTAGAAAGGGTTGGACTAGTCTCCTCATGGTTTTCTATAGGTTTAGATTCAACATGCTCAGATTCTAGAGAATTTCTAAAAATAGTTGTCTTCACTAAGGGTTCACTATCTTTATCATTAAGGTCCAAAATTGACATATCTTCCTCAATATGTTCAAGAGAGGTTTTGGGTTCATGTGGATAAGTCTCATCAAATTTGACATGAACTTATTCTTCCACACATTTAGTTCTCTTATTGAATACTCTATAATCGTTACTATAGATTGAGTAACCTAGGAAAATTACTTCATCACTCTTGGAAGTAAATTTGTCAAGATTATCCTTAGTGTTAAGGATAAATACTTTGAAACCAAAAACTCTAATGTTCTTAACCTTTGGCTTCCTATTATTCCAAAGCTCATAAGGGGTTATCCAGAGAATAGGTCCAATTAAGACTCTATTGATGATGTAACAAGTTGTATTAACAACTTCGGACCAAAAATAGATAGCTAGATTATACTCATTTAGTATAGTCCCAGCAATATCCTAAAGTGTCCTATTTCTTCTTTATACAACTCCATTTTGTTGAGGTGTTTTAGGAGTATAGAAATTGTGATTATAGCCATTTTTTGATCAAAAAGATTCAAACTCCTGATTTTCAAACTCACAGGCATGATCACTTCTCAATGTCTTAATTCTAAGTCCACTAAGATTGTCCACATACTTGGAATATTTAATGAAGTAAGAACATGATTCACTTTTGTGAGCTAGAAATTATACCCAATTATATCTAGAAAAATAATCTACAATAACATAAACATAGTCTTTCCCATTTAAACTTGAAACTCTAGATGGTGCAAACGAATCCATGTGAACCAACTCAAGCGTTTGAGAAGTGGAAACTTCTTTCTTTGGTTTGAAATAAACTTTGTATTGTTTTCCCTTTTGACAAGGATTACAAACTTTGTTGTGTGTGAATTCTAATTTAGGTAAGTCTATAACTAAACCTTTCCTAGTTAGTTTCCTAAGTGAGTGCACATTACAATATCCTAATATTCTATGCCATAACCAGGATTCCTTATGAAAATCATTTAAATAAAAAACATTTTTCTTAGATAAAGAGTTTAAATCAACAGCATATACATTTTCATTTCTAAGAGTAGTGAATATTAAATCATTTTTAGAATTAAAAACATTGCATGCATAATTTTCAAACATAACATTAAAACCATCATCACACAACTGAGATATACTAAGTAGATTTTATTTTAATCCATCAATAAAAAGTAATTTTGAAGTTAATATAGTATTAGGGTTACCAATTTGGCCTAAGCCGGCAATCTTATCTTTAGCATTACCACCAAATGTAACATGTCCATAATAAACTTTAATTAGGATCTTGAATCATGAATAATATCCTATCATATGTCTTGAACATCCACTATCCAAGTAACATAGAGTTTTCAAGAATCCCTTTAAACAATTTTCCTGCAAAACAAATTAAGCACAGGGTAACTTTGGTACCCAGATTTTCTTGGGTCCAGAGAGGTTAGCAAGTAAATCTTTGGGAACCCATACTTGTCTTGAAGGTTTACTATAATCAACAGATATGTTTTGATACATGAACACTTTTTTAGGCCCTTTAGAAAGGTGTTTTTCAAAAGATGGTATAGAACATGAACTAGCAGTGAACTGTCCAGATTTTGGATGAAATTTATTTTTAATAATATTTCTTTGTCCTGGTTGATATCCTAGAATAGTTGTGTATTTTGGAGCAATCTGTTTCTCTAGAAATTGTTCCAAGGTATCTTTACCTACAGTAAACTTCTAAATATCTCTTTTTAATTATTCATTCAATAATTTAAGTTCAGTATTTTCTTTTAACATTTGAGCACATTTTTCTTTCTCTATATACAAATTAGACTTATAATTGTCATTTAAATCATGTTGTATTTTCAAAAATTTATATGTAATCTTGAATTCATTAAAGTTATCCTCAAGCATTCCACAATATTCAAATAGTTCATCCTTAGTCATATTTTCATCATTAATTTATTCACTTTCATTCCTAGAATAGTAAGCATTATATATAGGAGAATTGAGTGTTACCTCAGATGTTTCTATCAGGAAACACGGGTTTGCATAATTATTCTTTCAAATATCAGAAGTGTCAGATCCATTGGCACTGTCTTCTGAAGCACTCCAAGTAGCTTTAATATCCTTTTTATATCCCTTTCCCTTGTCTTTATATTTCTTATTAAACTTCATCTTGGGTAAATCAACCTTCACATGGACTTTTCATTTACACTCATAGAAAACTATCTCATTTGTATTGTCATTCCATATTTTTTCCTATTTCCATTATCCTTTACTATCATACCTTTCTTTATAGTTTGATTTTATAAACAACTTCTTCTTACGGTAGAACTTTTTGAATATCCTAGCCAGATGAGCCATCTCATCATCACTATCAGAATCTGAATCTTTACTGGTCGAAGTTTCTACAGAAGCTTGAACTTTTTCTTTATATTTTCTCTTTGAGGTAGCAGTGTTGAATGCTAAAGATTTATTTCTTGGTTCTTCATCTGCTTCTTGATTCACCTTAAGCTCTTCTTCATACATCATCAGTTTTCCAATTTGTTCCTTCACTGGTATCTTGCTTATGTCATAGGATTCTTAGATATAAATAGAAGTTCCTCTCCATCTATCAGGTAGGCATCGAAGCAACCTTATAATATGATCCTTGTTGTCCACTGGTTTCCCAAGAAGACTCATAGTATTTACTATTTTATTGAACCTAAGATACATTTTAGAAATAAGTTCATAATGATTCATTTTAAAATTCTCATATTTAATAGTATAGGTATTTAATCTCATATCTTTAACATTGGTTGTTCCCTCATGAGAAACAACCAAAGTATCCAAGATTTCATAAGAGGTTTTACAGGAAGATATTCTATTGAATTATTCATCTCTTAGAGAATAGTACAATGCATTCTTTACTTTACAGTTATTGTAATATGTAGCTTTAGTCAACTGAGACCATGTGTCCCAAGAATTAGTATCCAATGCATGTTATTCTTCAATTGTGTCCCCGATTTCAGGACCCATGATCTCTAGATATATTTTCATTTTTAATTTCCACTGAGCATAGTCATTACCATTAAAAAAGGTGTCATATTGGTAGTATCAACCTCAACTTGGTTATCCATAATTAATTAGAATTTAAAGAACTTACAATTTAGATATTACAGAAATTTTAATATCCTTAATCTACAACCAAAATCACAGTTGGAAAGAAGTTGAAAACTCGCACAATAATTCAGATGGTAGTAATAAAAATTTAACCCTCTGATACCAAATGTTGGTCAGAGTGGAAACTCGAGAGGGAGTGAATTTATTTCCTACTTAAAATTTATGTTGAAACTTTTATGCTAAAGATCCCCTAATTTGGAAACAGCCCAGTTAATTAAGGCAGAAGAGATATAGATGTTTAATTGGTCAAAAAGTTTCTCAAAGGGTGATTAGTCATCAGTTGAATCAGTGTACCACACTTATTCAACTTTTGAAATAGGTTTACTGAATTAAACACATACACACACTAACCAGAAAAAACTTTCAGAGTCAATGTAAAAAGTTTTTCTATTTTTGAAATTATAAGCAGCGGAAAATAGAAAAATAGATTATTAAAAAAATATAGAATACAACAGAGTTAAACAGGAGGTTTAGTCTCAAGTTGAGACTTAATCCTCCTCACTTGGTGATCACCTACCACCAAGCAGTTTATATTAATAATAAACTTGATACACAGCCTGTATCGGGATTTACAATGGTTTTCACACATTTTCCAAGGCTCACACCCTCTACCACAGTTCTTTGTGGGATAAACACAGAACCTGGCCACACACATCCTTTCCACATTTCTTTGTAAGAAAAAAAATAATAAAGAATGATTGGTGTGAGGATTTTTAATATCCTTCAGTTTAAGCATAGAAGACAGTGTGTAATTGACAAACACACACTTCTTATAAATATAAAATAAAATAACACAATAGAACTAATTTTATAAGATTGAGTTTATAAATCTCTATGTGATTGTATTTCATCTCTTGACTCCTTGGAGTGAAGAAATTGCAATTTGAGTCTTTCTCTGGAAGTTATCTCCAAAACAGAGTGTCGCAAATCCAGATTCTAGCATCCAGGTACCGAGATAATCTGCTTCTTGGTTTGACAAAGATTTAATGAAACACAGAATACATATGTGAATTTTTTTCTCCCAAATGTTCTTCGTGATGATCATTGGTTCACAGTGTAAGTGCTGGATGGTTCTTCCTTTGTTCTTCAAATCCGTCATGAAAATGAATCTCTCCCAGCCTTCTTATTTTCTTACTTCCTTGGTCTTATATTTTTTATTTAAGGTCCAACAATATAAATAAGAAAACCATGTGCGGTCTTCCTTGTACCTCATACTGTTTCTAGATACCGTCTCTTGATATGTCTACAATCAGCATTAATTAATGTCAGAAGAATTAAATTTATCAAATGTGACTGTTATAATAATCTTAAGAATTTGACAATGTATGGAGTAGAAGAGTGAGCATCGGTAGACTGGTACCGGTAGCCTTCTCAGTAGTAGGCTTCGGCATTAGGCTTCATCGGTAGACTGCATTGGTAGGCTTTATCGGTAGCATTCATTGTAAGGACCTAAAAATTTATTAATGAAAATTCTTCTTAGTCTATTTAAATTTCTTCTTATGGTTATAAACTTATTTGGTTCTATTTTTTGTTTTGTTTTTAATACCGTTAAGAATTGGGACCGTTGCTAATATAGATATTGAACAATGATCGCATGATTAGTATAAATATAGGGCTTTAAAAAATCTAATTTACTCAGACAAAGGAAGTGATGGCCTCATCGAGTAGACTTTCCCCATACGAAGCCCATTTTTCAAAGCTCAAAAAGGAGGTGGAATCATTGGGATATATTCTTGACTAATCCTAAGTTGAGCTTGAATACGTAAAGCTTGAGTGGAACCATCTATTAGAGAAGTGGAAGTTGATAGAGATTACCACTCGAGCAATGTTATCCGAGCCTCCTCAAGAGTATGTCACCATCATGAACCTTACTCTAAGGTCTTATTCGGGTGTTTTAAGGGTTTATGTAACAATACCCTAGTACTGTGATTATGTACATTATTCTTGTATAGAGAATATAAATTCTTTTTATTATTGATACTTTGTAAATAGTTTTCAAAGAACAAATAGTATTTTTAGTAAATATTCAACTAATAAATCTATTTTGATGAATTAATGTATTTTTAAATTAAATAATATTTTAATAAAATATTATTATTGTTGTTAAATTAACTTTTATTAAATATAAATTATCGTATAATTTTATGAATGCAATTGTAATTTTTATTAAATTTAGAAAGCTGTTTTTGTCAAAACCCATGAATTTCTGATAAATGTTGGTTTTTATTTTAAAAGTAAAAATCCACATATTTATAAAATTATTTAGATAAAATTAATATTATATTTGGAATCAGGATGTTGAAATTATCCAACAGAAAATTTTTCATAATTTTCTGAGACAGTCGAATTTTTGGGTAAAATTTAAATATCGTTTAAATATATTTTGTGTTTTATGACATCATAATGACCCAATAGTGATGTAATAGAATAATATAAACATTATGTTCATCCAATATATGTTTTATCATTAAGATAATGTGATTTTGGGTTTGTTTGATTAATTTTACAAAGCTTTAGTGGACCCTTCAAGGCTTATAAAACATTTTGTCTTTTTAAATTGTTTTCCTTGAGAGTGTGACTCACCTCCACATAAGAAACCCACTTATTTTAAGATATTAGTCCATTTAACGTATAAAATATTGTTTTCCACTCCCCTTTGAAAGAAACAACTGGAAAAAAACCATGGGATGGTTTGTTTTTTTGATTAGTTTAATGTGAGGTGTCCCAAACCTAAATAATAAAGAATTCTCTCTCCTTTCCTATATAAACTCACCCAAGATCCCACTTCCTCTTCACTCAAAGCCTTTTTAGTTCGACCAACCCCTGACCTCCCCTCTCTATAATCCTCCCAAGGTTCTTATATCTCCCAATAATCCTTTCTCAAGCCTCTCCCAAGCTTTTGGGATCGCACTTCCAAGTAAGAGATTTCTTCCTTTCTCATTTTTGTCCAATTTTCTTTAAGTTGTTATACCCTTTTGTTATCAATTACAAATGTAGGGGTAGGATTTTCCGCATCCCCCATAATGCCCTCTTTATGTTTGGATGATGTGAGACCCATTTCTCTCTCATTAATTCCTCCCATGTACACCCGTAACCATGCTGAAATTTCGTGAGGGATTTCTCTCTCCTCTTTTACATCCAAGTAATTCTTTTGTATTATGCATCTAAATTCCATTAAATTTGTTGTGACATGTATCTATATGACCCCATTACTATCCATTTCATGTAAATATTATGATACACCCATTTATCTTTCATCAATAATTTTCATGAATACTTATGTAACATCGTTATGCTGCCGAAATTGCACCGCATTTTCCAAGCCAAGATCATTGTGTAGTGAATACCATACCCATGTCTCTATCAAGGGTTTTCAAATTTTTGAAAATATACATATTGGATTGTACTTTAATGTTTTTATTCCACATTACTTAATCATGGAATAACTTATGATGTTGATTGATTCCATGTTATATGATCCATGTGGCACACTTATGCATGAAATGAAATGTTTAAGAAGGGTGTGCCCTGATAGTGCTCCAATGCATTGGGTAAAGTATAGTATAATGATACATCATATGAAATGAGTGTTGAATCGTGATAATTCAAGTACAATGAGGGTTTATTTTTTGCTTCATGTGCAATGAGGGTTTACTCATGCTTCATGTGTAATTAGCCTTGTGTCATGCTAATTTCATGTTAAGTGTCGTTGCAACATTTCCATGTTATGGTTATCATACTTTATCATGCCTTTATGTTCATGTTTCTCTTGTGATTCATTGATATGCCTATTTAATAACATGTATTTTATTCCTCATGTTATTCCATGTTTATTCCCTTACTGGGCTTTATATCTCACTTTTTTTATGCATGTCCTCAGGTTATCCCATGTAATGCTAAGTAAGAGGGAGTGCAGTGGTCATGTAAAGGAAGTTTTCACTAAAGATATTGCATTTCATGTTTTAAGTTTTTATTTAATGACCCAAATCTCAAAAGACACTAGACCTATCAATCTTCTATGTTATATCAAGTGATTTTTATGTAATAAGTCATGTTTTAGTGTGTAATAAAGAGCAGGGTTGTCATAGTTAGTATCAGAGGATAGGTTTAGTTATTTTTGGAATTAGGATTAGAAAACCTTAGTGAAGCCTTAGAGACAAGACTAAGTATATTAAAAACATTCCTAAGTTTTTTTGGGAATTGAGTAAGTGTTTTATCAAGAAAATACATCCCTGTCTGGATATGAGCAGGTAGAGGTAGCTCTGGCACAAATGTACCTAGGGGGAAAACCCCAACAAGGAGTTTCAAACTTGACCTGGGGTATCCTGGTACACGACAATGGGCCCTTCTGCACTGTTGGTTACAAAACTCCTGGGGGATATGCATTGGTAAATTCACAAGCTTAGTATAAACCATTATAAATGGAATTAAAAAAATCCCCTAAGAATATATGTTGGGTAACATAGATTGAAGCCTATAGATTCTTAAGTTAAGGAAATAAAAGCTATTTATAAGTCATCTGTTTTGTCTTTGGATTACCCTGTATGTATTACCCCAAACATTCCATTTATTCCAGCCAATGAAGATAATAGGAGGAATCTGGCTAACAACCGATGTAAAGATCAATGTGATGACTATGCTAATGAGATGCCTTATTCGATGGGAGTAGGGATCATGAACGTTGTCACAATATTCTCTCAGTTAAATCAAGATTTGAATAGAAAAATTGGTCAAGAGGAACATTAAACCCCCCCCCCAATAAAGAACAAGTAGATATTGAAAGCTTCATGAGACAAATGCCTCCTACTTTCAATGGATCATCTGATCCCTTAATCGTCGAAAAATGGATCAACTCCATTGAAAATTTCTTCTCCATACTTCAATGTTCCAAACAAGAGATGTTTCTCCTGGATACTTATTGTATGGATGGTGAAGCTGATCAATGATGGACATTGATCAAAAATACGAAGCATGAGGAGGTGATCGAGGCATTGGAATGGAAGTATTTTTGGAATATGTTTTTTGATAAATATTTTCCATGAACGCTCCGGATTAAGATGGAAAGGGACTTTCTTGCTCTCAAGAAAAAAAGATGATGAATCTGTCCGAGCGTATGAGGAAAACATCATAATTCTTTCATGATATTCCTCTGGTTTTGTTGTTACCCCTAAATTCAAGGTTGGTTTCTTCTTTAGTGGGTTGAAACCTAGCCTGCAGAAAGCCCTACCAATCCACGACTTCAACAGCTATGAGAAAATTGTCTGATGTGCCCTTGAGGTTGAAATAGAGATCGAAAAACCTCAAGGGTATCATGGGAATAAGAAGCGTAAGGTGGACTTCAATTCTGGAATTCTGATGGATAAATCTAATAGTGTTAAGAAAATTCAGTACCCCACTTGCCAAAGTTACAGAAAGAATCACCCTAGAAATTTCCTGAAGGGGACAAGGAAATGCTTTAGGTGTGGAAGAGAAGGGCATATTGCTATTAAATTTCATGAAGAAAAACCCATAGCTTCGATAGAGGAGAGGAATGCTCTGTTCGACTCTCAACATGTTGTTCATTGCTTCAAATGAAAATAACTAGGTCACCTTGCAAACCAATTCCCTACACCAAGGGTTTTTGGAGGCAACCAACAACCTCCAAAGTAGAAAGGGTGATCTTTTGCCATTACTACTACTGAAGTGAAGCCCAACAAGGAAGTGGTGACAGGTACGATAGTTATTCATTCAAGAATATAAAATGTACTTTTTGATTTAGGTTCTACGCATTCTTTTATATCCCAAATGTTTAGTAGAACAATCCCAACACCACCACAAATCTTGTAACTAAAGATGTCAGTGAGTACGGGAAATGGGGAAATCATTGCATCCCATGACTATAACTCCTCCCCTATCACAATAAATGGATTGAACTTCCTGATGAACCTCATCATACTCTCTCTGGTTTAATTTGATGTAATTCTTAGCATGGATTGGATTTCTCTATATAGATCCAACATAAATTTCCATAAGAGGGAAATCACTCTCTATGTGGAGAATTGACCCCCGATTATGTACAAGTGCAAGGAGGAAGATGAGTCTTATTTAGATCCATCATCTCAAGTGTGGATATTATTTCCCTATGAGCACGCATATCTAGCTCAAATGATTGAGTCTAAGGAGGAAAATGTCATTAAAGACATGCATATTGTGAGGTAATTTTCTGAAGTATTTCCTAAGGAATTTTTTGGTCTTCCTTCTAGAAGAGATATTGAATTCACAATTGATCTTATACCTGGGGCATTACCAATATCCAAGACTCTATATAGAATGGTTGTTATAGAGCTTGAGGAGATAAAGAAACAACTAAAGGAGAATCTAGATAAAGGGTTTATACACCCAAGTGCTTCACTATGGGGTGCACCAGTCCTCTTCGTCAAGAAGAGGGATGGGTGAATGCGCCTTTGCATCGATTATCGTGAGCTTAACAAAATCATGATAAAGAATAAGTATCCTCACAGACGAATTGATGACTTGTTCGATCAGCTACGTGGAGCACAATACTTCTCCAAGATAGACTTGCGGTTGGGATATTGTCAAGTAAGGGTGAAGAGGGAATATATCTCCAAGATTTCTTTTCGTACAAAGTACAGGCACCATGAATTCATAGTAATGCCTTTCAGACTCACTAATGCTCCAGAAATCTTCATGTAATTGATGAATAGAGTCATTAGATATTACCTCAAAAAAAAATTTGTAGTTCTTATATATGATATTCTAATATACTCCAAAACCAATAAGGATCATGAGAAGCATCTAAGAACTGTACCCAAGACCTTGCGAAAGAATAAGCTCTATGAGAAGTACAGCAAGTGTGAGTTCTAGTTGAAGGAGGTATCGTTCCTAGGCCATATCATCACAAGCAATGGGATATCTGTGGATCCCTCCAAGAAAACTACAATATAGGGATGGCCAAGGCCAACATCAGTAACTGATATTTGTAGCTTCTTGGGGTTAGCTGGATATTATCAATGATTTGTGAGAAATTTGTCACGATTATCCAACCCTCTTACCAAGCTAACTCTGAATGGAGTAAATTTTTCTTAGAGTGATGAATGCGAAGAAAGCTTCAAAGATTTGAAAAGGAGGCTTATCACTATGCTCGTGCTAACTTTACCCACAAGTGGAGAACTTTTTGTGGTATTCAGTGATGCTTTAAATAAGGTCCTAGGATGTGTGTTGATACAAAATGACAAATTCATTTCCTATGCTTCATGTAAATAGAAATTTCATGAGCATAATTATCCAACACAATATCTGGATTTGGTTGTGGTTATCTTCACTTTAAAATTTTAGCGGCATTATCTCTTTGGGGAGAAGTGTGAAATATATATATACCAAAACGCCTCAAGTATATATTCACACAGAAACAGTTGAACATCTACCAACATATATGGTTACAGTTGATCAAATACTATGACTGCTCAATCCATTACCACCCTGGGAAAGCAAACAAGGTGGTGGGTGCTCTAAGTAGAAAGGACCCAACGATTCTATCATTGAAGAGAATTGAAAAGGATCCAATATTATTATATTTGATGAATATAGACATGGGAATCATAAAGAAGGGAACATCATCAATCCTTTCACAAATGTTTGCTCAACCATATCTTTTGGAAAAGATAAAGGATTCTCAAAAGGATGATGTGGGAATTCAGAAGAAAGTGGAAGCTATCAGAAAATGGAGATCCTCAGAGTTCAATGTTAATGAAGAAGGGATTGTGATATTTGAGAAAAGACTATATGTTCCATCAAGTCCAGAGCTGAAGAAGGAACTTTTGGATGATGCACATAGTTCAAATTTCTCTATTCACCTAAGAAACACAAAGATGTATCGAGATCTCCAAGAACATTATTGGTGGGATAATATGAAGTAGGGGATCGCTGAGTATACATCAAAGTGCATGGTGTGTCAGCAAGTGAAGGAAGAGAGGCAGAAGTCTAAGGGGATGATTCAACCACTTCCCATACCAGCATGGAAATGGGAGAACATCACCATGGACTTTGCCACTGGACTTTTGAATATGTCCAAAGGCAAAAATGGAATCTAGGTTATTGTGGATCTTCTTACAAAGTCTACACACTTTATTGCAATTTGGTAGGATTTCTCATTGGATAAACTGGAACAGATATACATCAGGGAAGTGGTAACGCTGCATAGAGTACCACTATCTATTATATCTGATTGGGATCTAAGATTCACCTCTATGTTTTGGAAGAGTCTTCATCATGATCTGGATAGTGAACTGAACTTTAGTACGGTCTATCATCCTCAAACTGATGGCCAATCTGAGCGAACTATTTAGAAACTGAAAGATATGTTAAGATCATGTTCAATGGAATTTAAAGGAGGTTGGGATCAACATCTTACTCTGGTTGAATTCTCCTATAATGACAGTTTCCAATCAAACATCTGAATGGCACTTTATGAAGCCCTGTATGGGAAGAGGTGAAGAACACTGTCATGTTGGGATGAATTTGGTGAGCATAAGCTGTTAGGACTATAAATGGTCGAAGAAATGGTGGTGAAGGTGAAAACCATTCAGTTGCATATCAAGGTAGCCCATAGTCGACAGAAGAGTTATGCTGCTAACCATCGACGATACCTTGAGTTTAAAGTTGGAGACATGGTGTTCCTATGAATTTCTCCCTAGAATAATGTAACTAGGTTTGGAAATAAAGGGAAGTTAAGTTCTAGGTACATCGTCCCCATCGAGATTCTTGATTGTGTCAGGGTTGTTGCCTATCGACTAACACTTCCACATACCATGGCCAAAGTACATGATGTCTTTCATGTATCCCTCTTAAGGAAGTACATACCAAACCCATCACATGTACTCTCTTTATAGGTATTATAACTAGAGGATGATCTTTCTTAAGGGGAGAAACCAGTGAAGATCTTAGATCAAAGAGAAAAAAGTTATATGAAATAAGATAATGCCCCTCGTCAAGTTGTTGTGGAAAAACCACAAGTTTGAATAAGTAATGTAGGAATCGGACGAAGTGATGAAGCAAAGTTACCCATATCTATTTTAGTGCAGGAAAAGGAAATTTTGAGGATGAAATTTCTTAAGGTGGAAGATTGTAATGACCCAAAAATTTATTAATGAAAATTCATCTTGGTTTATTTTAATGTATTCTTATGGTTATGCACTTATTTAGTTCTATGTTTTGTTTTTTTTAAAAACCATTAATAATTTTGATCATTTCTAATAGAGTCGTTGAAAAGTGATCACATGATTAGTATAAATATAAGGCTTTAAAAAATCCAATTTACTCAGACAAAGAAAGTGATAGCCTCATCCAGTAAACTTGCCCCATACAAAGACCATTTGTAGGAGCTCATAAAGGAGGTGGTGTCATTAGGTTTCACTCTAAACCAATACCAAGATGAACTTGAAAATGTAGAGCTCTAGAAGAACCACCTATGGGAGAATTGAAAGTTGATAGAGATTACTACTCGAGCAATGTTATCCGAGCCACCCCAAGAGTCTGCCACCATCACGCACCTTACCCTAAGGTCTTATGCAGGTGTATTAAGAGTTTATGTAACAATACCCAAGTACTATGATTATGTACATTATTCTTGTATATAGAATATACATTCTTTTTATTATTGATACTTTGTAAATAGTTTTTAAAGAACAAATAGTATTTTTAGTCAATATTCAACAAAGAAATATATTTTGATGAATTAATGGATTTTTGAATTAAATAATATTTTAATAAAATATTATTATTATTCTTAAATTACTTTTTATTAAATATAAATTATCATATAATTTTATGAATGCAATTATAATTTTTATTAAGGTTTGAAAGCTGTTTTTGTCAAAACCCTTGAATTTTTTATAAATGTCGGTTTTTATTTTAAAATTGAAAATTCACATATTTAGAAAATTATTTAGATAAAATGAATATTATTTTTGGAATCAGTATGTTGAAATTACCCAACGGTGAAGTTTTCATTATTTTCTGAGACAGTCAAATTTTTGGGTAAAAATTAAATACCGTTAAAATATATATTGTGTTTCATGACATCATAATGACCCAATAGTGATTTAATAAAATACTATAAACATTTTTTTCGGCCAATATATGTTTTAACATTAAAATAATGCAGTTTTGGGTTTGATTTATTTTATAAATCTTTAGTGGACCCTTCAAGGCTTATAAAACATTTTGTCTTTTTAAATTGTTTTCCTTGAGAATGTTACTCACCGCCACATAAGTAACCCTATTATTTTAAGATTTTAGTCCATAGGCCTTATAAGATATTTTTTTCCACTCCCCTTTGGAAAAAAACATGGGAAAAACCAAGGTATGGTTTGTGGTTTTGATTAGTTTAATGTGAGGTGTCCCAAACCTAAATAAAAAAGAATTCCCTCTCCTTTACTATATAAATCCACCCTAGCTACCACTTCCTCTTCAATAAAAGCCTTTTAAGTTTGACCAAACCCTTTCCTCCTCTCTATATTATCCTCCCAAGGTGCCTCAAGATCCCAATAATCCTCTCTCAAGGCTCTCCCAATCTTTTGGGATCGCACTTCCAAGTAAGGGATTTCTTCCTTTATCATTTTTGTCCAATTTTTCTATAAGTTGTTATGCCCTTTTTTCAATTAAAAATGCTTGGTTAGGATTTAGAACCTCCCTAATACTTACCTATTTATGTTTAGATGATGGTATACCCCTTTCTCTCTTATTAATGACTCCCACATACACCTGTTACCGTACTGAAATTCCAGGAGGGGTTTCTCTCTCCTCTTTTACATACAAGTAATTCTTTTATATTATGCATCTAAATTACATTAAATTTGTTAGTACTTGTATATATATGACCCCCTTACTTTCCATTTCATGTGAATATTATTAGACATCCATTTATCTTTCATCAACTATTTTCATGAACCCTTATGTCACGCTGTTATGCTGTCGAAATTGCACCGCGTTTTTCCAAGCCAAGATCATTGTGTAGTGAATGTCATACCCATGTCTCTATCAAGGGTTTTCACCTTTATTAAAATATAAATATTAAATTTTACATTAATGTTTTTATTCCACATTACTTAATCTTATAATAACTTATGATGTAAATTGATTCCATGTTATATGATCTTTGTGGCACACTTATGCATGAAATTAAATGTTTAAGAAGGGTGTGCCCTGATAGCACTCTAATGCATTGGGTAAAGTATAGTATCATGATACATCATGTTAAATGGGTGTTGACTCATGTTAATACAATTGAAATGATGGTTTACTCATGCTTCATATGCAATGAGGGTTTACTCATGCTCCATGTGCAATGATCCTTGGCTCATTCTAATTTCATGTTAAGTGCTGTTACCACATTTCCATCTTATGATTAGAATGATTTATCATGCCTTTATGTTCATGTTTCTCTTGTGATCCATTGATATGCCTATTATGTTACATTTATTTTATTCCTCATGTTATTTCATGTTTATTCCCTCACTGGGCTTTATAGCTCACCCTTTTCTTTTGCATGTCCTTAGCTTATCCCATGAAATGCTAAGTACGAGGGAATTAGTGGTCATGTAAAGGAAGTTTTCAATAAAGATGTTTTATTTCATGTTTTAAGTTGTTATGTAATGATCCAAAGCCCCAAAGACACTATAAATCTCGATATTCTATGTTGTATAAAGTGAATTTAATATAATAAATTATGTTTTAGTGTGTTATAAAGAGAAGGGTGGACATATTCATCAGTAGAATTCATCGGTAGCCTTTATCGGTAGCCTTCATCAGTATCCTTCATTGATATCCTTCATTGGTAGCCTTCATCGGTAGCCTTCATTAGTAGCCTTCATCAGTAGCCTTCATCGGTAGCCTTCATCAGTAGCCTTCATCAGTAGGCTTTACAAAAATATGAGTGATAGACTCATGGCGATGACCTTGTATTGATAACTCAGTGGTGAGGTTTAACATCGGTAACCTCCCAGTGATAACCTCTATCGGTAACCTTCCAGCGGTAACCTTATACTTAGATAAATTTTGCACAGTAAACATAATCGATTGAGCACTGAGATTAAAGATCCATAGTTATCACTTTATAGAAACTATAAATATTAATGAAACATGATTATCATAATAAGGAATCAAGATTTGGGATTATCAAAACATGTGATTCCAACATGATAGTAATAAAAATTAATGAGAGTTTTTGGGGTTCAATAGAAATGTTTAATTAATTGAGGAGTTTCAATGTTAATGATGAAACATTATTATTATTAAATGGAGGTTATGAGTTGGAGTTTTTATCATTAATACCATATTAATGATATTGTAATAAAGTTGGGGTTTAGTGTTTAAATAATAGAAAGTGTTAATAATAAAAATAATAATAATAGTAATAGTAATAATAATGTTATTATTATTATTTTGTAGATTTTTAAATTATTTGGATGTTAAATGATTTTAATTGGATGATTAATGAGGTGTAATAGTTGTGTGAAATTAATGAGGGTTTTGGGCATCTCAAAGAAATGTTGAATTAAATGAGTAGTTTCATATTTAATGAAGAAACATTTTATTAATTCTTGATTTTGGATTTAATAAATAAATATTTAAATAGAAATAATAATAATATGATTATTATTATTATTATTATTAAAATGATAGATTTTTTTTACTATTTTTTAATACAATTTAATTATGGTCATTTATTATTATTATTATTAAAAAATGGATTTGTGGGTTTTAGTTTGAAAGGATTAAATGAAAGGGTGTAATGATAATAATTTCATGACTTTTCTTATTCCTTATAACTATGAATTATTATCATAAATTCTTTTGAAGAAAATTAAATTTAAATAAATTAATATTATTTAATTAGTTTATAGGTTAGAAATTTTTAATAAGGTGAAAATCCACTCTTCTTCCTCCCTTGGGAGGTGAAATGCAGCAGGGCAGTGCCCCAACTCCCACGACCACCTATTCCACGTAGCTCCTCCTCCATGTAAGGCCTCCTTCATGGTTCTCCCTTGGCTGAAAGACCTCCCTGCAGTGAGACCTAGAAGCGCGCGACCCCCGGACGGCCTGCGACACCGGCGCACGACACCACTTGGGCAGAATCCCTTGTAGCGTGTGACCAGAATTGGCATGCGCGGGACCTCATCCTTGTAGTGTGTCCTCCTTCTGACCGCGATTCATAGTTGGTGTGCGACCCCCAGATGACCCCCTGTAGCAGTGCGCTTCAACCCCAAGCATAACCATTGTAGCGTGTGACACCCCCCTCTTCTGTGATCTTCTTCCACGGATGATTCCTCTTGTCTTATCCATGGGTTTATTTCAATCCATAAATGATGTGATATTGATGTATCAGTTCTCTCTTATTATTATTTTGGCATCCACTGCCGAAGGTGAGGCGGATGGGTTCGTTTTCACTCGCCTCCATCGTTGGGGGACTGTGCATGTGTATATAAATATATATACATATATATACATATATATACATATATATACATATATATACATTGTGCACATGTGACTATGTGTTGATTGCATTGATAATCACCGATTAAATTAATTATTGAAGGACAATATGGTTCCACCCCTAGGTAGGGTCCCAAATCTCTTTTGCTTTATTTAAGAATTATTTTCTTCTCTAAAGAATTTAAGAAAACAAGTTTCATTGATTATGGAACTGCTATATTTTCTTTAAAATATGATTAAAGGTAAATTGTTGGATGATGGTAATGGAATATACTAAATATTGTGAATATTGAATATTTTTATATATTTGAAATATAAATCAGAAGCTAGTAATAATTAATGGATGGATTAATTATTACATTATAAATGGTAAATGGTTAATTAATTGATGAACTGGTTAAAATGATATGATTTAATTATATAATTTCTAAATTAATTAATTTGCTTGCACTGATTTAAGATTATGAATTGATTGATTGTTATAATTGTTGGCCAATAATACCTTTGGGTGCATGTTTATTTTTCATTCCTTAAAGTTGTTTAGGATGGAGTTGTTTAAAAATGTGATATGCTATGTAAGGTGGTTTCTAAATATATGGGCCTTGTTCATCATGTTTTGAGATGATTAGGACATGCGTGTAAATTGTTTAAGTCCTGGATGAATCACCGTTTGAGTGGAGGGGTTCATACTTGTTATAGAATTATGATAATTAAATATTTAGTTAATTATTTAGTTGGATTGATAAGAATAATTAATTGTTAATTAATTGTTAACTATTGATATGTTGAGTGGTTAATTAATTTTTAACTTATTTAATGGGTGATTTATGTTGTTAATTAGTTGTTGAATTAAATAATAGGATGGATTGATTAATTTATGAATTAATTAATGGATGATTTTGGGGTGTTAGACATAGTATTCTACACCAATGATAAATATATATGTGTGATTGATAAATGGGTTGTGAGATGGGGACTGATGCTCCAAATACTCATAGGGTTCTAGACATGGTGTTCTACACCCAACATGCATGAAAATATTCTTTTATGGGACATGGACTGATGCTCTAAATACCCATGGGTTGTGAGACAAGGACTAACGTTCTAAATACTCACGAGGGTGATAGACATGATGTTATAAACTCATTAATTGACATTGGATTGTGGGTCCAATTGATCATACATAAAATGAATTAATTGGTTAACGAAAACTATTTTGACATTATGATTTGTGAATTGGATATGAGAAAGGGTTCAGAATTACCAATGAATTGGGTAAATCACTGTTAGTGGACAGACCCGTGAGTGAATCACTATTTTTAATGGATCGGCTTAGATATAGTATATGAAAGATTAAATTTAATATCTTATAAGGCATTGTCTAAGCCAAAGCACAAGCTTGGATTCAGTCTTTACTTTACTTACTTAGATGGTCTTTAGAGACATATGTGGTGAGTGACTTAAACGGGGGATGTCGAGCTTAGGCTGGATCACAAGAATTATGTAATTTTTCAAGGTTTGAATAAATGATAAATGGAGATGAATTTTTGATGACTGTTGTGTATACATGAAAATTTTATAATGTTGGTTCAGAAACTAGTTGTGAGCTGAAGCAGGTACTTGGTTATATAGTAACATTGTACGGCTTACTTTAATTATGCATGCTTTCACACTATTTAAATTATTTACTAAATGTCGGGATTTGGGGTAGAAACCAATGGACCCAAACTTATGAGATTTATATCTCACGCCCTACTAGGGCCACCATTGCACTGGGGTACCTGAGTAGATTCTATTTGGTTGCAGGATTCTGTTGTTTTCATTTACTTAGGAGATATGAGTAGAGGACTAAGCGGAATCTCAGGATGCTCGAGGATACCACCCTCAAGACTTTGAGTCATTATTTATTTATTACTATATTGGAATGTAAATCATGTTGTTGTGTTCACTATTTTCCATTTTTGTAACATTAGCATGTCATGCATGCATCTTCTGTATAATTAGTATTGGCCACTTTTATAAAATGAGAACTATTTTTCTTACACTACTTTATCATTTATTAGACTGCTTATTCTATTTACTACCACTGTCTATTATTGAACTCTGATATGAGGGTATAGTCTCCCCACTGACTATCCAAGGACCCTCGCGGATATTCGGCAGCCTCTAGTGTACGGGGAGATGCGCTTGATGTCATGTGGTGACTGTTTTTGCCACCGGTTTAGTGATGAGCCAGGTTGGGATGTTACAAAGTGGTATCAAAGGGTTTATTTTCCTTTTGTATTTCTATTTTGGGTTGGTAGATAGGAGACTAGAAAAGTTCCAATGCTTGGGTTAATTGTTGTGCTTGGGACTGATCACCCCATGTACGGGGAATGACCAAGTGGTCAGGGATGGGAATTGATGTTTGTATTATTAGATGTTACTATTGATATGATTTCACCTTGAGTGGCTGATGTATTTTCCGCTGCTAATTGATTTTGAGAATTTTGAAGAAATAATTGTCTTGGCCTAATATAGAAAGTAAGTTTCATACATGAATCATCTTAGGCACTTAGAGATTCACATATCATGAATATAACATTCCATGTAGTTTCTTTAGTAGGATGCCTACTAATTTGGATTGTGTTCCTTGGGTGTAATGCCATGTTTTGATCTGATTTAGCATTCCTCTGTAGATATCATGTTTTGGTGATAGATTTAACATGCTTGAGTGATTATATGCCCTACTGCCTCATTTATTTGCATGTTTTGTTGTTGTTCCATGATTATGTATTATAGCATGTTTTTGTTTTACTGGTTATGCTAACATGCTAGAGATGTTTTGATATATGAAAGGGATGATGAAGTTAAAATGTTAAATGAATTTTTTTGTGATAAATGGGAGCCAAATTCCAACGATAAGGTGTATGGGAACTTTATCGATTGGTATATGGCCACTCATGTTTTTGAACCATGTATAGCCATAGTATGTTTGAAAATGGTTATAAATATAAAACTGTTGAGTTTTAATTGAAATGAACTATTGTTGGGTTTCTTTTTGAAGAACCAGGATTGAATAAATGGGACCCTTAGAGGTATCCTTTTTGGTAAAAGGAATTTAGATGCTAAATTGCCTATTTATATTTGAATAACACAATATGTGAAATGTTTAAAGAGGATGTTAGTTATAGCATGTCTATTTTTCATGTGGAGCATTGATTTAAATCCAAGTGACTTGTTGTGAAAAATTACTTGTGTGTTGGTTGAAATTTATTCAAATTTTAAAAGGTTTAAATTAATTAATTAAAATGGCTAAAATGAAAAAGGGTATTTTGAACCTCATGATTTTGGTTTTACATGACCAAGTGAGAGGGTCGACGTTTATGTTTTTTAAGGGTCCAACCCATGGTAGGTAGTACCCTTATAATGTTCTAGTCCATTAAAGTAAGTTTGTCCCACTGCTGAGGAGGAATTCTTGGTACTCAGGTGTTATGGCACGCTGACATGTTTATGTTACAGTTTTTATGATCAATTTTTGACGTGGTGATCATGGTTCTAGGAACATCACACACATGCGTTAATGTGTTCTAAAATAGCACGTTGGTGAGCAGATGATCTTTTCTTGAGTCGTCATGGACAATTCTAAGGTGGGTAGTGTCGCATCATTTTTGGTAAACATGTCGGTTGGAGATGTCGAGCTTTTAAAACATACTTGTCTTGTAGTAGTTTAACCGATCTTCTTAATGACCTTGGTTTTTCTCTTAGTGCGCTCTTCTGAATACGATGAGCATGTCCCCTACCTTGACCTCATCATAAAGACACTAAGATAGTGTTGGCCTTACATCGTGCTATAGTTTAAATGGTATTGGGATTGATGAGTGGTTGTTATCTAGGTAGTACGCGGGGTTCAGGGTTTCTTTGAGCTACTCCTTTATTCCTGTTGGGGCATAGTTGTTTTTAAAATATACTTGTGATTCCTTGACTTGGAAATTTAACCAGAGGTCGGGTAATGACTTTTTTATACATGAGGATGGTTTTAGAATATTTTTAAAGGCACATCGTCAGATAAAGGTTGAATATGGGTTTTCGGTACCGTGGAAACTTTTGAGGGAAGCATACGCAACCTGTTCTATTGGTTGATCAAGATTAAATTATTTTCATTGAATATGTCCCAATAATGGCCTCGGATATGAGATTTGTTTTGATTTTTAAGATATAAAGTGAGCTTTGGCTCTGGTTTTAAAGGCTTAGTCGTTAGTCTTGTGAAGGGTTAAAGGTGTGTTTGGCAATGGGAATGCAAGACATCAGTTCTAAAGAAATTAAATGACATTGGTAGGTCGGTTGTTTTAGTAGTGGTTCATGATGGCTTCTTAGGGACGAGAAGTTTTTAAGGAGGGTATATTGTAAAGTCTCATGTTTTTAAAGCTGGGTTAAAATATGAAGGTTTTTTTATTATTATTATTGTTTATCAACGGGTCGTTTTTTTTACCGAGTTCCGGAATTTTATTCCGAGTATTGGAACACCTAAAGGTGACATTTTTTGACTTTCGTATTTATCTGATAATTTTAGTGGGTGTTCCGATGAGTCTCGGGAGCACCGAATCTAGAAAAGTCCATATTAATGGATTTTTACGGGCAGTGCACGGTTGTGGTCCAACCCGTGTAGTTTACCCTATTTATTAAACTATTTATTTTAATTAAATAATATTATATAAGATTTTGTGATTAATTAAAATAATTTTTTTAAATAATAATAATAATGAATTTCTTATTATTATTATTGTGGTTGTTTAATAAAATGAAAGTTAAAGAATTAATTAAATTATGGTTAAAGAAATTAATGATATATTTTGGGGTTCACTAGAAAAGATTAATTAATTGAGGAGTTTCAATGTTAATGATGAAACATTATTATTATTAAATGGAGGTTATGGGTTGGAGTTTTTATCATTAATACCATATTAATGATATTGTAATAAAGTGGGGGTTTTGTGTTTAAATAAAAGAAAGTGTAAATAATAATAATAATAATGTTATTATTATTATTTTGGATATTTTTAAATTATTTGGATGTTAAATGATTTTAATTGTATGATTAAGGAGGTGTAATAGTTGTGTGAAATTAATGAGTCTTTTGGGTATCTCAAAGAAACGTTTAATTAAATGAGTAGTTTCAGAGTTAATGAAGAAACGTTTTATTAATTGAAGATTTCGGATTAAATAAATAAATGGTTAAATGGAAATAATAATAATATGATTGTTATTATTATAATTAAAATGATAGATATTTTTGACTATTTTTTTTAGGTCAGATTTTTTTAATAAGAAAAGGGGAAATCCCCTCTTCCTCCTCCCTGGTGAGGCACGGCGCAGCAGGGCAGTGCCCCAAATCTCACGGCCTCCTCTTCCACGTAGCTCCTCTTCCATGGAAGGCCTCCTTCGCACTTCTTCCTTGGCCGAACGACCTCCCTATAGTGCGACCCGGAAGCGTGCAACCCCTGAATGGCCTACGGCAGCAGTGCGCGACACCACCCAGGCAGAATCCCCTATAGCGTGTGACCTGAAGCGGCATGCATGGGACCTCCTCCCTATGGTGCTTCCTCCTTCCAGCCGCAATTCATAGCTAGTGTGCAACCCCTGAATGACCCCTTATAGAAGTACACTTTGACCCCAGTTAAAACCACTATAGCACGCGACACCCCCCTCTTCTGTGATCTTCTTCTGTAGATGATTCCTCTTGTCTTCTCTATGGGTTTAGTTTGATCCCTCGAGGATGTGTGATTGATGTATCGGGTCTCTCTTATTAGTATTCTGGAATCCTACGCTAAAGGTGAGGTGGACGGGTTCGTTTTCGCTTGCCTTCGTTGTTGTGGGCTCGCATATGTATATATATAAATATATATATAAGTTGTGCACATGCGACTGCGTGTTGATTACATTGATTACTGCCGATTAAATCAATTGCTAAAGGATAATCTAGTTCCACACTGAGGTAGGATCCCAAATCTCTTTCACTTTACTTAAAAATTAGTTTCTTCTTTAAATAATTTGAGAATACGAGTTTCCTTGATTATGGAACTGCTATATTTTCTTTAAACGATGATTAAATATAAACTATTGGATGATGGTAATGGCATTTACTTAATATTGTGAATATTGAATATTTTGACATGTTTGAAATATAAATCGGAAACTGGTAATAATTAATGGATAGATTAATTATTACATGATAAATGGTAAATGGTTAATTAATTGATGAACTGGTTAAAGTGATATGATTTAATTAATTAATTTTTGAATTAATTAATTTGCATTCATTGATTTAAGATTGTGAATTTATTGATTGTTATGACTGTTGGCCAATAATACCTTTGAGTGTTTGTTTATCTTTCATGCCTTAAGTATTTTAGGATGGATTGGTTTAAAAATATGATATGCTATATAAGATGGTTGCTAAATATTTGGGCCTTATTCAACATGTTTTGAGATGATTATGACATGCATGTCAATTGTTTAAGTCCTGGACGAATCACTATTTGAGTGGAGGGGTTCAGACTTGTTAAAGATTTAGGATAATTAAATATTGAGTTTATTATCTAGTTTTTCTGCTAATAATAATTAATTGTTAATTAATTATTAACAATTGATATGTTGAGTGGTTAATTAATTGTTGACTTATTTGATGGGTGATTTATGTTGTTAATTAGTTGTTGAATTAATTAACGGGTTGGATTAATTAATTTATGAATAAATTAATGGATGGTTTTGGGGTGTTAGACATGGCATTCTACACCAATGATAAATAAATATGTATGATTTATAAACGAGTTGTGAGATAGGGAATGATGCTCCAAATACTCACAGGGTTCTTGATATGGTGTTTTACACCTAGCATGCATGCAAATATTCTTTTATGGGATAGGGACTGATGCTCTAAATACCCATGGGTTACGAAACAAGGACTGACACTCAAAATACTCACGAGGGTACTAGACATGATTTTATACACTCATTAATTGACATTGGATTATGGGTCGAATTATTCATAAATGAAATTAATTAATTAGTTAATGAAAATTGTTGTGACATTATGATTTGTGAATTGAATATGAGAAAGGGTTCAGACTTACCAATGAATTGGGTGAATCACTGTTAGTGGATGGACCCAAGAGTGAATCACTATTTATAGTTGATTGGATCGGATATAGTATATGAAATATTAAATTGAATATCTTATGATGCATTATCCAAGAAAAAGCACAAGCCTGGATTCAGTCTTTACTTTGATTACATAGATGTTCTTTAGAGACATCTGTGGTGAGTGACTTATATGGGGGATGTTGATATTAGGCTAGATCACGAGAATTATGTAATTTATCAAGGTTTTAATAAATGGTAAATGGGAATGAATGTTTGATGACTGTTGTGTATACATCACAAATGTATAATGCAAGTTCAGACACCAACTGAGAGCCGAAGCAGGTACTTGGGTTTATAGTTACATTATATTGCTTACTTTAATTAAGCATGCTTTCACACCATTTAAATTATTTATTGAATGTATGGATTTGGGGTAGAAAGTGGTGGTCCCGGACTACTGAGATTTATATCTCACACCCTAATTAGGCCGCCATTGCGCTGGGGTACCTGAGTAGATTCTGTTTGGTTGCAAGATTGTGTTGTTTTCATTTTCTTGGTAGATAGAAGGAGAGGACTGAGCGGAATCTCAGGATGCTCGAGGAGGACACCGTCAGGGCAATGAGTCATTGTTTATTTATTTCTGTATTGGAATGTAAAGCATGTTGTTTTTTCACTATTTTCCATTGTTGTAATGTTATTATGTCATGCATGCATCTATTGTATAATTGTAATTGGCCACTTTTATAAAATGAGAACTATTTGTCTTCCACTACTTTATAATTTATTAGACTGCTTCCGTTATTTATTACCATTGTCTATTATTGAACTCTTATATGAGGTTATAATCTCTCCACTGACTATCTATAGACCCTCGCTTCTAGTCGGCAGCCTCTAATGTATGGGGAGACGTGCTTGAGGTCATGTGGTGACTGGTTTGGCCATTGGTTTAGTGGTGAGCCGGGTCAGGATGTTACAGTCTTTGATATATAAGCGATAGGTTGTGGGGTCTTTGATATGTAAGGGGGTGGTCGTAGGTTCAAATTTGGGCTGCATATTTTATTTTACATTACCTTTACCAACGGTTTGGAATCCATTATTATAGGTTTATACCAATAGTTCAAACTATTGGTATATACCTACCCCAACGGTTTCCAAACAATTGGGATATACCTATCTCAATGGTTTTCTAAATCATTGGTAAAGACCTATACCAATGGTTTTCCCCAAACCATTGGTATAGGTCTATCCCAATAAAAAATTAACCAACGACCCTCCAAATCATTGGTATAGGCTATACCAATGGTTTGGAGACCTATACCAATGGTTCCAAACCATTGATATTGTCTATTTTTTCAATAGTGATTAAAATATCCATTATATTTAAAAACCTTTTTGAAAATAACAAAAAAATCGGGAAGGTTGCATTTTCTTTGAAGATAACATGAAAGGTTATAAAGGAATATAAAAATAATATAATGGTATTAGCAGTGGGAAAAACTATTGATGCCATATATATTAAAACATATCAATATTTTTTTCTTTTGTAATAAAATCCAATGTGTTCAAAGATTCATTTGAAAGACATTTGAAAGATAGTAAAAAAAAGACATAAATTGTAATATATATTTCATTTATGTTCATATAAATAGATCTATAAAATAATTTTGGGAATATGGATATCTAATAGAAATATTTAGAAAATAAATATTTAAAACATTTAAAATAACGTTTTAAAAGAAAAGTTTCCATTGCCTCAAGTTTGACTCATCACATACATTGTTTATCTTCATTAATAATAAACTTTTGTTAATTATTTACTTGATTAAGAAACTTTTTAAAAGTTTACAATTCTTTTTATTTTATTTATTTCCAATTTATATTTAATTACTTGATCAATTAAGCTCAAATCAGACATTTTCATGATATTTGGATCATATGTCCAAAATGACTTTCGTAAGTTGACTATGGTCAAAGAAATAATTATTACATAATATCCAGAATAATAATAATGATATAATTATCATATTTATACATCGATTGAAATTTTAAAACCAGCCCTGAAATATGGTTGTGAAATATTAACTACGTTACCACTACAAAAAAACTAGAATTTTGTGATGTTTTTTAACCACATTTAAAAATGTGGAAAATTTTAAATTTTGCCATGTTTTAAGAAAATGTTTCTAAATTAACTATATTTTTTTAGAAAACATCATTACAGTAGAGACATTTTGAAAAAATGAGGCTAATTTAGTGAAATTTTGTTGGTCGTGTTTAAAAACATGGCTAAATTAGCGACGTTTTCAGAAAACATCACTAATTTTGCCACGCTTTTTAGAAAATATTATTAATTTAACCATTTTTTGTAGAAATTGTTTCTATTTTTGCCCTAATTTTTAGAAATCGTGGCTAATTTAGCGACATTTTTAGGAAACATGAAAATTTTAAATTTAGAAATTTTTTTAAGAAAACGTGGCTATTTTAGTGACATTTTTTAATACTATTTTAAAACATTTCTAATTATATATAAGTATAATTCTATTAATTTAAATATATATATATTTATTTATATATATATAAATACATTAACAAATAATTAAATATCATAATATTTATATATATAAACACATGGATATATATATATATATATATATATCCCTTAGGGTGAAGCTTAATGGTAGCCACCCTTATGGGTCTCAGTGAGGTCTCGAGTTTGAGCAACATCGATTTATTCCCTGAATTTGTGTATTTCATGTTTTTATTGGCAATGTATCTCATTTCCCCGCATCAATGTAAATATATATATTTATATATATATAAATAGACCCAAAAATATATAAATATATATATATAAACACACACACACACACATATATATATACATATATTAATATATAAAAATAGACATATATATATATATATATTAAATTTATCCAAGTTTTTAAGAAATGTGGTTATTTTAGTGAAATTTTTTCCATTTTTTTAACTTGCATAGTTATATATATATATAATTATAATTATAATTATATTAATTTATATATATATAATGATAATAAAATATATAATTTTAGTTATATATATGCATACATAAACATATATATATACACACACAAATTTATATATATATATATATAAACACATTTACATATAATATAAACATATGTATATTAACATATGTATACTAATATATAAAAGTATATATATATATAATATTTAAATTTTTAATACTGAAATCTATTAATATATGTACAAATATAACATAATACTATTTTATAATCATAAATTGTATAAATGAGTTGGTCAGGTTGATGTCTTTGAATATGAAGGTATTTTCTTCAAATCTTGGAGGATTTGAAACTACCTTTGTAGGCATGTAGGTGGTGTTACATCATACAAGGTGTGGGGTCGCTGGGGGTTGGATGCATAGGGGTGGAGTGGGGTGTGCCTAGGCTATTCTGTTGGTGGGGTGTGATGTACAAGGGGAGAGTTGGTGTGCATGTGAGTTTGATGTGGGGAAATTAAAAAAAATATTATGAAAAAAGAACTAGAGTTCTATTAAAAAATTACCAATTAAGAAATATCCATGTTTATAGAAAATGTGGCTATTTAATGACTCATTTACAAATTTTTTTCAAAAACATCGCTAAATAAGGTGTCGCTAATTGGTGAAATTTTTAATCATCACCAATTTAAAATGTTTTAATGATTCAATTACCAATTATTCTGAAAAACATCATTGAATAAGAAGTCTCTAATTGGAGATGTTTTCAAATGTCTCTTATTAACAACATTTAAAAACATTGTCAAATAATGATGTTTATAAACATTTCCAATTATGAAAGCATATAAATGTTTCTAATTAATGACACATAATTTACCAATGTTTTTCAAATACATCATTAAATGAGTTGGTGACATTTTAAAAGGTTTCTAAAGAAAAAAATATATTTAAATTACTTTTTTCTTGTAGTGTATATTCATGGAGATGGTGGGTCATAAGTATGAATGAGTAACATATCTAAATTACTCTCCGTGTACCGACTGAGTCCTAGTCATGTGTTGACCCATGTGACGCATCTAAGCCATGTGATGACATGGAAACCCGCATAAGTCAGACTACGGAAAAGATACTACACAGTATATAGTCCTTAATACATGTTGTGTACTATTATTTTTATTCATTTATAAGGGAGAGAGTCACGTCTCATTTTTGAAACTATCTTCTTCTTCCCCATTTTCAGACTATGACATTCTGGGAGGTCGAGAACGTTTCTTCTCCAAGATTCTCCATTTGACATCCGTTATTCAATCCATCAGTGGTTGTGAGGTCGCATTACAGAGGCTAAACCCATGCACCCTATTCTATTCTTGTTCCTTTTCCTCACACTCTGTAGTTTCCATCCGAGTAGAATTGCTGGGATTCGACAGAAACGTAGATCTACGAAGATCGACTTTATATTGGATCTTGATATTGGGTGTGCCTGCATCTACGAGTCTAAGGTAGGTGGTGCATCCCTTGTTCTGTGTTTTCGTGGTCATTTGGGGGTTGCGTATTTTTAGCGTAACATCAGGTATTGAGAGAGACCTATGTTTCTTTATATTGAATTGATCGTATCCCTTATGGGATATCGTTGGGCATTCCCTTACCTTGTTATGCCTGAGCGAGGCTGGGTTAGAGGTCATTGGTCATCTGCGGCATTTTGGCTAGGTATGCCAAAATAGTTATAATTAAATTGTTTTGATTAAACTGCTGAGTTAGAATGTTTAATCATGATTAAGTTTATTAAAGGCCTTCAAGACCTCAATGATAGTATGGGATAGCACATGGTTAGTGAAAATAAATTGTTTAAATTGTTTTTCTTGTTTAATGTGATTTTTTTGATTATATATATATATATAATGCTTGATATTGCATATTCTAGAACCCATGGGGTTATGTTGTGCATGGCACGGATTTTCTTTAGTGATGTCGATCATAGGTTGGGCATGGACTAGATTACTTGAGTAATTTGACCACAGGATTGGGAGTGATGGACATCAGTTTGAGGCAGTGTAACTATCATGTTGGGCATTGCCCAGGATACTTGGATGGAGAGGCCATCAAATTTGAGTGACATGGTCGTAGGGAAATGATGTTTTCAGAGTTGTTGTGGATTTAGTTCTTTATTTGGTTATTACCACTCACCCATGACTTGAGTCGTGTGCAAATAGGTTGACTTAGTTATGAGGTGGTTTTGACCACTCTTGTGGGTAGAGTCCCCTGATAGTTGTAGTTTAGGTACTATTGGTTTGGGGGTTCTTTTTGTAGGAATCCATGTGGAAGGTAAGGAGCCTTCGGTTGGTAGTGATGAGGCTACCGAGTTATGAGATTGAGGGAAGATATCACTATTTCCTCAAGTTATTTAATTGAGGATAGACAACATTTTTTCTCCAACTATTATTTGTGGGAATACATCGGTGTTCCTTCAATTATTATTTGAGGAAAGGCATCATTATTCATCTAGTTGTTATGCCATGGGCAGATGTGATCTTCTAAGAATGGGTTAATATTGTTTGGGTATTCCATCAGGATGTCGGTACTTGAGACACGAGATGTCAGGAGGCACATGGTGTCAGGTTATATGACTGAGATTTCAGAATTGGCCGAAGAAGGTGACACTCCACGATGGATTCTAAGCACCAGTAGAAGCTGTGTTTACATAGTGTATCATAATGTTTACTTTCCATATATATTAATGCCTACTTAAACACTTTTACTAGGTACAAACTATTGGGTGGTATCCTACTGAGATTCATCTCACGCTATCCATGATCCCTTCTGGACGCATGTAGATTTTATGGATTTACATGCAGGAAAGAGATCAGCTTTAGGATATTGATCATATTAGTTGTTGCATGGAAATTTTGTATGGACCCTAAGATCATTCCTATATTAATTTTACTTTGTTTTTCTTTCTTTAATGTATCAGCATTCTTACCTTTTTTATTGTAGCTACTATTTGTAAGACAATAGAAACCTCTTTATATCTTGACTTTCTATGGATGCATGACTTGTCTATTCTAGTAGTTATTACAAGTGGTTTTAGCATGCTATTTTTTTTACATTCCACTACACTTGTTTCTATATTACTTATGTTGGTTTATCTGCTATCGATTTTTCTTCTGCTATACTAGTCTAGTTCGAGTCTGCAGAATCTCTCATTTTATATTATACTCAAACTAGTAAATTATTTTCCTCTGAGAGGTTATAGCCTCCCCACTATACCGGTTTACATAATCGCTGCTAGTTGGTAGCCTTTGTCATTCAAGGAGGTACACCTAAGGTTATTAACACCTGACCCATTCAGCACTATTCAGGTGACTGTTCGGGTCTGGGACATTAAAAAGTGGTATCGGAGGATTTGTTCTTGATAGGGATTGAATATCTGCTTTTGACTGACTACTAATGAGATTGAGACTTATTTTTTATTTCTACTGGTTTTACTATTTGGGATATGATAGACTGGAGATAGGTTGTTATTGGAATTGGGTTTCTAGCTTGTGCTTGGGTGAATGCAGCCCTAATGGACCAAGTTACCTTGGGTGGGAATTTTTGTTTTTCTTTTTTTAAAGATTATAGTTTATATGATTTCCACCTTGATGTCTCACTTAGTATATGATGTTATTGATTGTGATATGTGACCCTTAAACTGTTGATGTAAGGGAGAAAGAAATTGTACCTTGGCCTGGTATGGCAAGGTATGATTGTTTGGCTTTTGGTAGGCACATTTTTATGGTATTTCAATTTCAAAACTGCACGTATTCTTTGTGAAGTGATAATACCATGTGAATAATATCAATTTCCATGTTATAAATTCTTTTGAAATGTAAAAGGTGAAATTCCGGATAAAATTTCTTGTTTATTGCAAAGTAATATTCCATGCTTGGAATTATGTAAAATATCATGTGGCATGACATTTGGGACTATCTAGTGTGTGAGGAGGCAGGTATTATGAATAAGGTGATGCTGATAACCAGGATTGGGTGTCCCAGACGTCGGTTTGAGGTAGTGTGGCTATTAGGATTTGGAAAATCAGTCGTCAGTTTGAGGCAACAATGGTTGTCGAGATAGGCATGGCCCAAGGTACTTTTGATACGTGGATCTCCTGAGGGTAGGTAAGGAGGCCATGAGGCCGGGATGCCTTGGGGCATGGTTGTGGTGGGGAGAGTAAGGGTAGTTGTTATGTGCTGCCTCTTTACTACTTTTCTTATCTGTATTGTATATATATATATATATTTTTTTTTATATATGTTGGTTGTCTAACCTTTTATGGTATTATATGGGTTCCTCCAAGAAGGATCAATGGTACGTCAGGCGGGTGATGGTACAGTGCCGCAAGAGCATGTTCAGGTTCAGATACCTGAGGGACAGGCATAGCATGAGCCACAGGTATAAGATTAGGGATAGGATCATGTTTAGGATTCAGTGAAAGTAGAGTAGTAGTCGGGTTTGGCAGTGTTCGGGTTGTGGCTCGACGAGAAGCTCTGATCTAGTCTGGTACGTGTCTTGTAGGGGATCGATAGAGGTATGCAGGGTACAGAACCCTCTATGGCATATCTGATGAGGGATTTCTAGTCATTGCACCTGTCACTTTTCCAATGTGAGTGTGGTCCACAGGCGTCTGAGAACTGGATAGAGAGCATGCAGATGATCTTTGAGCAACTCGAGATGCCTCCAGGGCAGAGGGTCAAGCTGGAAACATACATGTTGAGAGGACCGGTGAAGCATCAGTGAGATGTGTACATACAAGCTCGCAGACATGAAGGACTGGCATGGAAGGACTTTGTAGACCGGTTTTTCAAGCACTTATTTCCATATACGCTGAGGGAAGAGAGTGATCATGAGTTCTTGAGCCTCCAGTAGGGTGACATTTCCATCATGGACTATGCAGCTACCTTCACTAAGCTGTCTCACTTTGCACCAGGTATGGTAAGTGATGACCCCTCAAGGGTGAGGCATTTTGAGTATATATTATGACACACCATTAAGGTAAAGGTAAACATCTTTAGGATCACCTCATTCTCAGAGGCGGTGAATAAGACACTCATAGCCAAGGGAAACTTGACAGAAAAATCCTATTTGAGCTGGTCAGTGGCTTCAGGTGATTGTTCAGATATTAAGAAGTGAGGTCGGGATGAGTTCTAGTATGACAGTTAGGCCAAGGACTCAGCTTGACCACCTTGTGGCAGTTCATCACTGGTTTTCTTTCAGTGTGGGCAGCCAGGGAATGTCCAGACTTAGTGTGACAGGCCTCCAAAGGAGTGTTGAGAATGTGGACAGGTCAGACATCTGGAGAGGTTTTACAGGCAGCCTTCCCAGATTGCCGGAAGGCAGGGACCAGGATAGACAGTGGCTTCCAAGGTTCATTCAGGATTGGTATTAGGTGAGGGTAGCCGAGGCTTAGCAGCACGCGGAGGACGTGGCAAAGACAGTGTGACCCAGCTGAGTGGTCAGTGGCCAGTGACTAGAGTAGCACCATAGGGAGGTTAGGCATCAATTAGTCATACTTCAGGCTAGGTGCACGTTTTTGAGCTTCCATAGGCTGAGCAGGATGATGATATGAAAATGGTCAGAGGTACACTATGGGCGTTGCTATGATTTTCTTGTTTTCTTTTTGGCATGACCTATTGAGGCATGTATTCTTTGAGTGCACAATGTGAATAGGATTTACTTGGAATGACTAGACACTGGTTAGTGGGATTGGCACCATTTTGAGTGTGTGATATATTTATTTATATATATGAGATGTGTGGAATTAGGGAAATCGAGGATGCGGGTTACTTGAGGTGACGTGGGCATCGGGGCATCGAGGATGCAGGTTACTTGGAATCAGGTTTTGTTTTGAGAATCCATGGCATGCAGGACCTCGTAGAGGTGGACATTGATGTGGTTCGGGATACGTTTGGGTGTCAGGAATGACACAGGAGCACCTGATGGGGTGCAGGGGTGATGAGGCATCACGAGAGGACCATAAGTCCAGAAATAGGTCGTTAGACCTTTTTTTGATTTTATTTTGGGATATATTGGTCTAGAGTATTCTTCGCCACCATTGGAAGGTAAATTCGGGGAAAATTTATTTATGGGGGGAAGTTTTTAATAACTCGGTTCTTCCTTTGAGGTACGGGTCTTCTTTTCCTTTTCTTTTTACATTGTTTTTGGGAAAAAGGGGGAAAACTAGGAAGTTCTGGAAATTTCTAGGCTACACATTGTGTACTCCCAAGTACACATCGTGTGTATATTAGGAATTTACTGACCACGTTATGACTAAGTACATGTCATGTGATGACCATGTAAAAATAGTCTACTACACGATGTGTAGTATTCTTTAACACACCGTGTATTTTACTCTCCATGTACCAACTGAGTCCTATCCATTTTTTAACCCATGCAATCGCGTCTAATCCATGTGATGACCTCGTAAATCACGTAAGTCAGAGTACGGACAAGCTACTACATGGAGTGTAGTCCTTAATACATGTTTTGTACTTTTATTTTTATTCATTTGTATGGAAGAGTGTTACATCTTGTTTCTGAAATTATCTTCTTCTTCACATTTTTTGGACTGTGACATTCCAGGGGGCCGATAAAATTTCTTCTTCTTGATTATTCATCTGACATCTATTCTTCAATCCTTCAGTGGTTTCAAGATCACATTAGAGAGGCTAAACACATGCACCCTATTAAGTTCTTGTTCCTTTGCCTCACACGCCACAATTTCTCTGTGAGTAGAATTGTCTGGATTTGACATAAACATAGATCTACGGAGATCAGCTTCAAATTAAATCTTGATATTGAACGTGCCTACGTTTACGAGTCTAAGGTAGGTGGTGAATACCTTGTTTTTTATTTTCGTGGTTATTTGGGGGTTTTGGATTTTTAGCGCAATATTGGGTATTGAGAGAGACCCAGGTTTCTTTATATTGAATTGATTGTATGCCTTATGGGATGTCGTTGGGCATTCCCTTACCTTGTTATGCTTGAGCGAGGTCGGGTTAGAGGTCGTTGCTCATCTAGGGAATTTTTACCGGGTATTCTAAAATAGTTATAATTAAATTTTGTTGATTAAACTACTAAGTTAGAATATTTAAGCGTGATTAAGTTTATTAGAGGCTTTCAAGACCTCAATGCTAGTATGGGATAGCACATGGTTAGTAAAAATCAATGGTTTAAATTGTTTTTCTTATTTAAAGTTATTCTTTTGATTATATATATATATATATCATTCTTGATATTTCATATACTAGAACCCTTTGGGTTGTGTCGTGCATGGCCCAGATATTATTGAGTGATGTTGATCACAGGTTGGGCATGTCTTGAATTACTTGAGTGGTTTGACCATAGGATTGGGCGTCATAGACATCAGTTTGAGGCAGTGTAACTATCAGGTTGGGAATGGTCCAGGCTACTTGGATGGAAAGGCCATCAGATTTGAGCGACATGGTCACAAGGACACGAGTTTTCAGAGATGTTGTGGCTTGGGTTCTATATTTAGTGATTACCTCTCACCTATGACTTGAGTCATGTGCATATAGGTTGACTCTGTAATGAGGTGGTTTTGACCACTCATGTGGGTAGAGGCCCCCAATAGTTGCGGATTATGTACTATTGTTTTGGGGTTGAATTTCATAGGAATCCATGTGGAAGGTGAGGAGCCTTTGGTTGGTAGTGGTGAGGCTACTGGGTTATGAGATTGAGGGAAGATATCATTGTTTCCTCTGGTTACTTAATTGAGGACAAACATCATTGTTCCTCCGATTATTATTTTAGGGCAGACATTGTTGTTCCTGATATTATTATTTTAGGACAGGCATCATTGTTCCTCCAGTTGTGGTTCCATAAGTAGATGTGAGCTTTCAAGCATGGGTTACTATTGTTTGGGTGTTCTATTAGGACATCGGTACTTGAGACATGAGCTGTCAGGAGGCATGTGGTGCTGGGTTATATGACTGAGATTTCAGTGTTGACCGAAGTAGGTGACACTCCAAAGTGGTTGTTGAGCACCAATAGAAGTAGTGTTTACATTGTGTATCATACTATTTAATTTCCTTATAGATGCATGTCTACTTAAACACTTATATTAGGTACGCACCATTGGGTGGTATCCTATTGAGATTCATTTCACACCCTGCACGGGCCCTTCGGGACACGTGTAGATTTTGTGGATTTGTGTGTAGAAAAGAGATCAGCTTCAGGAGCTAGATTGTATTAGCTATTGCATGGAGATTTGGTATGGACCCTGAGGTCATGCCTAGCTGGAGTTTACTTTATTTTTCTTTCTTTCCTATATCATCATGCTTACCTTGTTTAATGTACATACATTTGGTTATCCATTAGTGCCCTCTTTATATCTTGACTTTCTATGGATGAATGACTTGTCTATTCTAGTAGTTTTTACAAGTGGTTTCTGCATTCTATTTTGTTTACATTCTGCTACACTTTTTTCTATATTTCTTCCCTTGGTTTATCTGCTATCGATTATGCTTCCATTATATGGGTCTGGTTTGAGTATGCAGAGTCTCTCATTTTATATTATACTCATACCAGTAGCTTATTTTCTTACAATAGGGTATAGCCTCCACACTATACCCATTTACACCCTCACTGTTAGTCGACAGCCTTTGGCATTCGGGGAGGTGCGCCTAAGGTCAGTAACACCTGACCCGTTCAGCACTATTCGAGTGACTATTTGGGTCCGGGACATTACATATTATATTTATAGAATGAAAAATATGTTATTAATATCATATATGTATATATACACATAATATTCATTATTATATCTATCTTTGAGAGGTGGTGATGAAAAATGAATTACATCGTTTCACGAGGTGGTAGTTCACCGTACACACAAACGATAGATTTGTTTCCCATTTGATTGAAGAAAGAGATAGATATAGGTTTTTACATTAACATAATAAAATCTTAGTATATGGGATATAATTATTTTATTATATTATTATCGTTGAATAATATTTTAAGGATATAGAAGCATAAATAGAATGAAATAGCTCAGTTAAGAACTATACCTCTTCTATGGAAAACCTCATAAGGTTTACGCCAAAATATTTTCTAGGATTGTTTTATATTCAAACTAAGGAATATAAGAAGTGAGTAGGGATTAAATGAAGAGACTTGGGTTGGGATTGATAGAAAAAAAGGAATTTGAACTATGAAGAATAGAGGATAGGATATTCCCTTTTATAAGAGAGGGGAAGGGCACTCTTGGAATTACTTAAAGTATTAAATTAATATAAATTAATTTAACATGAAAATGGATCAAAATGATTTATTTAAAATATATATGATTAGTATGGTTATAAATATTCTACTCCAATAAAAGTTTTACAAGTTTATACTATGTTATTACTCCTATTTTTTTAACCTCTCATTAACCCTTTTCAAAATTACAGTGATAACAATTTGTTTACTCTTTAGGGGTCAATAAAGTTACTATAAAAAGAAAAGTGACCCTTAAATTGATAATGGTTGATATTTTAAACTATATCCAATTAAATTGGTTTAATATAGAATTTTTATGAATTTTTAATCATTTAATAAAATATTATTTAACATAAAATATCATTAATATCATTTTTTACACTATTTATTTGATTCGGATTTAAAACCATCAAAGAAAAATTTGAATTAAAATATTAACCTTTAAAACACCCCAAATATTTATAATTATCTAAAAGATTCATGTTATACTATATCTCACTCAAATTTTAATACTTTTAAAATATTTAAAATTATTTATTTAATCATTTTTTTAATTGAATAAATATTGTATCGGCAATACGTAATCATTTAAAGTAATTATTTCCTTACTAAAAATTAGAAATAAATTACAATGATAAAAAAACATTACCTTTAATATGAACATTTATAACTAAACATGTGTTTTTTTTCATCCCTATTATATAGTATTATATATATTAAAAGTAGGAAAGTGATGTTTTTGACATTATCATTTATTCAAATATTATAAAGGTAAAAAATCAAATAAAAATGGTACCCATTTTCCATATTTTCACAAATTTGATGGAAATGGCCAAAATCCAATCATCCAATAAGATAAAGGGAAATTTTAGGGTCATTTGTAAGTCTTTTTCATATTATTTCTAACCCTGGTTACTTGATTTACCCTTACCAAGGTGAATTTTTTTTATTAAGGTCACTATTCGTAATGACAAAAAAATGAAATATTTAAAAAACTTGGACCTCCAGATTCAAAATATAGAATTTATATTTCAATATTCAATTTATATAAGTAACAAAATTTAATTTAAAATTAAACCAAAAAAACATAATGAAAAACGGTTTTAAAGAAAAATGCCTTGTTAAGTATAAAAATATTTTTATACCAAAATTGGATTAGGTTTAATATAAATTAACTAATTAAATTTTAAAACTAATCCAAAATATAATTTTAATTTTTAAATACTTGAAAAGAAAAGTTTGTTCTCAATGAAAATCACTATTTTTTAAATATTCAATGAGAAATAAAATTTCTCTTAAAATTCTCAAAAATTCATCCAAAGATAATGTTGATATGACTATCCAAAAATGAAGTTCATTTTATAAAATTATAATTTTATAATTTGGAAATAAATGTTTTAAATAAAACCATATAATGCATGAAAACTTAAATGGGTTAAAAATAAATATTTTTTATTCTTTACATAAAAATTACATGATATTATTATAATGAATAGAACTATATAAAATATAATTAATGATTATATGGATATGATTTATCTTAAAATTACCTAAGTTGTTACATTCCTCCCTCTATTTTGAAATTTTTTCCTCATAATTTTAATCATTACTTAAAAAAGTTAAGATATATTTCCCTCATAGCATTTTCTGATTCTCATTCTTCTTCTTCAATCATATGGTTTTTTCAAAAAAAAATTAACTTAGTGAATCACCTTTTATTGTATAACATGCCCACTGTGATCAAGAATCTAAATATGATATTCCTTATAAGAATGGTTATCTTCCAATTGAACATTCTTAGTGCTCAAAACATGATATGTATCAGGAACATATTTTCTTAACAATAAAAGATGAAATATGTCATGTACCTATGATAATATCATAGGAAAATCCAATCTATAGAGACCTGAATTTTTTTTACATGGTTAATAAATCTTTTTTAATATAAGAAACATAATATCAATATAATACTGAAACCAAAGGTTCAATGTCTCGGGAAAATTAGGCTCATACTACATTTGTACATAATAAAACTTAAACATTACTTAAATTATTCTTCTTTATTATTATAAAGCTATCATGATCTCTTTAGTATATGTAGACACCTGAGGATATATATCAAATATAGGGATGTTCTAAAATCCCAATAAGGGAATGAATAAGGGACATGAATCAAGACAATATGGGTGAGAATCATCATATCATATGCATAGAAACATCATAAAAATAATGAGGGAAATATTTGATAATGGAAAAGATTGTGGAATACGAATAATAATGAAAAATCATAACATATGGTTAAAATACCCCCCCCCCCCCACATAGTTGTGAAAAAATCAAACATCATGTCAACGCATAACATATGTGCTAAATAATATCATCATTACGAGTAATGCTAGAATCATGTTCACACATAATATACATTAAATCATTATATATATCACATTAAACAATGAATGAGAGGGATATATAATTCCAGGTCCACCCATCACATCATAAAATACATATAATCATGCATGAAACAATGAAGGATAACAATCATAGTCATGAAATAACCCATGGAAATGAATGAGTTTCATAAAATGTTTCACATATCATACTTCATGAAATGAACATTAGGATTCCCAAATGAATAATGGAGATAATTATTTGGAATAAAATATCATTTTATTATTTGAAAGTAGAATCAACTCAATAGGATTCAAGAGATGTTTTAGAAATTGAATCCTTTTTAAAAAAAGTATTTTAAATGACATAGAAAACATTTTTGAAGGGTAGAAATAGGTATATCCTAGAAATAAAATAGAAATAATATTAAAATGGCATATTTTGGATATAATAGAAACATTAATATGGAAAATAAATTTGAAACAAGAGATAACCCAAAATAAAGAGTTTGGGTTTGAGAATCCCCTTACCTTAAATCCCTATTTATTTCATCAATTTTACTCCTCATGAATAATTAACTAATGTTTATTAAAACATTTAAATAGAAGTTAATTAATTTAACTTATGTAACTATTTATCAATTATAATAATTTTATTACATTTATTAATTTTCCCTTATTAAAAGTGAAGCATATTGATATCATATTTATCTTAAAATATCCCGTTTTATTTCAATTTGGTTAATTTCATCAGGGTCATTTATACATAATTCATGTTAATTACAAAAGCCTAAAATAAATATATTTATAAATTTATATATTATAAATAATTTATTATAATCATTCATAAGGGTAGTGATATTAATGAAGTTGGAAATGTCCTCGTGGGCAGTTAACCGACCGTTATTGGGAGTATTTTCCAAAGGAGGATAAAAGAGAGATATAAAATATAATACTTAAAAAATATAATTTTTATGGTAGGTTAAAATAATCAATATAATTTTAAAATAATATTTATTTAATATTATATTATTTGGTTTTCAAATAAATTAGTAAAAAAGAGAAGAGAAGAGGTTAATGAGAGAAGAGTTGATAAAAACTTACTCTTTTCTCAGTGTTTCTTCTCTTATATAGAACTATACTTCCTTGATGAATGTAGTTGGATTACGCTAAAAAATATATAAAGTTGATAATGACTTAATATATGGTATTTTGGTAGATATTGGTCTTTGTAAATTGAGGGATGAGTGGTTTTCCAAGGGGATCAAGAGGGGTTATTTATACTTGAGGAGGGGATATTTTTAGAACAAAATATTAAATAAATTACTATATCAAAGGTAAACCTTGTAATAGTGATATTTTTTACATAATTAATCATATATAAATATAATAGAATGGTTTTAGGACTTTAAAACTATAAGGAACCAACCTTAACCACATCATAATATTTAATTAAATGAATAATTCACATTTAGGATCTTTTCAGGTTTAGAGTTTTAGAGAATTTGGCCATAACTATTACATTTTATTTCAAAAAAAATACAAAGTAGACACTTCTACTCAGTTTCTATTTTTTTCACAAAACAAGAACTCTTGAAAAAAAGAGTCATGTCTAGTTCCATGTTAAAGACAACATGACTTTTCCTTGATCCCATCCTTGACCCTATTCCACGTTATGTCCAGTGAAAAACATTTCAAAAACATGGGATGAGCATAAGAAGCTCAGTAAGGGATACACAAAGAAGGAAAACTGTTAGTTTTTTCAAAAAAAACAAGTAAACCATGAATACTTTAACATAAGTAATACTTTTCACCTTTATGAAGTAGTAAATACTCTTCACTGAATAAAATATCACTACATACCCATTTGTAACCAAAATATTACCATAAAATCCAAATAAATAACGGATAATATATAAAGTTAACTTGGGACATAAACATAATTAAATGGAAAAACCATATGGTTTACTTCCACACATATTACTAATGGAATAGCCATATGGCCGACTTCCATACCCAATTCATTGGAGGTTAAAACGTAACCACCCTTCCTGGTTTTCACAGCACCACCTATCATTTGTTTTATCACATAACCACCCGTCAAATGTCCAAGTACCATTATAAAATCATAACACATAAAAAAATTTAAAGGAATGATAAAATTTCCACATTTTAATCACAAAATATCATTTAAAGATATTTACATAAAATAATCCTTTATCAAAACCATTTTCAATACCAAAATATGTAAAAGATTATATGGTATTTATTTTCATTTAAAAACATTACGGCTTGTTGAGGAGGCCAAAGATCAAATAATACTCGTGGCGGCGGAAAAGGTCATTGTCACCACTTACGTTAAAAGAAACATTCCTTTTTTCATTTAGTAAAACGTTTCATAGAAAAATATTCCCTTGGAAAATTCAAGGGTGTTTATACACCGTTTAAAAGAAAGTCGTGTATTAAAACAAAATTTGCCTCAATGAAAGGAGATTGAGACGAAGTCCCTTACCTCGTGTCCGACTTGAATCGATCGTTCTTTAATCTCCAAAATAATAAACTAAAGTTAATTTTTACTTTCTTAATAACCTTTTTCAAGTTTATTATTCCTTTTATATTACTTATTACCATGTTATAAACATTATATAATCATTCTTGTTAATAATGGTCGTTTTTTCGATATTTGGTACTTCAGTCAAAAATGAACACCTTATATTTAAAATTTGTACATGTGTTAAATAGTCCATTATATCCAGAATTATTTTCATGATTTAGATATTATATATATCATATATATCCACTATATACATGTATTTATAATAGTACATAACATTTGGAGGTAAGAAATGAAATGCACCGTTCATGGAGACGGTAAGTCGTACGTACGCATGAACGCTACTTTCATTTCTATCTATTATTTTAATGGAATTAAAACATAATTATACATAGGTATATTATAATTCTAGTATAATATTATATATAATATCATTAACTCCATCCTTTATACATCCCACATATGGCATTAACGAGTCATATCACTTTGAGGGGGTGGTAGTCCGCACTTCCTCAAATGAAATTATCACGTTTACCCATAATGGAAACCATAAAGGTATGATATAAATGGAAAATACAGAAGCATAAAGAAAACATAAACATAATATTTATCATATATAAATACAGTTTCATCATAATGGCCACCATGAGAGGTGGTAGGAGGTAATTGAACAATCATCGTTTCGTGAGGTGTTAGTTTTCCATCCACAGAAACATTATGTTCTTCACATATTAGATGGAGGTGTGTGTAAGTGTAGTTAAAATACTTCTCATAACAACATCCTAGTATATTGATGATACTGTTGTTGTTATAAAATAATGGAATAAAAAGAGTTTAGGGGTTGGAGAAGTAAAATAAATTAAAATAAGTTAAGAGAAACTATAACCTTTAATTGCGGTAACTTCCTTTGGTTGGAGCCAAAAGGACTTCTTGAAGTTCCTTATGCCTAAGTTAAGGCTTCTAAGAGGAAGAGAGTAATGTAGGGACATTAATTGGGCAGATTTTGGATGAGCCTAAAGGCTTGAGAGGTGTGAGTAATTGGTTAGAAGTGGTATCCTTTTATAAGGGAGAGGAGGGGCTCTTTAAGAAAGTGTGAAAATATTATTTTATTATATAATTATATACGGTTTAAAAAGGTCCAAAAATAATTAGAGTCGAATATAAGACGACTCATGGTCGAAATAAAATCATCCAATAAGAATTGGACAAGTTTTGGATGTTATTTTAATATTTATAATCTTATTTATTTAAATGATTTATTAATTAGGTAAACACTGCATCAATATTGTGTCATAAATAATTTAATTTATTTGTTTTCTAAAAATTATAAAAAATATATCATGATGTAGGAAATCTCTTTATATTTCCAATGAATATTTATAGTCAAAAATATTACCTATATAACACCATATAAAAATTATGTTACTAAAAGATTTTTGTTTATGTCATTTTTGCCTTTACATTAAATTAATTAATCTAAAGTGTCATTATCTTTCATAAGTGGCTCCATGGGGTCCCAAAATAGACCCAAAGATTCTCATGGTTGGAAATTACTCATACAAAAAGTTTAGGACATGTGTTAAGGTAATTTTGAATTATTACAATATTCTTTTTACCTTAAATTACCCTATTTACCTTTAACTGCGGTAAATAAGTCAAAAGTTACTATTCACAAAAAAAATATTTTCATCTCATTGAACCACATTTTACTTACTAATAACAACCATGTATGTCAGATTTTTTAAATTCAATTCACAGAAGTGGAAAAGTTTCATTTAAATGAAAAATTCAGTTTTTTAACTACTACTAAGTGGTTTCACTATTCATCAAAAATTGAAGTTTTTCAGAAAAATACAAAAAATTCAGCCTAAGATATATTTGATATTCAAAATTCAAAAATTATTTATATTTTTATAAATTCAAAAAATAGAAGTGGCATTAATTAATTTAAAATTAATTCCCGTTGTTAAAAGAAATAGCATTTTTTTAAGAAACAATAACTATCAAAAGATTGACACTTGTTTATATCCACTTTCAAAGTGAAATTAAATTCAATGACCAAAATTGGATTAAATGTAAAAAATATATTCTAATTAAACTTTAAAACCAATTAAAAAGATATTTCAACCATATAAATAAATTAGATTAAAATGCAGTTTTGAATTAAAATACAATATTTTTCACTATTCATTAAAAAATGAACTTTATCGGAAAAATTTCAAAAAATTACGCAAAGTAAATTTTTATGTACCCATTCTAAAGAAGGATTTTATTTTTTCAAATAGAATGTATTAAAGTGAAAAAAACTATATTTAATAGGTTTCTCCACTAAAAGGCGGTAAATCAACCATTTAATGTAAATTATGCTTAAATAGATTCATTCACATTTTAAGCCTCTAACTTTTATTGGGTAAATGAAAATACATTTAACAAAAATGTATAATCATATTTTAGTTAGTTTCATTCATTCTCGCCAATACAACGGCTAGGAGTTAACTACTATTAAAAAAATAATATTATATTATTAGTGTGCAACATAAGATTTCAAAGAAACTCGTTGTTGCGTATCGGGTACGCTATCGAAAATAGAAACCCCTTTAAAGAAAAATTAATATTTAATTCACAAATATTAATAAATATGCAATATTTCTTATTTTTTATTTACCTAGGATGTTACATCCTTCCCCCCTTTTGGAAATTGCATCCTAGAAATTTTTATTCACTTATCAAATAAGTGAGGGTATTTATCCCTCATAGCATTTTCAGATTCCCACGTTGCCTCTTAAACCATATGGTTTTTCCACCAAACCTTTACCTAGTAAATTACTTTATTACGCAAAACATTTTCTCTACGATCAAGAATCTGAACTGGTTATTCTTCATAAGAGAGATTCTCTTCCAACTGAACTACCTCTGGGCTCAAAACATGAGATGGATTTGGCATGTAATTTCTCAACATCGAAACATGAAAAACATTATGTAAATGGGATAAACTTTGAGGTAAAGCCACTCTATATTCAACTGATACAACTTTCTCCATAATTTCATAAGGTCCAATGAACCTCGGACTCAACATTCCCTTCTTACCAAAACGCATCACACTTTTCCATGGAGAAACTTTGAGAAAGACATGATCACCTACCTCAAAAGAAAGATCCTTCCTCCGGTTATCTGCATAAATTTTATTTCTTCTTTGGGATTTTCTCATGTGTTTAGGAATCAACTGAACTTTCTTTGCCATCTCTTCTACCAATTCCGGACCAATCAGGGTCTTTTCACCAACTTCATCCCAAAAATATGGAGTTCGACAACGCTTTCAATATAATTCCTCAAATGGAAACATCTGTATACTAGAATGAAAACTGTTATTATCTGAAAATTAAACCAAAGAAATATGTTAGTCCCAACTTCCCTGATAATCCATCAAGAAATCACGTAACATATCCTCCAATGTCTGAATTGTTTGTTTTAACTTCCCATCTGATTGAGGATGAAAAGTTGTACTAAAATTTAATTCAGCACCCAACGTCTTCTAAAGGCCTTTCCAAAAGTTAGAAGTAAACCTGACATCATGATCAGATACAATGGAGAGGGGAAAACCATACAACCTGACTATCTCTTTAACATACAACCAAGAAAATTGATCTAGAGACAAATCACCTCGAATATGAAGGAAATGAGTAGATTTAGTTAATTGGGAAACAATAACCCAGATTGCATTGTTACCTCGAGATGTTTTTGGTAATCCCACAACGAAGTCCATGGATATATTTTCTCATTTCCACTCTGGCACCGGTAAAGGCTAAAGCATCCCTTTTGGTAACAGCCACTCTTTTTTTACCTATTGACAAGTCAAACACTTCATAGTAAAATCAACAATATATCTTTTCATTATATCCCACTAGTAATACTCATGAAGATCTATGTTCATCTTAGTACTGCCAGGATGAACTGAAAATGGAGAACTATGAGCTTTACATAACAACTCATTCTTCAACTGTGAATCACAAGGCATACATAATCTCTTCCCAAACCTCCAAACAAAATCATTATCAATATTAAATTCATGCAACTTACCCTTTTGAACCAACTCCACCTTTTTCTGCAACTCACTGTCTTCCTTCTGTGCTTTCTTAATTCTGTCTGATAGAGATGACTTCACTGACACCTGATAAAAAACAGAATAATTTTTTGCACCAAAAACTTTTATGCCAAAGTTCATCAGATCAAAAACCAAAGGATCTTGTTCCAAACTTAACATGGTTAATGAAGCATTACTTTTTCGACTCAAAACATCAGCCACTTTATTTGATTTTCCCGGATGGTAATGGATCGTGCAGTCATAATCCTTGATTAATTCCATCCATCTCCTCTGTCTCATGTTCCATTATTTTTGAGTGAATATATACTTTAAACTTTTTTGGTCAGTATATATTTCACATTTTACTCTATACAAATGACTCCTCCAAATTTTTAAAGCAAAAACAACAGGAGCTAATTCCAAATCATGTGTAGGGTAATTTAACTCATGTGCTTTCAACCGATGTGAAGTATAAGCAATTACTTGATCATTCTGCATTAGGACACAACCAAGTCCTTTCAACAAAGCATCACTGTAGATTAAAAACTCACAATTTCTGGATGGCAGTGCCAAAACTGAAGCATTCACCAATATTCTTTTCAATTCCTGAAAACAATCATCACATTATTTTGTCCAAATGAACTTAACACCTTTTCAAGTTAACTTATTTATTGGACTAGATAATCGTGAAAACTTCTCAACAAAACTTTGGTAATAACTTGCCAAACCAAGAAAACTACGAATCTCAGTTATATTTGTGGGCCTTGGCCATTCTTCAATAACTTTTGTTTTAGCAGGATCAATAGCTATGCCATTTTTTGAAACAATGTGACCAAAGAAAGAAATTTATTGTAACCAAAACTCACACTTTCTGAATTTACCATAAAGTTTCTTTTCTTTTAAGGTTTTCAAGACAACCCTTAAATGACTTTCATGCTCCTATTTAATTTTGGAATAAACTAAAATATCATCAATGAACACAACCACAAAATTATCCAAGAACTCACGGAAAATTCTATTCATAAGATCCATGAATGCAGTAGGTGCCTTCGTTAACCCCGAAGGCATAACTAAAAATTCATAATGGCCATATCTAGTACGAAACGCGGTCTTCGGAACGTCTGCTTCCTTTACTTTCAACTGATGGTACCCCGATCTCAAGTCAATATTTGAAAAATACTGAGTTCCCTAGAGCTGATCAAACAAATTATCAATATGAGGCAAATGATACTTGTTCTTAACAGTGATGATATCCAATGCTCTATAATCAATGAAAAGTCTCATTGAACCATCTTTCTTTTTAACAAACAATACGGGAGCATTCAATGGTGATGTACTAGGTCGAATGAAACCTTTATCTAATAACTCCTTCAATTTCTTCTTTAACTCTAAAAGTTTAATTTGAGCCATTCGATAAGGGGGTTTTGAAATTGGCTTAACATCATGAACTAAGTCAATAGTAAATTCAACTTCTCGATCAGGTATAATACTAGGCAACTCATCAGGAAAAACATCAAGGTACTCATTTACCACTAGCACATCATTAATCTCAACACTTTCTTTATTTTCAACAATATGAGAAAGGTAACATTCATTTCCATCTTTTAATAGTTTTTCAGCTTCTTAATATGTTATCAAAAGAAAGGGTTCATTATTGTACACAAACTGTAAATAATTCTGAAAATAAACCTCTTTAGCTCTGCAGTTAATGTTAGCATGATAAATAGACATCCAATCCATGCCCAAAATAACATCAAACTCTACTAGAGGCAAAACAATAAGGTTTTCATGTAGATTCTTCATGCACACAAGGACAGGAATGTTCTTATGTTTTCTTTTTGTCTCAACATTTCCTCTAGGTTTTTTTACCATAAGTTCCATATTCATATCATGAGATGGAATTCCCAATTTACTAGAAAACTTCTCAGAAATGAAAGAGTGTATAGACCCTAAATCAAACAAAACATTGGCATAATCTGAACAAACAAACAGTGTACCTGATACTACTTCGTTAGAGGTCCCAACATCTGATGAAGTAGTTGCAAAGGATTTCACCACCCCTTTCTGCTTGTAGTTCGGCTACTTTCCCTCAGTTGAGTTCTTCTATGGACACTCATTTTCATAATGAACCATTTCATTACACTTAAAACATCTTACCATTGGCTTTTCATTGCCTGCTTGATCATCTTCCTTACAGTTATGAGCAATATGACCAGACTTACCACACCGAAAGCACTTTACAGACTTTGATAAACATTCTCCAGGATTATTTTTACCACACTTCTCACAAGTTGGATATTTAATTTTCTTACCTCCATGCTTCTTTGATGAATTATTTCCCTTTTCCTACCAACTGGACCTCTTATTTTGTTGTTTTTCAAAGAACACATGATCATCTGCAAACTCCATTTCCACCTTCTCCTCACATAGAACAAGTTTTTCATAGCTTTTGAACTCAAGAGAGGCTAACACTCTTCAATATCCTGGCTTCAGTCCTGAGTAAAATTGATTTATCTTACTATCAAAATCTCGGATGAAATTTGGTGCATACCTTTCCAGTCGAGTGAAATTTTCTTCATAAGCATCCACTGAATCATCCTCCTGCCTCAATTCTAGGAATTTTTTTTCCATCCTAAGATGAACCACATTAGGAAAATATTTCTCAAGAAACATACCTTTGAATTCATCCCAATCAAGAGTATCAATCTCCTCACTATCCCTGATATTTTTCACCATTGAACACCACTGATCAGCTTCACCATAAAAACGGTAAACAGCAAGACTAACCTTTTGATGTTTTGAACACCCCATAACATTTAAAATCTTCTCCAATACTTTAATACACCTTTCATATATCACAAGGTTAAATGATCCTCTGAATGATGGGGGGTGTTGCCTCGTGAAATGCTCCACTACTGACATGCTCCACTGCGGTTGATCTGGTTGAACTCGTGCATGGATACCACCATAATTTATAGCCTGAGTCAATTGTGTCATCACTAACACAAACTATTCAGTTTCAATTCTGACCATCTCAGGTTGCAGATTTGGAAGGTTTTCTTCCTCCTGATGTCGTCCCACCATAGCTGCCATGTTTCCTCTGTGGAAAACCATTCTGAACACAGAAATATCTTAGGCGAAGCAACATGGTAATCTGTAAATGCTATATCATTTCAATATTACCATAAATTAATTTATGGACATTTATTTAACAGTACCCTAACTCCTAAAGTTATCTAAACCAACCTCTGATACCAACTATAAGGACCTAGTCTTAAACATTTCATAATATTGAATTAAATGAATAATTCACATTGAGGATCTTTTCAGGTTTAGAGTTTTCAAGAATTAGGCCATAACTTTTACATTTCATTTCAAAAAAAATACAAAGTAGACACTTCTACTCAGTTTCTATTTTTTCACAAAACAAGAACTCTTGAAAAAAAGAGTCATGTCTAGTTCCAAGTTAAAGACAACATGACTTTTCCTTGATCTCATCCTTGACCCGATTTCACATTACGTCCTGTGAAAAAAATTTCAAAAACTTGGGATGAGCATAAAAAGCTTAGTAAGGGATACACAAAGAAGGAAAACAATTAGTTTTTTCAAAACAACAAGTAAACCATGAATACATTAACATAAGTAAAACTTTTCACCTTTATGAATTAGTAAATACTCTTCACTGAATAAAAGATCACTACATACCCTTTTGTAACCAAAATATTACCAAAAAACCCATATAAATAACACATAACATATAAAGGTAACTTGGGACATAAACATACTTAAATGGAATAACCATATGGTCGACTTCCACACATATCACTAAATGGAATAGCCATATCGCTGACTTCCATACCCAATGCATTGGAGGTTATAATGTAACCACCCATCCTGGTTTTCATGGAACCACCAGTCATTTGGTTTATCACGTAACCACCAGTCAAATATCCAAGTACCATTATAAAATCATAACACATATAAAAAATGTAAAGGAATGATAAAATTTCCACATTTCAATAAAAAAAATATCATTTAAATATATTTACATAAAATAATCTTTTATCAAAATCATTTTCAATACCAAAATATGTAAAAGAGTATATAGTATTTATTTTCTTTTAAAAATATTATGGCTTGTTGAGGAAGCCAAAAATCTAATAATACTCACGGCGGTGGAAAAGGTCTTTGTCACCACTTATGTTAAAAGAAACAATCATTTTTGTTGTTTAGTAAAACTCTTTGTAGAAAAATATTCCCTTTGAAAATTCAAGTGTGTTTATACACCGTATAAAAAAAGTCATGTATTAAAACAAAATATGTCTCAATGAAAGGAGATTGAGACGAAGTCCCTTACCTTGTGTCCGACTTGAATAGCTCGTTATTTAATCTATTGAATATTAAACTAATGTTAATTTCTAATTCCTTAAGAACCTTTTTCAATTTTATTATTCCTTTTATATCACGTATTACCATGTTATAAACATTATTTAATCATTCAAGTTAATAATAGTTGTTTTTTCAATATTTGGTACTTGAGTCAAAAATGAACACCTTATATTTACAAGTTGTCCATTTGGTCAATAATCCATTATATCTAGAATGATATTCATGATTTCGATATCATATATATCATATATATCCAGTATATACATGTATTTATAATAGTACATAATATTTGGAGGTAAGAAATGAAATGCACCGCTCATGGAGACGGTATGTCGTATGTACGCATGAATGCTACTTTCATTTCTATTTATTATTTTAATGGAATTAAAACATAATGATATAGAGGTATATTATAAATTCCAGTATAATATCATATATAATATCATTAACTCCATCCTTTATACATCCCACATATGGCATTAACGAGTCATATCACTTTGAGGGGGCGGTAGTCCGCACTTCCTCAAATGAAATTATCGCGTTTACCCATAATGGAAGCCATAAAGGTATGATATAAATGAAGAATACAGAAGCATAAAGAAAACATAAACATAATATTTATCATATATAAATACAGTATCATCATAATGGCCACCATGAGAGGCGGTAGGAGGTAATTGAACAATCATTGTTTCGTGAGGCATTAGTTTTCCATCCATAGAAACATTTTGTTCTTCACCCATTAGATGGAGGTGTGTGTAAGTGCAGATAAAATACTTCTCATAAAAAAATACTAGTATATTGATGATACTGGTTTTGTTATAAAAGAATGGAATAAAAATATTTTAGGGTTTGGAGAAGTAAAATAAAATAAAAGAAGTTAGGAGAAACAGTTACCTTTAATTTGGGTAACTTCATTTGGTTTGAACAAAAAAGACTTCTTAAAGTGCCTTCTGCCTAAGGTAAGGATTCTAGGAGGAGGAGAGGGATGTAGGGAGATTAATTAGGTAGCATTTGGATGAGCCTAAAGGCTTGAGAGGTGTTATGAATTGGTTATATGTGGTCTCTTTTTATAAGGGAGAGGAGGGGATCTCTATGAAAGTGTGAAAATATTATTTTATTATAGAATGATATTCGGTTTCAAAAGGTCCAAAAATCATTAGAGTCTAAGATAAGAAGACTCATGGTCGAAATAAAATAATCCAATAATAATTGGACAAGTTTTGGATATTATTTTAATATTTTTAATCTTATTTATTTAAATGATTTATTAATGAGGTAAACACTGCATCATTATTGTGTCATAAATAATTTAATTTATTTGTTTTTTAAAAATTATAAAAAAAATACCATGATTTATTAAATCTTTTTATCTTTCCAATGAATATTTATAGTAAAAAATATTACTTATATAACACCATATAAAAATTAATTTACTAAAAGATTTTTGTTTATGTCATTTTTTCCTTTACATTAAATTAATTAATCTAAAGTGTAATTATCTTTCATAAGTGGCTCCATGGGTTCCCAAAATAGACCCAAATACGATCATGGTCAGCCATTACTTATCCAATAATGTTAGGACATGTGTTAAGGTAATTTTTAATTACTAAAATATTCTTTTTACCTTGAATTACCCTATTTACCTTTAACCGCGGTAAATAAAAGTCAAAAAGTTACTATTCATCAAAAATTATTTCCATCTTATTGAACCACATTTTACTTACTAATAACAACCATGTATGTTGGATTTTCAAAATTTAATTCACAGAAGTGGTAAATTTTCCTTTAAATGAAAAAATCAGTTTTTTAACTACTACTAAGTGGTTTCACTATTCATCAAAAATTGAACTTTTTCAGAAAAATACCAAAATTAATCCTAAGATATATTTGATATTTAGAATTCAAAAATGGTGTCTATTTTTATAAATTCAAAACATACAAGTGGCATTAATTAATTTAAAATTAATTCTCATTGTTAAAATAAATATCGTGTTTTTAAGAAACAATAACTACCAAAAGATTGACACTTGTTTATATCCACTTTCAAAGTGAAATTAATTCCAATGACCAACATCGGATTAAATGGTAAAAATATATTCTAATTAATCTTTAAAACCAATTAAAAAGATAATCTAACTATATAAATAAATTATATTAAAACACAGTTTTGAATTAAAATACAATATTTTTCACTATTCATTAAAAAAATAAACGTTATCGGAAAATTTCCAAAAAATTATGCAAAGTAAATTTTGATGTCCCCATTCTAAAGAAGGATTTTATTTGGTCAAATAGAATGTATTAAAGTGACCAAAACCAGATTTAATAGGTTTCACCATTAAAAGGAAGTAAATCGACCATTTAATGTCAATTATGCTTAAAATTAGATTCATTAACATTTTGAGCCTCTAAATTTTATTGGGTAAATGTAAATACATTTAACAAACATGTATAATAATATTTTATTTAGTTTCATTAATTCCCGCCAATACAACGGCTAGGAGTTAACTACCACTTAAAATAATAATATTATATTATTAGTGTGCAACGTTAGATTTCAAAGAAACCTATTGTTGCGTATCGGGTATGCTATCGAACCTAAAAACCGCTTTAAAGTTAAATTAATATTTAATTCACAAATATTAATAAATATGAAATATTTCTTATTCTTTATTTACCCGGGATGTTACATCCTTCCCCCCTTTTGGAAATTGTATCCTCGTAATTTTTATTCACTTATCAAATAAGTGGGGGTATTTATCCCTCATAGAATTTTCAGATTCCCAAGTTTCATCTTTAACCATATGGTTTTTCCAAAAAAAACCTTTACCTGGTGAATTACTTTATTCCTCAAAACTTGCTCTCCATGGTCAAGAATCTGAACTGCTTGTTCTTCATAAGAGAGATTCTCTTCTAACTGAACTAACTCTGGGCTCAAAACATGAGACGGATCTGGCATATACTTTATCAATATCGAAACATGAAAAACATTATGTACCTAGGATAAACTTGGAGGTAAATCCACTCTGTATGCAACTGATCCAACTTTCTCCAGAATTTCATAAGGTCCAATGAACCTCGGACTCAAATTTCCCTTCTTACCAGAATGCATCACACTTTTCCATGGAGAAACTTTGGAAAAGAAATGATCATCTATCTCAAAAGAAAGATCCTTCCTCCGGTTATCTGTATAAATTTTCTATCTGCTCTGAGCTGTTCTCATGTGCTTCTGAATCAACTGAACTTTCTCTGCCATCTCTTCTACCAATTCTGGTCCCATCAGCTTCCTTTCACCTACTTAATCCCAAAAATATGGAGTTCGAAAATTCTTTCCATATAATGCCTCAAATGGAGCCATATCTATTCTGGAATGAAAACTGTTATTATATGAAAATTCAACCAAAGAAATATGTTGGTCCCAAATTCCCTGATAATCCATCGAGCAAGCACGTAACATATCCTCCAATGTCTGAATTGTTCATTCTGATTTCCCATCTGATTAAGGATGAAAAGTTGTACTAAAATTTAATTCAGTACCCAACGACTTCTAAAGGCCTTTCCAAAAGTTAGAAGTAAACCTGGGATCGCGATCAGATACAATGGAGAGGGGAACACGTGCAACCTGACTATCTCTTTAACATACAACCGAGCAAGTTTATCTAGAGACAAAGTATCTCGAATAGGAAGAAAATGATCATATTTGGTCAATCGATCAACAATAACCCAGATTGCATTATTACCTCGAGATGTTTTTGGTAATCCCACAATGAAGTCCATGGATATATTTTCCCATTTCCACTCTGGCACCGGTAAAGGCTGAATCATCCCTTTCAGTAACTTCCACTCTGCTTTAACCTGCTGACAAGTCAAACACTTCATAGTAAAATCAGCAATATCTCTTTTCATTCAATCCCACCAGTAATACTCATAAACATCTCTATACATCTTAGTACTGCCAGGATGAACTGAAAACGGAGAACTATGAGCTTCACATAACACCTCATTCTTCAACAATGAATCACAAGGCACATATAATCTCTTCCAAAACCTCAAAAAAAACATTATCAACAATAAATTTAGGCAACTTAACCTTCTGAACCAACTCCACCTTTTTCTACAACTCACTGTCTTCCTTCTGTGCTTTCTTAATTCTATCTGATAGAGATGATCTCACTGACACCTGATACAAAACGGAATAATTTTTTGCACCAACAACTTCTATGCCAAATTTCATCAAATCAAAAACCAAATGATCTTATTCCAAACGTAACATGGTTAATGAAGTATTACTTTTTAGACTCAAAGAATCAACCACTATTTACTTTTCCCGGATGGTAATAGACTGTGCAATCATAATCCTTGATTAATTCTAGTCATCTCCTCTATCTCATATTCAATTCTTTTTGAGTGAATATATACTTTAAACTTTTGTGGTCAGTATATATTTCATATTTTACTCCATACAAATGATGCCTCCAAATTTTTAAAGAAAAAACAACAGCAGCTAATTCCAAATCATGTGTAGGGTAATTTAACACATGTGGTTTCAACTGATGTGAAGCATAAACCATTACTTGATCATTCTGCAATAAGAAGCAACCAAGTCCTTTCAATGAAGCATCATTGTTGATAACAAACTCACCATTTCTGGATGGCAGTGCCAAAACTGGAGTATTCACCAATCTTCTTTTCAATTCCTGAAAACAATCATCACATTATTTTGTCCAAATGAACTTAATACCTTTTCAAGTTAACTTAGTCATTGGACTAGATAACCGTGAAAAATTCTCAACGAACCTTCGGTAATGACCTTCCAAACCATGAAAACTATGAATCTCGGTTATATTTGTGGTTCTTGGCCATTATTAAACAACTTTTGTTTTAGCAGGATCAACAGTTATGCGATTTTTTGAAACAATATGACCAAGGAAAGAAATTTGTTGTAACCAAAACTCACACTTGTTGAATTTCCCATAAAGTTTATTTTCATTAAAGGTTAGCAAGACAACCCTTAAATGACTTTCATGCTCCTCTTTATTTTTTTAATAAACTAAAATATCATCAATGAACACATCCACAAACATATCCAAGAACTCGTATAAAATTCTATTCATAAGATCCATGAATACAGCAGGTGCATTGGTTAACCCGAAAGGCATAACTACAAATTCATAATGGCCATATCTAGTACGAAACATGGTCTTTGGAACATCTGCTTCCTTTACTTTCAACTGATGGTACCCTGATCTCAAGTCAATATTCGAAAAATACTAATCTCCTTAGATATGATCAAACAAATCATCGATATGAGGCAAATGATACTTGTTATTAATAGTGATGTTATTCAATGCTCTATAATCAATGAAAAGTCTCATTGAACCATATTTATTTTTAAAAAACAATACATTATCACCCCATAGTGATGTGCTTGGTCGAATGAAACCTTTATCTAATAACTTCTGCAATTTCTTCTTTAACTCTAAAAGTTCAATTTGAGCCATTTGATAAGGGGGTTTTGAAATTGTCTTAGTATCAGGAACTAATTCAATAGTAAATTCAACTTCCTGATCAGGTATAATACTAGGCAACTCATCAGGAAAAACATCAAGGTACTCATTTACCACTAGCACATCATTAATCTCAACAATTTATTTATTTTCAACAATATGATCAAGGTAACATTCATTTCCATCTTTTACTAGTTTCTCAGCTTCCTGATATGTTATCAAAAAAGGGTTCATTCTTGTACACAAACTATAAATCTTTCTGAAAAGAAACCTATTTAGCTTTTTATTCAATCTTAGAATGATAAATAGACTGTCAATCCATGCCCAAAATAACATCAAACTCTACTAGAGACAAAACAATAAGGTTTGCAGGTAGATTCTTCATGCACACAAGGACAGGAATATTCTTATGTTTTATTTTTGTCTCAACATTTCCTCAAAGTGTTTTTACCATAAGTTACATATTCATATCTTGAGATTGAATTCCCAATTTACTAGAAAAATTCTCAGAAATGAATGAGTGTGTAGACCCTGAATCAAACAACACATTGGCATAATCTGAACAAACAAACAGTGTACCTAATACTACTTCGTTAGATGGACCAACATCTGATGAAGTAGTTGCAAAGGATTTCACCACCCATTTCTGCTTGTAGTCTGGCTTCTTTCCCTCACTTGAGTTCTTCTCTAGACACTCATTTGCATAATGACCCATTTCATTACACTTAAAACATCTTACCGATGGATTTTCATTGCCTGCTTGATCATCTTCCTTATAGTTAAGAGCAATATGACCAGACTTACCACAATGGAATCACTTTCCAAACTTTGATAAACATTCTCCAGGATGCTTTTTACAACACTTCTCACATGTTGGATATTTAATTTTCTTAACTCCAGTCTTCTTTGATGAATTCTTTCCCTTTTCCTGCCAACTGGACCTCTTATTCTGTTGTTTTTCAAAGAACACCTGATCATCTGCAAACTCCATTTCCACCTACTCCGCACATTGAACAAGTTTTTCATAGATTTTGAACTCATGAGAGGCTAACGCTCTTCGATATCGTGGCTTTAGTCCTGAGTAAAATCGATTTATCTTAATATCAGGATCTCAGATGAAATTTTGTGCATACCTTTCCAGTCGAGTGAACTTTTCTTCAGAAGCAGCCACTGAATCATCCTCCTGCCTCAATTCAATGAATTTTTTTCCATCCTAAGATGAACCATATTTGGAAAATATTTCTCAAGAAACATATCTTTGAATTCATCCCAATCAAGAGTGTCAATCTCCTCACTATCCTTGATATTTTTCACCATCGACCACTACTGATCAGCTTCTCCTTCAGAATAGTAAATAGTAAGACTAACCTTTTGATGTTATGAACACACCATAACATTGAAAATATTCTCCAGTTCTTTAATCCACCCTTTAGATAGCATAAGGTTAGATGATCCTCTGAATGATGGGGGATGTTGCCTCATTAAATGATCCACTACTGACATGCTCCTCTGCGGTTGATCTGGCTAATCTCATACATGGATACCACCACCATTTATATCCTGATTGAACTATTCCATCACTGAAACAAACTATTCAGTTCCAATTATGACCATCTCAGGTTACTGATTTGGAAGGTTGTCTTCCTCCTAATGTACTCCCAACATAGCTGCCTTGTTTCCTCTGTGTAAAAACATTCTAAACAAAGAAATATCTTAGGTGAAGCAACATGGTAATCTGTAAATTCTATATCATTTCAATATTACCATAAATTATTTTGTGGACATTTATTTAACAGTACCCTAACTTCTAAAGTTATCTAAACTAACCTCTGATACCAACTATATGGACTCAGCCTTAAACATTTCATAATATTGAATTAAATTAATAATTCACATTGAGGATCTTTTCAGGTTTAGAGTTTTAGAGAATTAGGCCATAACTACTACATTTCATTTCAAAAAAAATAAAAGTAGACACTTCTACTCAGTTTCTATTTTTTCACAAAATAAGAACTCTTGAAAAAAAGATTCATGTCTAGTTCCTTGCTTAAGATAGAATGACTTTTCCTTGATCTCATCCTTGACCCTATTCCACATTATGTCCTGTGAAAAACATTTCAAAAACTTGGGATGAGCATAAAAATCTTAGTAAGGGATACACAAAGAAGGAAAACTGTCAGTTTTTTCAAAACAACAAGTAAACCATGAATACTTTAACATAAGTAATACTTTTCACCTTTATGAAGTAGTAAATACTCTTCACTGAATGAAAGATCACTAAATACCATTTTGTAAACAAAATATTACCATAAAACCCATATAAAGAATACATAACATATAAAGGTAACTTGGTACATAAACATACTTAAATGGAATAACCATACGGTCGACTTCCACACATATCACTAAATGGAAGAGCCATACGGCCGACTTCCATACCCAATGCATTGGAGATTATAACGTAACCACCCATCCTGGTTTTCACGGCACCACCCGTCATTTGGTTTACCACGTAACCACCCGTCAAATTTCCAAGTACCATTATAAAATCATAACACATAAAAAAAATTAAAGGAATGATAAAATTTCCACATTTCAATCACAAAATGTCATTTAAATATATTGACATAATAGATTCATTTATCAAAACCATTTTCAATACCAAAATACGTAAAAGAGTATATGATATTTATTTTCTTTTAAAAACATTTTGGCTTGTTGAGGAAGCCAAAGATCAAATAATACTCGCGGTGGTGGAAAAGTTTGTTGTCACCACTTACGTTAAAATAAACATTCCCTTTTTTCGTTTAGTAAAATTCTTTGTAGAAAAATATTACCTTTGAAAAGTCAAAAGTGTTTATACACCGTATAAATGAAAGTCATGTATTAAAACAAAATATGCCTCAATGAAAGGAGATTGAGATGAAGTCCCTTATCTCGTGTCTGACTTGACTCGGTCATTCTTTAATCTCCTGAATAATAAACTAAAGTTAATTTCTACTTTCTTAAGAAGATTTTTCAAGTTTATTATTCCTTTTATATTACTTATTACCATGTTATAAACATTATGTAATCATTCAAGTTAATAGTGGTCGTTTTATCGATATTTGGTACTTGAGTCAAAAATGAACACCTTATATATACAAGTTGTCCATGTGGTCAATAGTACATTATATCCAAAATGATATTCATGATTTAGATATCATATATAACATATATATCTAGTATATACATGTATATATAATAGTACATAACATTTGGAGGTAAGAAATGAAATGCACCATTCATGGAGATGGTAAATCGTATGTACGTATGAACGCTACTTTCATTTCTATTTCTTATTTTAATAGAATTAAAACATAATGATACAAAGGTATATTATAATTCCATTATAATATCATATATAATATCATTAACTCCATCCTTTATACATCCCACATATGGAAATAACGAGTCATATCACTTTGAGGGGGCGGTAGTCTGTACTTCCCCAAATGAAATTATCGCATTTACCCATAAAGGAAACCATAAAGGTATGATATAAATGGAAAATATAGAAGAATAAAGAAAATATAAACATAATATTTATCATATATAAATACAGTTTCATCATAATGGCCACCATGAGAGGTGGTAGGATGTAATTGAACAATCATCGTTTCGTGAGGTGTTAGTTTTCCATCCACAGAAACATTATGTTCTACACCCATTAGATGGAGGTGTGTGTAAGTGTAGTTAAAATTATTCTCATAACAACATACTAGTATATTGATGATACTGGTGTTGTTATAAAAGAATGGAATAAAAAGGGTTTAGGGGTTGGAGAAGTAAAATAAAATAAAAGAAGTTAAGAGAAACTATTTCCTTTAATTTGGGTAACTTCCTTTGGTTTGAACCAAAAAGAATTATTGAAGTGAATTCTGCCTAAGTTAAGGCTTCTAGGAGGAGGATAGAGATGTAGGTAGCTTAATTGGTAAGAGTTTGGATGAGCCTAAAGTCTTGAGAGTTGTGAGTAATTGGTTAGAAGTGGTCTCCTTTTATAAGGGAGAGGAGGGGCTCTTTTGGAAAGTGTGAAAATATTATTTTATTATATAATGATATTCAGTTTCAAAAGGTCCAAAAATCATTAGATTCTAAGATAAGATGACTCATGGTAGAAATAAAATCATTCAATAATAATTGGACAAGTTTTAGTTGTTATTTTAATATTTATAATCTTATTTATTTAAATGATTTATTAATGAGGTAAACACTGCATCATTATCGTGTCATAAATAATTTAATTTATTTGTTGTCTAAATATTATAAAAAGTACCATGTGGTAGGAAATATTTTTATATTTCCAATGAATATTTATAGTAAAAAATATTACTTTTATAACACCATATAAAAATTAATTTACTAAAATATTTTTGTTTATGTCATTTTTTCCTTTACATTAAATTAATTAATCTAAAGTGGCATTATCTTTCATAAGTGGCTCCATGGGATCCCAAAATAGACCCAAATATTCCCATGGTCGGTCATTACTCATACAATAAGGTTAGGACATGTGTTAAGGTAATTTTAAATTATTATAATATTCTTTTTACCTTGAATTACCCTATTACCTTTAACCACGGTAAATAAAAGTCTAAAGTTACTATTCACCAAAAAATTATTTTCATCTTATTGAACCAAATTTTACTTAATAATAACAACCATGTATGTCGGATTTTCAAAATTCAATTCACAGAAGTGGAAAATTTTCATTTAAAGGAAAAAGTTAGTTTTTAACTACTACTAAGTGGTTTCACTATTCATCAAAAATTTAAGTTTTTCAGAAAAATACCAAAAATTCTGCCTAAGCTCTATTTGATATTCCAAATTCAAAAATGATGTATATTTTTCTAAATTCAAAACATAGAAGTGGAATTAATTAATTTAAAATTAATTCTCGTTGTTAAAACAAATAGTGTGTTTTTAAGATACAATAAGTATCAAAAGATTGACACTTGTTTATGTCCACTTTCAATGTGAAATTAATTCCAATGACCAACATTGGATTAAATGGTAAAAATATATTCTAATTACACTTTAAAACCAATTAAATAGATAATCTAACCATATAAAAAATTAGATTAAAACACAGTTTTGAATTAAAATACAATATTTTTCACTATGGGACTTTTGGAGTGAAAATGGAGCTCTCAGCGGCGCTTCCCTCATGGCGGCTAGGGTTTGAATTTGTAGATCATGATGATTGCTTCGAATTGTCTTCATTCTGATTTTTCATGGTAGCATTTGATCCTGACTGGGAAAGGACATTCCAAGCCTGTGAACCAAAAGCTAAAAATGAAGACTCGCATCCGGTTGAAAGACCTAGAGGCATATCTTTTGCAGAGGAACTTAAAGTTACATACATTATAAAATCTTCCTCAATGAATGCCTCATTATGAAAAATACTTGATGATGGAAAATTTTTAGTTGAGGCTGATCCGGATGCACTGCAGCAACGCACACAGATGTGTTAGTTTTCAATAATGGGTTGAATTTCTTACATAAAAGGGGATAAATCTTGTTCATTTGATGAATTAAAGAGTCGGATTGCACATGTCTGTGGTTTCTCTGATTGGAAGCTTATCCCAATCAGAAGAGGATATTTCCATATGCTTCTATGGTCTCAGGAAGAGCTTGATAGATTCTGGAATTTAGGGAACCTGCAAATCAAGCCTGGTGTGCTGAGGATTTCCGAATGGAACTATGCCTTTAATCTGCTCACCTTTAGAAAAATACGGCTCAAATCTGGGTCAGAATCCGTGGTCTTAGCTGGTTCTTTTGGCACCCCAAGATTCTGAATGTCTTAGTTTCCTGCTTTGGTATTCCCCTCAAGATTGATCAGTGAACGTTAAATGCAGAGATTGGTTTATATTCCTGAGTGATGGTTGAGGTTGACCTTGAATCTAAGCTTCCGGAGTTTATCTATTTCAATGACAAGGATTACAAAACAGAGGTCAGGATTGAATTCGAACGCATGCCAGCATTCTGCGACCTCTTCAAAATTGTGGGTCACTCACTGATGAACAGTAGGGTCATGAAAATTCAAGTCTCCTAGCCCAAAAATGATGGCTGGAAAGAGGTGAGAAAGGGTAAGAAATTCCAGAATGCTATGTTGTAGAAACCTGATCCACACAAGAAAAAACCAGAAGTATGGGTTAAAAAGGTGACTCAATTGGGAGAGGTTTCGGGTAAAAATTGGGCAGAGCTTGTGGATGAGGAGGAAGAAACCGCTTTGGGTCAATCCATCCATGAGGAAATTGAAAAAATTGTGCTGGATACTTGTCACCTGGATGATCCTATCCACAATCATTCAGAACCAGTTCTAGATAATTATCTTTTTCACAACACCTCAGAACCTGGGCCCTCTATGACAGCACCAGTGGTCCCTATGATTGGGAGTCTCAATGAGACTATTAATTACACCCACAGCACTGAAAAATCTGGTGTTTCAGGTTCTGTTTTAGCCAGAGAATGTGTTGGTGGCTCCATCAGACAGCAATTGATTCCTCTTGATGCCTCCACGGGGACTGGTCACCCAGCTTTCCTGAGTGTTACACTTACTAATGAGAGCAGGATACATGAAGACTCGACATCAGCTGCTAGTGACTCGGTTCATGATAAAATTTACACTGCAGGTGCTGCACCAAATGAAGAGTCTGCTGTTCAGAACCCTCTGGATGAAATTTATGGCACTCAAAAGCAGACTCTTATGGCTTCTTTCAATGGAATATCAGGGGATATGCATATTCAAACTCAATCCATGAGCCCAAACTCTGTTCTAGCATCGCTTGAAGGTAATGCAAATCAAACCAATGCCAATGTTGATCCTTCTAACATATTATCTATTTCTCCCATGAGTAAACAGGAAAGGAAAAAAACCACTACCCCTTCCCAAAAATCAGGAGATCTAAAATGAAGAAAGGCTCGGGTGGCTCAAGGAAGAAAAATGGAGGTTCTGCCTCCAAAACCAGGTTTTAATGAATATATTATATTGGAATTGTCAAGGTATTGCAAATCCTGCCACTTTTAATGTCCTAAAATTTTTTCTTTTGACTCATCATCCTAAAATGTTTTCTATTGCTGAGCCAAAAGTCAATTTTTCTTTGAACCTTAGACACCTTTGAACTTATTGATACAATTATTTAGGGTCTTGTAAAGAAGATAATGGTAAAAAACCTCTTTGTATTTTTTATCACGTTTCTTTATAGAACATTAAGGTCATCAAAATTTCTGACCAAATGCTGACTTGTAACTTCACCCTAGATGTCATGCATATTTTTATACCATGGTTTATAAAAAAAAATATCAAGACTGGAGATCTCTACGGCATGATCTTACTGGGCTAGCTAGAAACATTTTAGATCCTTGGTTTGTGATCGGTGACTTTAATGTTATCCTTTACCCCTATGAGAAACTTGGTCCACCCCAATCCACCATATCCTCAAGATAATTTAGAGCCCCAATTGAGGATTGTAACCTCATAGAGATCAGTCTCATAGGTTCCAAGTTTACATGGTATAGAAGAAATTATAATAGGACTGTTTCCAGTAAGTTGGATAGGGCCTTCACGAACTTATCTGCTCTGGATTCTTGGGACACCATCTCTAGCATCACCTTACCCAAACTGAACTCAGACCACCATCCCATTTTGGTAACTCTAGTCTCAAAAAAACCTATTTTCCCTTTTAGATTTAATAATTCTTGGTTGCAAACCCATAATGTGTAAATATCATTAAAAAGTGTTGGGTCTCTATGAACCAACACACTGATGCTTTTTCATGCATCACTAAATTAAAACACCTCAAACATTGTCTCAAATGTTGGTGTAATACTCAGTATAAAAAAATGGACAAAGAAATATCCACCCTGGAAAATGATCTTATCCAAATTCAAACTGCCAACACTACCTCTGATTTCTCTTTGGACCCCTAGCTTGAAATCAATACTTACATAAAGCTTAACTCTCTCCTTTCCCTTAAAGACAGCATACATAAACATACTTTTAAAAAAATGGCTATCTGATGGGGACAGAAACACAAAGTTCTACAATTCTCTCTAAAGGATCAGGAAAGTTTGTAGGCCTCTCTTGCTACTTAGAGTCGATGATACTCTCATTGACTCTGAGGAGGGAATTGTCACTCATGTGGTCTCATATTTCGATAAAAGTTTTAATAGCCCTAATGTCAATAAATATTTTCTTCCTGGGATCATTCTGGTCCTAGTTAATGAGGAAGATAATGTTTCCCTTCTAATTATGCCTCTCGATCATGAAATCAAAGACATGGTATTTAGTCTCAATCCTGAGAGTTCCCCAGGCCCTGATGGCTTTAACAATGGATTTTTCCAACAATACTGGGAAACCGTTCATACCGATGTTTGCAGGCTTGTCAGATCCTTTTTTAATGGTTTTCTTCCTCAAGGTCTTAATGCTCAATTTCTCACCTTAATCCCTAAAGTGGAAAAAGCCTCAGAAATTCATCTCTTCTAGCCCATTTCTCTTATTAACACTATTTACAAAGTCATCACCCAACTTCTTGCCAATAGACTTTCTCCATTGTGCAGTAAAATTGTTTCTTGGAATCAATTTGGTTTAATCAAGGGAAGAGCTATACAGGACTTCATTTTTCTTGCCTCTGAATGTACCAACACCCTCATAAAATCCGTAAGAGGAGGGAATATTGCCATTAAGCTTGATATTAGGAAATATTTTGACCACATAGATTGGGGATTCATCTTCAAAGTTCTTCAGGATTTTGGTTTTAGTGACATCTTCATCAATATGATAAACACCTTATTTAAATTAGCTTCCATCTCTATCCTTTTCAATGGTTCCCCAAAGGGCTACTTTAAATGCACAAAAGGGGTCAGAAAAGGTGACACTTTATCTGAAATCCTCTTTTCCATTGCGGAGGATTACCTAAGTAGATTACTCACTCGTCTTGTGGATCAAAATAAGATTAAACCTATTCAGGCTTCCAGGAACTTAAATGTTCCTACGCACCTTATTTATGCCAATGAAATTATCTTATTCCTACAAGGGTATATAAAAAATATTCAAAATCTAAAAAATGATTTGTCACACTATAAATATATCTCTGGAAAATATATAAGTTGGAACAAATCTTATATCTTCTTTGGTAAAAATTTATCTTCTCCTAGAAAAATTAATGTTATAAATAATTTAGGCATCAAAGAAGTAAATTTCCCCTTCACCTATCTTGGAGTGCCTATCTTCTAGGGAAGGCCTAAATCTATATATTTTTCCAACATTGTGGATCCAGTAATTAAATAATTGTCCTCCTGGAAGGGAAAATCCCTGTCCATGGCTGGACGAATATTCCTGGTGAAATCTACCATTGTCTCCAAAATGGTCTACTCAATGATGGTCTATAAATGGCTCGATGGTCTTATAAAGAAAATTAATGTCTACATAAATAATTTTGTTTGGGCCGGGAGCACTCTAGAAAGAAGTCTAGTGACAATACCCTGGGCCACTTGTTGCAAACCTTTAGAAAAAGGCAGTATTGGCATAAAAAATATTAAAATCTTCAATGATTCCCTTCAAACCAGACTCACCTGGAGGTTGATTCACAGCAAATCTAACTCCGTTGACTTTCTTAAAAAAAGACTCCTTATGAAGATAAAGAAAGGCAATTGTAACTACATTAATTCTTCGATATGGCCTTCCATCTGGAATTCTTTTTCTAATATTATGACCAATTCTAGATGGATGGTCAGCACGACCTCTTCTTTAAATTTCTGGCTGGATAATTGGACAGGTTCCCCTCTTATCTCTATGGTGTCTCCTAATTTGCTCCCAGACAATACCAACTGATCTATAAAAGAGGTTATGCAATCTAGTACTTCTAATATCCTTGATAACATCATTCGGGTCATTGATAATTACCCTTTTTCTTGCTCTGAAGATTTCCTTATTTGGGAACCTTCCCACAATGGCATCCTTGATTCTAAAAGTCATTACAATCATAATATTTCCAACTCTGATGCAAACTTTTTCTAGTTGAAATAATTTGATAAAATCTGGATTAAACCTTCAAGACTTAACCTGGTTTGGCACATTTCTCACAATCGTGTTCCCACAGAAGTCTGTCTTCAATATTTTGGGGTCCAGCTTTTCTCCATGTGTCCTTTTTGTCACCAACACATAGAAGATACTAACCATATGTTTTTTTCTTGTTCTACAGCTTCTGCTCTTTGGAATTTTATTTCTGACATCTTTAATTGAAGATGGTTACTCTCTGACACTATTATCACTTAATTAAAATGTTTTGTTTCTCTTGATAACTCTCAATAGATTAAAAATATTTTCATAAGTGATGTTGTTGAACTTCTTCATGTGATCTGGTATGATAGAAATGCTACTATCCACAACAATTGCTCATTTAATCTTAATGCATGTCTAACGCATATCCTTATTGTGATTAAAGATGCTGCAACGACTCAAAAAACCCACTGTGACAACTCAGTTGGAGACTTTGAGATTCTTCGTCATCTTCGGATTGATGGGATTTACAAACAACCACGATGTAATTTTGAGGTATTCTGGCAAGCTCTGCTTCCAGGATGGATCAAAGTGAATGTTGACAGTGCCTCAAAAGGCAACCCAGGTCCCGCAGGTTGCGGGGCTATTTTTAGAGACCATCTTGGTCAGTTCCATGGTTGCTTCTTTGGCAGTTGTGGTACCGGCTCGTCGTTGGAGGCTGAGATGATGGGTGTGATTCACACCATTAATTTTTCCAAACAAAAGGGCTAGTGCAATTTTTGTATTGAAAGTGATTCCACCACTGTCGTCCATGCTATTTGGGAGGGGATGGTTCATCTGGCTTGGCCTTTGACTACCCGTTGGATGAGCTGCCTTGCTTTGCTTTAGGAGACCAACCACATTGCCACTCATGCTTTTCGTGAAGCGAACATGGTTGCTGATGGTCTTGCTAACAAGGGAATCAACCAGGCCTTAACATGGATGGATAGCCTGCCTGCTGACCTTTTCCCTTTTTATGATAAATATTGTAATAAGATTCCTTATTTCAGACTCATGTAATTTTCTTGTTTTTTTAAATAAATTGTGTCTCAGATTTTCTGAGGCGCTACCTTAAAAAAACAATATTTTTACTATTCATTAAAAAACAAAAATTTATCAGAAAAATTCCAAAAAATTACGCAAAGTAAATTTTGATGTCCCCATTCTAATGAAGGATTTTATTTGGTCAAATATAATGTATTAAAGTGACCAAAACTAGATTTAAGAGGTTTCTCTATTAAAAGGCGGTAAATCAACCATTTAATGTAAATTATGCTTAAAATTAGATTCATTCACATATTAAGCCTCTAACTTTTATTGGTTAAATGTAAATACATTTAAAAAACATGTATAATCATATTGTAGTTAGTTTCGTTCATTCCTTCCTATACAATGACTATAAGTTAACTACCATTTAAAAAAACAATATTATATTATTAGTGTGCAATGTAATATTTCAAAGAAACATGTTGTTGCGTATCGGGTATGCTTTCGAACATAGCAACCACTTTAAAGTAAAATTAATATTTAATTCATAAATATTAATAAATATGAAATATTTCTTATTCTTTATTTACCTAGGATGTTACATCCATCCCCCCTTTTGAAAATTGCGTCCTCCCAATTTTTATTCACTTATCAAAGAAGTGGGGGTATTTATCCCTCATAGCATTTTCATATTCCCACGTTGCCTCTTCAACCATATAGTTTTTCCACAAAACCTTTACCTGGTGAATTATTTTATTCCTCAAGACTTTCTCTCTACGGTCAAAAATCTGAACTTGTTGTTCTTCATAAGAGATATTATATTCCAACTAAACTACCTCTGGGCTCAAAACATGAGATGGATCTGGCATATACTTTCTCAACATTGAAACATGAAAAACATTATGTGCCTGGGAAAAACTTGGAGGTAAAGCCACTCTATATGAAATTGATCCAACTTTCTCTATAATTTCATAAGGTCCAATGAACCTCAGACTCAACATTCCCTTATTACCAAAATGCATCACACTTTTCCATGGAGAAACTTTGAGAAAGAGATGATCACCTACCTCTAAAGAAAGATCCTTCCTCTGGTTATCTGCATAACTTTTATTTCTACTCTGAGCAGTTCTCATGTGCTTATGAATCATCTAAACTTTCTCTGCCATCTCTTCTACCAATTCTGGTCCCATCAGCTTCCTTTCACCTACTTCATCCCAAAAAGATAGAGTTCGACAATGCTTTCCATATAATGCCTCAAATGGATCCATCTTTGTACTGGAATGAAAACTATTATTATATGAAAATTCAACCAAAGAAATATATTAGTCCCAAATTCCCAAATAATCCATCGAGAAACCACATAACATATCCTCCAGTGTCTGAATTGTTCATTCTGATTTTCCATCTGATTGAGGATGAAAAGTTGTACTAAAATTTAATTCAGTACCCAACGAATTCTGAAGGCCTTTCTAAAAGTTAAAAGTAAACCTGGGATCGCGATTAGATATAATCGATAGGGGAACACCATGCAACCTGAATATCTCTTTAACAAACAAATGAGTAAGTTGATCTAGAGACAAAGTATCTCGAATAGGAATCAAATGAGTAGATTTAGTCAATCTATTAACAATAACTCATATTTCATAATTACCTCGAGATGTTTTTGGTAATCCCACAACAAATTCCATGGATATATTTTTCCCATTTCCACTCTGGCACCGGTAAAGGATGAAGCATCCCTTTCGGTAACTGCTGCTCTTATTTAACATACTGACAAGTCAAACACTTCACAATAAAATCAGAAAGATCTATTTTCATTCCATCCCACCAGTAATACTCACGATGATCTCTGTACATCTTAGTAATGCCAGGATGAACTTAAAACGGAGAACTATGAACTTCACATTATAACTCATTCTTCAACTGTGAATCAAAAGGCACACATAATCTCTTCCCAAACCTCAAAACAAAATCATTATCAAAGTTAAATTCAGGCAACATACCCTTCTAAACCAACTCCACCTTTTTCTTCAACTCACTGTCTTCCTTCTGTGCTTGCTTAATTTTGTTTGATAGAGATGATCTCACTGACAGCTTATACAAAATAGAAGAATTTTCTTCACCAACAACATCTATTCCAAAGTTCATCAAATAAAATTTCAAAAGATCTTGTTCCAAACATAACATGGTTAATGAAGCATTATTTTTTGATTCAAATCATCATCCACTTTATTTTCTTTTCCCGGATGGTAATGGACCATGTAATCAAAATCCTTGATTAATTCCATCCATCTCTTATATCTCATGTTCAATTCTTTTTGAGTGAATATATACTTTAAACTTTTGTGGGTAGTATATATTTCACATTTTACTCTATAAAAATGATGCCTTCAAAATTTTAAAGCAAAAACAACAACAGCTAATTCCAAATCATGTGTAGGGTAATTTAACTCATGTGGTTTCAAATGACGTGAATCATAAGCAATTACTTGATCATTCGGCATTAGGACACAACCAAGTCCTTTCAATAAAGCATCATTGTAGATAACAAACTCACCATTTCTGGATGGCAGTTCCAAAACTGGAGCATTCACCAATCATCTTTTCAATTCCTGAAAACAATAATCACTTTCTTTTGTCCAAATGAACCTAACACCTTTTTGAGTTAACTTAGTCAGTGGACTAGATAACCATGAAAAATTCTCAACGAACCTTCGGTAATAACCTTCCAAAACAAGAAAACTATGAATCTTGGTTATATTTGTGGGTCTTGGCTATTCTTCAACAACTTTTGTTTTAGCAGGATCAACAGTTTTTCCATTTTTTGAAACAATGTGACCAAGGAAAGAAATTTGTTGTAACCAAAACTCACACTTACTGATTTTCCCATAAAGTTTATTTTATTTTAAGGTTTTCAATACAACCCTTAAATGACTTTCATGATCCTCATTACTTTTTGAATAAAATAAAATATCATCAATGAACACAACCAAAATCTTATCCAAGAACTCACGGAAAATTCTATTCATAATATCCATGAATACAACAGGTGCATTGGTTAACCCAAAAGGCATAACTAAAAATTTATAATGGCCTTATCTAGTAAGAAACGCGATCATCAGAATGTCTGATTCCTTTACATTCAACTAATGGTACCCCAATCTCAAGTCAATCTTCGAAAAATACTGAGCTCCCTGGACCTGATGAAACAAATCATCGATATGAGGCAAAGGATACTTGTTCTTAACAATGATGTTATTCAATGCTCTATAATCAATGAAATGTCTCGTTGAACCATCTTTATTTATAACAAACAATATAGGATCACCCCATGGTGATGTACTAGATCAAATGAAACCTTTATATAATAACTCTTGCAATTGCTTTTTAACTCTAAAAGTTCTATTTGAGCCATTTGATAAGGGGGTTTTGAAATTATCTTAGTATCAGGAACTAAGTCAACAGTAAATTAAACTTCCCGGTCAGGTATAATACCAGGAAACTCATCAGGAAAAACATCAAGGTACTCATTTACCACTATCACATCATTAATCTCAACACTTACTTTATTTTCAACAATATGAGCAAGGTAACATTCATTTACATCTTTTACTAGTTTCTCGGCTTCCTGATATGTTATCAAAAGAAAGGGTTCATTCTTGTACACAAACTATAAATCTTTCTGAAAAGAAACCTCTTTAGCTCTGTAGTCAATCTTAGCATGATAAATAGACAACCAATCCATGCCCAAAATAACATCAAACACTAATAGATCCAAAACAATAAGGTTTTTAGGTAGATTCTTCTCACAAACAAGGACGGGAATGTTCTTATGTTTTCTTTTTGTCTCAACATTTCCTCTAGGTGTTTTTACCATAAGTTTCATATTCATATTTGAGATGGAATTATCAATTTACTAGAAAACTTCTCAGAAAATAAATAGTGTGTAGACCCTGAATCAAACAACACATTGGCATAATTTGAACAGACAAACAGTGTACTTGATACTACTTTGTTCGATGGCCCAACATCTGATGAAGTAGTTGCAAAGGATTTCACCACACCTTTCTACTTGTAGTCTGGCTTCTTTCCCTCAGTTGAGTTCTTCTCTGGACACTCATTTGAATAATGACCCATTTCATTACACTTAAAACATCTTACCGATGGCTTTTCATTTCCTGCTTGATGATCTTACTTACAGTTACGAGCATTATGACCAGACTTACCACATCGGAAGCACTTTCTAGACTTTGATAAAGATTCTCCAGGATGCCTTTTACCACACTTCTCACAAGTTGGATATTTAATTTTTTTACCTCCAGGATTCTTTGATGAATTCTTTCCCTTTGCCTGCGAAATGTACCTATTATTCTGTTGTTTTTCAAATAACACCTGATCATCTAAAAACTCCATTTCCACCTTCTCCGCACAATGAACAAGTTTTTCATAGATTTTGAACTCACGAGAGGCTAACGTTGTTCAATATCGTGGCTTCAGCCCTGATTAAAATCGATTTATCTTACTATCAAGATCTCAGATGAAATTTGGTGCATACATTGCCAGTTGAGTGAACTTTGCTTCATAAGCACCCACTGAATCATCCTCCTGCTTCAATTATAGGAATTGTTTTTCTATCCTAAGACGAACCACATTAGGAAGATATTTCCCAAGAAACATACCTTTGAATTTATCCCAATAAAGAGTATCAATATCCTCACTATCCCTGATATTTTCCACCATCGACCACCACTGATCAGCTTCATCTACAAAACGGTGAACAATAAGACTAACCTTTTGATGTTCTGAACACCCCATACCATCAAAAATCTTTACCAATGCTTTAATCAACCCTTAAAATACCACAGGTTTAGATGATCCTATGAATGATGGGGGATGTTGCCTCATGAAATGATCCACTATGGACATGCTCCTCTACGGTTGATCTGGCTGATCTCATGCAAGGATACCACCACCATTTATAGCCTGAGTCAATTATTCCATCACTAAAACAAACTGTTTAGTTCCAATTCTGACCATCTCAGGTTTCTGATTAGGAAGTTTGTCTTCCTCTTGATGTCGTCCCAACATAGCTTCCATGTTTCCTCAGTGGAAAATCATTATGAACACAGAAATATCTTAGGTGAAGAAACATGGTAATCTGTAAATGCTATATCATTTCAATATTACCATAAATTAATTTATGGACATTTATTTAACAATACCCTAACTACTAAAGTTATCTAAAACGAACTTTGATACCAACTATAAGGACCTGGCCTTAAATATTTCATAATTTTTAATTAAATGAATAATTCACATTGAGGATATTTTCAAGTTTAGAGTTTTAGAGAATTATTCCATAACTATTACATTTCATTTCAAAAAAATACAAAGTAAAAACTTCTACTCAGTTTCTATTTTTTCACTAAACAAGAACTCTTGAAAAAAACCGTCATGCCTAGTTCCATGTTTAAGATAGCATGACTTTTCCTTGATCCCATCCTTGACCATGTTCCACATTATGTCCTGTGAAAAACATTTCAAAAACTTGGGATGAGAATAAAAAGCTCAGTAAGGGATACACAAAGAAAGAAAACTGTTAGTTTTTTCAAAACAACAAGTAAACCATGAATACTTTAACATAATTAATACTTTTCACCTTTATGAAGTAGTAAATACTCTTCATTGAATAAAAGATCACTACATACCCTTTTGTAACCAAAATATTACCATAAAACCCATATAAAAAACACATAACATATAAAGGTAACTTCGGACATAAACATACTTAAATTGAATAACCATACAGTCGACTTCCACACATATCACTAAATAGAATAGCCATATGGATGACTTCCATACCCAATGCATTGGAGGTTATAACGTAACCACCCATCCAGGTTTTCACAGCACCACCCTTCATTTGGTTTATCACGTAACCACCCATCAAATGTCAAAATACCATTATAAAATCATAACACATAAAAACAATTTAAAGGAATGATATTATTTCCACATTTCAATCACAAAATATCATTTAAATATACATTCATAAAAGAATACTTTATCAAAACAATTTTCGATACCAAAATATGTAAAAGAGTATATGGTATTTTTTTTCTTTTAAAAACATTACGACTTGTTGAGGAAGACAAATATCAAATAATACTAACGGTGGTGGAAAAGGTCGTTGTCACCACTTACGTTAAAAGAAACATTCATTTTTGTCATTTAGTAAAATGATTCATAGAAAAATATTCCCTTTGAAAATTCAAGGGTGTTTATACACCGTATAAAAGAAAGTCATGTATTAAAACAAAATATGCCTCAATGGAAGGAGATTGAGACGAAGTCCCTTACCTCGGGTCCAACTTGACTCAATCATTCTTTAATCTCCTAAATAATAAACTAAAGTTAATTTCTACTTGCTTAACAACCTTTTTCAAGTTTATTATTCCTTTTATATCACTTATTACCATGTTATAAACATTATTTAATCATTCAAGTTAATAATGGTCATTTTGTCGATATTTGATACTAGAGTAAAAAATGAACACCTTATATTTAAAAGTTGTCCATGTGGTCAATAGTCCATTATATCCAGAATGATATTCAAGATTTAGATATCATATATATTTAGTATATACATGTATTTATAATAGTACATAACATTTCTAGGTAAGAAATGAAATGCACCGTTCATGAAAACGGTAAGTCATACGTACGCATAAACGCTACTTTCATTTATATTTTTATTTTAATGGAATTAAAACATAATGATACATTGGTATATTATAATTCCATTATAATATCATATAAAATATCATTAAATCCATCCTTTATACATCCCACATATGGCAATAACGAGTCGTATCACTTTGAGGGGGTGGTAGTCCGCACTTCCTCAAATAAAATTATCGCGTTTACCCATAATGGAAACCATAAAGGTATGATATAAATGGAAAATAAAGAATCATAAATAAAAAATAAACATAATATATATCATATATAAATATATTTTCATCATAATGGATACCATGAGAGGTGGTAGGAGGTAATTGAACAATCATCGTTTCGTGAGGCGTTAGTTTTCCATCCAGAGAAACATTATGTTCTTCACCCATTAGATGGAGGTGTGTGTAAGTGTAGTTAAAATAATTATCATAAAAAATCCTAGTATATTTATAATACTGGTTTTTTTATAAAAGAATGGAATAAAAATATTTTAGGGGTTTTAGAAGTGAAATAAAATAAAAGAAGTTAAGAGAAACTGTTACCTTTAATCTGGGTAACTTCCTTTGGTTTGAACCAAAAAGACTTCTTGAAGTGATCTCTACCTAAGGTAAGGATTCTAAGAGGAGTATAGGGATGTAGGGAGATTAATTGGGAAGAGTTTGGATGAGACTAAAGGCTTGAGAGGTGTGAAAAATTGGTTAGAAGTGGTCTCCTTTTATAAGGGAGAGGAGGGGATCTTCAGGAAAGTGTGAAAATATTATTTTATTATATAATTATATTCGGTTTCAAAAGGTCCAAAAATCATTAGATTCAAAGATAAGATGACTCATGGTCGAAATAAAATCATCCAATAATAATTGGGAAAGTTTTAGATGTTATTTTAATATTTATAATCTTATTTATTTAAATGATTTATTAATGAGGTAAACACTGCATCAATATTATGTCATAAATAATTTAATTTATTTGTTGTCTAAAAATTAAAAAAAATCCCATGATGTAAGAAATATTTTTATATTTCCAATTAATATTTATAGTCAAAAATATTACTTATATAACACCATATAAAAATTAATTTACTAAAAGATTTTTGTTTTTGTCATTTTTTCCTTTACATTAAATTAATTAATCTGAAGTGTCGTTATCTTTAATAAGTGGATTAATGGGGTCCTAAAATAGACCCAAAGATTACCATGGTCGTCCATTACTCATAAAATAAGGTTAGGACATGTGTTAAGGTAATTTAGAATTATTACAATATTCTTTTTAGCTTGAATTACCCTATTTACCTTTAACCGCGGTAAATAAAAGTCAAAAGTTACTATTCATAAAAAATTATTTTCATATTATTGAACCACATTTTCCTTAATAATAACAACCATATATGTCGGATTTTTTAAATTCAATTCACAGAAGTTGTAAAATTTCATTTAAATGAAAAAGTTAGTTTTTTAACTAATACTAAGTGGTTTCGCTATTCATCAAAAATTTATGTTTTTCAGAAAAAAACCAAAAATTCAGCCTAAACTATATTTGATATTATGAATTAAAAAATTATGTCCATTTTTCAAAATTAAAAACATAGAAGTGGCATTAAATAATTTAAAATTAATTCCTGATGTTAAAACAAATAGCGTGTTTTTAAGAAACAATAACTATCAAAAGATTGAAACTTGTTTATGTCCACTTTCAAAGTGAAATTAATTCCAATGACCAAAATTGGATTAAATTGTAAAAATATATTCTAATTACACTTTAAAACCAATTAAAAAGATAATATATCCACATAAATAAATTAGATTAAAACGTAATTTTAAATTAAAATACAATATTTTTCATTATTCATTAAAAATGAACTTTATCAGAAAAATTCCAAAAAATTACGCAAAGTCAATTTTGATGTCCCAATCCTAAAGAAAAATTTTATTTGGTCAAATAGAATGTATTAAAGTGACCAAAACTTGACTTATGAGGGTTCTTCATTAAAAGGCGGTAAATCAACCATTTAATGTAAATTATGCTTAAAATTAGATTCATTCACATTTTAAGCCTCTAACTTTTATTGGGTAAATGTAAATACATTTAACAAACATGTATAATCATATTTTAGTTAGTTTTTTTCATTCTCTCCAATAAAACGGCTAGGAGTTAACTACCATTTAAAATAATATTATTATATTATTAGTGTGCAACATAAGATTTAAAAGAAACTCGTTGTTACGTATCGGGTACGCTATAGAACATAGCAACCCATTTAAATTAAAATAAATATTTAATTCACAAATATTAATAAATATGAAATATGTCTTATTCTTTATTTACCTGGGATGTTACATCCTTCCCCCTTTTGGAAATTGCTTCCTCACAATTTTTATTCACTTATCAAATAAGTGTGGTTATTTAAACCTCATAGCATTTTCAGATTTACACGTTGCCTCTTCAACCATATGGTTTTTCCACAAAACCTTTACCTAGTGAATTACTTTATTCGACAAAACTTGTTCTCTACGGTCAAGAATCTGAACTGGTTGTTCTTCATAAGAGAGATTCCCTTACAACCAAATTACCTCTAGGCTCAAAACATGATATGGATTTGGCATATACTTTCTCAACATCGAAACATGAAAAACATTATGTACCTGGGATAAACTTGGAGGTAAATCCACTATGTACACAACTGATCCAACTTTCCCCAGAATTTCATAAGGTCCAATGAACCACAGACTCAACTTTCCCTTCTTACCAAAACACATCACACTTTTTCATGGAGAAACTTTGAGAAAGACATGATCACCTACCTCAAAAGAAAGATCTTTCCTCTTGTTATCTACATAACTTTTCTATCTGCTCTAAGCTGTTATCTTGTGCTTCTGAATCAATTGAACTTTCTCTACCATCTCTTCGACCAATTCTTGTCCCATCAGCTTCCTTTCACCTACTTCATCCCAAATTGATGGAGTTTGACAACGCTTTCCGTATAATGCCTCAAATGGAGCCATCTGTATACTGGAATGAAAACTGTTATTATATGAAAATTAAACCAAAGAAAGATGTTGGTCCCAACTTCCCTGATAATCCATCGAGCAAGCACCTAACATATCCTCCAATGTATGAATTGTTCGTTATGATTTCCCATCTGATTGAGGATGAAAATCTGTGCTAAAATTTAATTCAGTACCCAACGACTTCTGAAGGCCTTTCCAAAAGTTAGAGGTAAACCTGGGATCGCAATCAGATAAAACAGAGAGAGGAACACCATGCAACCTGACTATCTCTTTAACATAAAACCTAGAAAGTTAATCTAGATACAAAGTATCTCGAATAGGAAGGAAATGAGCAGATTTAGTCAATCGATCAACAATGACCCAGATTGCATTTTTACCTCGAGTTGTTTTTGGTAATCCCACAACGAAGTCCATGGATATATTTTTTGATTTCCACTCTAGTACCGGTAAAGGCTGAAGTATCCCTTTTGGTAACTGCAGCTTTTCTTTAACCTACTGACAAGTCAAACACTTCACAGTAAAATCTACAATATCTATTTTCATTACATCCCACTAGTAATACTCATGAATATCTCTATACATCTTAGTACGGATAGGATGAACTGAAAACAGAGAACTATGAGCATCACATAACAACTCATTCTTCAATTGTGAATCACAAGGCACACATAATCTCTTCCCAAACCTAAAAAAATCATTATCAACGTTAAATTCAGAAAACTTGCCCTTATGAACCAACTCCACATTTTTCTGCAACTCACTGTCTTCCTTCTGTACTTGCTTAATTCTATATGATAGAGATGATCTCACTGACACCTAATACAAAATAGAAGAATTTTCTGCACTAAAAACTTCTATGCCAAAGTTCATCAAATAAAAAACCAAAGGATCTTGTTCCAAACATAACATGGTTATTGAATCATTACTTTTCGACTCAAAGCATCAACCGCTTTATTTTCTTTTCCCATATGGTAATGGACCGTGCAATTATAATCCTTGATTAATTTCAGCCATCACCTCTGTCTCATATTCAATTCTTTTTGAGTGAATATATACTTTAAAATTTTGTGGTCAGTGTATATTTTACATTTTACTCTATACAAATGATGCCTCCAAATTTTTAAAGCAAAAACAATAGAAGCTAATTCCAAATCATGTATAGGGTAATTTAACTCATGTGGTTTCAATTTATGTGAAGCATAATTAATTACTTGATCATTATGTATTAGGAAACAACCAAGTACTTTCTATGAAGCATCACTGTAGATAACAAACTCACCATTTCCAGATGACAGTGCCAAAACCGGAACATTCACCAATCTTCTTTTCAATTCCTGAAAACAATCATCACATTCTTTTGTCCAAATTAACTTAACACCTTTTCGAGTTAACTTAGTCATTAGACTAGATAATCGTGAAAATTTATCAATTAACCTTCGGTAATAACCTTCCAAACCAAGAAAACTACAAATCTCTGTGATATTTGTGGGTCTTGGACATTTTTCCACAACTTTTTTTTTAGTAGGATCAACAGTTATTCCATTTTTTGAAACAATGTGACAAAGGAAAGTAATTTTTTGTAACAAAAACTCACACTTGCTGAATTTCCCATAAAGTTTCTTTTCTTTTAAGGTTTGAAAGACAACCCTTAAATGACTTTATTTCTCCTCTTTACTTTTTGAATAAACAAAAATATCATCAATTAAAACAACCATAAACTTATCCAAGAACTCACGGAAAATTCTATTCATAAGATCCATGAATACAGTAGGTGCATTGGTTAACCCAAAAAAAATAACTACAAATTCATAATGTCCATATCTAGTACGAAACGTGGTCTTCGAAACATCTTCTTACTTTACTTTCAACTGATGGTACCCCGATCTCAAGTCAATCTTTGAAAAATACTGATCTCCCTGGAGCTGATCAAACAAATCGTCTATATGAGGAAAAGATACTTGTTCTTAATAGTGATGTTATTCAATTCTCTATAATCAATGAAAAGACTCATTGAACCATCTTTCTTTTTAACAAATAATACAGGAGCACCCCATGGTGATGTGCTAGGTCTAATGAAACCTTTATCTAATAACTTCTGAAATTGCTTCTTTAACTCTAAAAGTTCAATTTGAGCCATTAAATAAGGGGGTTTTGAAATTGGCTTAGAATTAGGAACTAAGTCAATAGTAAATTCAACTTCCTGATCAGGTATAATACTAGTAAACTCATCAGGAAAAACATCAAGTTACTCATTTACCACTAGGACATCATTAATCTCAACACTTTCTGTATTTTCAACAATATGATCAAGGTAACATTAATTTCCATATTTTACTGGTTTCTTAGCTTCTTGATATGTTATCAAAATAAAGGGTTCATTTTTGTACAAAAACTATAAATAATTCTGAAAAGAAACTTCTTTAGCTCTACATTCAATCTTAGCATAATAAATAGACAGTCACTCCATGCCCAAAATAACATCAAACTGTACTAGAGGAAAAACAATAAAGTTTGCAAGTAGATTCTTCCCGCACACAAGGACAGGAATGTTCTTATGTTTTCTTTTTGTCTAAAAATTTCCTCTAGGTGTTTTTACCATAAGTTCCATATTCATATCTTGATATGGAATTCCCAATTTACTAGAAAACTTCTTAGAAATTAAAGAGTGTGTAGACCCTAAATCAAACAACACATTGGCATAATCTGAACAAACAAATAGCGTACCTGATACTACTTCGTTCGATGTCCCAACATCTGATGAAGTAGTTGCAAAGGATTTCACCACCCCTTTCTACTTGTAGTCCAGATGCATTCCCTCAGTTGAGTTCTTCATTGGACACTCATTTTCATAATGACCCATTTTATTACACATAAAACATCTTACTGATGGCTTTCCATTGCCTTCTTGATCATCTTCCTTATAGTTATGAGCAATATGACCAGACTTACTACACAGGAAGCACTTTCCAGACTTTGATAAACATTCTCTAGGATGATTTTTACCACCCTTCTCACAAGTTGGATATTTAATTTTCTTACCTCTGGGCTTCTTTGATGAATTATTTCCCTTTGCCTGCCAACTGGACCTCTTATTCTATTGTTTTTCATAGAACATCTGATCATCTGCAAACTCTATTTCCACATTCTCCACACATCAAACAAGTTTTTCATTGATTTTGGACTCATGATAGGATAACTCTCTTCAATATCATGGCTTCATTCCTGAGTAAAATCGATTTATCTTACTATCAATATCTCAGATGAAATTTGGTGCATACCTTGACAGTCGAGCGAACTTTTCTTCATAAGTAGCCACTGAATCATCCTCCTACCTCAATTCTAGGAATTTTTTTTCATCCTAAAACAAACCACATTAGGTAAATATTTCTCAAGAAACATATCTTTGAATTCTTCCCAATCAAGAGTATCAATCTCCTCACTATCCCTGATATTTTTCACCATTGACCATGTAGCACCCCCGGTTTGAGGTATGTAGCCTTTTTTTATGCCTTTTTATGTGTTTAAAGTGCATGAAATGAGTTGGGAAGAGTTTGGGAGAGTTTGGAATGGTTTTGGATGAGTTTGGAGGCTTTTCTATGGGGGCACGGTTTCAGCACGGCTAAGGGAAACTGTGCGGATGCTCCAGGAAACCGTGCAGGGGGAGACAGTAGGCTTCGCATGGCCTGCGCATGGTTTTCCAAACCATGCGAGGCAACCGTGTAGACCCTTTCTCTCAAGGAAGTAGTGTGTGCACGGTTAGCGCACGGTTTTCCAAACTGTGCGGGCTAACCATGCAGCCACTTAAAATAGGGTTTTAAAACCCGAGTTCACTCAGGATTACCTCATTCCTCTCCAAATCCTCTCCCACTCGAGCCTCACTCAGGATTTCGGGTTCTCAGGGCTTGAGGGTGATCTCCCACACGTTTTGGAAGCATATCAAAGAGGTTTCAAGGTGATTTGAAGGTGGTTTCTCCCAGGTAAGTCTCTCCTCTTGGTTTCCTTGTGTTTTCCTATTGATATACATCCCTCTCTTTCTTGGTTTTCTAGATCTACATTTTTTTGTGTATATCTAGGGTTGTGTTTTCCTTGGATGATGATTTTAAGGCTTATGAATGTTAGTGTAAGGGGTCTAGAGAGGTTTTGGTGGTGCGTTCACCGGATTTGAGGTACGGTTTCTTGTGGGTCGATTTCTCAGAAACCCTAAAGGTAGGAGGCTTCTCTATCAACTCCACATGGTTAGAGCCAGTGTTTTTTGATTAATTTGGTTGGATTGAAATTAATTGTGTTTTGATGTGCAAAGTTGGTTAGAAATCAATTTGGGGATTTTTTTGGGGAAAAGGGGTTTTATGGTGAAAGGATCTTGTTCTGGATTTCAAAATAGAGATTTGAAAATCAGTTGTAGATATTGATTTGGGAAAATGGTTGATGAAAAATGTTTTTCAATAAAGATGTTGTTTTTATTGAAATGTGGTTTGGCATGGAAAATGGTTTTCAATAAATGGATGATTTATTGAGGTGGATTGGTATGCGATGGAATTGGTTGATTGTTTGTTGTTGTGACATTTCTAGGTTATATGCTTGGTTGCGAATGGTTGAAATGTTATGTGGAAGTGGGTGGTAAGTCTCACTATAAAAGGTGATGGATAGTGGTCAGAAGAGCCACTATATGAGTAGTGGTCAGGAAGTACCGCTGGTTGTGAATGGGTTGAACGGGTTGGGTGGAATCCCACTGTTTGGTTGTTTGTTTTCCATTTGTTTGCAAGTAGTATATTTTTGTGCTTGTATGTAAATGATGAAATGGCTTGTGTAATGTTTATTTGTCTTTCCCTTGGTTGCTTGGTTTGGGTGAGATGGCTTGGTAAGGATGTGTTTGGGTTATGGTAATGGTTTCACTTGTGATTATTTTATATAAACTGTTTTATATAAATGTGATAATGGTTTTATCCTAGTGGCGTGTGTAGGGAAGTCATTTGGGAAAATCCTACTGAGTATTTGTACTCCCCCCTGCTTTGACACGTTGGTTTCTTTATAGATGTTGTGTATCGTGACGTGGGAAAAGTTAAGGCATCACCCTCCTTTAGTGGTGCATCATGATGTCGGGGTGGAGCTTGGAGCATGGAGCTTGGTGTGGAGCCATGGAGTGTGCCTTGGCTTATTTTGGGTCTTTTGTTGAGTCTTCCGCATAGTACTCTGATATGGTATTGGTTGTATTGGTTTTGGGTTGTATTGTGGAACAACTTGGTTGTCTTTTGGGGAATACATGCTTGAATGTTTTGGTTGACATGCATCATTAAGTGATTGATAATGGATGGTTTTGTTGGTTTTGTCTTAAAGGAAAATTGTTCCCCAATTTTTTCTCGAAGCCCTCGACATTTATTGCCAGCCTTTAGCGCCTTGGGAATGTCGATTAAGGCCAAGTAACCCTCACCGCCTCCTCAAGCTAATGTGGTGGGGGCGGGGTGTTACAAGTGGTATCAGTTTGTTCGGTCCTTAGATTTCAAGAGGGAGAAGTTGTTTGATCATTGGTGTTGATCATTGGTTTTGGAGTTTACATTCGTTGTGGTATATTCCTTGAGATGGGATGGTAGTAAGGCGTAGGAATGTCGGAACATGGAATGTATAGAGGAAAAGGACGTAGCTAACCCTCTTATGCTGATATTCAAGTTACCAGGGAGTTGGTTATGTAAGGGTTTTGGAGACACTTATAGGCATTGGAAATCTCATTGTCGTGGGTGTAGCCAATGAGATGTGCATGTCATATAAGGTAGAAATGACTTCCCTCTAGGATGAATATTTAATTGGGGTATAATGATTTTTGTTGTGATATGAATGTGGGAAGTTGTAATGTGAATAAATTGGTATTTTGAAAATGGTTTGGTTTTCAAAATGGTGAAACATGGGAAATGTGAACTTGTGGAAAGCCTTGTGTGATAGTGTTGTGCGATGTGATTAGAAATGTGAATTCTTGATGTCTATGGAAGTGAGACTCATGGTTGTTTGTTTTATTTTGATAGAAATGGAACTAGGTAGGCGTCATAGAGACCAACCGGAAGTGTCCAATGAGAACATATTTTCACCTGAGCCCCAGGTGAACCAGTAATTAGTGAAAAGCATAGTGCAAGGTTTCCAAGCTGTGGAAAGTGGAAATAAAGTGGATGAACCAAGACATGTGGATCATGAGGTTCAGTTTCAAAAGTATAATCCACCCATCTTTAGTTGTGATTTAGAGCCAGAGAGGGCAGAATCATGGTTTAATAGAATGTATAAGATCTTTGAGTTCTTGGGAACACTGTTAGAATTGAAAGTGAAGTTGGCCACGTATATGTTGGAAGATCTTGGCCTTCAGTGTTAGGATTTGGTAGTACAAGCTGGGACAGACTAGGATATGATGTGGGAAGGCATTGAGGAATTGTTTAATAAACAATTCTACCCACATACATTCATAATTCAGTGTACGACTAATTTCTTCAGTTTGAAGCAAGATCTTATGTCTGTGACGGAGTATGCAGCTATGTTTATGAACATAGTGAGGTTTTCACCTGAGGTGGCAGGTAGCACGTCGTTGAAGGCAAGGATCTTTGAAGCGGGGTAAAGGTAAGAGATCTGTTAAAAGATAGCAGTGTTGTGTATTGGTGACTACACAGAGATGGTGAATCGAGAATCGGTGACTGAGCGGGATATATTGGGAGCTCTGAGCGGAGGAAGCATGGTGGTACCCATGGGGAATAGTGGGAACTCTAACGCTTGGTTCAAGAAGAGGAGGGACACTTATTCCTAGGGTGGGAACTATATTGATGCACGTGTGGTTGATTTTCTAGGTTTAAGGGTATAAATGATGCCTTCTGTCACGACCCGTCCTCGGGGCCCGTGTCGTGACTACCCCAAGCCCGCCTTCCATAGGCCAGGGGCTGGCAACTAGTACCAAAGGCATAAATCCTGATAAAAAGGGAAGGAATTTCCAACATAAAAGTAAACAACACAAAAGAGTACACAACTAAAGTAAGAACTAAGTAAACTGAGTAAAAAAGTAAGTGCTGAAAAGTAAATGGACCAGTATACAAACCCCAACTGAAAGTACAGTACAATTGAAAGCTAGCACAACTGCAGTGAAGTAAAACTGCAATCACTGAGTCGTCCTCTGGGAATCCCACCTGAAGGGTGGGTACAGATGGCCTCCTCAGCACCTCAAGTTCGTCTGTCCACTCGGTGTACATCTCGCCAAGTGTTCCACCTCTGGGTACCGTCCATCTCTATAAGCCTCTACCTCGATCAGTGTTGTCCATTGTCTACATCCAATACAATGTAGTTCGGGCAAAGCCCGTGTAGGGGTGAGTATACGATACTTAGTAGGGACCCCGAGACCCCTGAAGGTCTCCCAAAATCCACAAAAGATAAACCACAGAAGATAGATACAAATACGAAGTATCAACCAACCCTAATTAGGTATATGCTCATACATATACCTAAGTTATCAACCACAGTACGGCTTCAACTCTCAAGCCCAAATAAAACCCAGTCTACACAGGAAAGAAGTCAATCACATTGATGATAATGATTGAAAATCAAGACATAGATCACCCAGGTATAAAAACTTTTGTAGAGTGGTAGGGATGATCAGATGTAGTCACTGATTCATCTAAGCTATCGGACCTACAATAATACTAGACCAGCTAAGCTGTCAGACCCACTCAGGATACAAGACCAACTACTCTGTCAGACCCACTCAGGATACAAGTACATAAGTCATCTCTGTCGAACCCACGGAGGATCCCAGTATAGAAGTCATTGTCGTCGAACCCACGGAGGATTCCAGTATGGTAGACGTCGCCGTCGAACCCAAGGAGGATCCTATTATAGAAGTCATCATCGTCAAACCCACAGAGGATCCTAGTACAGAAGATGTGGTCATCAAAACCATGGAGGATCCTAGTATGGTAGACGTCATCGTCGAACCCACGAAGGATCCTAGTACGGTATACTTCTTTGTTGAACCCACGGAGGATCCCAGTACGGTAGTCGTCATCGTCGAACCCACGGAGGATTCGAGTATGGTAGTCGTCGTCGTCGAACCCACGGAGGATCCAAGTATGGTAGTCGACGCAATCGCAGCCAGCTCTAGGGTTCCCGCACACATCACGCTCGATTTCAGGAGGTTCCGCTCCTCGAGCAAAGGGGTCGATACATCAACTATCAAAAATTCCATAGTTGATGTATCCCAAAGTTCCGTTTTGTCAAAAGAAACCCAACGCGACAGATGGCGCGTCAATCGGACGCCCAGTCTGAGAGTTATTGGTTTTGCCGTTCCAGGGGCCCGGTTGGAATTATGCTCATTCAAAACCCGGACGTTTCCCAAATTCATCCAAAACTCACTTAGAGTATCAAAAAAAGGATTTCCACGTCACTAGGTTCCTAGTGCCATAGACAGTGCATCGATCAGATGCGCGGTCTTCAAGATATTCACCTTTAAGTGGAAACGGGCTCAGCCCGTCAAGCCCAGTGAGCCGACGGGTTGGGTCGACCCGGTTTTGGCGGGTCCAACCCGGTAGAGGGTCGGACCTGCCCAAAGAATTGCATGGCCCAGCCTGAGGGGCGCGGCCCGACTCGAAGGGGCACAGCCCGGCAAGGCGTGGCCTGGCTATTCGCGGCTCGGCCAGCTGGTCGGGTGGCTCAAGCTGAGGGTCGAGCGGTCTGAGGGGGGTGGTGTGGCCCCCCACTTTCCCAAACCAGTGGCGCCGCCCTCCCAACCGGCCAGCCGAATCCGACCGCCCTTCCTGGTACACGTGACCCACATGGGCGGGCCGTAGTTTCTCTAGTGCGGCGCCCTCCTGGCGCTGTGGGTCTTCCCCGCTCGGCCGGCAGGCTAGCCGGCCTGTTTTTCTGCCGAGCGGCCCGTGGAATGCGGGCCACGGTCTTCCGCAGTGTGGTGCCCCTTGTGGTGTCATAGTCCTCCTTCGGCCCGGTCAGCTTTAGCCGTCCGGTTCTCCTTCGGTCGAGCAACCCGCGGTTGCAGGCCGCGGTTCCTCCGTACGTTGACGGCGCACGGTCGTTGCCTTCGATCGTCGCCTTCGATCATCGCCACTTCCCGATGCGAAATAAAAACCAAGAACAACGGAGGGTCGTCGGGCCGCGTTAGTTCGGCCCGCGCCCTCCGCGCTAGGCTGTAACATACGACCAAGATTATTCCAAAGAAAACAACACAATCGAGATAATTTATTCACTTATAAATTATATGAAACCCTCTATCTTTTTAATCAACGGGCGTTCGTTCATCGTAGGGGAAGATGATGTTGACTTCGTTCACCATACGCTTCCACTTCTGAGTTCGGGCGTCGATCCATTGACGAAGAAGAGGAAGGATGAAGGTTCATCGAAGAGATCCTATGTCGGAAGGGGGGTTCTGAGGAAGAATTTTTCGTCACCGGCGTCTTTGCGTTCTTCGTTGGAGGATGCGTAATCCTCCAAGTGTTGGACGTCGCGTCACTTTACCAGTGCTTCGTTGCTTGGTGAAGCTGTCCCAAATCCTCCTCCCAAGCTCCCTATATATAAGAGAGGGGGAGAGGTATGTAACCATCTTGGAATTTATGATGGTTCATTTATTAGGAACCTTCCTAAATTCCAATTATGCGGTTACTCAAATTAGAAAAAAAGGGGGGTTCAAGCGAATTAAAAAAACGTTGGCACATAAAATTAATTGAAAGTAATTAATTTTATGTTGACACATAAAATTAATTAATATCTTTAATTTTATGTTGACACACAACATTTAATTTCACTTTGACTCATAAAATTAATTGACAACAATTAATTTTATGTCGACACACGACATTTAATTGAGAGGGTTGTGAGGTTTCCTCTCCCTCCCCATTAAATGGGCGGTTAAGCCCCATGTGGACCCCACATCATAACCTCTCGTGGGAGGTTATGCTGCCCGGGGTGGTCCCCACCACAATCATCCTCCCATTGGAGGTTAGGGTGTGGATGTCCCACCACCAACCCCCAAAGGGAGGTTCCAACTAACCGCACACACAACACATGGCAGCTTAAAAATAAAATAAAGTGTTGTACTTTTTTATTATTATTTTCTTTAATAAAAAGCCAAAAACTAACTTCCAAACTCGTCAGAATGCAACTGCGGTGAAGGTCTCACTAAGAAATTACCAATGCTACGAGTTCAATGGTGCCCTCGGATTTCAATTCAGAGTACCGGTCAAAAAGATATAAAATCCCGAACGTACGTTTACTGAACGTACCCGGAAAAAAAGTTCAGAAAATTATTATCGGCCACCCTCGACTCGCGCCGGTCGAGGTTAGGCTCTTCCTAGGTGAAACACTCCCCAACTAACCCAATGGTACTCTTGGATTTTTAATCTGACTCACCCTTTAGAAGTTATGAATTTTACAATGAAATAATTGTCACATAATTATTTTATTTGCGGCCAAAAACTAACTTTTTCTGCTGGCACGTGCCAGCCAAAGTTAGAATCTGCTTAAACAAATCATTCCCTCACGAGTTCATCGGTGGTCTTGGATTTTTAATCTGATCTACCATTTGTGAGTTATAAGCATTTGAAAAATAAAATAATTTATTTAATTATTTTATTTATGGTTGTGCCATTTTTGGGATTTTCCACAGGAGGCCCACGCCGACTAAACTTATGTCGCGTTTAGGGTAAACCCGCCCTCCTGAGCGCAACAGTGCCCTCAGATTTCTAATCCGAGTAACCGTTTAATAGTTATTCCAATTTTTCAGGAAAACTGCTTACGCGCGTTAATTTAAGCTTAACAAAACTTCCAAAATTGATTCTAGGCACACCGGGCCTCGTAATCAGGCGCCGTCAGAAACTAAGGACTCGTAAAATTCCAAAGTATTTAAAAAAATCCTTGAAATTTATGGTTCTTTACATTACCCCCACCTTAGGTATTTACGTCCCTGTAAAGCTACAACACACACTAGAGAAACAAATGGGTGTACTGAGCTCGCATCTGAGCCTCCCACTCCAAGAGCTCTCCTGGACGTTCCCGTGCTGCCAGCGAATGCACACCAGAGGAATCAACCATCCACATAGGACCCACTCCTGTCGATCCTCGATCTCCACCGGGACCTCTGTGAAAGTCACCCCATCATCAATGTCTAGCTCCCCGTGATCGATGATGTGGGATGGGTCATGCACGTATCTCCTCAGCTGAGATATGTGGAAGTCGTCATGCATCTTGTGCAACTAAGGTGGAAGGGCCAGACGGTAAGCCACCTCACCTACCCTGCTGAGGACCTGTAAAGGTCCGATGAATCGTGAGATAACTTTTCGCCCCAACCAAATCTCTGTAGACCTCGTTGAGGTGAGACCCGTAGGAAAACGTGGTCGCCATCCTCGAACTCCAGTGGTCTTCGTCTTCTATCAGCATAGGACATTTGTCTTCTCTGTGCAGTCTTCATCCGCTCCTGTATGATCTGAACCTTCTCCTTTGTAGCCTGAACCATCTCTGGTCCTACAAGTGCTGACTCCCCTGGTTCAGTCCAGCACAGAGGTGATCTGCAAGGTCGGCCATATAGTGCCTCGCTGACTCGCTGAAGTAGTGGAGGAGTGACTGTGAGAGACTGTAGAAAGGCTTCTCCATCCCTATCCACAAAGGATATCTGCAATGCGGCCAGCTTCTCTATCGCCACTCCTAGCAACTGAATGCCTGATCTTCTAATGAGAGAAACTGCTACAACGTTCCCCTTCCCATGAGTATAGACTATCTCAAATTCATAGTTCCGGAGGAACTCAAGACAACGTCACCGTCTCAGGTCTAGGTCCTTCTACGAGAAGACACACCTGAGACTTTAGATATTAGAGTAAACCGTAAACTATTTTCTCAACGAACTATGGGTGTGACTTTCCATTTGTAAAGAACTCATCTACACCCTCTTTCGCTTACGTACTTCAAGAGATGCTAAGATTTATCCTTTGTCGAAAATAGAAATCTGGTCTCATCCCCTGAATGAACCACGTTATTTGCCTAATACAGTCAATCCAGGCATGAATGGTACTATTTCATGCCATGGATGACATCGTAAGGCCTTGATGCTACTACCAAGAGATCCAACTGTTACTCTCGCCTCCAAGGGTCGAGTCACAGTGTCGGCAGCAGTGTGTGGTCACTGGGTCTCCTACAGTAGGAATCTCGAATGTGAGGGTCAAGTCAACGGTTTTAACCAGAACCTCTCAGTATCAACCATACGAAAAGGTAGGAAAGAAAAAATCACATGGACAAGTGTCTTTTATTACAAGAGCTCAAAGTACAAATACACAAAGCAACCACATACAACAACATCAACAAAGCTAGAAGAAAAAAGTCTCTATGCCTGGAGCTAGTCCCGCTCCTGTACACCTACTCCCGGAGCACTATGGTCGTAGGCCTCAGTTGCCTGAAGCTAAGCTCTCCCCTGCCCATCTATTCCCTGCGGTCAGGGTGGACCTCCTGATGGTGGTGGTGGTAGGGCCTCAAAATGTCATCCACCACCTACTGCTCGGCCAGCTTTTCTGCCACGTCCACCTGCTCCTGGTGGACCACCACGGTCGAACCTCTGCCTGGGAGGTCCCTCTACTGCCTTCTGCTCATCTGCAGGGTGTGTTGGGTCTCGAGCCATGTGACCCTGCCCGCCGCATGCATAGCATTGCATGCTCCTCGTATGGCTAGCTCTGTTTCATGTTCCCTGCACAACCGAACTTGTATCCTGAGGTCGCTCACCTGATGGCTTGGTCCACTTGGACCTCTACGTCAACTATCTATTTTTGGCTGCAGAAGACTCTGCTATGTGTCGTCATGTGGAGGGTCTCGCCGTTGGTGACTGCACAACGAGAAAACTCTCCACTAGAAGGGATCTCTCCAGCACCCCCACCTGCGTCGGGATGTTGAGGGACATCATAGAATCCCCAATCTCATGTCTGAGTCTCTTCTCAAAGGTCTGGGACCTGAAGAATGGGTCTTGTACCATGTCCGTGGAGTAGCTTGAGAGGTCGGTGAACCTCATTGAGTATTGTGCTACTGTCATGCTACCCTGCTGCAGATGAAGTAACTCCTGAATCTTCACAGCACGAAGGGTGGCTGGAACAAACTCCGATAGGAAGAGAATCTAAAAGTCTATCCAAAGAAGTGATGCCTTGTCATGCACCTGGAGCATCAGGGTCCACCATCTACCTGTTGTTGCATGCAGAAGACTCGCGGCAAGGATCACCATAAGGTCAGCTAGTGTCCCTACCAATCTGAAAACTCTGACGATATCCTCCATCCAATCATCAGCTGCCTGTGGGTCCATCTCTCCACGGAACCTGGGCAGCCTCTGTCACTGGAACTCATGCAACGCACTCAGGTGGCGTGCACTCTCTGCTGCTGGGGCTGGTGGTATCGGTGGCTCAGTGGATAGTGGCCCCGCTGGTGCCTCCACTGTGATGGGGCCCTGCACCGAGGCCTCGTCGCTCGGTGGGATACCATCCCACATGTAACTCAGAACCCTAGCTGGCTGCCTTCGTGGGGCCATCCTGAAAAGAAACATGTGTGCCACGGTCAAACAGTATACCTCATGAGTTGACATAAAGTAATCACAAAGGCAACATTTCAAAGGAAACATACAGGCAATCAGTGTTTTCGTGCACTGAGTCGGAAATCAGAGGTCAGGGTCCTGGTGTATGGATACGTTGGCCACTGCAACAACACTAGACTCCCTGGACTAATAACCACACTCAATACTATTAACACTATTGCTTCACATAAAATAATAATCAGAGTCCTGAGTTCTACAGTAGAACCGACTCCTCTGATACTAATTTGTCATGACCCGTCCTCGGTGCCCGTGTCGTGACTACCCCAAGCATGCCTACCATAGGCCAAGGGCTGAAGACTAGCACTAAAGGTGTAAATCCTGATAAAAAGGGAAGGCATTGCCTATATAAAAGTAAACAACACAATAGAGTACACAACTGAAGTAAGAACTAAGTAAATTGAGTACAAAAGTAAGTGCTGAAAAGTTAATGGGCTAGTATACAAACCCCAACTGAAAGTACAGTACAACTGAAAGCTAGCACAACTATAGTGAAGTAAAATAGAAACCACTAAGTCGTCCTCCGGGAATCCCACCTGAAGGGTGGGTACAGATATCCTCCTCAGCACCTCAAGTCCATATGTCTGCTCTATGTACATCTCGCCAAGTGGTCCACCTCCAGGTACCGTCCAGCTCTATAAGCCTCTACCTCGATCAGTGATGTCCGTCGTCTGCATCCAACACAACATAGTGCGGGCAATGCCCGTGTAGGGGTGAGTATACGATACTCAGTAGGGACCCTGAGACTCCTAAAGGTCTCCCAGAATCCGCAAAGGATAAACCACAGAAGAGAGATACAAACACAAAGTATCAACCAACCCTACTTAGTTATATGCCCATACATATACCTAAGTTATCAACCAAGTACAGCTCCAACTCTCGAGCCCAAATACAACCCAGTCCACAGAGGAAAGAAGTCAATCACATCGATGATAATAATTGAAAATCAAGACTCATCTCACCCAGGTATACAACTTTTGTAGAGTGATAGGGATGATCAGATGTAGTCACCAATTCATCTAATCTGTCAAACCCACATAGGATACTAGACCAGCTAATCTGTCAGACCCACTCAGGATACAAGACCATCTACTCTGTCGGACCCACTCAGGATACAAGTACAGAAGTCATCGCTGTTGAAGCCACGGAGGATCCTAGTACAAAAGTAATTATCATCGAACCCATGGAGGATTCCAGTATGGTAGACGTCATCGTCGAACCCGTGTAGGATCCTAGTACGGAAGTCATCATCGTCGAACCCATGAAGTATCCTAGTATGGAAGACGTCGTCATCGAACCCACATAGGATCCTAGTATGGTAGGTGTCATCGTCGAACCCATGGAGGATCCCAGTACAGTAGACGTCGTCGTCGAACCCATGGAGGATCCCAGTACGGTAGTCGTCGTCGTCGAACCCACGGAGGTTCCTAGTACGGTAGTCGTCATCGTCGAACCCATGGAGGATCCCAGTATGGTAGTTGACGCAGTCTCAACCAGCTCTTGGGTTCCCGCACTCAGCACGCTCGATTCCTGGAGGGTCCTCTTCTCGAGCAAAGGGTTGGATACATCAACTGTCACGAAGTCCAGATTTTATTTATCCCAAAGTTTCGTCTCGTCAAAAGAAACCCAACGCGACAGACAGCGCGTCAATCGGACACCCGGTCTGAGAGTTATTGATTTTTCCATTCTAAGGGCCCGGTTGGAATTACGCTCATTCCAAACCCGGACATTTTCCAAAGTCATCTAAAACTCACTTAGAGTATTGCAAACGTACTTCCACGTCATGAGGGTCCCAGTGCCGCAGACAGCGCATCGATCGGATGCGCGGTCTTTAAGATATTCACCTTTAAGTGGAAACGGGCACGGCCCATCAAGCCCAGTGGGCCGACGGGTCGGGTCGACCCGGTTTTGGCGGGTCCAACCCAGAAGAGGGTTGGACCGGCCCAACGAATCGTACGGCCTAGCCCGAGGGGCACGGCCCAACCTGAAGGGGCGTGACCTGGCTTGAGGGGGGCGTGGCCCGGCCTGGCCCGACACGGTGCGGCCCGGCTCGGCAGGGCGTGGCCCGGCTGGCCGCGGCTCGGCCGGCTAGTTGAGTAGTCCGAGGGGGGTGGTGCGGCCCCCTGCTTTTTCGAACCGATGGTTCCAAGCGGCGCCTCGCTCCCTATCGGCTGGCCGAAGCCGACCATCCTTCCTAGCGCACGCGGCCCGAATGGGCGGGCCGCGGTTTCTCCAGCACGGTGCCCTTCTGGCGCCGCGGGTCTTCCCCACCCGGTCGGTTGCCCGGCCAGCCTGTTTGTCTGCAGAGTGGCCCATGGAACGTGGACCGTGATCTTCCGCAACGCGGTGCCCCTTGTGGTGTCGTAGTCCTCCTTCGGCCTGACCAGCTTTAGCCAGCCGGTTCTCCTTCGGCTGAGCAGCTCGCGGTTACAGGCCGTGGTTCCTCCGCACGTGGCCGGCGCACGAACATCGCCTTTGATTGTCACTTTCGATCGTTGTTGCTTCCCGTTGCGAAATAAAAACCAAGAACAACGGAGGGTCATCGGGCTGTGTTCGTTTGGCCTGCACCCTCCACATTAAGCGGTAACATATGGCCAAGATTATTCCAAAGAAAACAACACAATCGAGATAATTTATTCAATTATAAATTATACGAAACCCCCTACCTTTTTAATCGACGGGAGTTCGTTCGTCGCGGGGGAAGATGATGTTGACGTCTTTCGTCGTACGCTTCAACTTCTGAGTTCAGGCGTTGGTCCATTGACGACGAAGAGGATGGCTGAAGGGTCGTCGAAGAGATCCTATGTCAGAAGGGGGGGTTCTGAGGAAGAATTTGTCGTCACTGGAATCTTTGCATTCTTCGTTGGAGGAAGCGTAATCCTCCAAGTGTTGGGTGTCGTGTCACTTTACCAGCGCTTTGTCACTTGGTGAACCCGTCCCAAATCCTCCTCCCAAGCTCCCTATATATAGGCGAGGGGGAGAGGTATGTAACCATCGTGGAATTTATGATAGTTAATTTATTAGGAATCTTCCTAAATTCCAACGATGCGGTTACTCAAATTAGAAAAAAGAAGGGGGGTCAAGAGAATTAAAAAACGTTAGCGTATAAAATTAATTGACAGCAATTAATTTTATGTTGACACGCAACATTTAAGTTCACGTTGACTCATAAAATTAGTTGACAACAATTAATTTTATGTGGACACACGGCATTTAATTGAGAGGGTTGTGAGGTTTCCTCTCCCTCCCCATTAAATGGGGGGTTAAGCCCCATGTGGACCCCACCTCATAACCTCTCGTGGGAGTTTATGCTGCTCGGGTGGTCCCCACCCCAATCATCCTCCCATGGGAGGTTAGGGTGGGGTTGTCCCACCACCAACGCCCAAAGGGAGGTTCCAACTAACCGCACGCACAACACATGGCAGCTTAAAAATAAAATAAAGTGTTGTACTTTATTTTATTATTATTTTCTTTAATAAAAATCCAAAAACTAACTTCCAAACTCATCAGAACACAACTGCGGTGAAGGTATCACTAAGCAATTATCAACATTGCGAGTTCAACGGTGCCCCCGGATTTCAATTCCGAACACCAGTCCAAAAGATATAAAATCCTGAACGTACGTTTACTAAACGTACCCGAAAAAAAAGTTTGGAAAATTATTATCAGCCACCCTCGACTCGTGCCAGTCGAGGTTAGGCTCTACCTAGGTGAAACACACCCCAACAAACCCAAAGGTACTCTCATATTTTTAATCCGACTCACAGTTTAGAAGTTACAAATTTTAAAATAAAATAATTGTCCCATAATTATTTTATTTGCGGCCAAAAACTAACTTTTTCTGCTGGCCCGCACCGACCAAAGTTAGTATCTTCTTAAAAAAAGCATGCCCTCATGAGTTCAGCGGTGGTCTCTAATTTTTAATCTGATCTACCATTTGTGAGTTATAAGTATTTGAAAAATAAAATAATTTTTTTAATTATTTTATTTACGATTATGCCATTTATGGGATTTTCCACAGGAGGCATGTGCCGACTAAAATTATGTCGCACCTAGGGTAAACCTTTCATCCTAAGTGCAATGGTGCCCTTATATTTTAGATCTGAGTAACCGTTTAAGAGTTATTCCACTTTTTCAGGAAAACTGCTTACGCGTGTTAATTTAAGCTTAACAAAATTTCAGAAATTGATTCCAGGAACACCGGGCCTCAGAATCAGGCGCCTTCAGAAACTGAGGACTCGTAAAATTCCAAAGTATTTAAAAAAAATCCTTGAAATTTTTGGGTATTTAATCTTTAGGTTTTGAAACTTCAAACTCCTCTGGGTCGAAGAGAGTGTCGAGCCTTCTTTTGTAGAGGATATGGTATTGTTGTGGGTGAGGTTGAGATAACCTAGAATTTCTCAGTGCTTGAGATAGATGGGTATGATGTAATTTTGGGAATGGATTGGATGGTGTCGTTTAAGGCCCACATCGATTGTAGTTCACGGACAATGGATTTTACGACACACATTGGTGCTAGACATCTCTTTAGAGGAGAGAGCATGAAAGGAAGGGTGCAGCGGGTTTTTTGGCACCAGTAGTAGGAACATTATCATTTCAGTTGGTGGTGTTTTCATTGGAATCGTTAATTAGTGTTGAGTAGAATGTTCTTCTGGCAGTGGTGGATCAGCTCATGGATGTTTTTCTTGAATAATTCTTTGGGTTACCTCCCATAAGAGAAGTGGAGTTTACGATTGATCTCCTTTTGGGGATCAATCCTATCTCACTTCCATCTTATCGGATGGCCCCTACTGAATTGCAGGAATTGGAAGTCTAGTTGGAAGAGTTAGAAAACAAAGGGTTTATCCAGCCTAACACATCCACGTGGGCAGCGCCGGTGTTGTTTGTGAAAAAGGTGGATGGAACTTTGAGGCTCTGTGTTGATTATCGTAGACTTAACTAGGTTACGATAAAGAAAGGATATCCACTTCCATGAATTGATGATTTTTTTGACTAGTTGAGGGGAGCCCAGTGGTTCTCTAAGATCGACCTGAGGCCAGGATATCATCAATTGTAGGTGAGGAAGGATGATATTCCTAAAATTTCTTTGAGAAGTATATATGGCCATTATGAATATGTGGTCATTCCATTTGATCTAACGAATGCACTATCGGTGTTCATCGAATTGATGAATCGGATACTTCATAGATATCTAGATTCATTTGTGGTGGTGTTTGTAGATGATATTTGGGTGTATTCAAAGACAAGGGTGGAGCATGAGCAGCACTTGGAGACAGTTCTAGGGATCTTGAGGGATCATCGTTTGTATTCCAAATTGTCAAAGTGTGACTTTTGGATATAGGAAGTTCGTTTTGTTGGCCATGTTATTTCTGAAAGGGGTTTTTCAGTGGATCTAGGAAAGATAGAGGTTGTTATCTCATGGAAATTGCCAAAAAAATGTGTTTGAGGTACGGAGTTTCCTCGGTCCAGCTGGGTATTATCGGCGTTTTGTTCGTGATTTTTCACATTTGGCTTCATCGATGATAGCTTTGACAAGAAATAATGTTCCATTCCAGTAGAATGAACAATGTTAGTAGTGTTTCGAAGAGCGAAAGGGTCTCCTTACATCATCACCAATCTTGGTTTTTCCAAAACCAGGAAAATTGTGTGGTGTATTGTGATGCATCGGGATCAGGTTTGGGGTGCATTCTCATGCAAGGGAATCATGTGGTTGCTTATGGCTCAAAACAATTTAGGGTGCATGAGAAGAACTACCCAAATCATGATTTGGAATTTGTTGTAGGGGTACATGCTTTGAAAGTGTGGCGTCATTATCTCTTTGGTGAGAAATTCACAGTATATACAGATCATAAGAGCTTGAAGCACATTTTCTCACAAAGGGATTTGAACTTGACGCAAAAGAGATGGATGGAATATCTCCATATGTTTGATTTTGACTTAATGTACACACCAGGTAAGGGAAATTTGGTGGCGGATGCATTAAGTAGAAAATCATATGCTCAGGTGGTAAAAAAGGCATCGAACCAGTGGTAGTTGATGTCGGTTATAGCCGATATGTGGTTCGAATGTGAGGAACAGGGCGATATAGTGGCCTTCTTTCTAGTTTTGTTGATTACTGACTTGGTTAGATTGGTTAAAGAGGCACAGATACCTAATTCTGAGTGTGTTAACATGGGGTCGAGAATCAATGGTGGGGAGACCATTGAGGGTTCGCAACTGAATGGAGATTCAGTTTTGTGTTTTCAGAATCGGATGGTTGTACTAGTTCCTTATCAGAAGGATCTTATCAGGTCTTATCATCATTCCAGGTGGGTTGTTTATCCTGGAATTTAGAAAATGTATAAAGAATTTAAAGAGAACTTCTAGGGGGCTGGTATGAAAAAAATATTGTTTGAGTTTGTTTCGAGATGCTTGACTTATCAGCAGGTCAAGGCAGAGCATCAGAGGCCAGCAAGAATGTTGCAGTCTTTACCAATACCTGTTTGGAAGTGGGAGCAAATAGAAATGTATTTTTTCACAGGTCTCCCAAGAACGGTCAGAAATTACGATTCCATTTGGGTGATAGTGGATCGGCTAATGAAGTCGGCCCATTTAATCCTAATTCGTGAATCTCATACGGTGGAGAATCTGTCCAAAATCTATATCTGAGAGGTGGTAAAGAGGCATGGTGTTCCAGTTTCAATTGTATCTGATAGAGATCAGAGGTTTACTTCTCATTTCTAGAAATCCTTACAGCAATCCCGTGGAACTAATTTGACCATGAGTACAGAGTATCACCCTTATACGGATGGTCAATCTGAGAGGACGATACAATCTATGGAGGATATGTTGCGGGTTTGTGTTATAGATTTTGGTGGCTCTTGGGAGGAGCACTTGTCATTGGTTGAGTTCTTGTACAATGACAATTATCAGTCATCCATACATATGGCTCTGTTCGAAGTGTCGTATGGGCAGTCGTGTTGTTCTCCACTATGTTGGGTGGAAACAGGTGAGTCCTCAATAGTTGGACTGAGCCTTGTACAGGAGATTACGGAGAAGATCAAGTTGATCAGGAGGAGAATGGAGACAGCTCAGAGTCATCATAAATTGTATGTGGATCATCATCAATGGCCATTTTCATTCAAGGTGAGTGATCATGTTTTCTTGAGGATCTCTCATAGGTTGGGACATCGTTGGTTTGGGAAGTAGGGAAAGTTATCTCGGAGTTATATTGGACCTTTTTGAGATTCTTGAGCGTGTTGGTGAGGTGGCTTATCATTTGGCTTTTCCACCTAGGTTCAGTGTGGTGCACAATGTGTTTCATGTGGCATAGTTGAATAAGTATCAGTTGGATCGTAACCATGTGATTCGATGGGATCATGTTGAACTAGAACCAGATGCTTCATTGGTGCACGTTCCAGTGCGGGTTGTGGATAGGCAAGAGAAATTATTTCATGGTAAAAGCCTCGGTTTAGTTCGTGTTTTGTGGTAGCATGGTCAGATTCAAGAGGAAACATGGGAGCGGGAGAAAGAGATGGTCGAGCAGTGGCCTGAGCTCTTTCGGCAAAGGGCGGGTTCACTACTTTCCAGGGATGGAAAGTCCAATGGTGGGGAGAATTTAGCACCCATGGTTTGAAGTATGCAGCCATTGTTTATTCCTTTTATGTGTTTAAATTGCATAGAATGAGTTGGGAAGAGGTTGAGAGAGTTTGGAATGGTTTTGGATGATTTTGGAGGCTTTTCTATGGTTGCACGGTTTGAGCACGGCTAAGGGAAACCATGCAGATACTCTAGGAAACCGTACAAGGGGATACAGTAGGCTTCGCACGGCTTGCACACGGTTTTCCAAACCGTACGAGGCAACCATGCAGACCCTTTATCTCTATTTAGTAGCGTGTGCATGGTTAACGCACGGTTTGCCAAATCGTGCGGGCTAACCGTGAGGCCACTTAAAATAGGGTTTTAAAACCCGATTTCACTCGAGATTGCCTCATTCCTCTCCAAATCCTCTCTCATTCGAGCCTCGTTCGGGATTTTGGGTTCTCAATGGTTGAGGGTGATCTCCCACATGTTTTGGAACCAAATCGAAGAGGATTCAAGGTGATTTGAAGGTGGTTTCTCCCAGGTAAGTCTTTCCTCTTGGTTTCCTTATGTTTTCCTCTAGATCTACATCCCTCTCTTTCTTGGTTTTCTAGATCTACACTTGTTGTGTGTAGATATAGGGTTTTTGTTTCCTTAGATGATAATTTTAAGGCTTATGAATGTTAGTGGAAGGGATCTAGAGAGGTTTCGGTGGTGCGTTTTCCGGATTTGAGGTGTGGTTGCTTGTGGGTCGATTTCTCAGGAACCCTAAAGGTAGGTGGCTTCTCTCTCGACTCCACTTGGTTAGAGCTAGTGGTTTTTTGTTACAATTAATTTGGTTGGCTTGAAATTAATTGTGTTTTGTTGTGCAAAGTTGGTTGGAAATCCATTTCAGGATTTTTGGGAAAAAGGGGGTTTTATGGTGAAAGGCTCTTATTGTGGATTTTAAAATAGAGATTTTAAAATGGGTTGTTTAGATTGATTTGGGAAAATGGTTAATGAAAAATGGATTTCAATAAAGATGTTTTTTTATTGAAATGTGGTTTTGCATGTAAAATAGTTTTCAATAAATGTATGATTTATTAAAGTGGATTGGTATGTGATGGAATTGGTTGATTGCATGTTGTTGTGACATTAGTGGGTTATATGCTTGGTTGTGAATGGTTTAAATGTTGTGTGGAAGTGGGAAGGAATTCTCACTATAAAAGGTGATGGATAGTGGTCGGAAGAACCACCATATGAGTAGTGGTTGAGAAGTACCGCAAGTTTTGAATGTGTGAAAGGGTTGGGTGGAAGTCCCGCTATTTTGGTTGTTTTGGTGTGAATTGGTGAATAGGTTGGATAGAAGTCCCACTGTTTGGTTGTTTTTTGTGCATTTCTTTGCAAGTAGAAAATTGTTGTTCTTGTATGTAAATGATGAAATGGCTTGTGGCATGTTTATTTGGCTTTCCCTTGGTTGATTGGTTTGGTTGAGATGGCTTGGTAAGGATGTGTTTATCTTATGGAAATGGTTTCACTTGTGATTATTTTATATAAACTATTTTATATAAATGTGCTAATGGTTTTATCCTAGTGGCGTGTGTAGGGAAGTCATTTGGGGAAATCCTACTGAGTAGTTGTACTCACCCATACTTTGACACATTGGTGTCTTTGCAGATGTTGTGTATCGTGACGTGGGAAAAGGTAAGGCATCACCCTCCTTTATTGTTGCATCATGATGTCTGGGTGGAGCTTGGAGCATGAAGTTTGGTGTGGATCCATGAAGTGTGCCTTGGCTTATTTTGGGTCTTTTGTTGATTCTTCCATATAGTACTCTAATATTGTATTGGTTATATTAGTTTTGGGTTGTATTGTTGAATAACTTGGTTGTCCTTTGGGGAATACATGCTTGAATGTTTTGGTTGGCATGCATCATATAGTGATTGATAGTGGATGGTTTGGTTGGTTTTTTCTTAAAGTAAAATATTTCCCCAATTTGTTCTCGAAGCCCTCGTCATTTATTTCCAGCCTTTGGTGCCTTGGGAACGTCGCTTAAGGCCAAGTAAACCTCACCGCCTCCTCAAGTCAATAAAGATAGGGTGGGGTGTTACAGACCACCACTGATCAGCTTCACCTTCAAAACAGTAAACTGCAAGACTAACCTTTTGATATTCTGAACACCTGATAACATCAAAAATCTTCTCCAGTGCTTTAATCCACCTTTCATCTAGCATAGGGTTATATGATCCTATGAATTATGGGGGATGTTGCCTCATGAAATACTCCACTACTGACATGCTCCTTTTTGGTTGATCTGGCTGATCTTGTGCATGGATACCACCACCATTTATAGCCTGATTCAATTATTCCATCACTGAAACAAACTATTCAGTTCCAATTCTGACCATCTCAGGTTGCTGATTTGGAAGTTTGTCTTCCTCCTGATGTCATCCCAACATAGCTGCCCTATTTCCTCTATAGAAAACCATTCTGAACACAGAAATATCTTAGCTGAAGCAACATGGTAATCTGTAAATTCTATATCATTTCAATATTACCCTAAATTAATTTATGGGTATTTATTTAACAATACCCTAACTCCTAAAGATATCTAAACTGACCTCTGATACCAACTATAAGGACCTGGCCTTAAACATTTCATAATATTGAATTAAATGAATAATTCACATTGAGGATCTTTTCAAGTTTAGATTTTTAGATAATTATTCCATAACTATTACATTTCATTTCAAAAAAAATACAAAGTAGACACTTTTTATCAATTTTAATTTTTTTCCCAAAATAAGAACTCTTGAAAAAAAGAGTCATGTCTAGTTCCAGGTTTAAGATAGCATGACTTTTCCTTGATCCCATCCTTGAACCTATTCCACATTATGTCCTGTAAAAAACATTTCAAAAACATGGGATGAGCATAAAAAGCTCAGTAAGGGATATGCAAAGAAGGAAAACTGTTAGTTTTTTCAAAACAACAATTAAACCATGAATAATTTTACATAAGTAATACTTTTCGCCTTTATGAAGTAGTAAATACTCTTCACTGAATAAAATATCACTACATATTAATTTGTAACCAAAATATTACCATAAAACCCATATAAAGAACACATAACATATAAAGGTAAGTTGGTACATAAACATACTTAAATGTAATAACCATATGGTCGACTTCCACACATATCCCTAAATGGAATAGCCATACTGCCGACTTCCATAACCAATGCATTGGAGGTTATAACATAACCACCCATCCGGGTTTTCATGTAACCAACCGTCGTTTAGTTTATCACGTAACCACCCGTCAAATGTCTAAGTACCATTATAAAATCATAACACATAAAACTTATTTAAATGAATGATAAAATTTCCACATTTCAATCACAAAATATCATTTGAATATATTGACATAAAATAATCCTTTATCAAAACCATTTTGAATACCAAAATACATAAAAGAGTATATGGTGTTTATTTTCTTTTAAAAACATTATGGCTTGTTGAGGAAGCCAAAGATCAAATATTACTCACGGCGGCGGATAAGGTCTTTGTCACCGCTTACATTTAAAGAAACATTCCTTTTTGTCGTTTAGTAAAATTCTTCTTAGAAAAATATTCCCTTTGAAAATTCAAGGGTGTTTATACACCTTATAAAATAAATTCATGTATTAAAACAAAATATTCCTTAATGAAAGGATATTGAGATGAAGTCCCTTAACTCATGTCCGACTTGACTCGATCGTTCTTTAATCTACTAAATAATAAACTAAAGTTAAGTTCTACTTGATTAATAACCTTTTTCAATTTTATTATTCCTTTTATATCACTTATTACCCTATTATAAACATTATTCAATCATTCAAGTTAATAATGGTCATTTTGACGATATTTGGTACTTGAGTCAAAAATGAACACCTTATATTTACAAGTTGTCCATGTGGTCAATAGTACGTTATATCCATAATGATATTCATGATTTAGATATCATATATATCATATATATCCATTATATACATGTATTTATAATAGTACATAACATTTGGAGGTAATAAATGAAATGCATAGTTCATGGAGACAGTAAGCCATATGTATGCATGAACGCTACGTTCATTTATATTTCTTATTTTAAGGGAATTAAAACATAATTATACATAGGTATATTATAATTCCAGTATAATATAATATATAATATCATTAAATCCATCCTTTATACATCCCACATATGGCATTAACGAGTCATATCACTATGAGGGGGTGGTAGTCCGCACTTCCTCAAATGAAATTATCACGTTTACCCATAATGGAAACCACAAAGGTATGATATAAATGGAAAATACAGAAGAATAAAGAAAAAATAAACATAATATATATCATATATAAATTTATTGTCATCATAATGTCCACCATGAGAAGCGGTAGGAGGTAATTGAACAATCATCATTTCGTGAGGCGTTAGTTTTCCATCCACAGAAACATTATGTTCTTCAGCCATTAGATGGAGGTGTGTGTAAGTGTAGTTAAAATACTTCTCATAACAACATCCTAGTATATTTATGATACTGTTGTTGTTATAAATAATGTAATAAAAAGATTTTATGGGTTGGATAAGTAAAATAAAATAAAATAAGTTAAGAGAAATTGTTACCTTTAATTTCGGTAACTTCCTTTGGTTGGAACCAAAAGGACTTCTTGAAGTGCCTTCTGCCTAAGGTAAGGCTTCTACAAGAAGAAGAGGGATGTAGGGAGATTAATTGGATAGATTTTTTACGAGAATAAAGGCCTTATAGGTGTGAGGAATTGGTTATAAGTGGTCTCCTTTTATAAGGGAGAGGAGGTGCTCTTTAGGAAAGTGTGAAAATATTATTTTATTATATAATGATATTCGGTTTAAAAAGGTCCAAAAATCATTAAAGTCTAAGATAAGATGACTCATGGTCGAAATAAAATCACCCAATAAGAATTGGACAAGTTTTGGATGTTATTTTAATATTTATAATCTTATTTATTTAAATTATTTATTAATGAGGTAAACACTGCATCATTATTTTGTCATAAATAATTTAATTTATTTGTTGTCTAAAAATTATAAAAAAATTACATGATGTAGGAAATATTTTTATCTTTCCAATTAATATTTATAGTTAAAATTATTACTTATATAACACCATATAAAAATTAATTTACTAAAATATTTTTGTTTATGTCATTTTTGCCTTTACATTAAATTAATTAATCTAAAGTGTCATTATCTTTCATAAGTGGCTCCATGGGGTCCCAAAATAGACCCAAATATGCCCATGGTTGTACATTACTTATCCAATAAGGTTAGGACATGTGTTAAGGTAATTTTGAATTATTACAATATTCTTTTTACCTTGAATTACTCTATTTATCTTTAACAGCGGTAAATAAAAGTCAAAAGTTACTATTCACCAAAAAATTATTTTCATATTATTGAACCAAATTTTACTTACTAATAACAACCATGTACGTCGGATTTTTGAAATTCAATTCACAGAATTGGAAAAATTTCATTTAAATGAAAAACTCAGTTTTTTAACTACTACTAAGTGGTTTCACTATTCATCAAAAATTGAAGTTTTTCAGAAAAATACCAAAAATTCAACCTAAGATATATTTGATATTACGAAATAAAAAATGATGTATATTTTGATAAATTCAAAACATTGAAGTGGAATTAATTAATTTAAAAGTAATTCCCGTTGTTAAAACAAATAGCGTGTTTTTAAGATACAATAACTATCAAAAGATTGACACTTGTTTATGTCCACTTTCAAAGTAAAATTAATTACAATGACAAAAATTGGATTAAATGGTAAAAATATATTCTAGTTACACTTTAAAACCAATTAAAAAGTTAATCTAACCATATAAAAAATTATATTAAAACGCAGTTTTGAATTAAAATACAATATTTTTCACTATTCAGTAAAAAAATGAACTTTGTCGGAAAAATTCCAAAAAATTACGCAAAGTAAATTTTGAGGTCCCCATTATAAATAAGGATTTTATTTGGTCAAATATAGTGTATTAAATTTACCAAAACTAGATTTAAGAGGGTTCTCCATTAAAAGGTGGTAAATCGACCATTTAATGTAAATTATGCTTAAAATTAGATTCATTAACATTTTAAGCCTCTAACTTTTATAGGGTAAATGTAAATACATTTAACAAACATGTATAATCATATTTTAGTTAGTTTAATTCATTCCTACCAATAAAACAACTAGGATTTAACTACCATTTAAAATAATAATATTATTTTATTTGTGTGCAACGTAAGATTTCAAAGAAACTTGTTGTTGTGTATCGGGTACGCTATCGAACATAGCAACCCCTTTAAAGTAAAATTATTATTTAATTAAAAAATATTAATAAATATTAAATATGTATTATTCTTTATTTACTTGGGATGTTACAAAACCCCTTTATAATTATAATTTTCTAGTTTATTAAAAAGGAAAGTTGAAAATTGAGAAAATTATTTCTTTAAGGGAATACTTTTGACTTTTGACTTTGGAAAATAATTTTTAGGTTTGGAAAAAATATTATTTTATTTTCTTGATTAATTAATCAAATTAAAAAATATATATATATATACCCAAGTTATATAAATTATTAGGTATTTATTACATCATGAATGGTGTAATTTAAGATACACTGGTTATATAAAAAATGGTATTTTTACCATTCACCTGAAAATTAAAGTATTTCAAAAAAATTACCAAAAAAAAAATTGGTTAATTTAAATATGATATTTTCAAAAAATAAATTAATTTTATTAAAATAACTTTATAACATGTTTTATTTTAATTTTTAATATAAAATTTTTTATTTTTACAAAATACCATTTAATAATATTTGTATTTTCATAAATTAATTATTATAATTATTATTTATATAAAATTTTATTATTTTGAGATCAAATTACTATTCCAACTGTCAGGTTGTTATTCCCAACAGTTGGGTAACTATTCCAGTGGTCACATTACCTCATATAAATACCACTTCATTACTTTATTAATTGTTCTCTTAAATTACTATCAGGTTTTATTAATTTAATTTTCTATGATTTCAATTAGTTTAATAATATTTTATTTCCTTTCTATAATTTTTTATGGGAGGGATGATTCTGGAAGATTGGGGCGATCCATATTTTCCCATTGTAGTTTTTCTATTTAATATTATTAATCTCACTGTAATGTTTGGAATTCTCATAGGTTTAGTTGAGGAATAAGGTAATGATTTTTATTAATGATATAATGTGTTTTTTATTTCATTATATTCTTTTTTTTATAAAATATTATATAATATAACACACATTCATTTCAAGAAACAAATATCATTTATAAACTATGGGTTGTTACATTCTTCTCCCCTTTAGAAATTTCATCCCTGAAATTTCAACTCATATTCTCGGTTGATAATAGATGAGGGTACATCTATTTTGTTATTTCCTATAGTTCCTATATCTCTACTTCATATTTATGGTTTTAACATAACACTTTGATAAGGTGACTTGTCTTATTTCATAGAACATTGTCTCTATGATCTAAGATCTTCACTGGTTTCTCCTCATATGAGAGTTCAATCTCTAGTTATACCACCTTTAAATTCAATACATGTGATGGGTCGGGTTTGTACTTCCATAAGAGATATACATGGAACACACCATTAACTTGAGCCATATTTTTTAGAATTTATAGCTAATAGGACACTGCTCCTATGTGATTAAGGATCTAAAAGGGGACAATGTACCTAGGTCTAAGCATACCTCTATTTTTAAACGGCATGTCTCTCTTCCATGGTGATATTCAATGGAAAAATATATCTCCAACTTCAAATTCTAAGTTCCTTTTACGGTGGTCACCATATCTCTTTTTTCAAATCTGAGCAATATTTATATGATGTTGGATGTCTTGAACCTTCTCTATCATCCCTTATATAAGATCGGGTCCAAGTAGATTTTTTTCAACTCCATCCCAAAAAGTATGAGTTATATATCACTTCCCATTCAGTTCTTCATATGGATTCATTTGAATACTCTAGTGGATGATTTTGTTATATGATAACTCAACTAAGGGGATATTTTTATCCCATCCACCTTTAAATTCCATTGAGTAGGCTCTTATATTTTCCTTGAGTGCTTAAATAATCCTTTCATATTGGCCATAATTCTAGGTTGATAAGCCATACTAAAATTCAATTTAGTATTCAGATCATGTGAAAGACTTATCCATAATATATAAGTGAACCTTAGATCATGATTAGATATGATCAAAAGTGGTACCACATATAGCCTCACCACTTTATTTATATCTTGGAAAGTTTTTCAAGTAAGGAATCTTCCTAAATAGTGATGATGTGGGAAGTTTTAGTGAGTCGATCCACTAAAACCCATATCGTATTCTTTTTCTTTAGATGTATTAGAGAGACTAGTGAAAAATTTCAATGTCATGTTCTCCCATTTCTATATGGGCATGGATAATGGTTGTGTCACCCCCTAGGAATTTGATTGATCTTCTTTAACTTGTTGATATACCAAGCACTTTGAGGTGTACTCAATGATCTCTTTCTACATATTGTCCCACCTGAAGTGTTATAATAGATCATGAAACATCTTGGTTCTTCCAATATAGATGTATAAATATGAGATTTGTGAATTATCCAATAGCTCCTTATTTATCTTAAGTTATGAAGGTACACATATTCTAGTTCCAAATCAAATGACACCATCTTCATCAATATGGAACTCATGAATCTTCCCTTTCATTTTTTCACCCTCTTTTGAAGCTCTAGATTATCCCTTTTTTCCTCCTTGATATTCTCTTGGATAGATTTTTGGGAAATAATTTGGGAAAGGTAGTATGTCTTCCCTACTATTATAATTTCCAGATCCATCCTTTACATATATGTGGAGATAGGGTATTTCTCAATCCACATCATGGATAGAGTAACAATTATTTTCTACCAAGGGAATTAGCTAACTATTTTGTCTTTCCCAGATGATAGTTTATAGAGAAATCATTGTCCTTGATTAGTTCTAACAATATTATTTGATGTTCCTTGATCTCCTTTTATGAAAATATATACTTTCAACTTTTATGATCATTATATATTTCACACTTCTCACCATAGAGGCAGTGCTTCCAAATCAACAAGGAAAAGAACATAGTTTATAACTCTAGATCATGTGTCAGGTATTTTTTATCATAGAGTTTTAATTTTATGAGGTTTAGTATATCACTTTTCCATTATTCATGAGTAAAAAATCCAATCCTTTCTTTGATGTATCACTGTATATCACAAAACCCTATCCACATGATGGTTGTGTGAGTACATGCATAGTGATTAGACTCTTCTTTAGTTCCTTAAATATTTCATCACATTATTATTTCTGTATATACATTAATCCTTTCCATGTTAACTAAGTTATCAGGCTATAAAATCATGATAAATTTCTCATAAAACATCAATAGTATCCAACTAATTTAAGAAAACTATGGATTTCCATGACAATTTAGGGTCTATGTCATTCTTCAATTTCCTTTATCTTTAAAGGGTACATATAAATTCCCTAAATTATGATCACATTCCCCAAGAATGTGACTTTCTATATCCAAAATCCCCAGTTTATGAACGTAGAATACATTTTCTCCTTCCCTAATTTCTCCAATACAATCTTTAGATGCTCTTTGTGTTCCTCCTTGATCTTGGAGTAAATGATAATATTATCAATTAACACTGCACAAAATTTGTCAAGATATTATATAAATACTATATTAGTCAAATCCATGAATATTGTAGGGGAATTAGTAAATTATAAGGTAATCACTATAAACCCAGAGTGTCTATACCTTGTACAGAAGGTTCTCTTCTGAATATATTCCTTATTTACCTTTAGCTGATGATATCCAAATTGAAGATCCACCTTTGAAAAGTATTGATCTACTCATATTTGATCGAACAAATCATCAATAAATGGAATGGGATACTTGTTTTTCATTGTGATCATGTTGATCTATTGATAATCTATACACAACCACATTAATCCATCCTTTTTCTTTACGAAGTGCATTAGTGAACCCCAAGGTGATGCACTATGGAATATGAACCCTTTTTTCAAATTCTCTTTCACCTACTTCTTTAACTACTCTAGTTTTATAGGGGTCATCCTACCTTATCATTTAAATAAGGAGTGGCTCCAGTTTTATGCTATATTAAGAACTTTACCTCACAATATGGTGTAATACTAAGAAAATATTTAGAAAAAACATCATTTTATTCCCTTACAATGGCCTTTTACTCAAGGATGATACTTTCCTTTGACTTAGCCATTTTGGAAAGGTATACTTATTCATAGGGTATCAACACCCATATAGTTGATGTATTTTCTAAAGTATATTCATAATCTTCCTTGAATTTGTATAGGATCATTGGATAGTTCAGAATATAGAAAGATATTTCCTATTCCCAATAGTTAATGTGTGATCTATATAAATAGAGTCAATCCATGCCTAATATAGCATCAAATTACACCAAGGGAAGTATTAAGATATTCACTAGAAGAATTTTACCGCAGTGGGTAATATGAGAAGATTCAAAAACTTGTGTTTTAATGATTTCACCACTAAGTGTTTTTACATATCTCTCTACTTAAAGGTTTTGGGGCTTAGATTTGATATTTCAAGAAAACTTGTAAGATATAAAGGAATTCGTAGAACTAGAATCAAATTAAAATTTTTCCATTATCGAGTGAATAAAAAGTGTACCTTGAATGAATTCATTTTTATAATCTACTTTAGTAGTGGTGATTTCATAATATTTCCCTTCCTCCTTTCACTTTGGTGGTTGATAATGTTAATTACCCTCAAGGATTTATGGTTTAGTGCATTGTCTTGAATAGTTCACATTCTCACTATGGTAGAATCATTGAACTATGGGAGGTGTATTAGGTGGTTCCTTATATTCCTCTATCTTTTTGGTTGTATTTTTCATGCCTCTGTGATATTAATGAGCTTGGTGGCCTTATCTCTCTCACTTGAAGCACTTCCACATACCTTTGAGGCAATTCCCATGATGAATATTCCCAAAATTTTGACATGTGGATGGTTGGATCCTCTTTCATCCTTTTTCATTTGACCCATCAGCTTGAAACTATATTTTTATCTTCTTATCACCTTAACCATGAGACCATTTCATATATACTTTGAGGTCACATTGATCTAATTATTCATAACACCCAAAGTCTTAGATAGATAGAGCCTTTTAAAGGTTTGGTTTAAAACCCATAAGTAATCTCTCTATTTTGATGTCATTGTTAATGAAAAATCCTCATTAATATATTAAAATACTTGTGAATTTTTCTTCATAATAAATGATTGATTTACCTTCCTTTTCATTTATCTCCCAGAATTAAATTTTTATCTTTGTTTGAAGATTTCAGGGGAAATAATTATTAAGAACTATTTTCATAAAGTCTTACCACTCCACCTCTTGTCTTTCATCCTTCGGATTGGTGTTCTTTATCAATTCCCACTATTGATCAGCCTCTCCATAAAAATAATAGATGGAAAAAGTAACCTTATCCTTCTTAGAACAATGGATCATAGAAAAGATATTCTCTATTGAATTAACCCACTATTCTATGACATGTGGATCAAAATATCCACTAAATATCAATGGTCATTTCCACATAAAGGATTCAAGGGCTAGTTTCTTCTTCTTGCGTGAAGGAATACATTCTACATGGTTCAAGTTATTATTTATAGCCTGATAAAACTGGGTATGAATTTCCATGAATTTTTGAACTCCAACTCTCATGGCATTGTGGATGTCATTCAGACAATCATTGCATTATCCCTTATAAAGTTTGATGGCCTAGTTTCTCCTGGTTTCCACCATTTTCTAAAAAAAAATTGAAAAAAATGTAAGTCAACAAATAATGAATAAACAATTTATTCTTTTTCACAATTAACTCTATAGGAAAATCTTATGGGATCACTAGGTTTATCCTTTTTCTAAAATGATTCCACTGGGATTTTTTACCTATACATAGCCTTCTACTTGGTTTTCACTAACATTTTCTAATCCAAATTAAAAAATTAACTAAAATTTCCTCTAATACCAACTATATAGACCTGAATTTTCCTCACAAGATTATTACATCACTTTTAAGATAAAAAACATAATAGAGATACGATCTAGGATCCAAAGTTTTAGTGTCTTGGAAAAATTATGATCATATGACACTTTTACATAATGAAAATTAAGATTTATTTAAATTATTCTTCTTTATACTTATAAATATCACATGATATCCTTAGTAAATGTAGTAACCTAAGGATATATGTCAAATAAATGGGTTATCTAAAATCCTATTAAGGGGAGGAATAAGGAAAATGAATCAACCGAACGTGGGTGAGCATCATCATATCATAAGCATTGTAGAATCATCAAAAATATGAGGTAAACATTTGATAAAGTCATGGAATGTGGCATATACATAATAATAAAATGTCATGATATAGTGGTAAAATACCACAAATAGTTTTCAACAAATATATCATCATATCCATGCATAATATATGTGCATAAATCATAACATCATAATTGTAAAAAAAATATCATCATGTTCATGAATAATACAAATTATATCATGAGATATATCACATTAATCAATGAATTGGGGGGATATATAATTACAATCCCACCTATTACATCATAAAATTCTCATAATCATGCATTCCATATGGAATTATAACAGTCATATTCATGAAATAACCTATGTAAAGGAATGGGTTTCATAAAAGGTTTCCCATATCATACTTCATGAAATGAAATTTAGAATTACAAAATGAATAAGGGATATTGTTAATTGGAATAAAATATCATTTTCCTCTTTGAAATGAGAATAAACTAAAGAGGATTCAAGAGATGTTTTGAAAATTGAAGTCTTATTGAAAAAAAGAATTGTAAATGCCTTAGAAAAAATTTTCGAAGGATAAAAACAGGTATATCCCAGAAATAAAAGAGAAAGAATATTAAAAGAATTTTTTTTGGATATAATAGAAAAAATCATACTAAAAATATGTGAAATAGGATATAACACAAAAGAAAAATGTTGGGTTTGAGAATCCCCTTACATTAAATCCCTCTTTATATTGTCACTTTTATACCTCCTGAATAATAAGCATAGGTTTATTAAAACATTGAAATATAATTTAATTAATATTATTTATTTCACAATTTATAAATTACAATAATTTTATTGAATTAATTAATTTTATTTTGTTAAATGTGAAGCATTTTGATATCCTTATTTCCTTAAAAATATCCCATTTTATTTGGATTTCGCTATTTTTCATCAAGGCAATTTATACATAAGTAATGTTAATTATAGAAGATTAAAATAAATATATTTATAAATTTATATATTATAAATAATTTAGTATAACGATCCATCTATTTTGTGTTATGAAATAAGTTGGAAACATCCACATTGGTGGTTAACCGACTGTTATTGGGAACGTTGTCCAAAGGAGAAGAAAAGAGACGTATAAAATATAAACACTTTCAAAAAAATAATTTTTATATTAGGTTAAAATAATTAATATAATTTCAATTCAATACCTAATTAATATTAGAAGATTTATTTTTTAAATAAATTGGGAAAAAATAAATAGAGGATGGAAATGAGAGAAGAGTTGATAATAACTTATTCTTTTCTCGGTGTTGCTTCTCTTATACAGAACTAGACTTCCTTGGTGAATGGAGTTGGTTTACTTTCGCACATATCTAAGGTTTATAATGTTTTAAGAGAGGGGATTTGGGTAGATATTGGGATTTGGAATATAATGGGGGTATTGGTTTTCCAATGGGAGGTACAGGGGTTTTTTATACTTGATGAGAGGGGTATTTTAAAAATAAAATACTATATCAAAGGTAAAACTTGTAATAGTGATATTTTTGACATAATGAATCATATATAAATATAATAAAATGGTTTTGGGACTTTAAACCATTTTATAATTCAAATACAATAGTTTATTAAGAGGGAAATTTGAAGATGAGAAAATTGTTTTTTTAGGAATACTTTTGACTTTAGACTTTGGAAAGTAATTTTTAGGTTTGGTGATCATGTTTATTATATTTTAATGAATTTTTAACAAATTAAATATATTTTGGTTGAGATTAAACTTCTATAAATTATTAGTTAATTATTACATCATGAATGATGTAATTCAAGATACACTAATTATGGAAAAAACTATATTTTTACTATTCACCTAAAAATTAAAGTGTTTTAGAATATTTCAAAACAAAATCATACTTGGAAAATTTAGATGTGATGATTTAAAAAATTAAATTAATATTATAAAAAAATTATAACATTGGTTATTTTAAATTTTAATATAAAATTATGATTTTTATGAAATACCATAGAATGCAGTTTATTAAAAATGTTCTTATAATTTTTTTGAGTTTTTTAACCTTGATATTTATTTTATGATATTATAATATTTATATTTACTTAAATTAATTGTGATAATTATAGTTTATATTAAATTTTATTATTTTTATGTCAAGATATTTTTCCAACAGTCAGCTTACTATTCTCAATGGTCGGGTTACTATTCCAAAAGTTACATTACCTCTTATATATACCATTTCATTCCCTCATTCATTATTAACCTCAATTCCTCTCAAGGTTCTATAATTTCATTTTATAAGATGTTAATTGGTTTACTAATATATATTTTTTCTTTTCTATAGTGGTTTTCATTGGAGGGATAACCCTGTGTAACGTTCCGACCCAGGTTACCCTCAAACCTGGAAGTGGACCCATTCTATCAAATGCCCAAAGGGAATTCCCAATCCCCACAGGTAGGTGACAATAACCCAATAATAGAACTAAAAACTAGAGGGAATGATTTTTCCCAACCTGAACAAACACTTTTCATATATATACAAGAATCAAGAAGGAGTTTTAGAAATATAATAAATATATTTCATAACTATAAGAATATAGAGGAAACAAAAGAACTTTAAAAGTTTGCAAAATATCCAAGATACAAGTCCAACTAAAATGGACCAAAACCAAATAGCTACTCCATGTGATAGTGTAGAAAAACTCCCACTATCTCATCACTAGCTACACAATTTAGCTGACATGAAATCACATCGCCTCACAGCAACACCTTTCCTTTCCCTGCATTATAATATATACATGGGTCTACACGCCACTGAAGAGGTGCACAGGGTGTAATCCAACAAACTCATTAGGATACCACCTAGGTGTTTCATAACAAGTCTCTATAAAATAATTATTATATTCTCATTTCAAATAAAACATTTCATGATAAGCAGTAAATCAGTTTTATAGAAAACAAGGTAAATATTCTCCTTTTCACAGTTCTAAAACAAAATCAGGTACATCAATTTCAAACACATTTTTAATATAATATTTAAAAACCATAAACATGTATATCAAGGATAAAACAACAAATCCAATAAACACAATATAGAAGCACAGTTATCAACACCATGGATCACTATAGGTCATACTAACAGACTACTCATAACACAATCAATCAAGTGCATAATCAGGTTCCTAGAACATGGGTCTAGAAATAAGAGGAATTCCCCATGAGTAAACCCCTAAAAATGTCAATATCATTCCCCTGGAACATCAATCCTAGGAAAAAAAGGAAATCCCCATGAGCAAACCTCTTGATAAATCAAAAAAATGGGGATGATGGACTTAAGATAAACCTTTCACCTAAGTACCCAAGGTAACCCATGTGCTCATTTTCACAATTAATTATAAATATTTGAAAATACCATTTCAAAACTATTTCACAAATCCATTTTAATGCTTTAAAAATTTCCATTTTATTTTCATACATCAAAAACAAGGTAAAATCCATTTTTCTCTAAAAAATCTTTTCAACACAAACAAAACAGTCATACAAATTCCTTTTATAAGTAATTTTATAAAATATAAACAATAAGGTTCATCAACATAGGCAAGAGATGGAACCACCTACCTCAAAACTTGGGTCGCACACACCCGCATTGGGATTCACTAACAAAAAAATCAATGATGTAAACAAAGTGCCTAGAACCTAGTGCACACATCTCAGAATTGATCCAATTGAGAAAGAGGATTGGAAAAGAAGAGGAAACACCACATACCTCAAGAATAAACACATATAGAACCACATAAAAAAAATGTATTTCCTTATAAATGATATTCCACAATGGATCTGGAAGAAGACAAGGAGAAACACAATTTTAGACTAATGAATCTAATAACGCAGTGCAAAGGCACTACCACGATCAATGTAAATGAAGAAACAGAAAGGTCACTCACTCAACTAGATTCACCGTAACCATAATAAAGTTTGAACATTGAATGGATCGATTGGTAAGGAATGATATCTCCAAAAATAACCAAAGTGGGACCCTCAGTGGAGTGAAAAGGAAAACTAGCAGTCAAAATGGGCACTCAAACCCATATTGAACCCTAAAAATCCATATTCTAGAAATTACATGATGTATAATAGAATTAAACGTCATGAAATCTATGATTTCCAAATACAAAAAACTTGTCACTTAGGATTAAAATTTTATCTTTAATTAACTCACGACGTGTAAAATCTCATCATATTGTGTAACATTTAATGGCGTGAACCCTTCTCACAGCATGCACCTAGAAACTATTACACATCATGTAACCTATTTACATGGAATATAAGTCTCCTACATCATGATCAAGGTAATGGGATTTTAAAAATTCCACACTATAAATACTTTATGTCCCTGATAAGTCATGTGGAATATGTAACCTATAGAAAAATATGAGGCCACTACTCCCTCATCAACGACTCACATTCCTAAGTCTCATGAGAATCTTATCTGTGTTTCCATACAACTTTAACTAACAGAATTGACTTCCCATGAAATACTTCCACTTGATAGTCAATGATCTAAACTGGTTTCTCAAAAACAAAAACATCTGGATCTAGCTCAACTTCTTCCCAACTCAGAACATGGGCAGGATCTGAATGGCACTTCATGAGATGATATATGTAGAAAACCTCCTGAATACCTATTAAATAAACCATAAATTCTAACTAATATGAAACCTTCTTGAGCAACTCAGTGACCCCAAATGGTCCAACATATCTCACAGCCAAATTTTCATATTTTCAAAGATAATGGTGACCCAATCGAGTAGAAACTTTCAATAAAACCAAGTCACTAAAAGAAAACTCCAAATGATGAAATCTCTAACCCTCATATGATTTCTTTCAACTATAGGATGTAACCAGACTTTGATGTACATCCTGAATCTTTTCTGACATCTCCTAGACCAAACTTGGTCCAACCAAAGATACTTCACTCACCTCATCCCAACAAAGAGGTGATCTTCATGGGCAAACATATGATTCCTCAAATGGATCCATTCTGATTGATGATTGATAACTATTGTTATAAACAATCTCAACCAGTCCCAAATGGATATCCCATGATCAATCGAAATCCAAGACATAGGCATGAAGCATATCCTCAAGGATCTGAATCACTCTATTTGTATGACTTTCTGTATGTGGATGGTATGTTCTATTCAACTTGACCTCATTTCCCATATCCTCTTGTAGAATCCTCCAGAACCTCGAGGTAAACCTAGGATCCCTATCCGAAACAATGGAATAAGGACTCCCATGTACCCTCACAATCTTATTCACATAGAGATTACCAATATCTTCAAACTTAGTGGTATACTTGATCAGAATTAAATAGTAAGACTTCTTTAACGGATCAACAACTACACATATAGCATTTATCCTTCAGGGATTCCATGGTAATCCAAAAAAATCCATGGATACCTTGTCCCATTTCCAAACCGGCACTGGAAAAGGCTGAAGAAAACCAGAGGATTTCAAGTGCTCTACCTTTATATTTTGGAAGGTGTAATAGTGGGACACATAATATGTATTGTCATACTTCATACTCAGCCACAGGAATCATCATCTCATGTCATAATACATCTTCCTAGTTCTTGGATGAATGACCCACTTAGAGCTGTGAAAACTAAACAAGACTAAACTCCTCACAGATGTTGGGATGATAACTCTCTTCCCCAAGTGGAGCATACCATTTGAATATAGAGACCAACCATAAATGGTCTACCCACCATAAAGGCTTTCTCAAATTTCACCGAACTCATCATCCTACTACTGACTCTATAAAATAGACTCTAGGAGAGATGATGAAAACTGAACAATGGTCATAACCATACCTAAAACATCCTCCTGAGCATCCAGGTGAAACTAAGAGAAAATACCCATAAGGTTTCAATCTACCTTTGATTCTAGAATATCATGCGATGGTACTTTCTAGATAAGAGCATCTACAACGATATTGACCTTCCCTGGGGTGTATGTGATATCAAATCCAAATATATGAAGGTATTCTACACATTATCTCTATCTGAGATTCAAGTATTTCTAAGAAAATATATAACTCAAACTCTTATGATCAGAAAATACTATGAACCTTTAACCAAAAATATAGTTCCATAAATATTTAAGTACATGCATAAATACAACAAGTTCAAAATCATTATTGGGGTAATTTTTATTAGGAGGTCAAAGATGGTGAGATCTTCAAGCAACCGCATGGTCATCCTATATAATCATGCATCCCAAACTAGCATCAGAGGCCTCAAAAAACACCATTTACCCATTATCAAGCTCAGGTGAGATCAAAATAGGATTAGATGTCAAAATTCATTTTAGTTCATTGAAATAAGACTGACACTTCTCATCCCATGTGAATTTCACTAATTTCCTAGTAAGAGAGGTCAAAGTTGATGCCAGATTAGATAAATCCTTAACAAATTGTTGGTAGTATCTAGAAAGACCAAGGAAGCTTAGAATCTCAAATACATTTTGTGTTTCTCTCCATGAAAAGAAACCATTCACCTTATTAGGACCAACTAATAATTCATGTTTATAAATATTATTCCCAAATAACTTCGCTTCTTGAATCTAGAAACTACATTTTGAAATCTTTCAATACAAATGGTGACTTCTTAGAATTTCAAAAACCAAACTCATTCGGTGTTCGTAATCATTCTTGGAATTTGAGTAAACCATAATTTCATTCACGAAGACTACTACAAAAGTGTGAAGATATTGATAAAATATCCAATTCATGAAATAAATAAAAACTATAGGAGCGTTAGTCAGAACAAAATTCATCAAAAAATATTCATAATGGCCATACCTACTCTTGAGAGTTTTCATCGGTATGTCAGACTCCCAAACTCTGAGTTGATGATAACCCAACTGAAGATAAATATTTTAAAACCACTTTCCCACCCTAACTAGTCAAAAATAATAATTCAGATGAGGTAAAGAATAATTGTTCTTAACTGTTACCCGGTTTAACTTTATATTTTCCACACACAACTGTAGTGAACCATCTTCCTTCTTGGAAAAAAGCATAGGGGATTCCCAAGGCAAAAAACTAGGGTGAACAAAACCTTTTTCCAATAGTTCATCCAACTAAATCTTGATCTATTTTAGCTCCGCTAAATCTATACGATAATAAGGTATCGATATCGGTTGCGTACCTAGCACCAGGTCAATCGTAAACTCTACATATCTATCTCTGGAGTAATACTAGAGAAGTATTATAGTAAAATGTTAGAAAATTACTAACAAATAATAGGAATATCAAAAATGGAATAAAATTAATCAGGCTTAATCAGAACAGAATACAAAAAACTCTTGATATTTGTGTGGGAAGGTCCTATATGACCAGACCTCGGGTCTCAATCCCCATAAAACACATGAGATCTCCCATCAACAGTAAGAAAAGAAACATGTTGATGATAATAATCAACCTCATCTTGATGACAGACAATACAATACATGATTATGATGTCGTCAAATATATCCATATCAAGAATGATAAATACTCTGACCAACTCTATATCAGCTATCGTTAAGGAGTAAGAAGGACACTAAAACCCCTTCTCTTTCCTCTTACTAAGAGGAATCACCAACTACATTGTAAAGGACATCAGTTCTATTGGAAGTTTAATAATATAAAAAAAATGTGTAGATATAAAAGAGAGGGAGGCACCAGTATCAAATAAATCTATTCCTATGAAAGATTCAATAAATATAGTACCTCTCACTATTGTTAGACTTTCATCAACCTCCACTAAAAACTCATATAGTGTGTGAAATTTCATCACTCTTGAGGCATGTGGCTAGATCCCTTTAGTCCTTGAACCATCTGAATTCCCCATAGTAGCCTTTGGTACTAATGAACCCTAATCATAAATATGTGTATTCATAGCCTGATATATTCTTTATAAGTGACCAATGCATCCAAAACTATTGCATGTCTTCATGGGAATAAGATAAAAATGTATTATGTGTCTGAAATTTCTACACTGATAGTAAGTCAGAGGCGCATTTCTAGTTATAGAATATGGTACGGAGGAGGATCACTGTTGTGACCCACCTCTACCACTCCTGTGATGATCCTTCCACTTCCTCTTCTTCCCATTCATGCCACTAAAACTGCCACTGGATGGAGGAGAACAGGTGTAAAATATAACCTTTCCTGTCATATTCTTCTCTTTCATCATATCTTTTTCTACTATCTCCACGTAGGTAGAAAGAATTAACATAAATACTGATGATCTGACATCCAGTCGCAAACCCTGTAAGTAATTTTGGCCCTTCAACTGGTTATTCTTTACCACGTATGAAGAAAAATGGAAAAGCTCAACAAAATAATTAGTGTATGCTGATATCGAATTCTCTCCCTAATGCAAATAGATGAAATCTAAGGAATTTTTCAACATCAGGGACTATAGAAAAAACTACTAGAATAATAGGGTTTTGAAACCCTTCTAATCCAAGTCTACATGTCTATCATCCTAAACTATGGAATTCCACCATCTCTTATCAGAACCCTTGAGCATGAATGTTTCACAATTCACCTTGATATTATTAGGTGTCACCAGAAATTTGAAGATTTGATAAATCCTATAAAGAAAGTCCTTTTCCTATTGAGTTTCATTTGTTCCTTTAAAGGATGGTGTCTTCTCACGCAAGAATTATCGAGATCGGTCTCTCTCTCCTACAGTTCTTGTATGTACCTCAACAAATGAATTCTGAACTCATGGTACATTTTTATCAATAATTCAAACTGCACATACTATAGCCTGAATGATATTCTAATCAATATGTGGATTCCTTTGAGGAACATCAGCCACATCCTTCTAAGGAACTCATGGAAGACGTTTTGGTGGCATACCATTGCACACCGAAACAAAAGAATCATTAAACAACATAATAAATATCAGTTCAAAATAGAAAATCCATAAGAAAGAATTGATATTTAAAACAAAACTCAACACTGGATACATATATCCCAACTTCCCATGGAAACATGAGCCTCATCATGATAAGAGTTGGCTAGAAACTTATCACAACATACCTCTCAAGTCCTGAAAATATTATCTCCAATCTAATAGACATCCCAAGAAAACTAATCTTATGGAAAGACCTTCCCTCTAATACCATTTTGTAACGTACCAACCCAGGTTACCCTCAAACCTGGAACCTGACCCATTTCATTACATACCCATAGGGCATTCCCGATCCCTATGGGCTAGGGACAAGCACCTGGGAATCAAAAAACAAACCAGATGGAAAGATTTGTTCCAACTTGAACAAACACATGGCATATATATACATGGAGCAAGAAGGAATAATAGAAATATAATAAATAAATGCCATAATTGTAAGAAAATAGTGTAAAAAACTGTAAAAGTATCCAAAATCTCCAAGAGACAAGTCCAACTACAAAGGACCAAAACCAAATAGCTACTCCATGTGATAGTGTGGATGAACTCCCACCATCTCATCACCAGCTACCCAACTTAGCTAACATGAAACCACTCTGCCTCACTATGGAGCCTTGCCTTTACCTTCATTAGAAGACATAAATAGGTTTCCACACCACTAAATAGGTGCACAAGGTTTGAGATAATAGGATCAATAGTATCCCACCTAGGTTTTCCCTAATAAGTCTCTGTATAACAATTCATGTATGCTCATTTCAAATAAAACATGGCATGATAAGTAGAAAATAAGTTTTATAGAAAACATTGTAAATATTCCCCCTTTTCATAGTTTAAAAAAAAGTTATATCAATTTCAAAGCACATTTTGCATATCATATTTCAAAATAATAAACATGTATATCAAGTCTAAGACAACAAATCCAAGAAAAAAAACAAAAACATAGGTATCAAGACCAAGGATCACTATAGGTCATGCTAACGTACTACTCATACCATAATCAATCAAGTGTAAATCTGTTTCTTAGAAAATAGGCCTAGGAATCATAGGAATACCCCATGAGTAAACCCTTGCTAAAAATTTCAATATTAGTTCCCTATAACAATGGGACTAAGAAATAGAGTAAAGCCCCATGAGAAAACCTCTGGATAAATCACAAAATTTTGGGTGATGGCCTCAAGCTAAACCTTTTTCCTAAGTACCCAATGTAACTTATGTGCTTGTTTTTACAATTCATTTCAATTTTTTGAAAATATAATTTCAAAACCATTTCACAAATCCATTTCAATTCTTTGAAAATACCCCTTTTCTTTCCATTTATTAACAACGAGGAAAAAATCATGTTTCTTTAAAAACTCTTTTCATCAAACACAAAACAATAATTACAATTTCTTTTATAAATTAGATTATAAAATAGAAAAAATATGTTTCATCATCATAGGCTAGAGACGAAACCACCTACCTTGAAACTTGGGTTTCACACACTTGCAATAGGATCCACCAACAAAGAAAATTCAATGATGTTAAGGAAGGCCCTAGAACCCATTCCCCACATCTAAAAATTGATTCAATTGAGAAATAGGGTCTTTGGATAATCGGAAACACCACATAGGTCAAGAAAAAACACCCACCACACCACAACCAACAAAGGAATGGCCTTCAGAATGAGATCACATAATGTATCTAGAAGAAGACAAGGAGAAACACCATTTTAGACCATTGAATCTGATAACACAATGAAAAGGAGCTACCACACTCAATAGAAATGAAGAATCAGAAAGGTCACTCACCTAAAGAGATGCATCAAAAGTGAAATAAAAATTTAATGTAGAACAGATCGATCAGGAAGTAATGGTGTCTCTAAAAATTGCCAGAGAGGTACCCTTGGTCAAGAGAAAAGGAGAACCGGCAGCCAAAATGGGCACTCAAACCCATATGGCTCCCTAAAAATTCATTCTTTGGAAATTACATGACATGTAATATCATTACACATCGTGAAATCCACAATGTCCCAATACACCAAAAAACCATTCATCTCAAATTAAAATCTTATCTTTAATTAACTCACGATGTGAAAAAGCTTGTCACACCATGTGACCTTTCACGGGGTGAACCCTTCTCATGACATGAACCCAGAAAACATTAAACTCTATGTATCATAATTACATGGTGTGTAAGTCTCCTGTATCCCGATAAAGGTAAAATGATGTTACACTTTGGAAAACTAGGGTGATCTATATTTTCCCATTATGGTTTTTCTATTTTATATTTTTTCCTATTATGATATTTGGAATTTTCATAGGTTTAGTTTTGGGATAATGTAATTATTTTTATTAATGAAATATTATGTTGTTGATTTCATTATGTTCTATTATTGTATAATAATATATAAAATAGAACAATATAATTCCAAGAAACGAATATCATTTATAAAATATGGGTTATTTCACACTCCATTGGAAACTACTCTAACTTTATCCAGTATTTAATATGTTTCAATGATCCTCATACTTAACATTCTATTTTTTCCAAAATTAATAACTCTTTTCCATGGAGAGACTTTAAGAAAAACATGATTTCGCTCCTTGAAATAAATGTCTTTCCTCTGGTTATCCACAAAACTTTTCTTCTATCTATGAGATTTCTTTATATGTTATTAAATCACCTTTAATTTATTATCAATTTAGTTTACTAATTATCATCCCAATAGCTTCCTTTACCTGACATCATCCCAACAAACTAGAGTTTGACACCAATTTCCATATAAAGCCTCAAACAGTGTCATCTATATACTAGAATGAAAAATTTTATTATAAAAAAACTCAACTAAAGTCAAATTTTGATCCTAACTTCCTGATGATCTATTTAACAAGCTCAAATAATATCCTCCAATGTGTGGATCATTCTTTCCTAGTGTCCATCAAACTGAGGATAAAATGTGTTACTAAAATTTAATGCATTACCCAATGACCTCTAAATCCTTTTCCCAAATTTATAGGTAAACCAAGGATCATGATGAAATACAATGGAAAGAGAGACTCCAGGTAATCTAATAATCTCTTTAACATAAAGTTTATAAAGTTTATCTAATGAAAAATTATCTTGAATGGGAAGTAAATGATCAGATTTAGTTAATCAATCAATAATTACCCAAATATCATTCTTACCTTGAGATGTATTTGGTAATCCCACTATGAAATACATAGATATATTATCCCTTATCCATTCTAGAACTAGAAATAGTTGATTCATCCCCTTCATTAATTATCATTTGGCTTTAACATATTGATAAGTCAAACATTTCATAGTAAAATCTATAATGCATTTATTTATTCCTTCCCACCATGAATGTTACATATGGTCTTTATACATTTTTATACTACCAAGATAAATAGAAAATGGAGAAATTTGAGCCTCACTAAATAGTTATTTATTCAACTAGGGGTCACATGAAACACATAACATTTTTATAAATATCAAAACACCTTCTTTTTTAATATTAAATTTAGGAATCTTACCTTTTCAACTAATTCTACCTTTTCCTATAATTCATAGTATTCCTTATATGATAACTTAATTCTATCTAACAAACAAAATTATTCTAAAACCTAAAACAAAATATGTGGATTTTCTATATGTACAATTTATAAGCCAACATTTATCAAATCATTAACCAAAATATCATGTTCTAGACATATCATAGTTAATGATGCATTATCTTTATAAGTAAAAGCATTTATAAATCTATTTTATTTACCTAGATGTTAATGAATTGTGAGGTCTTATTCCTTTATCAATTCCATATATCTCATATGTATCATGTTCAAATATTAATAAGTGAATATATACTTAAAATTTTATTATTATTATATATTTCACACTTAAATATATATAAATTATTTCTAAAAAATTAAAGAAAACACTACAGTACCCAGTTCAAGGTCATACGTATGATAATTTTTCTCATGAGGTTTTAATTGAACTAAAGTATAAGTAATTAATTTATTATTATTTATTAAAACACAAACCATTATATTAAATAAATCATTATTGTAGATAATAGAGACATTATTTCTAGATGGTAGGGTGAAAACTAGATCATTCAATAAACTTTTTTTCAATTTTTTAAAACAGTCATCACATTCCTTTTCCCATATAAACCTAACTCTTTTTAATGTTAACTTTGTTATTGGAAAATATAATCATGTAAATTTTTCAAAAACCACAGATAATATCCTACTAATCCATGTAAACCTTGAATGAAAAGAAGTTATATAGAAAACCCTAGGACATATGAAAGCCAAAAATGTTTCTAGGTAATCATATTCATTTTACCCAATCAAGAGATTAGAATAATCTAAATAAAAAAGTATTGTACATGTTATCACTTAATTAGATTTCCAAAGTTGTTATAAAGTATTTCACCACACATTTATACTTATAGTCTTTTTTATTCCTATAATTCATGCTCTTATTTGGAAACACATCCATATAATGACTTATCTCATTGAATTTAAAATACCTTATTAACTGCTTATCAAAATTGGTCTTACCAATACCAATACCATTTTATTTTCAATCAAAATCCATATTCCCAAACTTACCACATCATAAGAACTTCTTAGGTTTTATAATATATTCCCCAGGGTAATTTTTACCATACCTATCAAAAACTAAAATATTTTTTTCTTACCTTCATATTTCTTTGACTGATGCTTACCCATTGTCTTCCATCTGGACCTTTTCTTGTGTTTGTTTTCATGGAATACATAATCATCGAAAAACACCATGTATACCGTCTCAGAACATTAAACAATTTTCTCATAAATTATGAATTCAGTGGAATCTAAATCCCTTCAATATCTATACTTTAATCCTAAGTAAAACCGATTAATTTTACTATCAAGATCTCAGATAAAATTTGGTGTGTGCACTGCCAATAAGGTGGAGCTTTCTTTATATGTGGCCACTAAATCTTCATAATTTTGTCTCAATTAAAGTAATTGATTTTATATTCTAATTTAAATCACCATAGGAAAATACTTCTAAAGGAAAATATTTTTAAATTAATCCCATTCCAATGAATCAATCTTTTTTATTTCTCTGATATTATTAACCATTGATCACCACTAGTCAATTTAACCTTCAAAATGGAAAATAAAAAATAGTTTCAATTTGATGATCCGAACAACCCATGACATCTAATATATTTTATAGAGATTTAATCCATCCTTAAGCTACCACTAGGTTAGAAGATCCAATGAATTCCTGAGGGTGTTATATCAAAAAATACTGCACTATAAAAAAGTTACTTTATGATAGATTTGGTTTCTATATAGCATAGATATCACTATCATTTATTGTCAGTATCAACTAATCCATAACACCAAAAAAACTTCTTAGTTCCAATTTCAACCATTCCAAGTCACTGATTTGGAAGGATATTTTCATCTTGGTTTCTTCCTACCATTACTTACCTATTTCCTATATGGAAAAACATTATAAAAAAACATATAATAGGTGAACCAAAATAGAAATATTCAAATTATATATCATGATAACTATAAATTATAATCTCATGTACTTACTTTATCCTAACCTCTAATATTATCTAAATATTTCCTCTGATGAAAATTATAAGGACCCAACCTTAAACTTTACATAATCTTGAGTTGTAATTCAATAATTCATTTTCTAAAATTTGAGTATATTTATAGTTTAGAGTTTTATAGAATTATGAAATCACCCTTACACAAATAAATATTACATCACAAAGTGGGCACTTTCACTTGGTGTCTATTTTTCCCATAAAACAAAGATTTTCTGATATAATAAGTTTTATTTTCATGACATAACTTCAAAATTTTAATATTGACCCCATCCTTATCCAAACTCATCCTTATAACCCTTGAAAAAAAAATGTGGGATGGTCACAAAAATATCAGTAAGGTACACAAAAAAGAAATAAATAAACTCATTAGTCTATGAATACTTATAAAAAAATTCCTTTACAAAATAACCTTTGAGCACAAAATAAACATTTTATTACCCAATAAATAAACTTATTTTCCCAAATATTTTCATAAAAAATTTCATAAGAAATATTAAATAAAAAATAAAATGAATAAATGTTTCTTTTAAATCATGAAAAACTCATGAAAACTTTTTTAGAAAGTTATTGTTTTCACCCTTAAGAAGTAGTAATTAATTTTCTTTTAAAAGTAATATCATTATCTTACCTTGTGAAATCATAATATTTTTATAAAATACATGAAAATAATAAATAAATCATATAGTTAACTTGGAATATCTTTTTATATATCACTCTTACAAATGGAATATCCAATACGCTCAACTTCCATAATTCTCTAGAGAAACTAAAGAATTAGAGGGTTATAATGAACCCACCCATCCTTGGTTTATAACAGAACCACCTATCCTTGGTTAATAACATAACCACCCATAGTTGGTTTATAAAAAAACAACCCATAATCATAAACAATTCCCAAGAACCATACGATAATCATAAAACATCAAATCTTTCATTTTCATCATTACACTCATAAAAATATACATTGCACCCATAAGAAAATTTCTAGACATTGAAATATCCATTCTATTTAAAACACTTTTTTAAAATAACTAGAATACATGGAAGAAGGGTTTTTATTTTAAGAAAACATAAAATATTGTACATCAATCCAAAAATAAAATAATGGTTATGATGGTGGGAAAAATGTTGACTTCGTATATGTTAATATATAACATTCTTTTTGTCTTTTTTAAAGAAAGTCAATACATAAAAATATTCCTTTTGAAAAACATTGAAATAAAGTCAATAGTATCATAAAATTTACTTTATAATTCATTTATTTCCATATAAATACATACATTAAATAATTTTATGAATATTTATATGTAAGAGAAATATTTAGAAAATAAAACATTAAAACATTTAAAATATGGTTTTTAGAGTAAAATTTCCCTTAACTCAAGTCAGACTTGTCAAGTACATTCTTTATATTATTGAATAATAAGTTTACATTAATTATTTAATTTCATAATAACATTTTTTATGTTTAATATCCATTTTATTTTATCTATTAACAATTTATATTCTATTAGTTAATTTAGTTCACGTCAGACATTTTTATGATATTTAGATCATATAGCCAACATGACTTCAGTAGGTTGAATATGGAAAAGAAGGTAATTATTATATAACATAAAGAATAATAATCATGAAATAATTATCATATTTATACATCAATAAAAATTTTAAAACCATCCATGAAATATCATTATGAAAATTAACTATTTTACAATCATGGAGATGATAAGTCATATGTATGCATGAGTAACGTTTCCATTTTTCAACAGTCATGAGGGAAAGAAGGTAAGTGTAATTTTATATTTATATAATAATAATTATATCATATATATCATATTATATCTTTAAATAAACTTATATATATAATCCATATGATTTGATGATGAAAAATGAATCACATAACATTATGGAGGTGGTAGTCCACACGTACGCACAAACGACGTTATCATTTTCAATGAATGAAAAGGTAAGAAATTAGATGATATATTATATTTAAAAAATTATAAATATTTCATTAATATCATATATATACATTAAATTTATTATTATATTAATCTATGAGAGTTGGTGATGGAAAACAAATTACATCGGTTCGTGAGGCGGTAGTCCATCGTGCACACGAACACCAATTTCATTTCCCATTTGATGTAAGAATAAGATTTATATAGGTAATATTAACATAATAAAATATCATTATATCAGGTATAATGATATTTTTATATCTTCATGGGTGAAAATATTATAAGGAGATAGAAGAAAAAATATAATGAAAATGCTCGGTTAAGAACCATACCTCTTCTTCAGATAATATCTTAAGGTTTGCACCAAAAGCTTTCCTAGGATAGTTTTATGATCAAAAAAAGGTATATAGGATTTGGGGAGGTATAAAATTAATATATTTTTTATATATTTACTAAACCAAAAGGCTTATGATGTGTTAATAAAAGAGGCGAGGAGGTGCCATTTTATATGAGAGGGGAGGGGCACTCTTGGAATTACTTAAAGTATTAAATTAATATAAATTAATTTTCATATAAAAATGGATAAAAAATTATATATTTATAATATAGTATAATTATGGGCATAAATAATATCATATAAAAAAATTAGACAAGTTTAAACAATGTTTCTTCCCTTATATTTTAATTTTAACCTCCTCTTAACCATTTTGACAATTATGGTGACAATAATGTTTTTACTCTTTAGGGATAAATAAATTTAATATAAAAGAAAACGTGACCCTTAAATCAACCATTTTTGATATTTTAAACCATATCTAATTTACTTGGTGAAATATAGGATTTTTTGGAATGTTAAATCATTTAATAAAATATTATTTAACATAAAATATCATTAATTTATTTTAAACACTATTAATTTAATTTGACTTTAAAAACATCAAGAAAAAAATTTAATTAGAATATAAACCTTTAAAATAACCCAAATTTTTTATAATTATATAAAAAATTCATGGTATGTTATAACTCACTAAAATTTTACAACTTATAATATTTTTAATATCATTAATTTAATTTTTTTATTAACTGAATAAGTATTGTGTTAATATTGCGTATGTATTTAAGGTAGTTATTTAATCACTAAAAATTATAAATTAATTATCATGATAAAAATAAAAATTTATATTTTATATAACCAATTATAACCAAACATATGTTTTTTTATTCCTATCATAAAATATTAAAGATATTAAAAGAATAAAAGTAACCTTTTGACTTTATCATTCACATAAATATTATAAAGGTCAAAATCAAATAAATATGGAACCAAGTTGCCATATTTTTTAACATTAGATGTACATGGACTATCTAAACTCATAAAATAGTATAAAATAATGTTTTGGAATCATTTTTAAGTTCTTATAATATTATTTCTAACCATAATTATCCGATTTACCCTTACCGAGGGGACCAAAATTTACTAAGGTTGCTATTCATAATGACCAACAATTAAAGGGACCTATTTACAAAATTTTAAAATAAAAATTAAAAATATGGAATAAATTTTTTCAATAATCAACTAATTTAAGTGTTATGATTTAATTTAAAATTAAACTCGCAAAATGAGATGTAAAAAAGGTTTTTTAGAAAAAAAATCTTATAAGTATAAAAATATTTTATACAAAATCCAAGTATAATATTTATTAAAAAGACTCTAATTCTGTTTTTTTAATCCAAATGAACTAATGAAATTTTAAAAATAAAGAAGAATATAATTTTACTTTGTAAATACTTGAAAATAAAATATGAGTTTCAATAAAAATCTGTATTTTTCAATATTCATTGAAAAATAAAACTTCTATGAAAATTCTCAGAAATTCTTCCTAAACTAATTTTAACATGATAAATTAAAAAATTAAGTTCATTTTATTAAATTAGAATTAAATAACTTAGAAATAAATCTTTTAAATAAAATCATATAATGAATGAAAACCCAATTTGGTTAAAAAATAGTTTTTCCTTCTAACTGAAAAATTACATGATATTCTTATATTGAATATAACTTTAGAAAATCTACTTAAAGGATATATGAAAATGATTTATATAAACATTACCTGGTTTGTTACAAATATTATTAAACATTTTTAAATAAATCATTTCACACCCAGTAAAGAGGGCATTTAATCCATGGAAAACAATCCAAAATACCATTAATCCCACTTTTTAAACTTCTCATGAAAAATAATTTTTTATAAGCAATATAAAGAAAAAAACCAGTCCTTAAAATGCATTAAATAAATACTAAAATATTTTTCCTTTTTAAAACATAATTTCAAACCTTTTTAACACTACCCATTTGAATGTAAACTAATACACTCAAATTGTTACTTAAAACACACATAGTCACCAAAACATCAAAGAAATAAAATCCAAGAAACAACCAAACAATGGTGTAAATGGTCAAATGAACTAATGGAATAAAATATAATCATGAAAGAAATCCCATAAAGTTTCCTAAAAAGGGCCTATAAATCATAGGTATCATCCTTAGGATCTAGTAATAATGGACCAAAACTAGAAATAAGTAACCTTGGCTAAAAATACTGAATTTTTCAACATCTATAGTAGTCTCATCAGACTATATAGACATAAAAGTCTCGGAATATACTTTTCTTCACAAGCTTAAAAAATATTTCTATCTCAATTGTCTATCTATCCTCTCAGTCTAGTCAATGGGGTATAGTCATACAACATTCCCTAGGCTCTCCAAGGCTGTAAACTAGTGATTTATCTTATATAGGTTAACTTTTATCTACTTAGGACTCCCATGAAAAGTTAAATAAATGTGAGAAAAATCAATAATCACTCGTATCACATATAAAATTTTTCAAAACAACACATACCTAGCCTTATATACCCTCTCAAGAAAAATCTCCCTTATTTTATAATTTATTAATAAGTGAAGTATAAATATAAAACATCCCTTTAGGGGTATCAATCCATATTAGGGAAATTTATAGTCACTTGGGGCTTTGATTAGGGTATCATTCATTTATAAATCCACTTTTCTTAAAGTTCCATCTGACCTTTCAGGAGACCAAGATTTTTTCACCCTATTTGAAAACTAATTTCCAAATATCCTTTGAAAACTTAGTATCAAACTGTTATTTGAAATTAAACTTATAAATTCAACCATTTCTATGAAATAACTTTGGAAGACAATACAACCCTTTAAAAAAATAAAGAATCCATTTAGTGTTAAGAACCCTTTTATTTCAAAACCACACTTCCCAGTTCAAAAAAATTTAAATCCACTATAAGAATTCATGGTCCCAAAACCATTTAAAGAGAAAGAATTTTAATCCCTTCACTTTAAAAATATTCCCTTTAAAACAACACACACATTCTTTAAAGACAAAATTAGTGTCAGGAACCTCTTTGAAATATTTAAATTCCTTTTGAAATTTCGCTATGAAAATTTAATAACTACTTGGAATATGACCAATTCCAAGAATTTAAATCAATTTTAGTCTATTTTAAAACCATTAAGGGTTCATCATGTTAATCAAATTCCATAGTAAATCATTTCAAAATACATGAGCATTTTTAAAAAGATACACTCATGCATTTTAAAATTTTCTTTCCATGAAACAAGTCCATGTAAAGTACAAAAACCATTTTATAATCATTTATAGCCCACTATGGGATTATAATATAATTTTTAAACCTTAATAAATAATTTTAAAACATAAAATAAATTTATAACATGAATTACAAGGGAATTCCATAGAAATAACTACATATTTTCAAGTAAAACCATCTAAAACCCATTGCCTTTGATGGTGAACGTCCAAATGAACTAGGAAACTACCTTAAAAACTATAGAAAACCTAAATCACCATCATTAAAAATTTCTTGCACCCAAATATGAACCTGAATAGTGGCTAGGTTTCACAAGAGTGAGATAAATTGATAGGGAGGGAAAGGAGAAGATAATTTAAGAGAGATGGAGGAGAAAGGGGATTTACCACTTGGATTCCACTTGAAAACAAGAGGGGGTGATTGCAAACCACGGAAGAGGAAGTGGAGTAGATCCTCGATGTGCTTCCTATGCTAGGCTGAATGAGAGAGGAAAATAGGGGTTCACAACCCCTTAAAATTTATATGAGTAAAAAGGTAAAAATAACCTTTAATGAAATCTTGACAGGTCACACAGTTTGGTCACGTTGTTTTTCAAACCATGTGGTGGCCACATTCTAGACAAACCAACCTCACATTATCTCTTAGGAACCCTACATGGTTTGACTAACTATGAAAAAAATGTTCCAAATGGAATTGTCAAATTATTTATCCATCTCACACACTTATCATAGGGTTTACCAAACTATGCATAAGTCGTGCACCAGTACCTAGACATAAAGATGACTCGTACAGTTTCCCCAGTTTCTTGCACGGTTTAGAATGAACTATGAACCACCCATGCAGAACAATTCATGCAAGTTAAAAATGAACTACATGAAAGGGAATTGAGGGGCCACATATGGATTATCCATGTTTTACTCAAAACCATACTCCCTAAACCGTGCATGAGAAAAAATTCATAAATTCCAAAATTCAAAGCCAACATGCCTGAAAATTTATATTACCTAAAAATAGAATAAAATAATACAAAATAAAAGTTAATAATGATATGTGGGTTTCACACGAACCTTATTAATAAATATCGGTGTCCTTTATTACTTTAACATCTTATTTATTATACATGTATTCTAATCCATGGTGAGAAAATTTGTGAGAGATCCATTCCCCAAAGAGGTTCATAGGTAAACATGGGAAAAGGTTTTAATTTTACAAAATCCCTAAAAAACTAATTCACCAACCTCCTTTTTAGTGTTTTCCATATCCTAAGTGATCCTTGTATAAAATTCAAAAAATCAAGGATATCATATTTGACGATATCCCAGTATTGTATTTGGTGATATAAGAATATTGATGCTTATATCATAGCCAATGATATACTTCCATAATAGAATACGAGGGGGGAATACTTTGTATGATATTACATGAAATTATCCAATCGCTTATTCTATTTTTTAAAATGTTTATAAATCAATATGATTGATATATTAATGGATACCTAATTGTATAAGGTTTTTAAATAATCAAATTCCATTAATGTCAATGAGTTACGAGTAATTCATGTTGGGTGACATGGGATAGAAGTAAATGTCCCATCCCTTTCATTAAATAAAGATCATTGATAGGTAATATAAAAGGGAATTGTTCCCTTTATTAATTAATAATTTATGAATGCAATCCAGGAAAAAAATCTATTCATACCTAAGCTTTCATTTATATTTGGAAGAAGGTACGAGCACTACTTTGGTAGGTTCGAGATCCTATCATTATGAACAAGGATCCAAGGATAGTGTACTACTAGTGGACGCAAGAACTTTTTGTCACTTTGGTTGTCTTCATCAAACATTAATAAGACAGAATGGAGGCAAAAACATTTCAAGTATGCTGCTATGTTATTATTATTTTATAGAATATTGATCAATTATATATAGACCAAGCATATCATGTGTTATTTCCACTGAAAATGATCACTTGGGGATCTCCCTAAACCCATTAGTGGTATCAAAGAATTTATATTCAAATAATTTATGTATTATTCTTAAGAAATTTTTATCTTAAAGCATATGATCCATATCATAAAATATGATACACTATATTTCTTCTTTTTTTCTCTATCACAACATATGACTGAATTATATCATAAGGTATGATATATTGGAAACCCACATATTTTAACTATATTTTAGGATATTTTATAAGATATTGTAAAACATGATAGAATTTTGAGTTTCTATAAAATACAGTATTGTAACATAATTAAAATACTAACTCTATCATAAAATATGATAGGAGATTTACAATCATTACGCCAAAATCTCTATTTAATGGTGGTTTTGAAAACTACTAATTACCTCACGAACATTTTTTTAGTGGTGGTTTTTTAAAAACCACTGATAAATATAATTTTTTTAAAATTTTGTTTTCAGCTGTGTTTTCTAAAAAACTGTCATGAATAAGTGTTGATTTCTTGTAAATAGATGGTAAATTAATGGAAAAATCATTAAAAATTTAATAATTAATAATTAATTATCATTTTTTATTTGTAATTTTTTATTAGTTATTATTTATATTTTAATAAATTATTATGTGTTAATTATTAATTATCTATAATCATTAGTGAGTAATTATTTGAAGCTTAAATTAATTTGAGGATATATTGAAAATCAAACTTCAAACTCCAATTACCATAACTTTCTATCTGGTTATCCACTTTAGCTTTGCAACTAGTCAAATTTAATCTTATAAAATGAAATACAATGAAATTAAATAATAATTTGGTAATAATTAATTGAATAAAATTTATTACTATTTTAAGAGAACTTGAAAATCAAACTTCAACTTCAAACGGACAAAAATTTTTATATGGGTGTCTATTTGGGCTCTATAAGATGTTAAATCGAATCTTGTGAAGAGATATACACTATATTTATTGAGAAATCCTAAATCACTATTTTTTTTCTTAGTCAATAAATACACAGAAGGCCTCCAAAACTGAGTTTTGTGTTCGGATACCTTGATTTTTTAGCATTCTATGTGATTTTATCTTTATTTAAGAGTGTCTTCATATGCTTGTTGGGTCATCTATGATTTTATTCCATGGATTTACATTACTATTGATTTTATGGTGTTTTAGTTGTTGTGGTTTTCCTCATTTTGGTGATTTATTATCTATTATATATATATATATGCATGTATGTATGTATGTATTTCTATACATTTAAGTATATTTATTTATAATTTATATATATTTATCAATATTTATTTAAAAATATACATAATTATATTTATGAATGGTTATTGATATTTATTTATTCATATTTTTCTATATTTATATACATTTATAAATATTTATATGTATTTATGTTTATATGTTTTTATATATTTTTTGGGTATATATATATATATATTTATTTATTTATCTATATTTTTATTTTTATTTAATTTTGTTGATTTATATATTTATATCAATATAAAATTATATATATTTGTACTTTTATATATAATTATGTAATATAAATGTGTATTTATATATATTTTTGTAAAAAAAATTATATGTATATATATTTATAGATTTTTATATCCATTTAAGTATATTTATATACATTAATGTGTGTGTATATATATATGTGATTTTGGTATATATATTTATATGTATTTTTTTGGATGGAGTGTGTGTGTGTCTTCGTGCTTATATTTATATACATTTATACAAATTTATTTATATTTATATATTTTTATAAGATATCTATAACTACATTTAAATAAATGCATATGTAATTATATACATATTTTTTAATATTTATTATTTATTATTTACTCATTTATTATTTATTATTAATTAATTACTTATTAATTACTTATTTATTATATCGTGGTTTATTATTTATTATTAATTTCTTATTAAATTATTATTGAATTATTAATTAATTGATATTTATTATATATTATTACATATTATTTATTACATATTATTTATTTATTATTAATGTATTATTATTAATGTATTATTTATTATTTATTATTTATTTATTTATTTATTTTTTATTTATTTTTTATTTTTTATTTTTTATTTATCATATATTAATTTATTTTTTATTTTTTATTTTTTATTTTTATTTTTTTATTTTTTATTATTTATTTTTTATTTTTTATTTTTTTTATTTATTTATTACTTATTTATTTTTTATTTTTTATTTATTTATTTATTTTTTATTATTTTTTTATTATGTATTATTTATTTATTTTTTATTTATTCGTTATATATTTACTATTTATTCATTATTTATATATTATATATTATATATTATTTATTTATTTATTATTTATTTATTTATTATTTATTTGTTATTTATTCATTATTTTTTTAATTATTATTTAATTACTATTTATTTACTACTTATTGATTATTGTTCGTTATTTTTTATTTATTGCGATATTGTTTATTTATTTTATCATTATTTTTATTATCAGTATTATTTAATATTATTATTTATGCATACGCTTTTATATGTAATTATCTGTATGTATATAAGTATATTAAATTATGTTTGTTCACCACATGAAGAGCTTATTGTAGTGGTAAAGTCTTTGTAGAATAATCAAGTGGGTAAAAGTTTCAATCTCACCCAACACACACACACACACATATATCTGTGTGTGTGTATGTATTTATTTATTTATTTATTTGTATATATATAATTATATTAAATCATGTTTAATCACCTCGTGGAATACATGGTGGGATAAATAATAATTAATTAATTAATTAATTAATTAATTAATAAGTAAATATTTAAAAAAAATAAAAAAATCATTGATAAATGTTTCATGATGGTTTTCAAAACCACTATGAAATATTTTACAACTCTACTTTTTGCATCGGTTTTTCAAAACTGTCGCTACCAATCTGAAGGTTTCAAGTACAGTAAAAGCACATGAATAGTTCATGGCCAACTTGGATTTTATAACAATAGATGATTATTCTAAGATGTACACAATATAGAATATCACAGAAAATGAAATTAATTCAAGGATTAGTTGATGAAAGAATTACATAACCAAAATATAGGATCATCACGTAATGATTTATAATTAATTTAAGCAATTAAAGAATTACTTTATAATGAATTATTTCTTTATTAGTGAATCTGAAAATATCATTGCATCATATTGTCAATTCATCACAAGAATCAAGTATATATTCCATCCAATGGGGATCCACACATGCACAATTAACCTCTGAGCATCATCATCGAAATCTCCAAGTGTTGGTGTGGGAGATCCTAAAGTGTGCGTCGTTCATCTTTGATCATTGTGAGAATCTCTTTGAAGAAGGAATATCCTTGTTCTCTCTATAATCAAGAGGGGTGGTGGAGGGGTATCACCCTCTATTCTTGAGACAATTCTTTGAGAGGATCTCTCTATGGATTTATAGGGTTCTCTAGATTTCATTGCGCACAACAAAATAATCTTAGGGTTATAAATAATATAATTGGGTTTACGTAGAACTGGGGTTAGAAAATAATAATTTCACATGTTCCCTTATTATTTCATTAATCCTCACATAACCCCATGACTATAACAATATTATTATTATTATTATTATTTCTTTCCATGAACAAAACTAAAAAATTAATTAAATAGTATATTTTTAATAAATTGTTTAAAATTTATTCAAACAATATTTAAGATATATTATTTCTCACAGGGCCATTAAACATGGTCAACCATTCCTCCAAAATATTTATCAGTCCTTGAATAATGGCTATTTATTTAATAAATAAATATCACCATATTATTCATTAGTAAATAAATAAATATTATATTATCTCAATAGTAAATAAATATTTATTAAGTATCATGCTCAAAAATATTCTCTTGAATAACTAGTGACTGAATATACATGTTCAATAAAAAATGAATTATTATTAAACCATGTATGAAAATAATATTTATTTAAACTATTAAATAATAATAATATTTAATTGATGTTCTAGATACACTTAATGTGTGACCCTCTATGCACTTTTCTCATTGGAATTAAGCATAACCACGGTAACATCCCATTACTGATGTGACAGGTATGTCTTTATCCTTGTCATGGTTTTTCCTTTTCATTGACTGGGTAGGGTTGAGAATGAATTGGGACGATAACTATAATGGTGAAATCAGAGATTTTTTGGACTCTCATCTTTAACCGGCCTTTTTTATAGGCTGTAGAAGGGTAACATGTTGGGTAATTGGGTTACATGATGTGTAATGGTTTCTGAAGGCAAGTCATGAAGGCATCACACTATGAAGGGTACATGACGTGAAGATCCTTTACATGTCGTGAATGAATTAAAGATCAGTTTTTAATTTAGATAATTGGTTTTTAATTAGAGGCGACATGTTTGTCAGTAATTACGGAAGTTAACTATTTCACGACGTGAAATTATATTGCATGTCATGTAATACCCCAATAACTATTTTTAAAAAGGAATTTCCACTGAGATTCCCTTTTCTCCTCCACTCCAATTTCTTTTACCTTGACCTAAGGCTTTACCTATGTGATCTTGGAGCTTTCTAACCCTTCTGAATCCTCTCGTCTGGTATTTGATGGTGTTGGGAAAAAATCCCTCAAGGTAACATTGCATCATTTTGGGGTTGGTTGTGTTTTTTGACAATTAAAGTTTTCAGGGTGAATTATCGAGTTCCAGAGATGTTGTCTAAAACCTATTTTTACAAAGAACCATGAAAAAGGAATGGAAGATATAGGGGCCATACAAAATATTAGATACATGGTGGTGCTTTTTTCTAGTGTTTTCCAAATTTTTAGGGTCCAAAATTTGGGATTTGGTGGGCATTGTGAAAAGTGGATTTCCATGAAGATATCATAAAAATATAGAAAAGGTATTAGTTTCATGAAGATGGGCTTCTTGAATTGGATTTCATAGAGACTGGAAGAATGGTGACAGTGAGCTCTATGATTACAACGAGTTTCATGAACAATAGAGGCGAAGAGCATTGTGGTGAAGCTTTGTAGTGATGACACACAAGAATTGATGGAACACTCCATGATTACGACAAGCTTTGCGATCTGAAAATTTCTGTGGTGATTTACGATATAGAGAGAATTTTGGTGGAAATTTTGGAGCTTTACGATTTGAGCTGATGTGGTGCTGACCTTGCGTGGAAGATTCTTGAGTCAGTGGAATCACCTATAAATATACCTCAACCACCTCAAGAGAAGAAGAGAGTTTTTCAATAAAAGTTTGTTTCTATCAAATCGTAAAGGAGGTTCATGGAGGCAGTGAGCTTTGCAAAAGGTAGGAGCTTCGTGGCGGCTTATCTAGCTCCGCGAAATAGGTGTTTTCGCATTGGCTCAGTGAGCTTGGCGAAGGATGACGCTTTACAACAGCTTGAGCTCTGTGATGGCCTAAGTTCTGAAAAGGCTTGAGCTCTACAAAGTAGTGTTCTCTACAATGCAGTAAGATTTTTGAAGGTGTGTGATTTGAGAAAAAGTAGGGGCTTCGAGAAGGATTGTTTGAGCTTTACAAAATTGGGAGCTTCGTAAAGTAGGGAGCTATGAGAAGTTATTTACAATGTTTATTTCTCAGTGTTTAGTGGCAAAGGGGTATTCATAAGTAGAGAAAAATTGGACTTTAATAGATGATCTACATACAGTGGAGGATGCATTCATTAGTGATAATGAAGGGACATATAAGTCCATAAACTGTGAGTGGATCCTTTCCAGAGCAGTGAGAAAAGGAAGAGGAAGAAGGTGATCATTTCTACCGGCAGTGATCCAGAAAGAGAGGAATAGGGAGTGACCCTTGGGAAAGCAGTGATATATCCCAAAACATTATGAAGGTAGTGATCCTTGGCATAGAAGTGATCTAGCCCTAACATTATTGGCAGTGAGCTTTAGTGGATCTGGTACAGTTGCACACCACTGTCGTGTGCTCCTTGTATGTAGCCCAGTGAGGGATAACCAAGTAAAAATATTTGTGTCTACCTACTTTCTTCCCTACATTTCATCTAAATCATCATCATCAGATAAAGAAGAATAAAAGTGATCATAATAAACACACAAGTTCAAACAAAGTGACCCTTGTGATAAAGAGGTCAAGATCTAGTGGGGCAGGAAGAATTTAGAAAATAATATCCATACCCTGATTCCCCCCCCCCCCCCTCAGGGTATATAGGCCCCTTTTGGTCCTAAAAATTAGTATCAGAGGGAAGGTTGATTTTATCATATTTGTTTTCTATGACAAGGTTAGTTGATTTGTGTGGTTAAACATTCAGTCTGCTCTTATCTAGGTGTGCCATGGCAAAGGGAAAACCATCAAAGAAGAATTAGAAGTCATATGGTATTCCTTAGTGTGGAAGTGTTTATGGAAAATGTGTGAATCAACTAAAGTAATAAAACAACTTGATAAATGAAGTATTGGATGAATCTGATAGGGAAAAGATATATTCACTCAATAATATTGTAGGAATGAGTGAAGTACTTGAAATTTAATGTGATACTAAAACTACTAATGATGAAGAAGTTTTAAGAAGGAGGACACCAATAGATGATGTTGACATGACAAAGGAATTGGATTGGAAATTGGATGAAGAACTTAAATATAAAGATATTCGTATCCAAGTATTGAAAATTGAGGTCAACAAGCTAAGAGTCTTAAATCAAAGTATTATTGATGTGGCTATTAACCTGAGGTAGAATAATGATTCCCAAGCTGAAGAACTACAAGAGATGTCTTCAAAGAGAGATAAATGAAAATCTAATGATAAGGGAAAGAATCTAAACTCAGATAACATTCAAAATTTAAAAACCAGAAATGAAGATCTTGTTGCACACCTAACTAAACTAGTTCAGAAGAATCAAAGACTATAACAGGAGAGTGCATGCTATGTTAATTCTATTGCTCAAGAAAAATTGAATGTAAAGAAGGAATGTGACATGGTGTATAAGCTCACACATGAGTTAGAGGATGTGATGAGTATAAGGAAGAATCTCGAGAGAGAACTCAATGGTCAACTTGAATCAAGGGATGTGAAGATTCAAAATTTTGAAGAAGAATTAGAGTTAGTGAATAATGAAGTAGAGAAATCCAATACCAAAGGAAAGCCTAAAATGAAGGATGCCTTGCACTTTCTATTTGATTATCATTCAAAAAGTGATGAAAAATAAAAAACAAATATGTTATTTCTGAAGAGAAATAGTAGAATATTTTCTCATCTCAAAGACCATATAGTTTGGAAAAAACTAGTATTAGATTTAATGAATCTCCTCTCGTGCATGACAGAAAGAGAGTCGTGAACAGTTCCAAAAATGGACAAAATCCTATAAGTACTAGAGACAGACCTAAGAATACATTTATAATAAACAGTAACAACATGTGCTATTTATGTGTGATTCATGTCCACACACCAATATTTTTTTAGAGGCTTTGGAATATATTTCATGCTGTGAAGATAGAAACATTTCTAAATCTGAGAATAAAAATAAACATCTTGAGAAGTCTGAAAAATGAGTCTCTCAAAAGAAAGTATCCATGAAGTGATTCTATTGTGGAATAATGGGACACACCATGAGTATCTGTTAGGAATCCCAGGAGCTCAATATCATAATAATAATGCAAGAATAATCAACATATCAGCTGAGAAATGATGAAATTAGGTATTCCCTTAATGGAAGATGTTTCATATGTTCTGATCATGGGAATTTGGCCAGACAGTGCAGTAAGAAGAAAGTGGGGAAGTAAAAGGGACCTAGAAGGATATCCCTAGAACATGCAGTGTATAACAAAAAATCCTATACTAAAAGACAACATGGTGAGATGAAAAATAGGTATAAAGTCTCAAGAGAATCAAAAGAAGATAAATGAAAGTTTTATCAATCACCTTCTCTATTACATCCACAACAGCTCTCCTAGAGAGAATGTTAACAAACCTGGAAGAATAGGGGAAGAACAACTCCAGTTGTGAGTAAAAATAATGTGAAATCATTGGAAGACTCAAAACCAACAATAAAGGTTGGAATGACTCTGAAAATTGATAAAAGAAATACAATTAAAGAATATCATGAAAATTTCACATTTCATGCCACACAGTGGTAAGTGAAGGCAACAGAAAGATCCTTTCATTAGAGGAATAAAAAATAGAATATGGCTAGTGGAGAGTTTCCTGCTCAGAGAAAGAATCATGAGAAATAGAATTCAGGTGTAACATAAAAGAATGAAACTTTTACTAGTGGTTATAAACCCCAAATTGTGAAGAAGTCCAAACCCATATAACCTAAATATTAGAAGAAGACTCAGGATGTTGGTAAATAATGCCTATTCATATGGCCAGAACAGTTGAATCTAGCTAGAAAATTAGAGCAGGAAAGGGATGAGTGCAATGCTCTGTAAGAAATAATCAAAGTGTTGACCCATCAGGATCAACCACAATCATATTATTTAGGATTCCAAAAGAACCCCTCTCCCTATATATATAAATGTTGTTAACTTATGATTCAAGTGTTTCAGGTTTTAGGGAGATACGATCCAAGGGGAAGTGGTATATAAAGATGCAAAGTAATGAAGTAATATGATTTAGTGTTTCAATTGATTAAAATTAGGTAACATAGTTTAAGAAAAAAGGGATCAATTTAGAACAATAGAAATTTATTGTGTTGTTAACTTTATCTCTTTTTTCTTACACCGAGTTACAACTTATTAGGCTTGGAGATTTTTTTGATGGCTCAATTCCATGTGCTTGATGGGAATAAATGATGTAGGAGGAGAAGAATGTTTATGGGTCTAAATAGTGGGCCCAATAATAAGAAGATTTTTACATCATAGGGGGAGAATTATATCTACTAATTGGATGAAATTACATGAGAAGAGAATAATCAGAATAGTTTAAGTTCAGATATGATATCAGATTCAACAAGTGTTGTTACACAATAGTTCTATTATTCAAATATGTATCAAAATATTGTGTGCTATGAAAAGAAAAGATGATATGATGAAGAGTCTACATTGAAACTGAAGAGTTGTCAAAGATATACATGGGTGATCCAATGATTTTGAGGTGCATTGAATATATATCCATTGATATCATGCCCCATTTCAGGTGTTAGTTTTCCACTGAGAGAAAATGGATTGAGATGGATGTTTTCAGGATACCAAGAAGCCGCTAGAGAATATCAACAATGTTTCGACAAAAAACTGAGAAAAAGAAGTTGAAAGAAATGATGTCATTGTATAATGACACAGTGATAAGATACTTGTTGAAAGTGATGATGTGGTAAGAGAATCAGGGGGAGAAAAAGTTAAAAATTCTGATTCAAAAGAAGATACAGATAATGAGCATGAGGAAATCAAGCCTATATCTGTGAATAAGACAAAGAGTCGAGCTTAAATTGGCAGGAAAAATATCATTGGTGACACAAGGAAATAATGGAACATATATTTTCCAATCCAAATATTCTAAGAATGTTTTTAGGAGATTTGGAATGGAAATTTACAAGGAGATGAAGACTACGGTTGATACCCGGATGAAACTATTGAAAGATGATGAAGTAAGATATCAAATAAATACCAAGGAAAGACACGTGCTTACAGTGAAAAGAATACTTTGGTATATTAAGGGCACTGTGGATTTTGGTTTTATGTATAATAACAAATCTTATCCAGAGATTTTGGGATAAAAAGATACATATTAGGCTAGTACAATAGATAATAGGAAATCAACATTAGGTGGTTCATTCTATATTCTAGGTTTGTGTATTTATTAGCTAAGAAATAAGCAATATTTCATTTCATTGATCACCACAGAAGCTGAGTATACTTCTTCCACTCAATAATGCACACAGTTATTGTGGATAAAGAAGTATCTTGATGATATGGGTGTTGAAGTGAAGTCTCCAATAAGAATCCAATGTGATAATTCGAGTGATGTCTATCTTAGAAAAAATCTAGTCCATCACTCAAGGACAAATCACATTGAGATAAAATATCATTTTATCAAGGAGAATGTGGATCAAGGCCTAGTGAAGTTGGAATTTGTGCCTACAGAACTACAGGTTTCAAACATTCTAATAAATGCCTTACCCAAGGAATATTTGGAGAGACATTGACTAGATCTGGGAGTCAAGTTGACTCAACACACTTGAAAAAGTGGGATGTAGACCACCCCACCCCCTCCCCCCCACTCTCCTAGAGGTATGGTGTTTTTTTCACTAATGTGTTGATATGTGTTCTCAACTCTATTGCAAACCACAAAGGACTGACCTTTGGGTTCACTGACAAAGGGGGAGAAATAATTCCTTAAGGAGGAGAAAATGTGGCTAAAGAATAGAGAAAATGTCTTAGTCAAAGACATAGGGAGAATATGACAAGTGGAGAAGCGTGATAGGGGGAGAGCAACAAGATAGGGGGAGTTTTAGTTGTAAATCTTAAGATTCTTGAAGTGATCGATCAAATATTATATATCACGACATTTGAGGTTTATGATGAAAGAAGTTTATTGGTATCTATATGGTATCAACAATTGGTGTCAGAAATGAAGTGATTCATTGATGAACTTTTCATACTACTCTGGTTTCTCATGCTGAGCATTGCTTAAGTGGGATTAAAGTATGTGGTGAGTAAATATTTGGTCGCTATATAAATCCCAAGAGGAGAATGATGGTAGATGATGGAAGGATCTTCAGTGAGGTATCAAAGTGTAGAGAATCGTTTTGAGAAGAGTTGTCAATAAACCCAAAGGGGGATATGTTGGGAAAAAACCCTCAAGGTAACATTGCAGCATTTTTGGGTTGGTTGTGTTTGTGGACAACGTAGGTTTTCAGGGTGAATTGTCAAGTTCCAAAGATGTTATTGAAAATATATCTTTGTGGAGGTGGAGCAAAGGAATTGATAGAACTCTCCATGATTATGACGATCTCTGTGATCTAAAAATTTCCATGTTGCTTTGTGATATAGAGATAATTTTGGTGGAAATTTTGAAGCTTTACAATTTGAGCTGATGTGGCGCTGACTTTTCACGGTAGGTTATTGAGTCTTTGGAATCGCCTATAAATAAACCTCAACCCCCTCAAGAGAAGAAGAGATTTTTTCAAGAAATATTTTTTGCTCTGGAATTGAAAAGGAGGATCATGGAGGTAGTGTTCTTCGCAAAAGGTGAGAGCTTTGTGGTGGTTAATCTAGCTTCATGAAAGAGGTGTGTTCCGTGTTGGCTCAATGAGCTTCGCGAAGGAAGTCTCTTTGTGATGGATTGATCTCTGAAATGGCCTAAGCTCTACGAAGTCTTGTTCTTTACAAAGTAGTGTTCTCTATAAAGCAATATGCTCTATGAAGGTGTGTGCTTTGTGAAGAAGTAGGGACTTCATGAAGGCTTGTTTGAGCTTTGCAAAGATGGGAACTTTGCAAAGTATGGAGCTTTGCAAAGGTATTTCCAAAGGTTATTGCCCAGTGTTCATTGGAAAAGGGGTATTCATTAGTAGAGGAAAATTGGACTTCAACGGAACATCTACATATAGTAGAGGATGCATTCATCAGTGATAATGAAGGGACTACAAGTCCATAAACTATGAGTGGATCCTTTCTAGAGCAGTGATCAAAGGAAGAGGAAGAAGGTGATCATGTCTACCAACAGTGAGCCAGATAGAGAGGAATAGGGAGTGTCCCTTAGGAAAGAAGTGATCTAACCCTAAACATTGTAAAGGTAGTGAGCCTAGGCATAGAAGTGATCTAGCCCGAACATTATTGGTAGTGAGATTTAGTGGATTTGGTACAGTGGAACAACACCGTTATATGATCCTTGGGCGTATCCCAGTAAACATATTGGTTCCTGCCTACTTGCTTCCCTACATTACATCCAAATCATTATCATCATATAAATAAGAAAATAAGTGATCATAATAAACACAAAATTTCAGACAAAGTGACCCCTGTGATAAAGAGGTCAATATCTAGTGGGGCAGGAATAATTTAGAAAATAATACCCATACCCTGATTCACCCCCCCCCCCCCCTCAGGGTATATTGTCCCCTTTTGGTCCAAACAGATCGTCATTTCACTTGTGGTGTGATTCCCAGGTGAGCTTTCTCCCATATTATTCACCATTTTCTCTTTCTCCTCCTTTGGGATTTCAATAGATCATCCCAAAATTAATGGATCTATGATATGTGTTGTTTTATCTCATATCTAGGTTGTGTTTATAGGCCTTCTACACCTTTGTTCTCATTGATGGGTGTCATTGAGAGTGTTGAGTTTTTGGGAAAATGTAGGGGATTCTGTATTGTTTAGACAAATTGATTAACTTTGAATTTTATTGATTTATTTAAACTATTGATTTAAATTCAATTTCTCAAATTTTCTTCCAGTTAATTTGATAAAACCAAATTCTAGTGAATTGGAAGATTTGAAATGGTTTTGGCATGAGAATTTGGAAAACCCCCAATTCCATTGAATCGGGGTGTGTTTATGAAAACTGGTTGATTTTAAATTTTTTAATTTAATTTAGAGTATTGATGGAAAATAATTCAGTTAAATTTTTGAATCTAACTATGTAAATGAATTATAATATTGATGGAATTGGTTTTTAATGGATTTTAAACTTTTAAAAATTGATTAAAAGGTTTTGATAGAAACCCAATGGTTTTATCTTATTAAAAAGGCATGTTTTTTTATTAAACCTCATTTTGGTTTTAAATATAAAATTATCATTGAAATGGAAGAATGGGATTTAATTATATTTTAAGTAGTCTTAAAATAAATTTCTCATCATTGATTTTGTAAGATCACATGAAATTATTAGGTGGTTAGTGAGTTATTTGGACACACTCTATGTTATTACAACATTCTAAAACATATAAGTAGCGGGTCACATTCATGATGGGATGGTAATGAGTTTCTTTTGGAAATTTTTATGGGGACATGTGTATACACGTATTTTTGAGATAACTTAGAGAGTGTGGAGTCTTATACCCTAAAACTTTCATACCTATTTGGCAGATGACCATGTTACTCGCTTATTTTATATTTGAGATATAAATATATTCTAATGTTGTAAAACTAATTTACATGCCTTCTAAATTCATATAAACTATTTTATATAAATTTTTTATCTAATCCATTATTTTAGAAATATTCCATCACTTGTAAAGACTTTTCTTGAAGTATTTTTTCCATCATTTGAACTATATAGCATGATTTGTTTAAATATGCTTTGAAAATTTAAAACCTATCTATTTTAAAAATTGAAAACATTGCTTTGGTTAATCTATTATTGGTATCTATTATGGAATCCTTGGTGAGACCCCAATGAGATTTTTAGATCATGGCCTACTTTTTCCTTTGGGTGTTTGTTGACTATCTCATTCCAGGTTCGAGTAAGGGGAAATGATATCTTGGAGGTGGATCTGGTTGTTGAACCTTGGACGTGGTGATTTGTGTCCTTGGGGACTTGGGTGTTTTCCTCTATTTTGTTACTTGGGTTGCAGTACTTTGGGCTTTGATGCCTTTTTGATTCCTAGTACATTACTCTCAGTGGAGTTTCTTTTGTATGCATTTTGACTTTCTTATCTTGCTTTTGCTATGTTTTATGGAAAATTCATTCCCACTTTCATGTTGTATGATGAAAAGGGCTACTCGTCGACCGATGGGGAATGGGAACACACTTTTGGCTATGTCAAGGTCGTCTTGTGTATTGGGTTACCAGGGTTCCCATGCTAGTTTGTGATAAAATGGTATCAGAGGAGGTTGTTGATATTTTTTCTTAAAGTTAGTATGCAGTTGAAATCTTTTTGGGAGTTAGGAGGTAGTTGCAATTGAGTTCATGGTAATCTCTCACCATAATGAACCTTAATTATCTAGGGGTGGTTAGGTAAAGACATCTTGTGTATTTGTTATAGTCTTTTTCCTATTTCTATTTGGATAGAGTGAAATCTAAATCTTGTTGGTTCTATATGTTTGGAATAATTTCCCTTGTTGCTCAGTTTGAGTGTCAGTTTGAGGTCTTCCTTATTGTCTACTAATGTTGTGTAGTATCATGCCTCCAAGAAGATGTAAAAATCAGATCCAAGAGGAAGCTGGTGTTGAATTGCAGTTAGTGAATCCTCTATTGGATCCAAATCTAGTTAAGGTAATTTTGTGCACTATCCAAGCTCTGGGACAGGAACCACCTCTAATTCTTATTTAAGATCTAGTTGTGGATCCTCAAGGAGATGTTCTATGAAATCATTCTCAAGAGTTCTTTCACCAGAAGCCACCAGTTTTCAATGGCTCCAAAAATCCTCAACATGATGAGGAATGGTTGGAAAGATAGAATATTAGTTTGAGTTCTTGGAGACAAAATAGGAGATCCAGGTAAAGTGTTTCACCTTTGTGATGGAAGGACCGAGCAGGAGATGGTGGGACACGATAGTGATGGAGAAGAAAAATGAGGGCTTAGAGTGGAAAGACTTTAAGGTTATTTTCACCGACTTGTTCTATCTAGAGTCTATGGTGTTGTCCAAGGTTATTGAGTTTTTCAAGCTTGAGTAGGCTAATAGAATTGTGATTGAGTATTCAAATTGCTTTTTTGAACTCGTGTAGTTTTCACCTAAGATTTTATCTAATGATAGGATGAAGGATCGACGGTTTGAGTTGGGAATTCAATAAAAAATATGTTCTCATGTATTCTTGCTAAATCCGCCTACTTATGTTGATTTACTGGATAGGGTGATGATGGTCGAGATGGACCTAGATGGAAAATTAGGGTTCTTAGGAGTTTCTTTGACTCCCAGTGGTAGTGTGAGTTCCTTCAAGGTAAAATGGAATCATGATGATTCTCATGGTAGTTCTCGATGACAAGGTCATTCCATACATCCTACAGTGCCAAGAGGAAGTCTTTTGGTTTTCTATTAGTGTGGAAACCTAGAACATTATAAGAGGGTTTTCACTAAGGTACCCAATAACTGTAGATATTGTGGATATTTAGGACACTTATAGAGATTCTACCATAATTATTATACTTTGTGTAGTAGGACCATATTGTCATATCCTCCTAAAACTATGGGTAAATCAGATGATTCATGTATAAAAGGGTTTCGTCCACATGCATCTGAAATGAAGCTACTTCACATAGTGGAAGAGTCTCTAGAGGAAGTAGATGCAGGTCTATCCACTATTATAGGTACCACTATTATAGCTTCATCATTAGTGACTTCTCTATTTGATACTGGTGTATCTCACTCATTTATTTCAACCTATATTTATAATCTACTTAATCTTATTATGGATCATTTATCATGTGCAATGGATATTACTACACCCCTTGGTACGAATAGAGAGTAGGGACTACATAGTCCTACTTGTGTCTTCTCTCTATCTAATATTGAGTTGGGTTGGAGTTTTTTAGTCCCTAAAATGAAATCTATTGATGTCATATTTAGGATAGATTGGCTCGTTACCATTAAAGCCTAGATTTATTATTATCTTTTATGGGTATATCTTACTACACTCAGTGGTGTGCCTCTTTTATTTCAAGTAGAATGGGACCCAAGGTCGAGTGGAGCTGATCCATTTTATCTGGATTTGGGTAAAATGATATTAGTATTTTTCTTTTTATATAGAGTGGTATTCAATGAGTGGTGATCACCCTCCAATCTTTGTTTATTTTCTCGATCTGTTTCCTTCTAAATTCTATGGTTTTCCACTGGTAATGGAGGTTGAGTTTTCTATTGACTTAATGCCTAGCACTCAACTAGTTTTAATTCCCTCTTACCAAATGAAACTAGATGAAATGAAATAGTTGAAGTCCCATTTGGATGATATCCTTGAGAAATACTTTATACACCCTAGTGTGTCACCTTGGGCAGTGCAGATTCTCTTTACTAAGAAATCCAATGGTTCTATTCGCTTATGTGTGTATTACCAAAATCTCAATAGAGCTACAGTGAAGAATAGGTATTAGTTTCCATTAATTCAAGATCTGTTTGATCAGTTGAAAGGGGAAAAGTGGTTTTAAAAGATCGAATTCTGATCTAGTTACAATCAGTTGAGGATAAAAGAATATGACATTCAAAAAACCGCCTTTTAGAGTAGGTATGTCCATTATGAGTACCTTTTTATTCCCTTTTTTTCTAACAAATTCTCCTGCATTTTTCATGGCTCTAATGAACAAGATTTTCCACTAATATCTTGATACCTTTATGGTAGTATATGTGGATTAAATCATCATTTACTCTAAATCCAAGGAGGATCATGTGAATCACCTGAGGATTATTCTGAGTCTTCTAAGAAATCACCAACTCTATCCTAAGCTTCTAAAGTGTGATTTTTGGATTCGAGAAGTGAAATTATTAGGACACGAGGTGTCTAAGTCAGGTATATCAGTTGATCCAAATAATGTAAAGGCTATTATGACTTGGGAGAAACCACAAAATGTCTTCAAGATTATAAGCTTCTTGGGATTAACTAGGTATTATTATCAGTTCGTGAAGGAATTCTCGAAGTTGGATTCTCCGATGATTTTTATGACTCATAAGGGGGTGAATTTTTCTTGGAATGATAAATGTTAGAGTTATTTTGTTGAGTTGAAATTTCCTTTGACTACCACATTTTTTTTGACTCATCCAGATGCTAGGTAGGGCTATGTGGTCTTTTGTGATGCATCGGGTTTATGCTTGGGTTGTGTTCTTATGTAGGTTGATCATGTAGTTGCTTATAGATATCATCATCTTAGTCCACATGAGAAGAATTATCCTACCCATGACCTTGAAATTTCAGATGTGATCCATGTGCCTAAGTGTTGGAAACACTGCCTTTTAGGGTAAAGGTTTACTATGTATTCAGACCACAAAATGTTGATTTATATCTTCTCTCAAAAATATTTGAATCTTCTACAGAGGTTTTGGGTGGAGTACCTACAATCTTTCGACTTTAACATCACCAACACCCTAAGGAGAGGGAATGTAATTATAGATGTGTTAAGTAGGAAAATTCTAACCCAAGTAGTAAAAGAATCTTCATTAGAGTGGAATTTGATGGCTCTCTTTTCATAGTTTCATATTAGAGTTTAGGAGAAAGAGGTTGAAGTTACTTTAACCAATATTCTATTGACATTTACTCTTCTTAAGATGGTTCTTCAGGATCAAGATATTTATGATGAATTCTATAGAATTAGAAACTACCTTTATGGTGAGGAGACATTTTTCCTATGTTTTTTCTCCAAATAGGTTATTCTATGCTATCAAAATCACTTCATTATGCCATTAGAAGCAAGATAGGTGATGATGGGGGGTTGTCATAATTCCTAGTGATTTGTTCACCCAAGAACCACTAATATGTTCTATGACATGCGGAATAAATTCTTATGTCTGGGTATGAGATGGGGCATTGTTCTATTTGTTTCCCACTATTATACACGCTAACTTGTTAAGACCGAGCATCAAAAACCTTTAGGTTTACTTTATCCACTTACAGTTCCTACTTAGAAGTGGGATGAAATCTCTATGGACTTTGTGGATGGGTTTCCCTGTGCCAATAGAAATAATAATACAATATGGGTTGTGATAGAAATGATTACCAAGTCAGCTCACATCATACCCATTCGAGATAAATTCAAAGTTGAGGAGTTGGGAAGTCTTTATGTGAAAGAGATTATTCATTTTCACAGAGTTCTATATGCTGTAGTTTTTTATAAGTATCCTCAGTTCAATTCTTTCTTTTGGAGAGGGCTTCTGGATTCACTAGGATCTCAGGTCCATTTAAGAACATCCTACCATTTTCAGTCGGCTGTCCAGACAGAGAGAGCTATACAGATTCTAGAGGATATGCTTCACACTTTTCTGCTGGACTTCTATGGGGCTTGGGATGATCACCGGAGGATGGTCAATTTTTCTTATAATAATAGTTACAAGTTCATGATCATAATGGATAATTTTTAATACTTTTATGGTTGTCCTTATAAATCTTCATTGTGTTGGTCAGAGATTGGTGAAAGTTACTTGGCTGGACCAATATTGGTGCAAGAGATGACAATAATGATTCAGATGAATCACTAGATAATTTTGACAATAGAGATCTGATATAGGTCTTATGATGATCGTCATCATAGACCTTTGTATTTCTTAGTTAGTGACTAGGTGTTATTGAAATTTTCACACTTGTTAGGTCATCAATGGTTTGGGAGGAAAGGGAAGCTTGATCCTCATTTCATGAGACCTTTCGAGGTTGTTGAGAGGGAGGGGAAAGTTTCATATCATCAAGGAATTCCACCACAGATAACATCGATACATGAAGTATTGCATGTATCATAGTTGAGAAATTTTTTGCCTAATCCATCTCATGTTTTGATCTAGAGTGATATTGAGATTGAACATGATTTATATCTAACTGAGTAGCCAGTGAGGATAGTTGATTATAAGACTAAGGTACTTCGTGGGAGGATGATACCTTTGGTTCATGTGCTATGACATCATGGTTCTAATAATCATGAGAAGTGGGAACACACTAATGAGAGATCGTTGATCTCATCTTTTTGGCATGGAAAATTCTTAATGGACTTTCTGAGGACAAAAAGTTTTTATGGTGGGGAGGTTGTAACATCCTGTTACTGATCTGATAGGTACATCTCTAACCTTATCATGGTTCTTCCTTTTTGTTGACTAGGTAGGTTTTAGAATCAATTGGGAGGATACCTATAATGATGAAGTCAGATATTTTTTGGACTCTCAGCTTTAACCGGCCTTTTCTGTAGGCTTCTGAAGGGTTACACGCCATGTATCTTGGTTACATGACATGTAATGGTTTCTGAAGGAAAGTTGTGAAAGGCTTCATACTATGAAGGTTACATGATGTGAATATCCTTTAAAAGATATGAATAAATTAAATATTGGTTTTTAATTCATAGAGTTGGTTTTTAATTTGAGGTGATACATTTTTCAGTGGTTACGAAACTTAACTATTTCACAAAGTGAAATGGTATTACACGTCATGTAATACCTTGACAAAAGTTATTAAACAAGAAGGGTGGAAAATATTATCTTTTCCCCTCCACATCAGTTTCTTATCCCTTAACCTAATTCCTTCTCCAATTTTATCTTGGAGATTTCCAACCCTTCCAAATACTCTCTTTTTGTGTTTGATCATCATTTCTCTTGCAGTGTGATTCCTGGGTAAGATTTATCCCTCATTATCCATCTTTCTCTCTTTCTCATCCTTTTGTATTTCAATATATCATCTTGAAATTGATGGGCATATGCTTTGTGTTGTTGGATCTCATCTCTTGGTAGTGTTTTAAGGTCTTCTACACCTTTTTCTTGTTAATGGGTGTTGTTTCAAGTGTTGAGTTTTGGGAAAAGGTATGTGATTCCATCCAATTTATCCAAACTAATTAAATTATAATTTTCTTGATTTATTTCAATTTTTTATTTAAATTCAATTTCTAAAACTTAATTTCAATTGATTTTATAAAACCAAATTCTAGTGAATTTGGATATTTGAAATGGTTTTGGCATAAAAATTTGGAAAACCCCCAATTCCCTTGAATTGGGATGTGTTTATGGAAATTAGTTTATTTAAATTGTTTAATTTAAATTATAGTTTTGATAGAAAATAATTTGATTAAATTATTGAATTTAATTGTGGAAATGAATTTTTATATTGATGGAATTGGTTTTTAATGGATTTCAAACTTGTGAAAATGGTTTAAAAGGTTTTTATATAAACCCAGTGGTTTTATCTTGTTAAAAAGACATGATTTTTATTAAAACCTGTTTTGGTTTTAAATAGAAAATTAGAATTGAAATGGAAGAATGGTATTTAATAGTATTTTAAGCAATATTAAAATAAATTACCCATCATTGATTGTATAAGATCACATGCAATCCTTAGGTAGTTAGTGATTTATTTAGACACAATTTACGCTCTTTAAAAGTTCTAAAACATACATGTAGTGGATTGCATCCCTGATGGGATGGTGATGATTCATCTTAGGCCAGTGTCATGGGGACATGTTTATACACATATTTCGGACATCACTTAGAGATTTTGGATTCTTATGGCCTAAAACTTTAGTACATATTTGGCAGATGACCATGTTGCCCACTTGTTATATATTTGAGATATAAATGTATTTCAATGTTGTAAAACTTATTTATATGCATTATGAATTTATATAAACTATTTAATATAAATGTTTTATCTAAGACATTGTTTTTGAAATATTCTATCACTTGTAATTCCTTTGATTGAGGTATTTCTTCCATCATTTGAACTGTATAACATTATTTGTTTAAATATGCTTTGAAAATTAAAAATATGATTATTTTAAAAATTTGAAGAACTTATTTAGTTAATCTATTATTGGTATCTATTATGGAATCCTTAGAGATACCCTACTGGTATTTTTAGAACACACAATACTTGTACATTCAGGTGTTTTTTGATTATCTCATTCCAGGTTCGAGCAAGGGAAAATGATCTCTTAGAGGTGGATCCAGCTGTTGAACCATGGACATGGTGAGTTGTTTCCTTAAGGACTTGGAGTTTTTTCTTATATTTTGGTACTTGGGTTTCATACTTTTGGATTTTATGCATAGTTGATTTATAGCACATTACTCCCAATGCAGTTTCTTTTATATGCATGTTGACTTTATTATCTTACTTCTGCTATGTTTTGTGGAAAATTCATTTTCACTTGCATGTTGTATGATGTCAAGTTCTAGTCACCGACTCATGAGGATCAGGAACGCCCTTCAGGATATGTCATGGTCGGCTCAGTTATCGGGTTACCATGGTACCCAGGCTAGTTGACAACCACCTAAAGTACAAGGTTAGTGTATTGAAACACATCAAGTATCCCAAAGAGAAAGAATTTAAATATCACAATGACATACAACCTCATGTGAATTCTTACTATGAAATATAATCAATTAATCTTGACATATCAAATCAAGCAGGTTGCATGTTGGTGTGATAAAACTATGTGCTCAATGTCTCTTTCATTAAATTTTTGAAAATGAACTTGTCTTTGATCACCTTTTTCATTGATTTAATTAGGATATTTCATTCCCATCAAAGGGACTAATATATCAACTTCTGTTTAAGAATATAAAGGATTAATCATTTCTTGAATTATTCATTAATATAATATTTTTCATGGCACACACAATGTATCTTACTTCACCATGAGCATATGTCATCATGGTTTTCATAAATACATCAAATAACATGACTCGTAATATTTATTAAAATTAATATTAAATTATAAGAACCATTAAAAAATCCACATAGAGGAATACCCAATGAAACATGTAATTGTGGATTTCTTATCAGCGGATCATGTTCTCATAATCTCATGCACTGGAAACTGCCATGGGAGTACACCCTGAAAAAGTGCCCCAAATTCCTATAAGTATGTATCCTTGCTAGCATGTATCATTTTATCCCATAAAATGTTATCATCCATCTACGGAATATATATTTAAGAATATTTTCAGGACACTTCTATGTTTTCATCATAGTGGGGAACTGATATGACCTTTTAGTGTGACCATTACTATTTAGACATTGTCACATACTAAATCACAAAAAAAATCATGATGTGACAATAATATTATTAATATTTAAAAAAATGAATCCATGTAATCATTACACGAAATTTAGTTACAGGGAACCAACTCTAACAAACTCCCACATCCACTAGAACTAACTGTTATCAACAATTATTATATTATCTCTCACATGATGTTAATTCTTATACTAAGATAAGGATTTAGTCTAGGGGTTTATCAAGTTCTCTTTCATGGAAATTATTTTAACCATAACTTCACCCCTCTTATAAAAATTCCTCAAGAGATGAAACTTCTAGAGTATATACTTTATTTATTGTCTGACCTTGGATCCTTTACGAGATCTACTACTATAGTTCTATTACATTATAATGTGATAGGTTCTTTACTAATAATAACCACATTTATATATTATACAAAGTTATGTATCCAAATTGCTTTTTTGGTTTCGTCATAATCCGCTATATACATTGAATCCACTATAGAATCAATGGTGACTAGTTGTTTTGAACTCTTCTATCTCACAGCTTCTCTATTGATACTGAAGACATGTCCTGACCACAACATTAGATCATTATGATATATTTGAAAGATAAAATCATTAAAACCCTCGATTACTAGCTCTTAATCTCCTCTATAAAATAGGAACATGTTCTTAGTTATTCTCAGATACTTACGGATAGCCTTAATAACATACCAATTTTTTCACTTGGATCAACTTAATATATTCATACCATGAACAAGGAATATGAAACATCATTCCAAGTACATATCATGACATACATGATTAATCATATCATAGAAGCATATGGTATTTTACTCTCTCTCTCTCTCTCTCCTCTTATGTCTAAGCACAAATTTTCTTGTAAATATGTATACCATGTGACACTAGAACCAATCCTATCTTGGATTGTTCCATACTAAATATCTTTATTATCTGGTCAATATATATACCTTAACTTAGTCAAAGAATCCTCTTGGATCTATCATGAATGACATTGATTTTTAGAATGTGGGTTATTTCACCTAAGTCATTCATGGAGATGAACTTGTTTAACCAGTACTTAACATACTATAAGACTGGTATGTCATTTCTAATAAGTAATATTTCATTAACATATAATATTAGGATAGTGATTTCACTCTCATTAAAATATTTGTAAACACATGTATCTAATTTATTCTTAATGAAACCAACTTCTTTTATAGCTTCATTAAACCAAATGTCCCATGAATTGAATGCTTGATTCAATATATAATTGGATCTATGTAACTTTCACACCCTTTTATAATTAATTGGACTCATAAACACTTATAGTTGTGTTATATAGATATCTTCCTAAAGTTTCCTATTAAGGAAGGTTGTTTTTAAATCCATTTTAAAAATATCATAGTCATGGAAAGTTTTCATAGAAATTATAATTATGATGGATTTAAACATGAAAACTCAAGAAAGGGTTTCTTTATAGTTAATACCTTGTCATTTTTTAAATATTTTACTCAATAGTCATGCTTTATAGGTATTCAATTTAAATTTCATGTCCATTTCTCTCTTGAAAAACCATTTACACCCAAAAATATTTACATCAATTGGTGGATATATGAGAACCCAAAATTGGTTCTGATACATTGAATCCATCTCATAATTCATGGATTATTGTTATCTTGTATCATTTGAGATCTATAATACCTCTTTGTAGAAGATAGTTTCATTTTTATCAATAAATAATTATTCTTCATCTTCAGTGTTTATAAAACTATATCTTTTCAGTTTTTTTACCTCTCTAGTGATCATAATCGATACTTGTCTTTTAGGAATAAATTCTTCCATATAGATTTTTTTAATTTATTATTTTAAAAACTCTTGCAGATCATGAGCATAAACTTCATCGAAGTCAATATCTCTCCCACTATCATTCTTTTTTATATTCTACATCTCAAGAAAGATGGAATGTCTTATGAAGGATACTTTATTATCTAAGGGGTTTTATAGTTTTATCCCCTTTTTCCCTTAGGATTCCCTATAAAGATATACTTTGTGTCTTGTGATGATATTTTTTTCTGAGATATCCTAAACAAACTCTTCACAACCCCATATATGAGTGTGTCACAAAAAAAATTTCTTTCTATAAATTAATTCATATGAAATTCTATTTTTTACATTAGTTGGTACTCTATTTAGAATGTGTGTATCATAATGTACTTCATATCCCAAAAAGGATAATGTAAGATCTTCATGAATCATCATCAAACTCACTATGTCAAGTAAGGTATGGATCCCCCTTTCACTAACACCATTCTACGGTGGTGTATAAGGTTAAGTGAGTTGGGGTATAATCTAAAAATCCTATAGAAATTTAATAAACTTATGGTTAATATATTCATTAATAAAACTTATGAAGTAATAATATCCACCTCTACATTCTACTAGGAAATTTCTATACACAATAATTTTTACCAATCCTAGAAGATCTATGGCTCTTTTAACCTATCCACCAAATGGTGATTTTTTCATTTTTCCTTGTAAAAAAACATGACATCTTTTGAGTGTTATTATCTCAAAAGAGTCTAAATATCCATCTTATTGGAGATTTTTCCTTATTCCTCTCGTTTATATGACCAATACGGTATTTCTAAAGATGGGTGTTATATGAGTCATGCAAACATGATTTGTTATGTATTAACAATACTTGGTTTTCCTAATTTAAAACATAAAGACTGTTATTTAGTTCAGGCGTACCATATAAAATGTTGAATTTGTAAAATAAGTATTATTTATGTCCAAAATTTGAAAATAAATCTATCCATGTCAAGGAAAGAAATAGATATTATGTTCTTAGTAACACTTTTCATAAAATAAATGTTATTTGAAACCAAAATCCTTACAATTGGTAATGGAAGGTGGTAGTATACTATAGAAAAAGTAGTAATTCATTCCCCATTGGATACTCAAAGATCCAAATCACCTCTAGAAATATTTTAAAATCTACTTGTTTACTATTTTTTGATACATATGTGAGAACAAAAAACTATACCTAATACCCAGTGTGTAGATATATAATTATTTCACTTGATAAAAATTCACCTTTAGCTTCCCTTTACTTTTGGGTTCAGTTCTTATTCCATTAGCCTAGATTCCCATATGAAAAACATACTACATTTTGTTCCTTTTCTTGACTTTAGATATTATTCTTCTTCTAAGGATAGTTCTTGGGAGCCTTTTTCTTGCTATTTCTTTTATTTTTTATCATAAGGACAAAAGGTTCTTCATGCCCCATGTCCTTGTCAATTTGTAGAATTAGAGTAAGAAGTTATGAAACATTCTTCTCACTATTTATCTTGTTGTAATTCACAATGAAACTAGAGAAGGATTTGGGTAGTGAGGAAAGTATGAGATCTGTGTGCATATCATCTAGGATCTTAAATCCCAAGATATTAAACCACTCTATATATCCAATCACCTTGACTATATGAGGCCCAAACAACACTAACTCTGTAATATTTCTCATGAATAATACATTCTATATCTCATATCTCTCTTGTCTCACCTTCTCTTGATATATATCATGAAGCTTAGACATCATGATATACACATCCATATCCTTAGGTTTCTTTAGAATATTATTAGGAATATATGATACCATGAAACATTGGATATATTTGGAATCATGAAAATGTTTTATGTAGATAGGCAATTCTTCCTCGTTATCCTATTATTCAGGTGCTTCAAGAATAAGGTTTTATAATGCATAAAATTTCCTTTCATGGAATAGAATAACACACAAGTGACTTTTCCATTATTGTAAATTAGTGTTGATGACAAGGTTATCCATTTCAGGTATGGATTACAGTGATATATTTGAATTCATGTGGATTTCTATTTATATAATTAAAAGGAGGATAATTTTAGTACTTTATTTTATAAAATTGCATAATAAATTTTATTTATCTATAATTATTTTATTTAAACCCAATATCCCTATCCATTGGATTTGGATTATCCTATTATATGGATATTCTAGTGTAAAATATCCATAATACCTTTCTCATAACCCAGATAGAGGTTTGTCAAGCTATTTGAAGGTACTTAGGTGGGTGTAACTTTCTAATTACATTAACTCATTACTCCTTGATCTATTGAGTGGAGTCCCTAGTCTAGAAATCCTAAATAAGGATTCCCTTACTAGTTTTCCTACTAGTTTCACTAAGTCTCATATAGGTGATCCCTAAATTTGAACTAGGTTAAGCCATCCCAAAACTCAATATGAAAATTCTCTGATAATTGAAATCAAACCAATAGAGGTTGGTAAATATAGTGAACCATACTTTTCATATATAAATATCACATTTTATTATATGAATATTCAATAAATAACATTATGATCCATTCCATAATCTTAAAGGTTTAGTGTATTTGGAAACTTAGATACATAAAAAATTGGTTCATAAAATATATACTTCATCTCCCATGTAGTTATTCATAACTAGAATCCTTTTTAAACATATCTTACTTGAAACTTTACTTCATATCTTGGGGAAAACAAAACATAATAAAGGGTGAGATCAGATGCTTAGTAAGGTTAAATAAGGGAGATATCAATGATTATTTAAATATAACATTATCATAATGGGTATAAGAACATGATATTAACCTTTTAAAAGCATACCCAACAATTCTTATATCATAAACATGAGTCATGGAAAAAATCTTGGTATTTCATAAGACATGAATAATAAAGAGATCAAAGAACATGATCCATGAGAACATAACATTAGAATAAGATTATATAAAGTTTCATAAAGTATGGAATAATCATAATCATAGAAATATTATGTCAATGATACTCACTAATACATTCATAACATATTAGTCTTAGTAAAACCTCCCATGTACCAGATTTAGGCTTGGGATAACCTCCCATCTACCCTCTTTCGGGATTGGGATAACCTCTTGTGTTCCATATTTTTTTGGGATAGGGATAACCTCTCATGTACCATTTGATCTTATAGAATATTAATTTTTACCCAATTTATTATAATGATATATAATTATGGTCCCACCCATCACATAATCATAAATTCATTCATATGTATTCCACAAGATCATAAAAACATTCATCATAACATAAATTGTGGAAAAGAAAATGGGTTTCATTGGTATTTTATCATAATAACCATAAAACATACAGATAAATAATAAAGATGGTATAATTGGATCATATACCTAGTAAAACCTAAGTAACATGAAAATATTTTATCATAGATGAAAAATTCCTTTATAAGATCACTGAAATATTTCTTGAGGAAAATAACTTTTTCATTTTTAAATCACATACCAAAATCTAAAAAAATACCAAATATTAAGGAAAAAAATTCTTTGAAACTAACCTTATAAATTTGTACAGTAAGCTTAAAATAAATTACCATTCATGATTTTGGGAAATTTTTCTCATGACGTGTATGTTAAAACAATGATTACTTTCACATTTTCAGTAAAGAGTAAAAAGTACCTCATTCAGAAAATGAAAAGAATATTTCTTTTAAACCATTGTGTTAAAATTAAAAAATGGATAAAAATAACTTTAAAAAATTATATTATAATATTAAAAACATTCCAAAAAACATTTTTAAAATACATGGATATGAAAGAAAAAGGGGTTTTGAACGAAGAGAGAAATAAATATGGTTTTCCTTAAAAATGTTCTTTTAGTCTCTTGAGTAATTAAAGTAAGGAAAATTAAAGGAAAATATTTATTCAAACTAAATAACCACAATATAATAATATTAATGATATTTTTTATATATAGATCATGAAATTTAATCATCAAAATCATAATCATCAATAATTCTGATAAATAATGAAATTGTATCATAAATTTCTTACCTCTTTGGTAATTTTCAAATCAAATCCACATGAAAGAAATAACATTATATGGATATGAATATTATAATAATTTTCATGATAATAATCATAAAATACATTCATGGTTATAATATGCACCAAATAAAATAATCAAGTGGTGAATATGGAATCTATCGCACAGAAATAAAAGTGAGACGAAAATCCCTTACCTCAGGTTCTACTTGCTTCAAAAGAACTCTAAAATAATATATAATAAATTTAAATTTATTATAATTTTATATAATAATCATTTATACACTTATAATATCATATATTATCCACTTATAATATTTCAACAACGATTTATTAATAATTCATTATTAAAATTAGCATTTCCAGGTGTAAACTTTTTTTTCATGGAAGTTTCAGTTCTGCAATTCCAATCAATATACTTTGATCATTGTTACATCATATAAAAAAATTTAAAAATTATTTAAAAATAATATATATTCATTATATATATTCATCCATAGAATCTATAGATAGAAAAATTAAGTACACCATTTATGAAGATGGTAGGTCATACGTATGCATGAATGATGTTTTCACTTTTCGAAGGATAGAATAAAATAAAGATAAGTAATAATTAACCTTTATTGAATCATTATTATATCATATATATTATATATATATTTACTAAATATATCCTTATTATCATCCATATAAATCATATATGAAAAATGGATCACATCAATTTGTGGAGGTGGTAGTCCACACGTACGCACAAGCGATATTATTGTTTTCCAAATGAATTGGAAGGTAAGAAGGTAGATATGATTGTATAATTACAAAAGAATAATTATTTCATAAATATAATATATATATTTCTTAATTACATCTTTATAACCATCCAATTAAAGTGTTGTTGAAAAATGATTTACACCGCTAAGTGGAGGTGGTATGTTGTGCGTACGCACAAGCGATGTTTTCAATTTTTATAGGATGGAAAAGAGATGGAAAATGGTTTTACCATAATAATAATAAAATGTAAGTATATTTATGATAACTTAGTTATTATTTTATTATTTTTACAACATATTTAGATTAATTATAATAATAATTAAACTTGAAAGTGTCATTAAATATGACTAACTCTACTTTGGTAGACTTCCATTGGATCAATTCTTAAGGACCCTTGGAATGGTCTTTTACGAATACCAGAAAGTATAGTTCATATTTAAGGAAGTTTATAATATAATTGGGTTGGTTTTTTTAGATCTATAAGGCTCAAAGTTTTGTAAATAAATGATATAAGGGGTGTCCTTTTATAAGGGAGGGAATGGACACACTTGGAATTACTATAAAGATCAAAATATGATTAAGTAATTTTTAAGGAAAATGATTAAAAGTTCTTATAGATTAATATAAATTGAGTATAAGGTCAAAATATCCTTGTTGTATGAAATATATATAGGTTTTGGTCTCATTTTAAACCTTATCTTTTGGTTTAACCCCTTCATTGACCAGTTTTAACATAAATTGTGGTAACGACTTATTCAATATTAAAGGGTTATAATTTTACATAAAAGTTAACAATTAGATAATAAATTGATAATTGATGAAATTTAAGATCATTTAACAACCTAATTGTCCTATTTAAATATTTTTATGATTTCTAAATAATTTAATAAAATAATTTTTTATAAAATATCATTAATGTCATTTTTGATACTATTCATTTACTTTGACTTTAAAGACATTGGGATAGTTATAGAATTAGAATAATAAAATTTCACATATACATAACATGTTATATTTATCTAAAATTTTATTTTAACACAATATCTACCCAAAAATTAGTACTTTTAATATTTTTAAAATCATTTATTTTATTTTTCTATTAATTTAATAAATATTGTATCAGTGTTGTGTAAGAATTTAAGGTAATTATTCAATCATTGAAAATTATAAATAAATTAACTTAATAGAAAAACTAATTATTATTTAAAATAAAAAATTATAATATAAATTATCCTCTTTTTATACTTATGAAAAAATTAGGTACATTAAAGTCAAGAGAGTGACATTTTGGAATTTTCTTTATTTATAATTTTATAAAAGTAATTACCAAGGTAAAATGGCACCAAAATGGAATATATTTGGATTTGGGATGACTATGGTTGAATTTATTCAATAAAATAGAATAATTTCAAGTTTTTGGTTGATTTTGGGACCTTATCTCATCATTTTAACTCTATTTTACTCATTTTACCCTTATAAAGGTGATAAATATTTATCATTATTACTATTAATAATGACCAAAAATAAAAGAGGACGGTTTGGAAAATTTAAAACCCTCAATTAAAAATATTGTAACCATTTTTCAAGATTTAATATATATATAACTATAATTAATCAATTTTAATATAAATTCATAAAATGCAGCGAAATTTGTTTTCAAAAAAATGTGTTTTTAACATAAAAAATAAATTATATCAAAATCATGAATATTGATGATTAAAATAAAATTAATTATATTTTTATAAATAAAATGGATAATATTTCACTTTAATACCAAATAAAAAATAAAATGGGACCTTTAAATTATTTATTTAATGAAAAGAAATTACAATATTTGAAAACAATTGTATTTTTTCACTATTCACTCAAAAATCAATCATTTCAGAAAATTCCCAAAATTTCACCAAAAGTTAGTTTTGATATTCTATTTTAAAAAAATGATATTATTTATATTAATTAAAATTTATAAAACTTCAATAAATTAATCATAATATTTTCTCACAAGAATAAATAAAAATCTTTTTTTAAGAAAATGTATTTTGAAGAATAAAATGAATTTACTAAAAATTAAGTGCTTATTTCATAATAATTTATCAATAAATTTTTATTTATTATGGCCTTTATATATATATCATAATTCAGTTACTTCTTCATATACTCACCAATTTTACAACTATGTTATAATGGTTATAAAATAATAATATTTTATAGTTCATTAAATCTCGATGTTGTGTGTTATATACTGTATCAAATATAGTGTTATTTTAAATTCTCTAGGTGTCACAATAAATCACTTTGAACTATGTTTTTGATTCCTACCCAAGTATTGGAAGGTTATACCAACAAGATATATATAACTGATGGATTTTTTTATCTTTATGCATAAAATTCTCATTTTTTTGATTCCTACCCAAGTATTGGAAGGTTATACCAACAAGATATATATAACTGATGGATTTTTTTATCTTTATGCATAAAATTCTCATTTTATCTATATTACATGCTTTTTAATGTTAAGTGTATTTACATAAGTGATTAACCATGTATTCGATAAAGTTTACACATAAAATAATTTATTCTAGTTTCATCTTTCATGTTGGTCAATTCATTAATGTGTTTGATCATGAAAAAACATCCATAATGAAATCAGCCATTCCACTTGACAGAAATATAATAATAATAGTTGGCATGATCATGAGAATTTTCTAATGGTTAGATTATCTATAAGATGATAAATAACCCTAGGCCTAGGGGAAACACCTTAAACCATTACTTGGTTTGTGTTACATCTTTCCACATATCCTCCCATATATCTCCTGGATTGGTTTTGCCTCACCTCTATACTTAAATAGCCTCCATTCTCCTTAGATCTCCATCTATTACATAATATTTTACTCGCATGCAAGCGAGGGGAGCTAAATGATTGGTTTTAGTTTTTACATAAAAGGAATTTGTGGGAAAGTAATCCCTTACATAATGAGAGGAGGAATTAAGCCTAGGACATTAATTTAATTTAATAATAATAATAAATTAAAATAAAACCAATCACATAAAAAGGTATAGTCTATTCTCATGATCATCCACATATAGGTAATGAATTAAGTATTTAATAAACTATAATTAAATCCAAATCATTCTTATTTAAGATAAATAAGTTTCCAATCGATTAATTTTCTTCTTTAATTAATTAATTCCTTTATCTTAATTATCATCTAATCTTTCTTGAGATTTTCATAAATAAAAATTTTAAACAAATTAAATAAATTTATTTAAAATTTACAAATTATAAAGTATGTACATTAGGGGGAACATGGAAATTACCCATCCAAAATACCCAAATATATGATATTTTTATATTTTTTACTCATGCAGAATATAGAATAAATGTATTATCATGTAATTTCATTGAATTTACTATCAAATAAATTACACATAGGCATATTTTATTTACATAGAGTGTTATGTTTTAATGAATGTATAGTAATTAGTGTATTATGATTTATACATTATATATAGTTATAAATATTATGTATAAATTAATTGTACATTTAATGTATATAAAACCCATAAAATGGAGTGTATGAGTCAAATAAAATACACACAAAACACATGTTGATAAGGTTTAAACAATACAATAAATTATTTTTAAATAGTTAATATACACTGAATATATTATCTAGATACACATCGTGTATAGTTCTTTATCATCTATCTGAAAAACTTGCCTAGGGATTAGAAATATTGTCCTACCATGGAAATTAATAGAGTACACAGCATGTACATAGGCTACACGTCATGTGGTCTCTGATTTACATGGTTACCAGTCACACATGTCATGTAATAAATGCATAGATCATCTTTGACCAATGGACTAAATATTGTATACCTATGTTACACATCATGTAGTCTAAAAACCTATGTGCAATGTAGGACCAGTCAACACATGGTGTTTATTAATCACACACCATGTGAAATGAATACACGATCCTCTGAATTAATTCATGATTCATCATGGTTCATTAAACATGGGTACACAATGTGTAACTACACGATACACTTTTTTTATTCTTGTTTTATCAGTAAAAAATCCTTGTCACCTTTGGATTAGTTATTTGAATGTTATTAATTCATTATTAATCCATTTTTTATTATATTTGTGATAATTAAGAAGAAGATTAGGATATATCGTGGTTCATATTTAAAGAATAATTAAATTAGAATTAAAAACTAATGATAAATGAATAAATCAATCAAAAATATTGAAATAATTATAAATAATTATGAGACCACTCTGATACCACTTTAAGGTTTTGAGCACTGGATAAGCATGTGAGTGGCCATGTTTAACTCAGCTTCTATCATAATCAATAATTATTCCAAGATATACATTGTCACACCCCGACCATACTTTATTTTCATTTAATTATTTCTGGTCTTTCTTATGAGTTGCGGTTTGAATTGGTTCTAGTTTAAAAGGGGTTTGGGATCTTATACAGGTGTGCGTCCGTACGCGCGACCGTGCGTAGCGCCAAATCGTATTTTGGACGATGTTTTATTATTAAATGTGTTACTATTTGGGTGTGCGACCTTGTTCCGACCGTGCACTTTTCCAAACCCGACTTGAGTCTTTGCGTTTTGATGATAAATGCGTTTTTTTTTACTCAGTAGTGACTGGCGCATGCGCATGGAACGGGCGGAGCCGCATGGCTTCGTCAGATGTTCGTACGACCTACCCGGTGCACGGGTAATCAATTAATTAACGAGTTGAATAATACATTAATTAATTTAACAGTTGTTTAATATTATTGTTATTTTTATTGGAGATTATTATTCTTTTTATTTCAGTTATTATTTTTATTAGTTGTATAATTTTAAATTATTAAAATGGTCATAAAATTTTCAGTATGTAAGTTATAATGTTATTGATATTATTAATTTTGTTAATATTTTAATTAGGTTTTAATTTATCTTTATTTTCATTTCTTTTTTTTATTTCTTTTTCTTTCCTTTTTATTTATTTTTCTTTCTTTTCCTACTATACTTTCTCTCCCCGTCGCGCTAGACCCTTTCTTCCCCGGTTTTTGTTTTGCACAGCAGCTCTCCCCCTGGTTCACGGCGCACTCCCCTTCTAACCCTAACTGAATCACCCACACACCATCCCTGCAATTCGCATCCCTCCAATCCCATCGCACCCTAGCCCTAGCCGCAGCCGCAGTGCCGCTCCCCTTGCTTTCCCCTCCAGTGCGGACCACCCTCTCCCTTTCCGGCGAACGGTAGTAGCCCGACCCGCCAGTCCTGCTCCCATCTAGAACTGCCCCATCAACCTCCCTGTCCAGCCACTTCCAGCTTTCCGAACCCTCCTGCGCCTCTCCCCTTTTTTCCACCTCCGGTGATTTGGACCGGCGACCCTCCTTTCTTCCGACTCCATTCCAGTCGGATGCTTGTTTCCTCCTCCTTCTGGTCGAATATCCGTGACCAAGGTTCCTACAAAACTACCTTCTAGCCGCGCCCCTCCTATTCCAATCCAGCGATGCTCCATCGGCCTCCGCTGCTCCTACCCTCCCCGCTCGCACCAGCCTGGCCGCCTCGGCCTTCCTTGAGCCGACGCCCCCCTCCTGCCTCGCCTCGGCCACGCCGTGCCACACCGATCATGCCACCCCTATTCACCTCTACTACCCCTCATCCCATTTCGAACAGCCGCGACACCCCCCTGCCATCTTGAACCGAGATTCACCATCCTCCGGTTTTGCCCAGCCATGCGCGCACCAATCCCTTTGGTGCGTTTTCTTTCCAGCAGCCCTCGTTTTTAATTTTCCGGCATCACGCAAGCTCGGACAGCATCTCTTCCCCCTTTGCCGTAAGTGTGCTACCTCGGTTGATAGTTATTTAATTTTATTGTGTTGCAATTTGAGTTTAGGGTTTGTGTTTGGTCCAATTATGGTGTTTTTGATCCAATTGCTTGTTTTTAGGGACTAATTGCGTTGTTTGTGGTGCAGTGGCTTTTGCGCACCAATTCGGCGAGGTATGAATCCACTTTCTTATTTAATATATTTTTGCACCGTTGTTAATTAGTTTACATGCTGCGAAATTGTTTTTAATTTGGTTTCAATGTGCATTTAAATTGTTAGTGTTATGTTTAAATAGTATTAGTGTATCTTATTTTGAAAACCCACTTTGGGTTGTTTATCAGTGCCGATAAATTGTGGAATTTACATATTTGAAAGTGCAGTTGATGTAGTTGACATTTTGGTGTGGTTTCAAAAGTGCGTTTAATCTAAAAAAAATGGTTTTGGATGATTTTTTCTTTTCTTTATATATATTCAAAGTTGCGACATGTTGGAAACTACTTAATAAATCTTCTTAGCACTTTGTTTAGTTAATTAATCAATTTATTTAATTTAATTTGTTAAATAAATAGTTAATTTATTTGATTGAATTTGTTTAACTATTAATTAAATTATTTATTTTTTGATATTTATTTTTTTTACTAACTGCTGATATTGTTTTGGGTTGGCGATGTGAATTCTTGTTCTACTATGTTAATATCTTTTGACGGCTCCGTACGGTGAGACCTTTGCGCATCAGGATTACTTCGCCGTGTCGTTTTTCGCTCCTACATTGAGGTAGGTGGTTTCGCATGCTTAAGTTGTCTGATTAATTGGTTTGCGGGTTTATTTAAATTAACATTTCAATCATCTAAATTTTATTGTGAGTATTGATTTCAACTGATAGATTTTATTGATTTATCTCACTAGTGGCATGTTTAGGTTATTTTGGTTTCAACTAAGTCGTGTCTTAGTTTTGAATAAATACAGCGTTTTAAATTTGTATGAATTTGGTTTCAAAGAAAAATTGAGTGGGTTTAGCACTGTTGTTACGATGCCTTGTTTTCTTTAAAATCACTAAACTAATTTCTCTAATGTTTTATAAATTTTAGTTTGATTCTTGAGATTGTATAGTTTATTAACTTATGAAATTCCTGCACGTTGTGTTCTGTTTCTGAAAATCTCTGTTGTGCGTTAGACCTTTAAATGATTATTTGTTTATTCATTTATATTGAATGTGCAAGTGTGGTTGACTTAGTTTGCATTCAAGTGTGTTATGACTTGAACCTGATGAGTAGGGTGAACTTTGAATATTGACCACAAAAGGGGAAGCCTGGGTACTAGGTGGGCAGACTAGACTAGTGAGCTAGTGTTCCGGAGATGACTCGGTCCGGTTTCACTGGCGGGATTGACGATTGCAACACTAACTAAACATATGATATCTGAGGGTCGTGGCCTTCTAAGCCACGTGTTCTGAGGGTCGTGGCCTTCTAAGCCACGTTATCTGAGGGTCGTGGCCATCTAAGCCACGTTTCACCGAGACACGACGTTCTAGGGACCCACACAACTTTAGTACTTTAGGGCCTCTCCTACTTTTGTTGCTCCTGTGCATTTATATACTCATCAATGGTTGGTTTTGGTAACTTATGTGGTTTAAAAAGGTGAGAATGTTTCATTTTCTTTCAGTACCAAAAATCCACTTTCCCTATTTTAGAACTGTCTTTCTTTCTTTAAAACCCGTTTTCATTAAAGTGTTAGTGCATTTATTTGTTTTCTCTAAAACTTGAACCTGCGAACTGTTTTGGTCATCTAACCTTTTCATGCGAAATCTTTTCTTTGGTGCCAACCTATTGAGCGATTGCTCACACCCTACTTACACCTTTGGGTGTAAGTAGATCTGATTCTGTCTGACACAGGGAAAGATAAAGGTTTTGAGGACGGTGATCCGAGTTATTAGCTGCTACTTCTTGGCGTGGCGTTGAGGTGACGGTTTGAGGGTGCGATCTCTCGTTGGGTGACAGTTTCTGGGTTGGTTTTTGGTCTCTACACTTTCCTTTGTGTTGATTGGTTTTTAGTTATACTTATGACTCAAAACTTGGTCATGTATAATGGTTTGTTGTCAGCGACCTTTACTTTTGTTTTGGTTTACTTTGTTGGATGTTTATTCGGGTAAATCGTTCCCACTCTTTTATTTTGAGACCCGGGCACTTGTGCCAGCCCGTGGGGATCGGAAACGCCCTTCGGGCCATGTCGCGGACCGGGTCGGGCGCCGGGTCGGATGTCGCACTGGCCTGGTTCGTGACATACATGATGTAGAATGTCATGACAAGTGAAATTAATTCAAGGGTTAATTAATGAAATAACACTAGAACCAAAACATAGGATCATCACATGATGATATATAATTAATTTAAGTGATTAAATAATTACCTAATGATGAAGTATTTCTTCATTGATGAATCTGACAATGTCTTGATGTCATAACTTCATTGTGTTGTAGGAATGAAGTGTATATCCCCTCCAATAGTGATCCACACATGCACCACTGAAATATGAGAATCACCATATAAATACAAGAGTTCTAGTACGATATATCTTAATGATTTTTTTATTCTTCTTTGATTTCCATGAGAATCACTTTGAAAAAGTACTCCTCTTATTCTCTGTAGAATTGAAATGGGTGGAGGAGGAGGATCACTCTCGGTTCATGAGATTGTTCTTGGAGAGGGGATCTCTAGGGATTGAGAGGATTATCTGAATTTTTTTGTGTATAATAAAACAAAATGGATAGATCTTAGGGTTAGAACAAATATAATTAGGTTTAAGTAGTGCTAAAGTTAAAAAATAATGATTGCACATACACCGTTATTATCTCCTTAATCATCACAGAACCTCATGTATATATTATTATTATTATTATTATTATTATTATTATTATTTATTGACATTATAAAAACCAAATAATAATTAAATATTTTTTATTGAATAAAATGTTTTAAATTTAGTAAAATAAATACATAATATATATTATTTCTCATCAAAAAAATAAACTAGGTACATCATTCCTTCACAATATTTATCAGTTCTTGAATTATGAATATTTATTTAATAAAAAAATATCACTGCATTATTCTTCAATAAATAAATAAATATTATATTCACTAAATATTTATTAAATATTTATTAAATATTATGATCCCAATTATTCTCTCAAATAACTAGTGACTGAATATACATGATAAATAAAACATTAATAATTATTAAACAAAATATAAGAATAATATTCATTCAACCTATATTTAATAAAAATATTTAACTAAGGCTCTATATATAGTTATTGTGTGACCCTCTAGGCCTCTTTCTTAGAAAAATTAGGTAGAATAACCTTAATCCAAGGTTATAATCGAGAAACATGTCAAGTATCCCATAGAGAAAGAAGTTAAATGTAGAAGTTACATACAACCTCATTTAAATTCTTACTCTATAATATTATCATTTTATTGTGATATCTCTAATCAATTAGGTTTCATACGAATTTCGTCAACCTATGTGCTTGCTATCTCTTTTATGAATTTCTAGGAATGAACTTGCCTTTAATCACATGCCCATGGATTTAATTAATTTATTTAATTCCCATCAAAGGATCTAAGATATAAATTCACATTTAATAATAGAAGGAATAGATCATTTCTCACATTATTTATTAATGTAATATTATTTTTGGCACACCAAATATATCTTCCTTCTCTATGAGTATATATCATCATAGTTTTCATCAGTACATCAAATTACGTGACTCAGAATATTCATTAATAATAATATTAAAGTATAAGGACCATTACACACATACGGGGATAGGAACATCCAATGGAAAATGTAAATATAGATTTCCAACTAGCGGGTCATGTTTTCATAATCTTATGAACAAGAAATTACTTAGGACGTACACTATGAGAAAGTTCCTCAAAGTCCTAGGAGTCTCCACCCCTGATAGACTTTCATTTTTGTCCCATAAAGTGATATTATAAATATATAGTTAAGGAACTATCATGAAACTTCTAGTTTCTCATCATATCATGGAATTGTTATGACCTTTTAGTGTGACAGTTACTCTTAGGGAAATTATCACATGCTATATCATAAAGAATAATAACCATGATATGATAAAAAGTTTACTAATATTTAAAACAATGAATACATGTAATCATAAAGTACACAGAATTCAGTTCTATGGAACCAACTCCAACACATTCATATTTAAATATTTTATTCATAATATATGATTGGATTTATATCATATAATATGATTGATACACATTCTTTTTCTCTCTTATATCAATCATATTTTATGACTGGTAATAGGATTATTGGTCATAAAATATTATATAACTAAAAAGAGTTACTAATTTATATTTTGATATACTTACTTATAGTTTATAAAATGAATATAAATCATAAGTGTTAGACCATGTAAAATGGTTTTTTTTTTATTCCAAAATAATATTTAAAAAGTCATATTTATATCTCGTGTTTTGGAAAATAAATAAAGAGTTTATTTATTTTTTATTTCTTTTAAATATTCATTTTTATAAAATGTTAATATTGTTTATGATAAATTTATATTGTGGACTGATTCTTATTGATTGTTATTACTTATATTACATTCTAGGTATTTCATCATAAAATTTAGTTTTCATCTACCTTGACCTTGGTTTTTTATTAATGTTATGAGATTGAATATAGTTGTTAAATATAATTTGAGTATATTATGTTTTTTAGTTATTATGAATTAGATTGTATATTGAGTAAATTCTCATTGGATAGAGATACTTTGGGTTATACTTATCATTGGATTGGAGGCTTATGCCTTATTATATAAAGGTGGTGTTGGCTATTTTTTGTTCTAAGATCACTAATATGGATATTTTAATTCTCATATAACACTAAGAATTTACAAGAATATTTTGTGCTCCTTATGCATGGGATGCACCTAGATATGTATTAATATGTTTGAATTTTATTTTTGATTGAGTAACAAAAACTTGTGGGTTGTGTAAAATAGTTACACATTAATATGGTGTGAACACATTAATTTGGTTTATAGAATTGGGATTCTAAAACCAAATCATTAGAATGGATCATACACAAAATAATAAAACATGAGATAATAATGATTTAATAACATTAAATGAGTTTAATATATAGATGATTTATGTTAAAAAAGTGATATTTTTAAGAAAATACTTAAAATAATAAGTGTGATATTCCTTCTAAAGTAGAACTTGTCAAAAATTTGATCATTCAGTATGGGTGAACCTAATGGTTAGGTTCCCATGAATTATATTATATAAGTAAAGAAAGTAATAAGGTGACCCTAATGGTTATGCTCTTAGTTATTATCATTTAATTTGGGTTATACTTTGTAAGGAAATCCTAACTTTTAGGATACCATAGGAATATAGTTGAGTGAATCTATATAATTTATTTAGATAAAGAGTTATTTGCTCAACTATCCAAGAATCATATATGATTTGATTTATAGTTGTTTTCTACTTGATATACTCATGTATTATTTACATTATAAAATTAATGTGAGTCGTGATGAAGTATGAATCATATCTCACTAAACAGATATAATGAATTGAGTAATCATTTGTAGTGGGATAAATTTCATTAAAATTATTTAATGAAAAGATATAACACATGATAATCACTCATATATATGTTTTTGTTGTGAATTATATCTTATTTCATGATAATCATTTTTATATCCTTAATAGGTGTGACCTGTAAGATAGTTCTAGATTTGTATTTATGGTTGAGAAGTGATCTAAAATAGAATAATTATGAGCATATGAATATAAATATTATAGAGGTCAATTTCAACAACTTTGACTCATTGTTATTGGAAACTTGGTGTGAATCACACATTTGTACTGATAAACAAAGACTCAAGGATATGAGTTAATTGAAAAAGGGTGAAGTGGATTTTTTATTAGAAATAGAGAAAGAGTTTCCATGTTGGAAGTCAGAACTTATGATCTAAATTTACCGAGTGTATTAGTTCTATAATTGGAGAACCATTATTATGTTCCTTCCATAAACAAAATTTTGATTTTTGTATCTTTTTTGGATAAGATAGTATTTTCATTAAATATTAAGAACAAGAGTTGTTTTATATATAAGAATGAAATGTTTTATATAATTGAGAATATGGTAAATGGTTTATAAATTATAATCATGGATAATAATTTCTATAAAATTCATAATAAGAAGGGAAAGGTTGATTCTAATACCACCTACCTTTGGCATTTTGTCTTAGAAATATAAATAAGAAATTCATTCAAATACTATATAGATATAGAGTGTTGGACTCATTCTATTATGAATCTTTGATCACCCAAAAGGAATAGTTAAATTCTATTGGGTGAAATAAATTTTCAAATTTATACTCTAACTAACAATAACTAATTTTAAACATAGTAGAGTGGAATTCTAGGTCGATCCACTTAGAAATGGTAGAAATTACTTAGAATGTTTTAGGAAAATTTAATAAAAAATAGAATATTGAAATTGTTTTGATTTTGATAAATGTTATATGAATGTACCGATCATTTGTAAATTTAGTTTCATGCACTTAGTGAGGGATAAGTTTTGTGATTTGTTTAATTTAAATGGTGTCAGAACCGAACTCTAGTGGTCCTCCTCTCAAAGTACTCATCCTCTATTGTATAAATTCACATTTCCCCTCTCAGTTGCTTAGTTTAGTTTATTAATAGGTGTTTGTAACCATTTTAAACATATCTACCCTAAACTCAGGCATTCTTTATTCCATGAGAAAGGGTTTCTATTTGATTCAATTAGTAAGCAGACCCTTCTCTCTTAAAAATGGTCATGCATGTGATAAAAGTGTAATATTTAAGATAAAAGGATAAAATGAAACAACCTTTTATAATTTTTAATTCAACATAGTACCCTATACTACACGCACTCCCCTTATATTGCATAGCTTGGTATAAGAAGGTTTACCCTTTCATGCTAGTAATGAGGGGATATAAATATGTAAAAGACATAAGTGAAAACCACCCTCCAGTAGAATTTCTAGGAACTAGACTCCAATATTCCTATCAGGTGTGTTCCATTCCAATCCCCATGCACAGTATCCTTTGGGTTCTATTTATAGGAGGCAACACTAAGTGAATTCTACAACATCTCTATAACACCATGGTATTTTAAAAGAGGAACATCATGTTCGATGTTGTATATGAAATGAAACACCAAGATTATAAGATAATATAACAATAAAATACTTTAAAATATATTATTTTTAAAATAAATTCTATCTCTTTGACATCTTGTGATGTACGCAACACTAGTTTTAAATAAAACATGATACTCTATTAAAATATTATTATTTAAAATCTCAATTATAACCCAGTCATTAAGTTGGAATGTATGAATAGAACTAACTAAAAAATAAAAATTATATGTTTTACACATGTATTGAATAAATTCAATGGTTATTTATTTATTATAAATAAAATAAGGAAAATTTTAAATAAAATAAATATTTTTTGAAAAACATTATTTTTTCCAAAGGTGGTTTAGTCACGCTTTGAACACATATTTTAAAATTAATTTTTACTAATTTTAAAAAATTGTTTTAAAAAATAGATTTTTAAACTTACATTTAAAAATTATTGTAGATTAATTTTTTTTCCTAAAAAGTTTCATTTTTCAATGAATAGTGAAAAATACTGATATTTATTAAAAACTTTTTTTTTTAAAGAATCTATAGGCCCCATTTTATTTTAATGGGGTTTTAAAAATAAAATTAGTTAAATTATATATTAATTAATCCAAATTAATTCATTAGAATCAATTTCATATTGAATTTTTATATAAAAACTTTTTCAACTTTTGAAAGTGTTTCTTTTGGAAAACTATTTTCTCGACACTTCTGTGGATTTAATTTTAAATTAAATTATGCCACTTATTTTATTTGAATTTGGAAAAATTGATTCCATATTTATAATAATAGTAATTTATATTATCTAATAATGTCAACTTAATTTTTTACCATCATGAATTTTGAAAATAGTAAAATTTATTTACCATGGTTAAGGTAATAATGGGTTTACCGGGGGTTAAACTAAAACGATAAGGGTTTAAATGATCCAAAACTTGTATAATTACTATTTTATGTCCATATTTAGACCTTATATATTATAAGGTTCTAAAATTTTCCATTTTTGATCTTTGTTACATGAGAAAGCCATGGGTGGAATTCTTTCTTTTCAAAAATTCCAAGTGTGTCCTCTCCTCCACTTATAAAAGGAAACCCCCTCTCCTCTCCTCTTCACACTTTAAAAACCATTTTTTTAGAGAATAACTGAAAACATAACTTACTTAATTACCTCCCATAATACTACATTCCTTTTATTTATCATAAATCAAAATTAGGAATGATTTTGGTGTAAACCAAAAGAAGTTTTCCAAAGAAGAGGTAATGTCCTTAACCGAGAATTTTATTTTATTTCTTCTTACACACCCCCAAAATCTTATTAAAAAATTATGATATAAAAAACTAAATATTTTAAATATAATAATATCTTTTTATTTTAATGTTATGACCTACAACAATCTCCTATTCCCTAAAATGGGAAACTAAATCTATGATTGTGTGTACGGAAGACTACCGCCTCACGAACTAACAATATTTATTTTCCATCACTACTTATCATGGTTGTATATATGATATATATAATGGTTATATATTATATTTATGATATAATTATACTTATAAAATTATAATGTCATATATACATTCTTACTTTCCATTCCATAGAGAATACAATAATGCCGTTTTTGTGTACGGCAGACTACAGTCTCGCGAAGTGATGTGGTTCGTTTTTCAATTACACGTTACATGGAAGGTAATAAGGATTAATTTTATGTTTATATATTATATTAATGAAATACATAATATAATTTATTATCTTACCATCCATTTAATAAATGATAGTGTCATTCATGTGTACGGAGGACTACCACCTTGCGAAACGATGTGATTCATTTTTCACTAACACTATACATGAAAGGTAATAAAGGATAAATTTAATGAATTTATTTTATATATAAGACATTATATTTATTATGGAGAATTAATATACAAACAATTTACTTACCCTTTCATTTTTTTAATGAAATGATAATATTGCTCATGCATATGTACGGCCTACAATCTCTACAAAGCTATGTGATTCATTCTCCATGTTCAGAATTAAATAACGATTATAAAGATATATATAATGAAGAAAATTATACTTATAAAATTAACTTAATTATTGAAATTATGTAAATATATCCTATTTTTTGGATTCAGAACTTTTGAGATAAAACATGTATGAGAAAATGAGGCAATTAACACCCAAAACAATAGTGATGATGAAATATTATTAATGAACAGATGATAAGATGTTATAAAAGGATTATATATGATATAATAAATATTAATATGGTTCTTTTATAAGTTAATAACATGATTAAAGTCACTATACATGTGGTTAAAGAGTTCTCAACTAAAGGGAAGCATGTGATAAGGGGTTTCTTAACTCAATTTCTATTCATGGGGTTATATACCTACTTTATTGATTAAATTATAAAAAAATTATGTTTGAAATAAATTTTAATTGATTTATGTTTTATTTCCTATTTTATTTGTGTGGATAGACATTTTTTACACATAATCATCCCATTTATTAAGTCTTGCCTCAGTTATATAAACTTTGTAAGGGATTCACCTCAAACTTCCTTTTTTGAGTCACATGTTATTTTATGTGCCTAATTTATTTTGAATGGTAAAGATACTTCCCCTTTATATAATATATCATGAATCATTACTACATAATGATATTTTAAGTTACAATGCAAATACTTCATTCGTGGGAATTTATGATTCAAAATTTATCAAATCGGTAAGGGTTTATGTTTCAATATCAATTTAATCAAGAATGTTAATGCTTGAATTTCCATTGAAGAAAATTATTTTATCATTTTCTAATAAACCCATTTTATTTTAATATTCTCTATTTATTCATTATGTTTCAAATTAATAGTATTATTTTATACTCTTTGGTACTTAAAATTATAAAAAAAAATGTTTTTTATAAATACTAATTCATTTCTCTCTTTGGCCAAAAATATTTTTCTTATAAATCCATTTTTTCTATAAAAAATGTTTTACTATGATTGTTTAAATTATTTTTTACCATTAATTGGATTTTTTTTACAAATAAATTTAAAATTAATATTCCTTCTATTTTCTAAAAAAGGTGCTTTTGAAATTTCCTATAAAAATGTGAAATGAAGCTTTATTTTTTTAATGTATTTGACATGAAAGAACTCTTCCTTTTTCAAGACCACTCAATGTTTTAAATATTCCTTTTTATGTTTAAAATTTTATTTTTAAAAAACGTTTTATTTAATGTTTGAGAAAGTTTAATATTTTAAATAAGTATTTTCTAAATGGAAAGGTTATTTTCCTCAATAAATTTTCAAAGTGATGTTTTCAAAATCATTTTCCGTATAAGATGACATCCTTTGATGTTATGCAAAGTGAAAAGGATATTTTTATCAAGAATGTTTTTAATATTTTTAAAATTATTTTCATGAATGAAAATAACCTTTTATGTTATGGATTAATTATAAATTATTCATATATGGTTATCACATATATGTCTAGTTTATTTTCTTTCCTTTGATGAGGAAATACATTTCTTATGATCATTTATCAAATTCCTTAATTATGAAATTTCCTTTGATTATGATATGAATCAAGATTATTTAACCCATTTTATTTCCATGGTTAATACTTATGTTATGCCTTATGATTAATTTCCTTTATGTGGAACACATAGATCAGGAAAATGTTATAATGGATGTGCCCAGATAGCACTCTAATGAACTAGGTAAAGATTTAATCTTACGAGACTTCATGTATAGGATTATGGATTAAACTTAATCTATTATGAGACTTTTTACACCATGTGATATTGTCTAGGTAGTTATACTTGACTGATGTTTATGTTATGTTCTCTATTCCGTCCAAATTTCCTATTCTATCATGATCTTATGATACCATGTTATTTATGTTATTATTTTATGTGATTACTCATGTTACTCCTCTTTTATGATATCATTTTATACCTTTGACCCTCATTTTAGGTTTCCTTATCATTTTTATTCTCTTACTATGATTTTATCTCACCCCTTTATTTTATGCATTCCCTAATTTATCCAATGCATTTTCCTGAGCTCAAATAGATTTAAGAGGTCACTATAGAAAAAATAATGATTCCATGTTTTAGTTTCCATTATTTTATTATGATCCTATTCTTATAAAGACACTAGGCCTCATGATCTTTTGGATTTTACTTATTGGGAATTTATGTTTAAAATTCATGTAATGATATGTATAAAATTATTAGTTTTCTATAGTTTCTATTAGAAAAATATTTTATTTAAAATTTAGAAACTAGAATGATAAAACCTTAGTAAGAACCCTGGGGATAAGTCCAAGGATAATTATATGGATAATTATAAGTATAATCCTATACATAGGAAAATATCTTAAAATTTTGATGAAGTTTAGAGAAAGTTTATTTTGATAAATTAAATACCTGTCTGGATACTATAAGTGTATGTGGTTTTGGAATAGATGTACCTAGGGGTAATAACTTCACAAAAGGCACGTCTATCTTGACTCGAGCATTACCTAGTACATTAAAATAGGCCTTACTGCACACTTAGTTTGACACTCCTAGGGGATTTGTTTTGAAAATTCATATACTCATTACGAACCATCATGATGGAATTTATTATATGATAATCATGGATGACCTAGGTAAAACCTAAAGTGTCTTGTGTTGATAATTCTAAGGTTCATCATAATTTTAAAGGCATAAATATACCTTTACAGGTTTTAAGTTATGGAAGTCTAAGATGATTAAGAGTGCTTCAGGAGATATTTATGGTAATATAACCCTTTGGTTTGATATGGGATTTAGTAAAAAGTATTATTTGAGGAGGAATGACTTTATATTTTTTGGAAATTATTTTAAAGGTATTGGTAACCTTTAGGTTTTATCCTGTTAGGATTATTGGATTTTCTAGAAAAAAATAAGCTATATAGAAAACCTTAGTGGTTAAAAAATTATCTATGTAAACCCTTTAGTTTTATTTTAAAATTTAATATATTCATATATTCATATTCATTTTGGGTATTATCTAAATTTTTTCTAACCATTTTTTTTAATAGAGATAGAATAAATAGCTTATTACTCTTTTATGGGTCTTATGATCTATTAAAAGTTAACATTAATGATTTAAGAATAAAAAATTCATATTTTATATTCATTACTTAGAGTAAGAGGTGAAGTGTAAATTTATTTAATCAAAATTAATGGATGAAATTATGTTTACAAAATAAAAATATAACAGGTAAGTGTATTTTTTGGTGTTCTCTATCTTAATAGTAAAAGAATACCTAAAATCTAGGGAAATGAACTTGAAACAAAAATGTTGTCATATTACCTTCATATATAATGAATCAATGTTATTTTAATTCATCATATATTTATGGTTTTTTAGTTTTAATATTTCTCATGATCATTCACTTTATTATGATCAATTACCTTTACCACTCTCTATAATTATTTATGTTTTTCTTCCATGTCCATATTTTTACCTCCCACCAATGTTCTCCAACTTGGAACCCTAGTTATGTGTTATTTAATATAACCATAATAATTTAATTTCCCTCTTTTTAATTTTTATTTTTATTAAAACTATCTACATTGTGTGATTTTCCATAAAAAAAATTCAAACCCTTGATTTCTAAGATCAAGATTAAATTGTGAGAATGCAACTTATTTAAGGGGTTAAAATATAGCACCTAAATATTTTAAAAGAGGAACATAATGTTTTATAGAGTATATGGTAAAAAACCCGAAGATTATAAGAGAATATAACACCCTGAGAATTTATAATATATTTCCTTTTTAATAAATTTAATCTTTTCAACAGCTTGAAGTGCACACAACACTGAGTTTAAACAAAATGTGATACTCTATTAAAATATTATTATTTAAATATGACCATTATAATCTAGTTGTTAAGTTGGTGAGTATGAATAGTAATAAATAAGTTATGAAACTTATATGGTTTACAAATGTATATAATAAATTCAATGGTTATCTATTGATTAGAAATAAAATAAAAACCATTTGAAAAAAAATAAATGTTTTCTAAAAAACTATATTTTTCTAAAAGGCGGTTTAGTTACGCTTTGAACACATAATTTAAAATTAATTTTTACTAATTTTATAAAATTTATTTGAAAAAAACTTCATTTTTAAATCTATATCTCAAAATTATCATCAAGTAAATTTTTGGTATTTTTTTGAAAAGTTTCATTTTTTGATGAATAGTGAAAATGCAGATTTTTATTAAAAACTACTTTTTTTCTTAAATCATTTACAAGAACCTTATTATTTTTATGTGGTTTTAAAATTAAAATTATTTAAATTATATATTAATTAATTTTAATTAATTAATTTTAATAAATTTAATATTTATTTTTTATATAAAAACCATTTCAACTTTGGAAAGTTTTTCTTTTGTAAAACCGTGTTTTTTTAACACGTATGTGGGTTTAATTTTAAATTAAATTCTTAAAATTATAAAAATTTAAATAAGAATATTTTATTCTATATTTTTAATTATCATAATTTATATTATCTAATATGGTGAAATTAATTTTTTACCCTAAAAATTATTAAAAATAGTAAAAATTATTTTCCACGATTAAGGTAATAATTAGAAGTTAAACTAAATATATATGGGTTAAAAATTTTCAAAAACTTGCCTAATTATTATTTTAAGGTAATATTTCTTCCATATATATTATAAGGTTCAAAAATATTTCATTTTTTATCCTTTTTTATGAGAAAAACGTGGGTTGAATTCTTTCTTTTCAAAAATTCCATGTTTATCCTCTCTCCTGCTTATAAAAGGCAACCCCCTATCCTCTCTTATCTACACTTCCAAAACCCATTATTTAAATAAATACCTACCAAGATAACTTTTTTAATACCATATACTAATCCTATAAACCTTTTTTTGGTCATAAATACAACCTAGGAAGTATTTTGGTGTAAATTAAAAGAAGTTGTTCGAAGAAGCAGTAACATCCTTAACTGAGCATTTTATTTTATTTATTATTACACCTCATTCAAATATAATTAAAATATTATGATATAATAATCTCATTATCATCAATATACTTTTATTTTTTATGTTAATTTAATTTCCTAAAATCCTCTCCTCCTCCCTCAAATTTTGAAATGAAACCATTGATCGTGTGTGTGGCGGATTATCGCCTCACAAATCAAAAAAAATCATTTTACATCACCATTTCTCAAGGCTAGATAAAATTATATATATAATGTTTATATGAAATATTTATAATATAATTATACTTATATAATTATAATATCATATATACCTTATTAATTCCAATTCCATATAGAATATGATAATGTTGTTTGTGTGTATCGAGGACTACCTCCTCACAAAGCGATGTGAATCATTTTTCACTTACACTTTACATGGAAGGTAATCAGGATTAATTTTATTTTGATATATTATATTCATGATATAATAATATTTATATAATATAAATATATCAAATACTTTTTTACCTTACCATCCATTGAATAAATGATAACGTTGTTCATGTGTACGGCGAACTACCTCCACACGAAGTGATGTGATTCATTTTTCACTAACGCTTTACAGGGAAGGTAATAAAGGATAAATTTAATAAATATATGTGATATATATGACATGATATTTATTATATATAATTAATGTACAATATAATTATTTTCCTTTTTACCCATTAAGTAAATTATAATGTATTTATTACGTATGTACGACCTACCATCTCCACAAAGCGATGTGATTCATTCTCCATGTTCAAAATTAAATAATGATTGTAAAGATGAATCTGATGAAAAAAATGATATTTATAACTTTAATATAATTATTTATATTATTTAACTATATCAAATTTTTTGGATCCATAACTTTCATGATAAAACATGCATGAGAAAACAAGGAAATTAACACCGAAAATAGTAGTAATAAGGAAAGATTATTAACGAATGAGTGATAAGATGTTATAAAATTACCATTTATGATATTAAAAATATTAATAGGGTTATATTATAATTTAATAACATTCTTAAAACAACTATAAATGAGGTTAAATAGTTCTCGACTAAAGGTAATCATGAGGTAAGGGGTTTCTTAACTCAATTTCCATTCATTGGATTATATGTCTACTTCATTGATTAAATTATTCCAAAGTTATGTGTGAAATGAATTTTTATTACTTTGTGTTTTTCTAAATTTTATTTTTTTGGATATAAATTTTTTACACATAATCACCCCATTTATGTACTCTAACCTCAATTATACAAACATTGTAAAGGATTCATCTCAAACTTCCTTCTTTGAGACACATGCCCTTTTATGCACCTAATATCTTTTGAATGGTGCATATACTTAACATTTATAAACTATATCATGAATCCTTCCTATATCATGATATTTTATTTTATAATTAATCTAATTCATTCATGTGAAGTTATGATTCAAAATTTATCAAACCAGTAAGGGTTTATATTTTAATCTCATTTTAATCGGGATTGTTTATTCTTGAATTTCCATTGAAGGAAATTATTTTATCATTGTATAATAAAACCATTTAGTTTTCTTCTCTGGTTATTCATTATTTTTTCAAGTAATAATACCATTTTCCTCTCTTTTTTACTTAAAATTATTGAAACAATGTTTTTAATAAAATCAAACTCCATTTCTCACTTTGATCAAAAATATTCTTTCTTCCAAATCCAAGTTTTCTTAAAATGTTTTGAAAAATGTTTTATAATGATTGTTTAAAGTAATTTTTACCCTTAATTGGATATTTTACAAAAAAAATTAAAAGTAATATTCCTATCATTTTCCAAACAAGGTAATTTTTTACATATCTTACATAAATTTTAAAGGAATATTTTTTTTAACGTATTCAGAATGTATGGAGATCTTTCACCATCATAACCACTCAATTTTTTAAATATTAGTTTTTATGTTTAAAATGTTATTTTAAAAAAATATGTAATGTTTGAGAAAGTTTTATATTTTAAATAATTATTTTAAAATTTTAAAGGCTATTTTCCTCAATAAATTTTCAATTTGATCTTTTCAAAATAATTTTCTAACTAAGATAATATCCATTTATGTCACTCAAAGTGAAAAGGTTATTTTTTAAATAATGTTTTTAATCTTATTAAAATTATTTTCATCAAAAAAAACAACCTTTAATGTTATATATTTCTTATAAATTATGTATATATGTCTCTAAAATATAAACCTATTTTATTATCCTTCCTTTGATAGGGTAATACATGTCTTATAATCATTTCTCAAATGACTTCATTATGAAATTTCCTTTGATTATGATATGAATCAATATTATGAAACACATTTTCTTTCTATGGGTAGTCCTTATGTTATACCTTATGATTTACTTCCTTTATTTGGAACACATAGATCATGGAAATGTTATGATGGGTGTGCCCAAATAGTACTCCAATGCCTTGGGTAAATCTTTAGTCTCATGAGGCTTCATTTATGGGATTATAGAGTAAACTTAATTCATTATTGAACTTTGTTCACCGAGTGATATTATCTAGGAATTTATCCCTATCTCATGTTTATTCCATATTGTATGTTGCATCCAAATTTCCTATGCTACCATGATATTATGATAAAATGTTATTTAATTTATGATTCCATGTGATTAATCATGTGCCTCCTCTTTTCTGATATCTTGTTATACCTTTGAATCACATGTTATATATCCTTATCATGTTTATTCCCTTACTAGGATTTTAGACTGCCCCTTTATTTTTATGGATTCCCTAGTTTATCCTATATAGTTTTAGAATCTAAAATTTATTTAGGATTTCACTATATAAGAAAATAAGGATTCCATGTTTTAGTTTCTTTTGTTGTATTATGATCCTAGTCTTCCAAAGACACTAGGAATCACAATATTTGGGATTGTACTAGTTGGATATTTATGTTAAAAAATCATGTATTGATATGTGTAAAATTATTATGTTTCTATATTCTCCAATATTTTTTTATTTTTTCCAATACTATATTTTTCTTCACTTGAACTGATCAACAACTCCATGGTGATTCCTTCTCAAATTTCTGAACTTTGGCTGAGTTCTCACTATTTTTTTGAGTGTTTTTTAAAATCCTAGTTGTTAGGAACCATCCCATGCATGTGTTTTATTCTTAAACTACCCAATTAACAACCTATATCCCATGGATATCCTAAAGATATATGTATATTGAATTATGTAGCAACCAAACCCTGCAAAGTGGATGAATTCATTATGGTACAACTTTCATCTCACATGTGCATTCCATTCATGGATATGGTGTAGTCGACCATGGTCATAGCCTCCCCTTTTTTATTTACTCACCACTAGCTATTAGGGAACCTCCACGGTTTAGTCCCATGCCATGGTGTAGCCACCCTTCCTCTATTATTTCTTTATAATTATCCATGGCGAAACATTATCATGGTATTGTAACCTCCATTCCTTATTCCTCCATTGCACCAAATCATGGAATAGCGTGAAAACCCTACACCTATTCCCTTATTATATATTTATAATTTATTTTCTCTATGGTTTAGAAAATTATCTTTCAATGAATCATATTCTAATGTATCTATGTCCACTGCATAACAAAATTTCCTTATCCACCAAGTAATAAGGCTACGACATAACAGATGGGCCAAGGTGCTGAGATTTATCATTGGCTTGATCTTGTGATTAAACTACTCTACATATTAATGGTTTTCATTTAGCATATGTAAAATCACCAGGGGAATTATAAATTCCATATTTTGTACATGGATTCCCTATGGTATAGCAATGGGCAAAACGACGTCGCATCGGTAAGTGCACAGTGCCCGGTAATAAGTTATATCCCACATTAATTTTCATCACACTATGATTCTTATTTATATTTAAATTCATGCTTCAAGTTTCCAAAAATTCATATGGGGTCCATAGGACCCCATGCACTCTCGGTGCCACCCTATGTGGGTGATTCCTTCCTCCCATCGTCGCATGGAATCGATCTTTGTGCACTAGTGTGCTTCACTCCCATGAGTTGTTCTTGTTATGCATCACATATGCCACATGTGGCCAGACTTTCCTATGGGATAGCTTAGTTGGTGGCCCCTCATGGGGATACCATATGGGTTTTCCCTACTAGTTGATGGATGACCCTTATTAGCCCATGTTTTCACCTAACAAAATACAAAATACTTATAAAAATAAAAAACAGAGTAAAAACAAGTAATTTATTTATTTTTATTTGTTTTTAAAAAAATGTCATATAAAATATACAACACTAAAAAATTATTAATAATAATTAATAAATGTTTAAAAAACAATTAAAAACAAATTAAATTTACTAATTAAATTTCCAAAAATCTATGCATAAGATAAACTCATAAAATCCCCCACACTCAAAAAATTCAGGTCCTCAAGCATAAATATCTACTAAGAATATAAAATAATACCCTCATGATACTAATATTTAAAATTAAAAATTGATAAAATAAATAGTTATCAATGGAAGAGAGTTGAATTTCAAGTGTGATATATGAAAATTTGAATTCAATTCCTCACTAGACACAATTTATTTTATTTTACTAATAAAAATGATGGATAATCTTCTCTATTTCATCTAATACTCTTAATATATTATTATTAACATTCCAATAATTATCTACCTCACCATGATTTTTCTTATAAAATCACTCAAGGTAAAAAAATATAAATGGAGTTTTCCTCCTATATTAAACACATGTACCAAACATTGAACTGGAAAATGACATACATTCTCTACTTAATAGAGAAACATTTACTAAAAAACATGAAGAATTTGAAAATTAGGATCATATGACTATGAGTTTAAAGGATGGTAGGTAATTTTTGAATAAAATAATTAAATATAAAAAGGTATGTTTATCCCAAATTATAGTGCATGATAATCAAAATATATCCCAATGAAACTCTCCTCTTCAAAAAGTGACAACTCTCACTTCCCCTTCTATATTTTTTTATTTTTCAAAAAAATTCAAAAAATTTAATTTTTTGAAAATTGAGCTTGTACAAGTCTCACATTAATCACCCAACACTAACTAATAAAAAACATTTTTCAAGTGATGGTGATTTTTTAACTTCTATTACTCAACCCTTTTTTCATTTTTTTTATAGTGGGTTAAATAATAACTACATTGAAAAATGTCATGAAACTTTACCCACAACCCAATAAAACACCCAAAACATTTTCCTTTCAATAAAGTACATCCATTTTTTCATGAACTCCCTTTCCCCCACACTTAAACTTTAATAATCATGAAAAAAATAGAGTATGCGTATAATTGCATATAATTGGATTATAAAGTGGATCATTCCTATCAAAGGCCATTCATGGTATCTAAGGGGTAAAATTAGGATAAATGTAGGTTAGTTATCAAGGATAATGTATCAATAAATAAAAATGACTTGATAATTTTTATAATGAATTTTTGAAATCATCATTTTGAAAATATCAAAAAAAACTCCTAGTAGGTAACATGTGCCAATTTCTCTCGAGAATTTACTACGAAATATTTGAAGAATTAGGTCAAGAAACATATTAGGAATGAGATCATGTGAAATTTAAGAAAATAATTCATGTAATTTGTAATAATACACAAATTAAACCCCATGAACTTATAAAATATAAATCATCAAATATAGAAGGGAAATTTTCATCAACTTGTGAATAAAAAGAAAAAACCATAATTCATAGAATTCAAATTCCTATGTTTCAATATAAGCATAAAATATACCTATACTACTTATTAAAATAAATAAAATTAAAGTTTAAAACATTTAATTATGGGGTTTCTAAAAATTCTATGTGTCATTGATAAAAAACTATAGCACAAATCAAATTGTGGGTATGTATTTTTTTTATTTGATCTCAAAACAATTTTTAAGAATAGGGGAGTATAAGTAATTAATGAAAATTAATTCTTAATCCCCTTTTTCATTAAGCTCTTATTTTTCTCCCCTTTATTTCTATATCAGGTCCTTATACCTTGAATCATTCTGGCACTAGAAATCTGATACAAATAGTGAAATTGCAAGCCCGTTCTCATTAATGTTTAAAAATAAATGGAATTTCGCACCTAAAATAGTTCATAAATAGAATTGAAAATAAATTAAATACTAAAGTACTAAAGAATAAAAAAATATGGGTTTCCTATTGAAATTTATTTGGTTATGGTCTTTAATCTCAATCTTACCTCTTAAAGTCAAGTGATTGAGGATCGGAAAGAGGTTACTCGGTCTAGATCTACAAATGGTCGAATCTATGATTCCTCCATGCAGATGGGCCCTCTCCATTTTCCAAAAACTATCTTCAATCTTCCTTTGGGTAACACCTTCTCAACCTCCATGGTCACAATCTAGTAGTTTTTTTTTCCATCTTGAAAAATCAAAGGGTAGTTCACTAACTGCCCAAACCTATCACCCTTCCTTAAAATATTTAGGGAAAATTGTCCCTCAACTATCTCTAACATTTTCCAGAAACTTATTTTCATTACTTACCACTTTTTACCTTATTATTTATTCTCTACAGTAACTACATAACACTTATTTTCAATTACAATAGTGTCCTCAACTTCTTACAAGATATGTTCTCACAAATCATCACCCTTCTCGTCCAAATTTTTCTTTACCTAGTGTATGTTGAACTTCACCCTTACTATATAGAATCTAAATCTTATATCTCTAATTTTAACATCAATTAGAGGCATTACCATAGCTATTAATGGTCTTCCCAATTTTATTGGGGTCTTATTTTCATCCATGTCCATCATAATAATGTCATCCAAAAAGTATAATTTTTAAACCTTGACTATGATATATTCAATTATTCCTCAAGGATTTTATCTTAATCTCATTCAATAATAGGATTTTTAATTTTGAGTATGAAATTAAACCTTTACCTTAATTACATAAATATTTTTCAAATTCATTAGAACCAATATCAATTGGAATAGAAAAACTACCTAAATCACTTTTCTTCTTTATTAGGCTTTTTGATACTATAATTGAACATTCAACCATCAATGGTATGGTTCCAAATTCTTATAGATTTTTTTTGTTTCAAACCAACTCCTTTATAAACTTTTTATAGGTGGACATGTTCATGATTTCCTCGGTGAATGGTATATTGATGTGAAGTTTTTTAAACATTACCAGAAAGTTTTCTCTTTTTTAATCAAATCACACCTTTCTTGATTAACTCAAAAATGGTAGTGGTGGTTGGTATGGTGGTGGTGCTTCCTATCAAATGAAATTCTCAGCTTCTTTGCCTTTTTATTTTATTACTTATACTATTTATCTTTCTATTTATTCTTTTTATTTAATTTGTCATATAACCTCTTCAATACTTTCTTTGTTTTTCTTTCCACTTCTCGGGGTAATGGATTTCATCTCACCAAATATTTTAACTTCAGTGTCACTAGGTAAAACTCTACTTGGCCTCCACTTTAATTGGTTATTAATATAACCTACTTATATTTCTAGGTTCCTCATTGTTTCTCTTTGGTTTCGTGAGTCATATTTCAATTCTAGGATGGCCATACCTTGATATTTGGAGTAGGCTATTAAATCATTGAGTGCATCTCCTATAGTTGTCATAAAGCTTTCCAAGGCCTTCTCTGGTGAGTGTACTTGGCTTGTAAGAGATTGGACTTAGTGTTGAGGTTGAAACTCTTATGGTTTCAATTGAAATTTTTATCCTTAATTAATTACTTATCTTTGGTTTAGTTGTAGTTTTTGTTTTGGCCTCCATCCCTGGTTACATTTTGACAATTATAATCTGAATAATTAAAAATTTTATATTTCACACCTTGGGGATGTTAGTTTTCCATAATAACATCTAATTTTCTGGACAATATGTTGATTTGGGTGGAAAACCAACTTTTTTATACCATGTATACTCCTTGTACTTATCCACCATCCATATTCCATTAAAAATTATTTCTATACATTTCATCCAACAACTCATAGTTTCTTGTGGGTGAACTTCTCATTAACAAACCTCCAACGGTAACATCTACAATTGAATTATTACCCTATAATAATCCTTTTTAATATGTTTGAATAAGTAACCATTTTCAACTTTTTGGTGAGAATATCTCTTACTAAAACTTTTAAATCTTTCTCATGCACTATATAATGATTCTTCATTCAATTGTCTAAAATTTAGAATACTTACCTAAAAATCTATATACATTTAAAGAGGGAATAATATCATTATAAATATCCATACTAGATCCTCCCACTTCATGATTGAGTGTTGGGGTAGACTCTGGATCCACTCCCAATATTCTTTTTTGAGTGAGAATCTGAATAGATAAAATCATACCATGTCACTTGTTGAGTTATTGAATTAGAAGGTGTTGAAAACTCTAAGAAACTCTCGATGTGAGAATTTGATTCATTTTGAGTTGGACCAAAGAATTGAATGAAGTGAGGTATCATCTGTATGATCACCAACTTGATCTATAATTGTTGATAAGTTATTGGAGGGATAAAAAGTGTGAATTTAACCCCATGTTCAAGGTTATTTCATAGTTTTTGAGAGATTTCATCTCTGGGTTCCTTCCTTTGATCTCTTGGTGTAGTCTTTATCCTTTTCATTTTCTAGATTCTTATCCATCCATGATTTCTTTATCTTTCATGTTTTTCTTTTATTTTATTAGGGTTCTTTCAATCTCAGATTGAAAGAAGGATATCCTTATTTTTACTTTCCCCTATTTGAGTACTCGTTCAATGATTCCATTCCTAAAACTATGGAATTATGAGAACAAGTATAAAATAGTGAAAATGATAAGAAAAATTGAAAATTTATAAATATTCAAAGAATAACTAATCACCATTCCCCAACAACAGAACCATTTTTTATAACCTAAAATAAAACGTTGAATTATTTTAGGTGAAATAAAATTAAAAAACTATACTCTAATCAACACTAACTAATTTTAAACATAGTAGGTTAGAGGTCGAGTTCAATCCACTAAGAATGGATAAAAATTACTTATAATGTTTTAGAAAAACATAATGAAAAATATAAGTTTTAAATTGGTTTGGTTTTGAGAAAAGTGAGATGAATTTACCAAGAATTTGTAAATTTAGGTTTATATACTTAGTTAGGGATAAGTGTTGTGATATTTTTTAATTTAAACGGTATAAAAATTGAACTCTAGTGATCATCCTCTCAAATTACTCACCCTATATTATCAAAACACCCCTTTCCCATCTCAGTTACTTGGTTTAGTTTATAAATAGTTTTTTAGAACCTTGTTTAAACAAATATAACCCAAACTTATGAATTGGTTCTTCCATGATAAAGGGTGGTTATTTGATTCATTTAGTAAGAATACCATTATCTCTTAAAAATGGTAATGCATGATAGAGAAGGGTAATATTTAAGATTAAAGGATAAAATGAAACAACCCATTACAATTTTCAATACAATGTAGTTCCCTACACTATGTGCACTCTCCCTAAATTTCTTAGCTTGACATGAGAATTTTTTTTACCTCATGTTATTCATTAGGGGATATGGATATGTAAAGGACCTTAGCAGCAACCACAATCTAGCATCACATCTAGGCACCATGATCTAGTCTTCCTCTTGGGGGTGTTTTGGTCCATCCCCCTACACAAAAGCCTTTAGGTTTTATTTATAGGTGGAACCCCCAAGTGAGTTATCCAACTCCTACAATGTTTTAAATTTTCTTTTTCCCTTCTTTATTTTTCTATATTTTAACCATTTAGAAACTCTATAGTGATTCCTTCTCAAATATCTAAACTTTGGTTGAGTCCTCCCTATTTTGTGTAGTGTTTTTCAAACTTGTATTTGTTGGGAACCATCCCATGCACATATTTTATTCTTAAACCGTGTGAGTCTCAGCTTGTATTTCATGGATATCATGAAGATATTAGGATCTTGAATTATACCTCAACTAAACCCTATGATGTGAATAAATTCATTCTAGCACAACTTCCATGTCATTTGTTCATTCCATGAATGGATATGGGGTATCTAGCTGACCACAATTGTAGACTTTTTTTTTATTTCCTCACCACTACCTATTCAGGCAACTCTTTATTTTAGTACCATACCAATTATGTAGCCTCCCTTCTTATTTAATTTCTTCATAATGAGATATGATAAAACCTTCTCATGATGTTTCATACTCCATTCCTCATTCCTCTATTTCATCATATCGCAGCATAGCATGAAAACCCTACATCATCACCCTTATTCTATATTTCTCATTTATTTTCTGTGTGGTTCATAAAATTCTCTTTCACCATAACCTATTATCAATAATATATGGCCACAGCACATCATATTATCTTTGGTCTTTGAGTAATAAGGCTATGATGGAATATATAGACCATGGTGTAGAGAATCGCCATTATTTCTAACTTATAATATGACTACCCCACATATCCATTGTTGTGGAATTGAAGATGTCAAGTATCTAGTGGCATCAGAGCTTACATCATTTGTCTATGGTTTTCCTATGACATAGAAGTAGGTGATTATAGTAAAACTTCTATTTGAGGAATAATATGTAAACACTGGAATGAAACAACATCACTTCGATAAGTAAAGAGTACCTAAGAATAAGTCATGTCCCAAATTGGTTGTCATCCTGGTATACTAATCCTTTATATTATAATTTGGGCCTCAACTAGAAATTAAGTTAGATGGGGTCCGTAGGACCCCTTGCACCACTAGTGTTGCCCCATATTGGTGAGTTCATCTCCCCACCACCGTATAGACCCAAACCTCATGCATCAGTGTGCTCTACTCCTATGTGTTTTGTGTTATATGAATCACCTTTATCGCATGTAGTTGGACTTCCTTGTGGGGTGTCTTGGTTAGAGGCCCCTTATGGGACAACTATGTGGCTGCTCCCGTTGAGTTGAGGGATGGCCCTTAGGGACTCATTTTTTACCTAATAAAATAAAAAATATTTAAAAAATAAAAAACACAGTAAAAAAGAACCTTATTTATTTTTATTTATTTTTAAACAAATTCATACAAAAATATAAAATAACCACAAATGATTATTAATAATTAATAAATGTGTAAATATAATTAAAAAAAAATTATATTTACCAAATCGAGTTTTAAAAATGTATGTATAAAATGAAATCATTAATCATTAGATAGCTAAAAATCATATTTGTTAGGAAAAATGAACAAAGAACCTTTTAGTAGAAAAGTTGAAAGGGCTAGAGTATTATTTGATATCATACATGGTGATGTATGTGGACCAACGAGTACTTAAGAATGTAGGATATTTAGGTAATTCTTCACTTATATTAATGAATTTTAGTCGGTATGGTCATATTTTTTTGATGCGGCAGAAGTATGAATCTTTTGAAAAGTTTAAATAGTTTCAAAAAAAAGTACATAATAAATTTGGTTAGACTATTCTGATTATTTTATTGGATCGGGGTGGTGAATACTTGAGCTAAGAATTCACTGATCATCAGAGTAATTGTGCAATTGTTTTGTAACTCACTCATCTTAGAACATCATAGTGGAATGGTGTGTCTAAGAGGAGGAATCATACCCTGTTATAAGTGGTTAGATTGATTATGATTCGGTGTGACATTCCTATTACATTATGGGGTTATTATCTATAGATGGTTTCATTCCTAATGAAATTCATTCCATCTAAAGCAGTCATAAATACCCCATATAATATATGAAATGGGAAATATCTCAATGTATCTTTTATGAGTATTGGGAGTTTTGAATCATATGTATGACATTTTTCTTCTGATAAACATAGGCCTAAATCAAAGAAATGGTTATTTTTTTTGCCATCCTAAGGAAATCATGAGATATTATTTCAATAATACTACTAAATAAATAGTTTTTATGGCCCATAATTGTGTTTTTCCTTGAGAAGGAGAACATAAGTTGAGTAGACGGTGGGAGTAAATATGAACTTTAAGAAGTTTAAGACCAAAAAACATGAAGTTTTCATGATATGGAGGTTGATATGGTTCCAAAAAGAGTTTTGGAATTATAAATAACTCAATTTACACAAGAACCTAAAAGTTATGGTAGTATTCTTTAGAATCCTAATAGATATGTATTTCCTATGTAAAATGATGATGGGGTAATGTTCATATTATATAAAACTAATACCTATAGGGAGGACATCAAGAGTTTTTATTATAAGAAATGGTTAAAACCTATATAATTTGAAATGGAATACATTTACTCTAACCAAGTTTGGAGCTTGGTGGATGAACCCGAAGGGGTGAGACCCATAGGTCACAATTTTATTTTTCACAAGAAAAATAACACGGATGGTAGAGAGTATAACTATAAATCATTCATGGTGGTAAACTATTATAAGAAAATTCTTGATATTGGATATAAAGAAACCTTTTCAATTATTATAATGATAAATTCTATTTGGATATTTCTTTCCATGACATGTCTCTTTGATTGTGAGATATATCAAATGGATATCAAAACTTCTTTCCTTGAGAGGAATTTAGTCGAGGATGTGTATATGATACAACCTGAAGGATTTGAAGTGAAAAATTAGTTTATTAAGGTATAGAAGTTGCAATGGTCCATTTATGGATTGAATTAAGCTTCCCTATAGTTTTAATATCTAGTTATATGATGCAATAAAAGATTTTGGTTTCATAAAAAATTCATTGGATTCTTATGTAAATAAGATAATCCTGGTGAGGGTCATTGTATTTTTGTAAATAATATATTTAAATATTTGAGAAGAACTGAGGATATTTTCTTGGTCTTTGTGGGAGAGGAAGAGATCTGTGTAAATTGTTACACTGATTCTAGTTTCCAATCTGATAGAGATGACATGAGATCTCAATATGGTTTTGTGTTTTTCCTAAATAGTAGAGATGTTATTTGGAAAAGTTTTAAATAATATATCATGGAGGACACAATATCATAGGTAGATAACATCACTACCTCAGATGCTATGAGAAATATATTTATATCAAGAAGATCATTTTTGAACTAGAGGCAGTTCCTAGATTTAATGGATAAATTAATCATTATTGTGACATAAATAGATAAATTTCTCTGTCCAAGAGACTCTGGTCTCACCAAAGGACCAAATACATCCTTCAGAAATACCATTTTATATGATAGATCATAGAGAGAGATGATGTTAGGATTTTTTGGGTGGATATAGATGAAAATCTAGTATATCCATTGATAAAATCATTATTGTAGTAGAAACATGAGTCATGTTGAGTATCTTGGTATATGATACATAAGATATTGATTTAATGGTTTTATAATATATCATGATTATATAATAAATTAAAACTCTATTTATCATTCATTCATGTGTGCAGCAATTTTCTTTACATGAATAGTGGAATAATATTATCCCCTCAAAGTATGACTTTGGGTTGTTAATAATAGATGATCATCTCAGAGTACTATGGGTTATAAATATATGTTAATATTAACATGAGTAGTTTACTCATGATATAGGTGGATACTTATTATTTGGATTGGCCTGCTAAATTATATCCCATGGAATTTCATACAGTCATTGATCTACTTAGGGTTGTATGTTTATTATCAATCCTTTTACCTGAATTTGGTGAGATACTTAGCATGAGAACCTTTATACTTTGAAACCTTTCTTATACAATCCTTTAGATTTATCTAATCAAGGGGTTTTGGTATGTTTTTTATCATGTCTTCGATTTTAGATCAACCAAGATCGGATTTTTTTCACTCATATGATGAGAAAAGACATTTGTACCCTGATTGAATTAGATTGACGAAATTCATGGCCATGATTAGTTGAGTCACATATGATGTGATCAGATTCTTGGATGAGTTATATGTGATATTATTATCTACTAAATGAATGACATGTGATGTATTCATTAATCAGGCCAGTTTTTTTCTTAGAATCAAGAAAGTATGAGATAGAATATATTAGATTGACATTGTTCCATGTCATGTGGTCACTCAATTTCATGGTAAAATAAATTATATAGGTATATATATGATGTATATGATACATATTATGGTATACATGTTCATATATAGATATGAGTATGTTTGATGGATATCATACCAGACCCCTAGTAACTTGAGTAGCATTGATGTTTTTCTAGAGACCACTTTTTCTTACATCTATAAAATAAAGATTTCATATATTTTTTCAATTCAAATAAGTCTCATGGGGTCACAAAACTAGGAATTTGGATAAATATTAAGTTTTAGACAAATTTTTTATTCAAAAATGAATATATTGTGGCTAAATTTATCTAAAAGAGTTTTGGATGGATTCATAAAAAAAGTTGTGAAGTTTTGCATTAAGTCTTTATGATATTTTTTAAAAGTGCGAAATGATGATTTTTTTAATCATAATATGATTATTTGTAGTGTAAAACAACCAAAAAAACAAGAAGATCTATGGATTTTAAATACTTGTAAATTTTAATGCCCCTCAAATTTTGAAGGTGAATTAAATTTTTTTTCATTATTATTTAAGTATTTTTTAGCTATGGATTGTTGGGGTATGGTGTTGGGGAGTTTTTAAATGGTTTTAATAATTTTTGTAAGTGGTTTAGAGGGAAAATGGTTGGATCATGGTTAGGAGAAATCATACAGATTTCCCCAATAATTGTTCGGTTGGAGACTTTAGATATAATGGAATTCACATGGTTGGTGCATGGTTTACCAAATTGTGCGTCCCAACCATGAGACATTGGTAATGGATGGTATATTTTCATGTTCGGTTCATAGTTTTTCAAATCATGTATCCAAACCATTAATGTGGTATTAATTAATATAAAAATTATAATTTTATCCTAAAACCTCCCCAAAAACCTTCATTCTTCCTCTTAGGGTAAGGGATCTCATACTAAGAGACTCTTTTGGGTGATCTTTGTGATTCCTTTCCATCCAAAACATGTTTTTATTTGATCTTGGCTCATTGGACCAATAAATCAAAATTATGTCTTCATTTTTTTATTCTTCTTCATGATTTTCAAATATTATAATGAAAGGAACCCTAGATTGGATATTACATTAAAAAATATAAATTATATAGCATAATTAGATTAATTTTACTTGAATTGTTGGAGGAGAGGAACCCATATCTACAATAATTTCCTCACCTCTCTTTGATGATTCGAGATCTGTTCATTATGGTGATTTCTATTTAGTAATTATAATAATTTCCTAGCCATAAATATTTTTTTCTACTTAAATTTTAATTCTATAATAATTATGTGATAAATTTAAGGTTGATTCTAGGATTTTAATGTTTTGGTCCTGATTCGGGTGGTGTATCTTGGTTATTTGAGTTCCAATAAACTTGAGGTTGGAATTTGATACGATGTTATAGATTTTATATAAAGTTATATGACTTGACATATATTTGGGTGTGTGTTTATATCCATGTTATATATTTGTTTCATGTTTTGGTTTTCATGTTTGTGTGTGTATCCCTATGAAAAATCTACTATGTGATCTGATTGTCATGTGTGGGCATGTATATCCCAGTTATAACTCTACTTTGGATTTTTGTGATGATATGTGTTATTTTTCTAACTATATGCTGGTTATACATTGATGATATGGTTGAGTTGAGGAATAACTTGTGTTATTATGATGGGAATATTATGGATATTCATCGATTAGGTGATTGATTCATAGAATGACTTGTTATGAGTATATTTTGGTTATCCATTGGTGAGATGGTTGAATCATAAGAAGAACCATATGACCTTATTTAGAATATATGACTGGTTAGATGTGACTTATCTTACTTCATAGAGTTAAGGACAGTAAGATCGATGTTTGTGGTAGCCTTGTTAGTGCATAAGAAACCAACCAGTTGTATGCTTATTTGTGTATTTATTTTCCATCACTACAAAAACTTTTATAAAACCTAATAAATTTATGATAAGGATTCTTTGTTGGTATCCTACTATGTTTATACTCACACCATGAATTGGAATCTCAATGTGTGTGTATCCTTTATTAGTCAGGGATTTAAATGAGGGAAGGTACCCTATTCAGGGAAGTTGTATAGGAGGAGTAGGTTTGTCAAGAAGATTCCAAGATAGACTTAGTGGTTGGTTCTAAATATTCTTGTTTATTTATTTTTCCTTGTTTATGGTATATAAAACCACTAATTTGGGGATCTATTTAATTTTTATATTGGTTATTGTGTTCCATTTTGTTATAGCATGTGTTGATATTGATGTTTTTTTTTCTTCCATATTTTGGTAGTATTGTTTACTCTGATTATATTAATTCTGTTATTGTATGATTACTTTGTTTTTTCTCTATTACTAAGGGCATAATCTCTCCATGGTGCCTCTTAGTGCCTCACCTCTATTCAGTAGCCTCTTACATACAAGGAGGTGTTCTTGTGGTCATGTTACCCTCCATGATGTACCTAGTGATTCTGATCTGGGTGTTAAAAAATCATGTCAAATGTATTTTTATTTTTACATACTATTTTTATCTTTGTAGGCATAATATATGATAGTTTTAGGACTTGGTATAAAACTCATATTTGGGATTAGCTAATCCATGTACGTGGGAAGTCCACAGTTCCAAGGATTGTATTATTGTTTTGGTTTATGCTTTTACTATTGAAGTATATAGACCTTAAATGATGCACATGATTTTGGTCTTATGGTTTATGTGATTTTCTCTTGACCTTACTGGAAAGAGTGGGAGAGTTTATGCATCATGGATAAACATGTAGGTTTATATGTCATATACTTGTTACCCATGATTTATATGACCTGGGCATGTTATAAAGTATAATATTTGAGGTTGTGACAAAGGTGAAGGTTTTTATGATGTGTACTTGCACCTTATGTTGGTGAAAATTTTATTTTGTGTATTATTTTATTTACATGTCATTGTGTTTGATCTTTCTAAATGTTTTTAAAAGGTAAATTCACTTTTAAAAATATTTTTAAATGGTTTTTCAAGGGATTTTGGTTTCTAAGGGATTTTGAAGTCTAGGTGATGGTGAAAATTTTTCAATGGCTCATTTAAAATGGAATTGGGAAATTTGAAAATGTTTTTGTCCATATTTGGCCCGTGAATTTTGGTAAAGTGTTGGTTGGTTTTTATAGAAATGTTCAGAATATGGAAAATTAGTCGGTTTTTTCTTATGAAAGGAAAAGGAAATTTTTATTTTATTGGGTTTTAAATGGTTTGAATGTGATTTATAAATTTTTTGGTTGATTATGTGGTTTGAAATAATATTTCAAAAGGTATAAATGGATAATTTTAATAAGCTAGGAATTTAGTAGGCTCATATGGAACTTTAAACTGAGGTTGATGGTGTGCATGTGAGACACACTTTAGTATCCCATTTCTTATTGTTATTGGTGAAAATTATGGCCCAAGGTCCATGCTTTATAATTATTTTTCTTAGCCCTTGTGTAGATGTTATGAATTTTTGGTTCATAGAATAGTCTCCCTTAGGTAATAAGCTCAAGGGTGGTTAATTGGTTTGTCTTATAGCCTTAGTTAGTGATGGACCCTCAATATGGTCAGTTTGGGTTGTGATAATTTCATGTGATGACTGTCTGGTTCTATCTAGAGTGAGTAGAGTGGGGTTATGGAAGGAATGTGGTTGTATGATCGTTGAACTAAATTTAGACCCTCTAGTAGTTGGACTAGTGGGGTGTTATTTCAGTTATAAATCATGGTATAGATTGTTCTTGTTTAGTGTCTCCCTATACTATTGATATGTGACTCTAGATATGATGGTTAGGCTAGTAGAAGCATAAGTAAAATTATTTTTCTTATCTTCCATTAGTCCTATGTCTCCTAGTGGATGAACATGATTTATGTGCCTTATGTGGTGTGTGAGTAGGTTGTTCTCCTTAACTTGAACATCAAGAGAGTGGGGAATTTATGGATATAGGTTTATGATAGTGATTTTCCAAGATTACAAGACTATAAGTTGTAATTCTGGATCGGTGAGAGAGCAATATTTTTGTGCCTTGGTAGGTGATTTTTTTAGTTTTATATAGCATGATCTCAATGAGTGTTTTGGTGCCTTTGGAGTATCTTTGAGGTGAGTATTGGGAAATTTGGATTGGATAGTAGTTGAAGTATTTCTAACTATAGAGGTTCATGGTATAAACCATGTGTTCAAGCTATGAAAGTACTCTTAATAAATTTACCTAAAAGGTTAGTATGGATAAGGTGGGAGATTTATCTTATGGTTTTAGTAGGGAGACCAAATCTAGGAATTAGATAGAGATAAGGATGTTGTTTCTCCTTGGAGTTATAAAAACAATATGAGGTGTGTTTTTATTTAATCATGTTAAGGATAATTATTCTGGTAGATGTATATTGAAATACCATTGGGGATTTGGGTTAAAATGCTGATGGAAGATTTGTTTTTTTGAAGGGTCAGTGAAAAATGGCCTGTAGATGAGGGGTTGGAATTTGCATGCAATATCAGTGGGTAGTTACTTCATGAGTGTTATGAATGGATAGAATCATATCTGATGATTATTTCCTCAATGAACTACCCTGGTAGAGAAAGTTTTGAGAATCTCCAAATTTTATTGCAAGGTGTTCATGCTGATGAGAGTGGTGGTGTTATGTTTGGTTTCCATTAGACTTTTACTAGGTTTATAGAGGAGAGTAAAACATTTGTGGTGGTTTCCAATAAACTGTGGTTGATTAGTTTATCACGGTAGAAGCATAGAGGTTATTGTATTAGTTTAAAAATGGAAAGTGAGGCCCCTAGATCATAGAATCATTATTTGATTGTAAGTTAAAGGAAGGTAACAGCCAAGGTAGTCTTGGGGTATGATGAGGATTGTTTTGTCTCTATGGGTGGAGCATGTTTTAGCACTATGAATTCTTTGGAAGTGTTTGTTATCATTTTGGAACTACTATGGAAATTTATTTGGCTATGTGGATGGAGTTTGTTTTGTCTTCAAAGTTGGTCTATGTGGTCGGTCAGTGGGGCCAACTGAGAATTGACCAAATTAGGTAAAGGATGTTGAGACATTAGAATTGTAGGTATGTATTATTAGTGACTTGGGTAGAGTTTTTGAGTCTAATGGGAATGTTTATTATGTAGTGAACCCTTGTATAATGTTAAACCTGGGTAGTAGGGTTTTTAGAAGAACGATGGCATAGGAAATCCCATGATTAGAGGAAATTTTGTTAATGGATACCCTTGTGAAAACGGGTAGCTATCATTATCTATTTTTGTGATGTTGAGGTTAGCTATGAGGATGTTGTTTAATGATTGGTTTAGAATATGGTAAGGTGAATTATTGGTTCTAAATTATGCACTATGTTTGATGGTCTAGTGGGGTGGTGGAGGTTACCAGTGAGTTTGGTGGATAGTAGGTTGAGGATTAGTAATACCAGCTACTAAAATTCCTCCATGCTATAAATTAGTGAGTCTTAATTGATAATAATTAGGCATCAAGGTATGAATGATTCATGAGGAAAGTAATCTATGAGGTGGTAAAGAAATGACCTAGTGGTTATCGTGTTGTGAGTGTGTGAGATGATCAACTCATCTGATGATTGAGTTGTGACCCATTAAGGATTGGGTAGTGTTATAATAAATGGTGGGTTTTAGAGATTCATTTTGAGGTTTTTATCTCATATTAGGGTTTAGGAATCGAGTTAATTCCATATTATAGTGCATGATAAACCTATAAATTTGATGGTTATTGGAAGTAACGAGTGGATCTGTAGTAGGTTAGAGTGAAATATTTGTGTGATGTGAGAGAGGATGTGGCCCTTGATTAGAATCCATTGTGCCATAAATGTAAGCCTATTTGGAAGTGTTAGTAGTTCTCATGAGTTTTAGCATTCTATTGATAATAAGGTAGGTTCATATCAATGGATTAGTATGAATGGTATATATTTTTCATGTTGGAAGTGATGTGTGTGTGAACCTAACCCATTAGTAGAGGTGGTTTTTCATAGTTTTACATATAAGTAGCCAAATTTCATTGGTAAATAATAGATATCCATGTTTGGGTATTAATTAGAGTTTCTCAGGTGTAAAATGGTGATTTTGAGAATGGAGTGAGTTTTGATCCATTATACAGGTTTTTATTAAGAGATAGTGCGCTCATAGGGTGATTCATGGGGTAAATCACGATTCATGACTTGTTTCGTGGGGTGAGCCATGCTCCATGACTTATTTCAATGAATGAAACATGATTCCCCACCTAATTTATGGGATTAATCATGTGAGGAGGCATAGAGAAGTGTCATTCGAGGTATTAATGCTTGAGGCGTCAAGGGAAGTTGGTATTGTGGATCATAGATACAAGAGGAGCCCTGTTTGTGGAGTCGTTAGTGAGAATGTTGAGTTAGAGGAAAACATGTCTTTGAGGAGTGTACAGTGAATGTTTTGGAACAAATTAAGTAAAAGGATATAAGGAAACATGAAACCTATAATTTGAGTGTGCAGTTACATGAACATCTCTTGGAAAGAGACATGTGAATGATAATTGGATGTATGGGATCAGTGGATTTAATAATTCTAATATGACTCCTAGAAATACTTATTGAGTAAAATAAATACTTTAGAGGAGTATTTTATAATTCCCTTAATATTTATAATGTGTTTTATTTTTTCATATTATCTTTGAGGTTTTTAGTTATGGTTTGTTGGGGTATTGTGTTGGGGGGTTTCTAGACATTTTTAGGAAGTTTTGGAATCGATTTAGAGGATATATGGTTTAAAGAAACTATATAGATTTCCCAGGTAACCATATGGTTAGAGACTTTGGAGATAGTAACATTAAAATTATTTTCTCATGGTTTACCAAACCATGTGGCCCAGCCATGAAACCTGAGTTTTAGATAGTGGATTCTTCATATTTGGCACACAGTTTTTCAAACCATATGACCAAACCATATACATGGTATTAATAAATCATAAAATAAGAATTTTAACCTCAAGACTCTATAAAAACTCTCATTATTCCTCTTATGAATAGGGCTCTCAAACCAGGACACTCCTTTGGGTAGTTTTAGTGATTCCATTCTATTTAGAATGTGTTTTGATCATATTTGGGCTCGTTAGATATGGAAATATAAGGCGTGTCTCCATTTTTTTTCTTTCTCTCCATGATCGTCACATATTCTATCTTAAGGAACCATAGATATAATATTTCATGTAGGTATATAAGGTCTATATCATGATCAGATTAATTTTACTTTCATCACTAAAGGAGATGAACCTAAATCTTCCATAATTACCTCACCTATATTTGATGATTCAATATATATTCAATATGGTGGTTTCCATTTGATAATTCTAATATTATATTAGCTCTAAATGTTTTCTTCTCCTTGGATATTCATTCTATAATCCTTATGTGATGAATTTAAGTATAATTCTAGGGATTTGTTGTGTTGGGCATCATTCGAGTGGTGGATCTTGGTTATTTGAGTTCTGATACTCTTAAGGGAGGAACTACTTATGATTTTATAGATTTTATATAAATTTATATGACTTGAATTTCATTTGGGTGTGTTTTTATCCCTATTATAGCTCTATTTTTTGTTTTGGTTTGTATGTGGGTGTGTGTGTCACCCTGTGATAACTCTACTACATGATTTGATTAGTATGTGGGTGCGTGTGTATCCCATTGGGAACTTTTCTTCGGCGTGGTGTGATGATATATGTGATTTATGTTTTCTATATGATGTTTATCCATTGATGATATAGTTGATTCATGGAATAGATTGTATTATTATACTATTCATATTGTGACTATCTATCGATGAGATGATTGTGTCATATAATAACTTGTGCTATTATACTGATTATATTGTGGTCATCCATCAGTGAGATGGTTGAGTTGTGGGAAGAATCAAGTGACATTGTTTGTATTATGTGACTAACTATATGTTACTTATCTTCCAGCATGGATTCTAGGTAGTTATGACTAGGTTTTATGGTACTCTATCTAGCACATGATGACTTGGACTATTGTGTGCTTATTTTTGTATTTATTTTCCATCATCATAGGCACTTTTGTATGACCTATTTCATTTATTATAAATAATAATTGGTGGTGTCCTACTAGGTTTATACTCACACCATACATGGTCATCCCAGTGTGTGTAGACTTTTTTTGGCATGTATTTAGATTAGGGTAGGGATCTTATCCATTGAATTTTTACAGTAGGAGAAGGTTGGTCAAGGTGATGTTAGGAAAAACTTTGTGATCAATTATAGAGATTCCTCTTCATTTATTTTTCCCTTTTCTATGGTATATAGATCTAATAAATTTATAGATCTATTGACTTTTTTTACTGGTTATTTTGTTCCATTATTATAACATTTGTTAATATTGAATTCATTGTTTATTTTTCACTCTAGTTTTGTTGTTTACTTTGATTATTTTTCTTCTATCATTTTATGCATACTTTTATGTTTCTCTATTATTTAGAGCATAGCCTCCCCATGGTCCTTCTTATTCCATCACTACTAATTAGAAGAATCCTACATACATGGAGGCATGTATGAGGTGATATGACCCTACACCTTAGATTAGGATATTTGTTTCATGGTGTTATAGTATTTTCATTTTACACTAACCATCTTCCTTGATCTCGATGGAATGTTCTTAAGAAAGATCATGAGGAGTAGTGAAAAAAATCACCCTACCTCTAAGTAATTACACTGGTCAAAGGATCCTTGATTTTATCAAGAGGATACCTGAATGCTAAAGTGGTGTTACAACCTTTGTTGAGAAATAATAAATAGAACTTTTGGAAGAAAAGATCTTTAGGAACTTTTCATGAAACCAATTATCCCAGTAACATTGAACGAACATGATACACACAGTACACCCAAAAAAATAGAGATATTATCTTTTAAATAAGTAAATTTAGAAACTCCCCATTTTTAAATCATTTCATACATATTGTTTGTTGGGTGTAATATTTATTAAACACTTCAATGAATAAGTAAATCATTTAATGAACCAACCTTTGGGTCTAAAATAATGAAATTGTTCAAGAGTGATCATGTAAAATATTTCATCATATGAAATAGTTTTAATATGAATCTCATGTGTATTTAATATAATATATATATCATATTATATATATATATCAATACGTTCATTTTATGTATGAAAACATACATTCATTATATGTATGTGTTAAATCTAGACCATATATAGTATCATATTATATATACACACTTTATAAATCATATGCATGAGTAAATTTATATAATTATAGTACATTTTAGTGAACATCCAACAATATCCCACTTTCACTAAAATTCCATAAGGACTTTATGAATAATTTCACAACTCTTTGTGAATCCATCTAAGTTCTTTTGGATAAGTTTTGATCAAACTCTCTTTATTTTGAAAAAACACTTTTAAAACAAATATCCTTATCCATGGACCTAAATGTGTGACCCTATGAGAATTAGAAGCATTGAAAATAAATATGAAATTCCTATTTCATAGATGTAATCAAATAATGACCTCTAGAAAAGTGTTAGTGTTACTCAAGCTATTAAGGGGTTTGGTGTGATCTCCATCAAACATGCTTGTATCTCTATATGAACATTCCCACCACAATTTGTATCATATAAATCATATATATACCTATATAATCTTTTTTATATGAAATGGAGATAGTATTATACATGGAATATGTCAATCTAGTATAGTCCTCTCATATTTTCATGATTCTCCAAAAAATACTGACCAAGACGATGAATACATCGTGTTTCATTCATCTTACAGATGAGAACATCTCATGTATCTCATCTAAGTAGTTGAAAAAAACATATGTGAATCAAATAAGTATTTCCATAAATTTCATCAGTCTAATTCAATCAAGGGATATATCTATTTTACTTGTCATATAAGTGAAAAAATATCATCTTGGTTGTGCTCCAACTGATGACATTATCATCAAAATACCTAATAATAACATGATTAGCTAAGTTCATATATTGAATTGTGTAAATAGGGTATCAAAGTATAAAGGTACATGTTCTAGATATATTTATAACTTAGGTAATAAGTATTTATAATAATCATACACCCCTATGTATATTGATGATTGTATAACATTCCATGAGATATAATTTACTGAATTAGTCTAAGTAATAAGTCTCTACTTATTACCACATAAATATATTCATCATATCTTGTATAGAAAACTTTATAATGGATGAAAGATTATATTCATTCTAACCTTAACATATCCTTATATCCTATAATACTCCATAATGATCATCAATTAGGAAAACTCAAACTCATACTTTGAGGGGATGTTATCATTCGAACTTTCATGTAAAATAAATTTTAGCACACATGAATGAATGATAATTGAACATTGAATTTATTATAATAACATGTTATATTTTACAACCATTAAAACCAATATATAAGGTTTCTTAAACCTATATATTCTATATGAACCTCATGTTGTTTCTATAGTAATGGTTTTGGCAACAGATCAGCTACATTCTCCTATGTAGTTACATAATTGATATTTACATCACCCATGTTAATGATCTCCTATATGAGATGATATTTTTGAAGTATTTTATTCCTTTATTGATACTAGTGTTTCTTATCCTAAGAATCATCCCCCATTATTGTCATAATATAGATCAATTTCTCCCTTAATGCCAAGAACCACTCCAAGTTCAAAAATGAACTTCTTGATCCAAATATCTTCCTTCATAGCATATGATATAGTGATGTACTCTACGTATATTGTCAAGTGTGATATAGTGAATTGTTTGTAACTATTCCAACTAATATCTACACCATTTAGGAAATTCATGAATCTATATTGATATTTCATATCATCTCTTTTATATTGAAAACTTTAAACTGTGTAACCCTTTACAAAAAGTTCATCATCTCCTTCAAAGACCAAGAACATATCCTTAGTCCTTATCAAGTACTTAATAATTTTCTTCATAGAAATATAGTGACTCTCACTAAGACTATATTGGTATATAATATTTATACTCAAATAATAATATACATCGGGTTGATTATACAATATCTAATGCATAATAATCTTATGGTGATGTATAAGGAATCATATCCATCCTTTATAACTCTTTAGAAGTATCCTGAATATTTTTAAGATTTATACCAAGAAACACAAGTAAATACCCCTTCTTAGAGTTCTATATGTTAAAATTATTAATAACTTTACCAATATAAGTGTTCTAACTCGATCTAAGAAACCTCTTGGATTGATCTCTATAGATATTCATACCCAATATATAGGCTTATTTACACATATCATTCATTGAGAAAAATTTACCCAACCACACATTTATAGAATGAAGTTTCAAGATGTCATTTATGATAAGTAGTATAGAATTTACATATAATATCAGAAATACTAATATAATCCCACTAAACCACTTATATATATAGAAATCAGCAATGTTTTGAATGAAACCAAACACCTTGATTGCATCATTAAAGCAGATATTCTAACTTCGAGAAAATTTATTTAGTCTATAAATGGACCGTTGCAAATTGTGAGCCTCATCATTCTCATTAGGCACTTCAAAACCTTTGGGTTTTATAATATATATATCCTCATATAAATTACTATTAAGGAAATTTGTTTTTATATCCATTTGATATATCTCATAATAATAATGAGCTACTATGAATAAGAAAATCTGAATGTATTCTTTCATTGTGAATGATGAAAATGTTTATTTAAAGTTAATACCATGAATTTTCTCGTAACCCTTTACCACCATGCATGATTAATAGGTAGAAAACCTACCATAAATGTAAGTTTTATTATGGAAAACACACTTGTACCCTATGATTCTTACCCTTTAAGGTGTATCTACCAACCTCAAAACTAGGTTAGTGTACATAGAGTATATTTTAGATTACGTAGATTTTAAACACTTCTAAGAATCAGAAATATCAATAGATTTTTGGTAGAAATTAGGTTAATCTCCTATGAATGTTACCTCGTCACCATTATCCATGAAATACCCATATCTCTTGAGTTCCTGATAAATACTACTAGACCTTTGAGGTTCTTGTGTAACTTGAGTTGGTTCTTCTTCCACAAATCTTTACAGAACTAGCTTAACTTCCATCTTAGTAAAACATCATGTTTATTGGTCTTGAACTTATCCAAGTTAAACATTACTTCCATTAAAATCTATATATCCATTCTCAAGGAATATAACAAATCATTCCACAAACACTTTGTTTTTAATATGATTATAGAAATAATATCCCCTTATTTCCTTAGGATAACCAAAAAATATGCACTTGTCAGATTTTGGGTCAAGTTTTTCTGAATCCAATCATCATATTAATACTTCGCAGCCCCAAATACTTATAAAATAAAAAAATTTAAATTCCCCATACAATATCTTATATGATATTTTTATGACTGTTATAGATAGAACATGATTTAGTAATAATGTAATAGTTTCTAGATCATAACTCCATAATGAAATAAGAAGGTCACAGTGACTCATGATTGATCAAACCATGTTCAATGGGTTATGGTTACTCCTTTAAGATAAACTATTACATTATGGTGTTTCAGGAGGAGTGAGTTGTGAAATAATTTCACAATCTCTCAGATGAGCTATGAATTCTTGGCTTACGTATTTAGCACCTAGATCTGATCATAGAATCTTAATATTATTACCTAGTTGATTTTGTACTTCATTTTGAAACTTGTTGAACTTTTAAAAAAAATTATGCGTGGTATTCATCATAAACACATAACCATACCAACTAAATTGATATTTAAAACTAACAAAGTACCTAAAACCACCACTCTTTAAGTATTCACGGGTCCACATACATCACTATATGAGATCCAATATTCCACTATCCCTTTCACCTTTTCTACCAAAAGGTGTCTTTGAAATTTTTCACAATAAACAAGATTAAAATGTATTAAAATATACAAAATTGAATGATTCCATAAATCCATAACTATGGAGTCTTTGTATGTGGTTCTCATTTATATGTATGGGGAAATATTTTCAAAGGTATGTGGGATTAGAATCAACCCTGACCATCATATTCTGAATGTTATAAACAGTATTTTTTGTATCTAGAATATAAAAACCATTCATTATATTCCCAATACCATAAAAATTTATGTAATTATATATAGAATAACTCTTTTTTTTAATAATGAATAAAAACATAATCTTTTCCAAAAAAGATAACAAATCAAATTCTTATTTATGGAGGGAACATAATAAGAATTTTTCAATTCTAGAATCAATACACTGGGTAGACTTAGATCATAAGTTACAACTTATAATATAATAATTTTGATCTATTAATGACACAAATATATACTTACACCTTCATTAATTCCCTCCTATATTTGAATCTATGTTTTTTAGTATAAATATGTGATGCACATCTAGTATCTAATACCCATGGTCCAAAGTGGGTAGAATTAATATTTATAACATTCACATTTGAAAACTATGAATTTTTTCCCCTGAGAACACTTCTCAATCCTAGATACCAATATTTTACTATTTTATATTCCATTCCTATTAGTGATCTCAAAATGATTATGATTAAGTATGCCATAATCTATAACAAATACACATTAGTGGGTGAGTATCATGTATTATATCTTTTCATTAAGAACTTTAAATGAAAGTGATCCCACTAAAAATGATGACCCCAAGCATTATATCCATTTAGGGTGATAATATTCATATTTCACTAAGTAATGATCCTTTAAGGACATTCCTATTATCACTTAATTATTTAGGTAGGGAATCACCCTAATCACAATAATCATGACTATTGGATATCTGAGCAGATAACTCTTTATCGAAATCCATCATATCGATTCACTCAACTCTATTCCTATGGTATTATTCCTAATAGTTTCCTAGATAAGTTTAACCCAAAGAAAAAACCAAGAATAGAATAAAAATGAAAATATAGAGGCACCCTTCTAGGGTGGAACCAACCTAAGTATGATCTAGTGTTATATATCACTTACTTTCCTTACACAAGATAATTTTAGGGAATCCTGCTAAGGCATAATCTACCTGGTTGATTGATAGATGTCTTGACAAGTGACAATTTATAAGGAATATTACAATTAGTATTTGAGGTGATTTTCCAATATCACTATATTAATATACAACATATGTATATAAATTCATAGCTATTACATCTTATGTAATATTTATAATCTCATAATTTATTCCTTTTTTTGTATGTATGATTCTATCATTTTAGTTTTTGAATCCCAATTTTAAACACCAAATTAACATTTCCACTCCAAATTAATGTGTAACTCCTTATATAACCCGCATGTTTGTCTTACTCACCAAAAATGATCAGCTAAAAATATTCATACATTTCTAAATGTGTTATATATATAAGGTGTTTGAACTTATCATTTTAATATTTAGAGTTATATGAGATTTAAAATCTTCACATGAGTAATATTGGAGTAATAGATAGTTAACTTCATTCACCTTTATAGATAAAGCATAGACTCTAGGATGATAGGTGGTCTGACCCCAATTCCCTCTACCTAACGAGACATTACTCAAGTGAGAATTTAATTCATAATAATTCTAACACTTGATATGCATAAACTATATTCAAAAACTATTCATAATCTTATAACTCTGATTATAAACCTCTGTCAAGGTAGATGAAAATGAAATTTCATGGAGTCGTACCTAAAACTTAATACATCACCCTAACTCATAGAATGAGTTTAATAGTTAAACATAAAGTATATGCAATATTCACATTTTTTTTAAAAATACTAAACATGAATATCAAATGAAATTAACAAATAAATAAACATTTTATTCATTTTTCAAAACATGAGATGCACATTCATGATCATTTCATAAATAAATTTTAGTTATAAATATTTTATAAATTATCACAAATATAATATTTTTTATATTCATTTCAATATGAATTATTTAATATTTTATATTATATGATATTTATATATGATATTTTATAAATTATAAAAAATTTAAAATTAAATTTCTATTATATAAACATTTTATATAATCTAAATATCATATATTTTCTAATTTACAACCATTTTATAAATTATATTTTATTATTTCTAAATAAACCCTCTTATTTCTATATCATAAAACATTCTATATAATTTTAAAAAATTATTTTAAATATTAAAAATTTAAATTTGGGAATAAAATGTTTCATAAATATTTATTTATTTAATTATAAACCTTTTATAATTAATTAATTAATTAATTAATTAATTCTTTATAAATCAGATATTCCTAAAATACCTTTTATCATGATTTATAAACATTTTATAAACCATTAAAAGGATTTAAATATTTAAAAATATTTTTTAAAAAATTTTATATTTACCCTTATGTAAAACTCCATTATTCATAAGTGTTATCTATGGTTACCTTTACGCAGACACTCTGTATAAAAGTGATTCACAGAAAGAGATATTATATAAAGGTAGTCACTACTAACCTTTACATATAACTCTTAGGGTAAGGGTAGATTAAGTGGACCCTTAAGTAGAATTATTCTATGTAAGGGTGCCCTTAATTTTTCTTATGATGTGTAAAGGAAAACATTAAATACCTTTACCTAACACCTTTTTTACCTTTTCATGAGAACCTTCATGTGGGTAATAAGATGATGAACCTTATATAGAAACTTCTACGTAATGGGAAAACTTCATTATATTTATGTATATTACTCATATAATGGTAAATAATATTTACCTTTATATAACTTCAGTTGTGTAAAACTAATTCAAAATGACCTCTACATAGCTTGAAATGTTTCAAATGGTTTTATGAAACATTGTATATCCCTTCTATATGAAAAACAGTATTTAAAACAAGATTTAATCTTGAAGAAACTCACGCTGATGCCACTAATAGGTTTCTTTTATTCATATTATGATTAATGGTGGTGGAAAACAACCCAAAAATAGGTGAATCTATCTTCAAGAAGTCAACCAGATAAAAATTATCACAAATCGTAGCACTATAAATACCTAGTATTTTCAAGTTACAACAACCATCTTCCTTGACCTTGATGGAGTGTGCTTGAGGAAGATCATGAAGAGCAGTGAAAAAAATCACTCTGTCTCCAAGGGATTAATCGGCCAAAGGATCCTTGATCATATCAAGAAGATAGTTAAATTCTAAAGGGGTGATAGTTCCCTTATTGATAAACAATAAACATCACTTTAAAAAGAATAGAACTTCAGGAACTTTGCATGAAACTAATTATCACAGTAATTTCAAATGAGCATGATCCAAAAACCACACCCAATAGAAGATAACTATTCTATTTTAAATAGGCAAAGCATAATGCTCCCCATTTTCAACACATCACATGCATTACTGTACATTGGGTGTGATATTTATTAAATACTTTAATGAATAGACAAAGCATTGAATGAACCATCCTTTGCTACTAAACTAATGAAACTATTATAGAGTTATTTTTTAAACTGTTTCATCATATAAAATAGTTTTAGTATGAATTTCATGCATATTTAATATAATATATATACCAATAAATACATTATATGCCTGAAATAAAACATGCATCGTATGCATTTATTAAATGTAAACCATGTATAATATCATATTATATATATATATATATATATATAATTCATGTTACATATGCATGTGTACATGCATCTCATGAATGTACATTTTAGTGAACATCCAATAAAAAATTGTTGGAAATGCATAAAATTAGGGATACCATATTTATAGATATATTTTTATTAAAAAAATTTAATATTTAATTCATTTTATTACCTCGTATTTATAACTTCATTGAGTTTTAAAAAGTTTTAGAATTAAGGTATCAATTCATAATTTTTTTTGAATATTTATTAAAATAGCCAAATTACAAATTTAATTGATTTATTTAATTTATGGAGTAAATGGATGGATAGATTTTCATTTTCATTTATTTTGATATTTTTTGGGTTAAAAATGTTTGGAAACATTCATGGAGAAAAATAAAATGAGTGTTGTTCATGGAATCTGGTGTATCAGGTGAATGAATACCTTTAAATGATGATTTGAGATATGTTTAAGCAGCTAATAAATCCTCAGGATTAGTGGAAGAGGTTTTGTAATGATTATATGAAGTATGGAAATCCTATGATAAATATGGAAAAATAAATGGCTAAATCTATATCCACATAAGAGTGCCCATGTAAGAGTGGTTGAATTAAAGGGATCTACAACAAAGCGATCCACATAAGGGGATCAATATCAGGGTTATCCATATAAGTAGAGTACTCGTGTATGGGTATTCATGTTATATTTATCCACATATAAGAATACTCAAATGATTCAACAATGTAAGGGGATTCATAATATGTATAACAGAATAAGTTGTTCCATGTGAGGGGATTCACAACTTTGTAACCAATTAAGGGGGTCCACATCAGATTCTTCCATGTATGAGGATTTGGAGTTGGATCGCTATGTAAAGAGATCCATTTAAGGGGATTATTTATCCTTATGATGGTGCTTAGATGTCCATAATTAATTTTATGAAGAATAAAATAATTCATATAAGTAATTCATTAATATTTAAAGGAATCAATTATCATGATGTGATTGAAATTCATTGGGATCCATACTGAGTATACAGTATCAAACTGAAGGTGATGTTTTGAGAAGAGTATAAGATTATACTAAATTATAGATGAGTTTCATGCCACAATATGAGGATCCACATCAATATTTATACAAAACAATAACATTTATTCATGTGTATTATAACTAATAATATCAATCATAATATATTATTGATAATTCAGTCAAAAAATAAAGGAAAATGCTGGATTTTGAGGAATGTTGGACTGTGATTCTCAGGGGATATTTTGAGGAAGAGGGAAATATTCCAAATTCAAATAATCAAGGATATTAATAGTATTATACTAACAAAAGAATAATGGAAGGAATATCCTTTAATAAGAAGAGAAGGCTGAAAGGTGGGAGATATTTCATCTCATGATGCTAGTGTTATTTTCTTTCTTTATTTACTTTAATTTATATATTCTTGAGTTTTTTCATGATTCCCCCTTTCCCTTTCACCAATTTTATCCTTTGTATATAGGGTTAAAACCTTGGGTGATTAGGGAAGGGAAGGTAGTATAATTGTAATGATTGAATTTCTAAAATTCAATGAGTAAATCCCTTTCTTCTATTAATTGATTTGGGTGTTCAGTGGAAATTTATAATTTTTAATTTGAATTATGTTTGATTTTTTTATTATTCATTTCCTTTATTAATGATTATTCATCACCCTCCACTTGGTTTAGGCTATATATGATTTAATAGACTAAGATGAGTAGTGAAGTTCTTGGGGATTATCAGTATGTGTGTGAAGGTTGTGGAGCACTCTTTAGTGGATTAGAAAACACAAAAATTTATTGGGTATTTACTAAGAAAACTAGGATTTATTTTTTTTACCACTTAAGACACATTAGAACAAGTAAATACCAATAAGAGATTAATTTTTAGTTAATCTTTACCAAATTCATTCAACTAAGGGTGATAGGAAAAAAGTAATTTTGGAAACTCTCATTTATCAATTAATAAGAATAAGATTCAAATTATTAATAAACTATGACATAATTATAATTGGATAACCAGCTTTAACCCATTTACTTCTCATCAAATTGTTTTCAATCTCTTTGTTTCATTTATTTTACTTAGTTTTCAAATTAAAAACAAACAAACACCCGTTTTTCTTATTAAAAATGTTAACTAATTTTAAGCACACCTCTCTAGAGACAACCCTAGGTTAACACTGGACTATATTTAACCTAGGAAATAAAAATACTTTGCAACACTCATGGTTTTGATATCAATAATTGACACTGTTATTAGGAATGAAAATCTAAAATTACTAATATTTAAATTGTATTACTAGATCTAGTGACCACAAACTTCTATCCATTGACCCTAAAATTGACCGAACATTACTCACAAAACTGGGCAATTTAAATTCAAAAACCAAATTTGAATAAATTACCTTTATAGACTCCAGTGAGACTTCAAGTGATCATTTTAATCCTAAAATCATGGAATGTAATACTAACCAAATATTGAAGGACCTGTGTACACCTCATTTTATCAACCAAACTAATCAATTCAATATTCCTTCTTTATAAAATGACTTCAAACTAAAAAAAATAATCCAATTTTTTCCAATATTCCATGGGATTTTAGGTGAGGATCCCATAAAGTACCTCAATAGGTTTACCCTATTTTTTTAACATTAAAGTTTATAGGATTGGTAGAAGATCAAGTTTAATTGAGGGTATTTTCATTCTCACTAGAAGGAGTAACAAATAAGTGGTTGTAAAAACTACAACCTAATGAAACCATTGAATAAGATGATCTTTAGAGGTGTTTCCTAAAAATATTCTTACCTAATTCCATAATCACAATAATCAAAAATAAAATATATATTCCATCAAAAAATATTTATAAGATACTCTCTATGAGTATTGGGTGAAGTTTAAGAAATGTTGTGACAACTAGCCACACCAAGCCATAAAAGAACATAATTTTCTTGTCTTTTTCTATAAAGGTTTTTGGACAGTAACATGGACCTAATATATGCATCATCATGAGTATCTATAAATGATAAGTCACCCATGGAGGTCAAACGAACCATTGTAAAGATAACACAAAATCCTTAAAAAATTGGTATATGATGTATGGGTACCAGAGGGATACATGAGGTAAGGGATTAAAATTCATATCCTTTACTATAATCTAAGATAGTGTAATTAACCACCTTTCTAAGACAAATGAACTTGAAATAATCTAGTAAACATCATTCGTCGATGAAGGTGTATAGATTATGTTCATCTCCTAATCATTTTACTAGTCATTTTTTTAGGTGTAACGACCTGAGAATTGTGCAACTACCTATCAAACTTGTTAATTCCAATATCCTTATCAAGGATAAAGAGACAATTCCCAAGCCCTATATGGATTTGGGAACCAGTAAAACCAAACAATACCCCCTTACCAGTAGCAATGTCAATAACCTCCACCCTTCCAATGAAAATTTCAATATCCTTGCAAACAACCTTAAAGTCGGCCAGCCTACCACCCACCCCATTATAGTAAAATAATCAATATGATCAACCCTTTACCATGGTATAACTTCCAGTATAGTAACAAAAAGGATAAGGGGTTTAGGAGTTGATGAATGAAGTGGAAGAGTTTAGGAACAAAATTATAAGTATTATAGAGATTTTATCCAAAAAATCAAGTAATTTACCAGGAAAACTAGTCCCAAAACTCAAAGTTAATGTGATCCTGGTTACCACTATAAATGGTAAATAAATACACCTTATTGAAAACCTTTATTATAATCAAAAATAACCCAACTTTGAAGAAAATGATCCTGAAAAATCTAAAAAGGCCCCTAAAAACTAGTCTAAGGATGATAAATGAGTGGAATATGGATTTATAGGAAAAATAGGAAAGAGAAACACTAAAAAAGGTAGAAAAGGGAGAAGAAGGATCTTATACTCTCATACCCCTATAGAATGATCCAGTCAAGAAGGATATAATAGGAATAATTTTAAATATAAATCCTAGAAACTTTATAAAACATTGAGGTCAATATTGCCCTAATAAAATCTCTCAAGAAGATTAAAAAATATACCATGTTTATTAAGAAATTTTACATCAAAAAGAAGATACTTCAATGGAGTGAAATGATAAGTTTTTTAATAAGTGTCTCAAACTTTATTAAACCACAGTTTCCTACTAAATTTCAAGATCAATTGACATTTTCTATCCCTTTCACTATTAGATCCATGGATTTTTTATATGATTTATGTGATTTTGGTGCTTCTATAAATTTTATAACTTAATCAATCTTTAGTTATTTGTAGATGGTATAATTTAATCCCACAATATTAGTGGTAAAACTTGAATTTAAATTCAACGCTTTTCCAATAGTAGTCCTCGATATGTTCTAGTAAGTGTATAAAACCTGATTTTTTCAAATGAATTTTATGTACTCAACATGTAGGATGATACAACCCCAACATAATAAACTTTTATTCTAGGTAAACCATTGTTCAAGATATCCAATCCCATCATTAATTTGTATGAGGTAACTCTCACTATGGAATTTGGAGAGAGCATTATCCATTTAAAAATATTTGACTCAATAAAGTACCCTTTGATGGGTCATACACTATTTTCATAGTCAGGGACTAAGGAGGTTGATCCTAGTGAATAAAAAAGTGTGTTTCATGAAATTTTAACTAAAAAGATACAATTAATGCTTATAATATCTATAAACAATAGTGTGGAAAAATCTGAAAAAAATTCTACAGTTTGGAAGAAGCGGTGACCTCTAAATTATTTTATGGATTTTATTATTTATTTAATGATTTAAAAGTTGATATATCATATATTTTGTATTATTTTAAATATTTTGATGTGAGTAATTTGAGTATAATTTTATCTTTAGACCATTCCCCAAATTTGGAATTAAAACCATTACCCACTAACCATAAGTATGTATACCTCATGGAAGGGAAAATGTTTCTAGTAATAATTTCTAGAAACCTATTCATATTTTAAGAAAAAAACTAATTTAAATTTTAAGTTAAATGTTTAAGAAATATTATGGAGTTTAGAATATATACCTAGAATAAATTATAAAATTTTCATGCATAGAATCCTTTATAATGAAAATTTAAAACCTATTAGGTAGTTCCAAATAAAGATAAACCCAACCATGATGGAGCTAGTAAATAAATAAATGGAGATTTTGTGAAAATAAGTAATAATATACCTCATATATGACTCACAATGGGTATGTCTCATTCACATAATTCCTAAAAAATTGGACTGATCATAGTGAGATATAAACAAAATGAGTCAATCCCTATTAGAATTCAAAATAGTTAGGGAGTGTGTATAGAATATAGAAAGTTAAATCAGGTCACTAATAAGGATCATTTCACCATTACTTTTATTGAATAGATGTTAGAAATATCAGTATTAAATACTCATTACTACTTCTGATATGTATTTCCAGGTTACTTTTATGTGCCCATTGCACCTGAGGATCAAGAGAAGACAAAATTTACTTGTACTTATAATAGGTTTTCTTATATAAGGATGCCATTTAGATTGTGTAATTCCCTAAGTAAATTTTTTAGAAGAATGGTAAGTTTTTTTAATCATATTAAAGGATTATTGAAAGTTATTTTGTATTAATTAATTATTTTTTTGTAATTATTTTGATTATTTTAAAAAAAATCCAAAAACAATTTGAAAACATGTATTGAAAAGAACCTTATTCTGAATTTTTAAATTTTCAATTTTATAGTGGAGAGAGGGATGGATCTTGTAATATTATTTCAAAAAAATTAATTTAGGTGTATAATTCTAAAATTGAATTGATAAATTCATTAAGCTATCCATCTTATGTGGAACATGTTAGATATATTCTTGGAAATTTATGGTTTTATTAGAGATTAATCAAGGGATCTAGTAAGTTTTCTCTTACTTTGGCCTATATACTCTTAAAATATTCTGATTTTATTTTATAATTATTATAATAAATCCTTCTATGAATTAAATAATATACTAATCACACCACCATTAGTGCAGCCTCTCAATTGGAATCATTCTTTTAAAACACTTTTTGATGCTTCCAACTATGCTACTGGATAAGTGTTATACTATAGAATTGAAGAAAAATATCAATTGTTTTCTATGGTTTAAGAACATTTTATAATTCCTAGACTCATTATAAAACCACTGAAAAATAATTCTTAGATGTTCTCTTTACATTGGATAAATTCAAATCTTACTTTCCTGGGTCTAAATTCACTTTTTTTCTAATCATGCAACTCTTAGATACTTGATAAATAAGTAATAATCAAATACTAATATTTTGAGACAAAACGTTAATCCTTAAAGATTTTAATCTAGAGATCAAGGAAAAGAAAGAGATAATAACCAAGGGTTTTATTATCTCAGCAAATTCCCTAACATATCATAAGTTAAAATTTTAGATAAAGATAAGTGTCTTGGTATACAAATATTGTCAAAAGTTTGTTAATTTATCAAGTCTTGTCTCATATGAACCTTGAATAAGTTTTTAGACTCAAATATGAGTGAAATTTTTACATTTGTAAATATCCATACCTATGGAAAAATTACAATGATCAAATGATAATAAGGTGTTTTCCTGAGAGTGAGATATAATCTATTATTAATTTTTTACATAATATATACTTTAAAGGCAACTTTGGACCTCCAAATACTACTCATAAAGTTTTATAATTTGGTATCTATTGGCATACTTTTTTAAGGATGTCCAAGAATTTTGTAAAGGATATAAGCAATTACAATTTACTAGAAACAACTACAAGAGAAAATAAAAACTTCAAAAACCCATAATATTTTGTGAAATTTTTTAGATTTGTGGAATATACTTCATGGGACCCTTTCCCTTTTCTTTTGAAAATATTATAACCTACTAGTAGTTGATTATATTTTAAAATGGGTGGAAGATAAACCCACCAAATCCAATGTTTCTAATTTTTTTCATTATTTTCTCAAAAATAACCTTTTTGTAGGTTTATATTTACAAGGTAAATAACCTATGATCAAGGTTTTCATTTCTACAATAAGAGAATATAAGATATGATGTGGAAGTATGGAGTGAATCACAATACATCAACACCCTAACAATAAAAATTAAATGGTCAAGATGAATTTTAAAGTAGATAAATCAAGGGGGGGAAAACTATTAAGATAAACATAAAGGATTAGAGAAAAAGGTTGGAAGATAACTTATAGGCTCATGGGAAAACATACAAAACCCCCCATTATAATGAACCAATATAGGTTGATTTATGGAAAGATTTTCCACCTACCTATATAGATGGATCATAAGGCCTATTGGAAAGTGAGAGATATGAACTTAAATCTAGACACAACTAGGAAAGAAATAAAACTATAGTTGCAGGAGCTTGAAGAAATGATAAGAGAGGATTTTGAGAAATCAAAAATTTAACATGAATGAACTACAGTGGCTCATGAAAAACTAATTCATAAAAAATACTTCCATCTAGGGGACTAATTATTACTTTACAATTCCATACTCAATCTAATGAAAGGAAAAATCTGTTTCATATGGGAAGCTCTATTTATTATTAATCATGTGTACCCTTTTGGTGTTGTGTAGGTTATTAAGGAAGGAAAAAATAACCCATTTATTGTTAATGGGAATAATATTAAAAATTACTATGGAAATATACCAACATCACTAGTGGAGGAGATCACACTCCTCCAACTTATTTATAAATAAAAACCATCATGTTATACCTTTCCCTAAATACTTGATTGTTTATTGTGTTTATATTAAAAAAAATCCAACTATTGAATCTGTTAGAATGAATTAAGAAAATTTCATCTTTTAAGTGTGGGGGGAACCATTTTATTTTTAGAATTTTTGATTTTTATTTTCAAATTTTTGTGTCTTTTCAAAAAAAAATTACAAGTTTCTTTTTATTTTTTGTGAGTTTTAAATGATATTGAGCTCAATTTGAAGACCCTTGAAAATATTTTGAACCTATTATAATGATGAGAAACATATTTTACCAATTATTCAATTTATATTAATAGTTAAATGAACTTATTTTTAAATTATAAATGATGGAAATTCATAAAAAGACCACTAATTTTTAAATCTCATCACATGACATATTTACCTATATTTAAATAACTTACCTGAGAGGCTATTAAAACCATTTTAAAATATTATTCATAATTCTCTCATTTATTAAGAGAACCAATACATTCTTGAATAAATAGAACTTTATGAGTAATCTAATCAAAACCTTAAATTATTGAGGACCTTGTGTTTTAAATGATTAAGGCATTATTTTATTTTTAAAAATCCCTTTTACAATGAACTTTTATTTAGTCCTACCTTAAAATTTAAAACTTTTATCCCTTATAATCCTTGAATAACCTTGATATACATTCACATTAAAATATGAAAATCCTTATCTACCTTAATATAGAATTTATTTCATGAATAATAGTTGAAATAAAGTATGGAGGTAGGAACATGCTAACTTAAACTCAAGTTATTGGGACATTGGAATCTATTATAATGGTGTTTTCTTTGGATTTTCTGTTGGAAATAATTATTAAATTTTTTAAATAAAGGTCTTAGAAAGTATAAAAATTAAGGTAAAGGAGGGGGTAAATCTCCCATGCTAGGAAAATGGAGTTCACACACCCACTCATGAATTTATAATACATTTATGCCTTCAACTTCAAATATGTGGGGAAAATAAAAAAGTTTAAATTTAATATAGTATGAATAGTATATGTGTGTTTCTACTAAATTAATAAAATATACTTTCAAACCGTTGATATGGTGGATATGAATCAAGATATTGAGGAATAATATAATTTGTGATAATCTATTTTAATAAATTTTCTGAAATTGAGATATATTGCTACTATTGTGAGGGAAGTAAGATTGAGATGGGAAGTTTTGAGGAGGTTTAAAATATCATTCAAAGTTGGGTATGGGAGTTCACCACTATTTGAATATGAATAGATATCTCTCATATCCTCAAAAATTTAAATATTCACATAATTCCATATTTGAAAATGATTAAATAATTCTTTTAAAAAAGGAGGGATATGGAGAAAAATAATGATTTTATTAATAGGTTGAAGTGTGGACTACCCATAAAAATCAATTGTATTTTAGTGATCAATTTTTTCAAAGTGGAGTGAGAGAGGATTCCATTATGGAGATAAACTATAAATAACTCATTATGCTTCAAAATAGAGATAAATATTTTATTCTACCACATAATGATTTCACAATAGAATCCATTAAACCTTAACTATATAGAAACCTAATAAATTCATCATGATAATCATAAATACTTGACTCATTGGGTGGAGATTAATAAATCCATCAATCCTATAGTGACCCTTGTATGAGATTGGAACTTTTCTTTACAATTCATACTAGAATTATGAGTGAAATATTCTTGGAAAAAAAGTAATAAATGGTCATGGTATGATTGAAGAAGTGGAAATGAATTGACTGTACTTAATTAAGATAATTTAATTAAGAACATTAATGGGCTTGATAAGATTTAAAAACATTGTGTTGGAAAAAGTAACTCACATTGGATATTAATTTGAATTTTCTTAGATAATATTTCAGATATTCACTTGTCTGGTGGTTCAAGGATTAAGTGTGTGGGAATTAAAATAGGCAATAAATTCATTACATTTTGTTAATATTCAATTCATTTTGTTCCCTCATATTTATGAATTCATTGAGTTATAAGGATTTTTGGAATTAAAGTATTAATTCATCAAATTTTATGGATATTTATTAAAATGGAAAACTTATAAATTTATAATATTTATTTAATTTTGGGAGTAAATTGATGGATAGCTTTTAATTTTCCTTTATTTTTATGTTTTGTCAGTTAATAATTTTTCTAATATCCATGGAGAAAAATTAAAGGAGTGACGTGCATGGAAGATGATGTATCGGGTGGAGGAATACCTTTGGATGATGATTTGAGAAAAGTTTTAGCTATTGATGATACCTTGAGATTATTTGAAGAGGTAATGGGATGTTTGTAGTATGTTTGGACATCCTGTGATATATTTAAAAGAAAATGGATAAGTCCATATTCATAGAAGAGTGCCCGCGTAATAGCGGTTTATGTAAATGGATTCACAACTGAGTGATCTATATAAGGGGATATATTTAGAGTTCATCCATGTAAGGAGAGCACTCACAGATAGGGATTCATTCCAGAGTTTTCCACATATGATAATCAATGAGTTTTTCAACCAGTAAAGTTGATTCGATGTATATATAATCACATGAGGTGATCTATATGAGAGGTTTCAAAATTGTGCCACCATATAGGGGGATCTGCGTTAGAGTGCTTGATGCATGGGGATTGGGAGTTGGAGCTCAATGTAAGGATATCCATGTAAGGTTATTATTCATCATTATGGTTGTATTGCAATTTCTAGAATTAATTTTCGAAATAATAAAATAATTCATATGAGGCATGCACTAATCTTTAAGGGAATAAAATATCACAATGAGATTGAAATTCAATATAATCCATGATGAGTTTGTGGTATCAAACCAAATTTGATGTTATGAGAATATGAATAGTTGTTGATACAATGTAGATGAGTTCCACGCCACATTATGAAGTTTTATCTAAAAATCATTCAAACCAATAATAGGCATCCAAGTAGATTCTAATGAATAATATCAATCTTAGTATATAATTGATAATCTAGTGAAAATAAATAAATCAAAGTGGTTAATTTTGAGGAAGTTTGGACCATGATTCTCAAGGAAGATTTTTAATAAGATGAAAACATACCAAATTCAAAGAAACAATGATCTCAAGAGGATTGGACTAACCAAAGAATAAGGTAAGTAATGTCCTTTAAAAATATAAGGTTAGAGGAGGAATAGAGTTTGGCATGCACTACTATTGTTGTTTTATTGATTTTTTTTTACTTTATACATTCTTGAGTTTTTACATTATTAATACTTTATATTTTACCATTATTATCCCTTTAATCTAGGGTTAAACCCTTGTCCAATTAGGGAAGTGTCATGAACTGGCTTAGGATGTCATCTAACCAGACACCCGAGCTAATCGGCGACATGGTCTGAAGGGCATTCCTGATCCCCACAGGCTGGAAACTAGTTTCGGGGAATCGATAACACAACTTGGGATTGGTTTTTAACCAAAAAAAATAAACACCATAAGTCTCAAAATAAAACAACCCAACCAGATTGATAAAATATATTACCCAATTAATACAATTTACAAGACAACACTACAACAAAACTAAAACCAAAAAGGGATGGGGAGAACCAACTACACAACTCACCTTTGTGCAAAAAAAAGGGTTCATCATCCTCATACTACCTCTACCAAGACTAGATAGAGATGTGTTCACAAGGAACATGATCCACAACCACCATCGAGATACACCTTGTCGTAACCTGGGTCAAGAGTAACAAGGTTTACATACACCTGAGGGTGCATGTAGGGTGTGAGCCAGAGCTCCGTAGGATACCACCAAAAAAGAGATTCCATGTTATTGCATTAAAAGGACAATTTGAACTTGAATATTTTATTTAAAAATAAATAAATATCACTTCAAATTAGTTTTTTAACTTGAGAACATTCTTTAAATAAACATGCTTGAAGAAAAAAATTAAACAGGGATTTTAAAAAAAGATTTAACTATGGAAGATATTAGAGAAAGGGAAGGAAATAAAAATATTTTTAAATAAAAAATTTCCAAAAAAAACATCCCCTTTTTGGGGAAATAAATTAGACCACCATATGCTGACATCGAATATCACAAGAAGGCATGATCACTACGAGAAGTCCCTAGAACTAGCATTGGTGGGACCCTAGAACCTCGTACCTTAGTGAACAAAATACGGTATAGAAACCAAGACCAATGTCTTATCATGCATGAGCCACTAGAGGGGAACTCATAACAAGGTCTAGTGGCCTCCCATAATCATAACATAAGTTTTTTTAGTGTTTTCATCATCAAACTTTCCATAAAAAATCGGGTCAAGCCACTTTGGTATCATCTAGTGTACTAGTCCTAGGAGACCCTACTAGATACCTAGGACTCTTACCATGTGCTCAATTCACCTTTAAATTCATTCCAAAAAGAATATTACTCATTCCAAAACATTTTAACATCAATCCAAAACACTTTCAAATCAAGCAACGTCAATAACATTGAAACATTTCACACAAAAAAAATGCATTTTTTCATGGGTGATAAACCCCAAAACCATTTCACATGAAAAAGTCACTTTTTATCACAAGAGTTATAAACTTCAGATAAAATTACATTTCAAACATATTTTTAAACATCTTCCCATAAATTTGAATCATTTTCCTTTTCACACAAAATAACATCATTTATGTGCAAAATATGAAATAAATATCTTCTTGTGAAACAACCCCCAAACTTAACTTGTGAACTAACCCACCACTTTTCATAATAAATATTTTTTTGAAATCCAAGAATTTTCCGTGACCAATAAATAATAAATTTGAAAACAAACCAAAACAATTTCACTTCCCATAAAATAATATAAATTAAACACAACACATGAAAAATACACCTTTCATGGGAAACATGTCACAAATCCAATTCACACACCCAAAACTGATTCGTTTTCACATTAAAAACTCTTTTGAAATACAAAAACATTTTCAAACAAGTATTTATCACTTCCACCATCAAGACCAACAAATTCCCTTTCATTTCAAACAATTCACCTTAAGTGCATACATAAAAAAATACTTTTCTTTGTGCAAAAAATCTCAAAACCACAAATGAACATCAAATCTGCTTCAATGGAGGGTGTAGAAACATGACCAAAGCTTGCCCGAATGACCCATCTCACACCTTAGAAACAAGGGAGAAGTCAAAAATCGGTTTTCCCAAAACCCTAGGGTTCGTCTGAAACCGTCAGGACAACGTAGAAGGGGAAAAACACTGAATCAAGGGAGATAGGTGATTACCTTGACAAGCCAACCAAGAATCCTGGAGAAATCATGAGGAAACATCGGTGGAGAGGGAGCTCGTTAGGGAGGGTGGTGCATGACATGTAGGATCGGTGGAGGGAGATAGGTCACACGAATAGAGAGGAAGGGGGTGCAATGTTGGGAGAGGGAAGGTCGTTAGAGAGGGCCACTAGAAGGAGAAGAGGGGGTATCATCCAAAGGTTTCTAGGGTATCGACTAGGGATGAACAATGCACAGGTAGGGTTAGGGGAAGGAAGCGTGTGATGCAAGACAGAGGGGGGAGGAAGAGAGGAAAGAAAAAAAGAAATAAAAGAAAAGAAATAATAAAAGGAAAATAAATAAATAAATAAATAAAAGAATAAAAGAAAATACTAATAAATAATAACAAATTTAATAATAATAATAAAACCAAAATAATAACACCAACCACAATAATATTATTATTATTTATTGTTATTATTATTACTACTAAAACATTATCTTATTAAGTTCAAACACCATGCACGGTCACGCACCAGTATAAAAACCCAAAAAAAATTAAAATTAAAATTGGTTCAAACTGAAGATCAAAAGAGGCCTAAAATAATTAAAATAAAATAAAGCATCAGGTCAGGGTGTGAAAATTCTTCCCACCATGAAACTTTCTGCCCCTAGAAATTCCCAAAACACTTGATCAACCCAAGATTCTAAGAAATACCACAAAAGTACTTAAAACAAAACCTCAATCACCCAAATACCGATCATTCAAAACACCCATAACCAGAAACTCCATATATCTCAAAACTAGAATCACCAAGAAAAATAACCAATGGCAAGAAATTCACCTATAAATACAACTAAAAAATGTAACAAACCAACCCCTAACTTAGTAATAATAAAGTCTTGCTCGAGACCTCCAAGAACACTTGTCAAGTGACCCACTACCCAAGATAACCAATTACCATGGTCAGGGTCGGGTGGAGCAGAAGTAAGGGATTGACCCACCAAGAACACTTTTAAGATAGATTTTTTCACAAGTTCATCTAATGGTGGTCTCCCCACCATATTAGGATTCTTTTCATTCATTGGTTTTTCAAACCAAAACGACTCACAAACCTAGACAAAACCTCTAACATTATCTTAATCATCTAAGCTCCCCAAGTTAAACCAAACCAACACAATAGGAGACTCTAAAGAGACCTATAGTGGGTATTCCACCATTATAGTATTTTTATAACACAACGACATTTGTTCAGGCATTCCTAGTTTACTCTAAGAGATACAGAATGAAATCTTCATCATGAACCCACCAAAATAGTCTAACCTACATGAAAAATTCCCACATTGACCAATACTCCACCACATGGGAGGGTTTTGATAGAAGAAACCCCTAACCAAGAAGAAAATCGGATAGGCACGTGTCAATTCCACAAGACATGAGCATCTCCAAAACGAGTACAATTTTGATCCATAACTGACCCACGAGAAGGTAAACTATTCAATATTTTTCATTCACAGAGCACACCCACTGGATTTATAAGAATACGGGATCTTTGAATCTCCTTAAATCCCAATAGGAACTCCTATAAATGAATACCACAACAAGGAGACAAGACCTTTATGCCCCTAAAAACAAAAATGAAGCCTTCAAAGATGATACCACAATAGGGAAACTTAATTTTTCCCCATACTGACTTTGTGAACTTAAGTTGGACCAAGCTCATCCCATATCCAATGAGTCCTGACTGCGCGCATGCTTAACCCTGGGACCTATGGCTAGGTCCCTGATGTTTGAAGCATCTACCACCTCATAGTTATAATATAACCACCTCTGACTGGAACTTTCTCCTCTGGAAAATAAACCTACAGACTTCCCCTCATGACCCAAGCAGCCACTCCATCAACATACCAACTAAGAATTATGGAGAATGACTTAGAGTGCCCAACTGACCACACTAGAGATAGGCGATTGAGTGGTCTATCAAATACACAACACAAACTGATGGAAGGAACACTCCAAGAATAGGTAGCTTTGGTTAACGCTCCTCGTTGGATGAAGAACTTTCACTTACCACAATATGAACAATACCAACAACTATTAAAAGCTTTAAACTGATTTCTCCACACTACCTCTAGGGAACATGAAACTAGATCATCAGAAAGGTCAACACACCTCCTTCACCATCTATTGACTGGTCGATCACCTATGAGCTCCACCACTTTCCCTTGTCTTTACTTCCATGGCTACAACCACAGGATAAATATAGTCTTGAGGATCACTCAAGACATCCCCATTCACAACAAAAATAGACAGATCACCATTTACCAGTCTAGTCCCGCTCCACAAAATATACTCGATACAACTCTCACCCACACAAAATTTGGAGTTCCTAAAAAACTGGAGACACTCCCAACTTTCCCAAAGCACTCAACGATATTCAACTGACCTTAAAGTCTACAAACATCCAATGAAACCGAGCATAACCAAACTCAACCACTCCACTAAGAGTCTGGGCTGAGCCAAGAACTAAGAGAGACCTGTTGAAAACCCATAGGACCTTTCTGGGGGAATATCCTGAACAAGAAACACAAAACCAGACTTCTAAAAAACCAAGACCCATACAAAAAAATCCAAAAAGATCTTTTCAAACCATCGTTTTCACTTCAGACTCAAAACAATTTTCCAATTCCAAATTTATTTAAGCACAAAACCCAATTTTAAAGAAAAACCCACTTTTCTTCTCAGGTACTCTCGGAAAAAATAATCCTAACACTCCTGACATAACCAAAACACATAGAAAAACATCAATCAATTTCCTATCCATTTATCCAAGTACACTTTTATAGAAACAAGAAGGAGAATTAGAAATCAATCACCCACCATTGGTATTCCATGATCCCTCATAGATATGAATTTCCATGCCACTCAGGCACCCATCCACATGATCCACCAACTTTCCAATAATCACATCTTCATGCACACGTGACCACCCATAAGAATACCACTGGAGAAAACAAGGATCTTCTACTTTCAAAACAAAACATTTCCAATATTCCAAAAAAAACATTTTCCAAAATAATTTCAAAGTTTTAAGACAATTTTTAAAATTATTTTCATTTCCAAAATAACTCACTTCAATTTAAAAAAACCCAAGACATTATTTTAGAAATTTGATTTCAAAAAATCAATTGAAAATTCCATAAACCAGGTCCAAGGGAAACACACCCCAAAATCATGTCAAACTCGCACTAAGAGAAAATATGAGCAACCCCAAAGTTCATTTTCATTTTAAAAACCCCTTCACACCAACCCAAAACTGAACCAAGACATAACCAACACTAAATCACCTAGATAGAGAACTTAAGATCGTGCCTAACCCAGCTACATGGTTTAATAGACCATGCCCCAGGTGAGCGCCAACCACTAAGATTGCCTCGAACTATACTATAGGGCATCACATGGGTTTCTACTCCATTTGATACTGCACACGTACTAGTTTACTCCTACTATAATCCCCCATCCATACATACCAAATCCAAAAACTTAAATCTCAGACTACCCCTAGTTACTCGAGGATCGGAACGAGCAGGAGTTCGCGACACTCTTCCTTCACCTACAACTGGATTCCTGAAAGTCCTATATAAAATCAACCTAAACCCCAAATAACAATAGCAATAAACTCCTCTAATACCAATTTTTCATGAACCAGCCTGAGATTTCATCCAACCCGACACCCGATCCGATCGGCGACATGGCCCAAAGGGCATTCCTGATCCCCATGGGCTGGAAACTAGTATCGAGAATCGATAACACAACTTGGTAATGGTTTTTCCCCAAAATAAATAAACACCAAAAATGTCAAAAGAAAACAACCTGATCAGATCGATAAAATATATTACTTAATTGATACAATTTACAAGACAACATTATAACAAAACTAAACCCAAAAAATGGAAGGGGATAACCAACTTCAAAACCCAAAAACATGTAACAAAAAGGAGTCATCACCCTTATTTTACCTTCATCAAGACTAGTAAGAGATGCGGTCACAAAAAATCTGATCCATGACTACCACTGAGATACACCTTTCCTTAACCTAGGTCAAGAGCAACAAGGTCTACACACACCTGAGGGTGCATGTAGGGTGTGAGCCAGAGCTCCGTAGGATACCACCAAATAATATATTACTTATTATTGCATTAAAAGGTAAATTCACGCTTTTATATTTTAGTTAAATGAAAATAAAGATCACTTCAAACTAGGTTTATAAATTGAGAACATTCTTTAAATAAACATTCTTAAATAAAACATTTAAATAGGGTTTTTAAAAAAACTATTTTACTATGGAAAGTTATTACAAAAAGGGAAGTAAATAAAAAAATTAAATAAAACATTTCCAAATAACCAGCCCCTTTTTGGGGGAAATAAAGTATAACACAGTATGCTGACGGTGAATATCACAAGTAGGTATGAACACTACGAGAAGTCCCTATAACTATTATCGGTGCGGCCCAAGAACCTCATACCTCGATGAAAAAAATACGATATAGGAAATGCGACCAAAATCATTCTTGTGCACGATCCACTATAGGGGAACTAATCCCAATGTCTTGTGGTCTCCCATCATCATCACATAAGTTTTTTTAGTGTTTTCATCATCGAACTTACTACATGAAACTAGGCCAATCCACTTTTGTATCATTTAGATCACTAGTCCTAGGTAACTCTACTAGATGCCTAGGACTCTCACCATATTCTCATTTAACCTTTAAAGTCATTCTAACTAGAATCTTACTCATTACAAAACATTTTCACATAAATCCAAAACACTTTCAAATCAAGAAACGTTAACAACTTTGAAACATTTCACAAAAAAATGCACATTTTCATGGGCGATAAACCCCAAAACCAATTCTCATGAAAAAGTCACTTTTTATCACAAAATTTATACACTTCAGATCCAATTACATTTAAAACCACTTTTTAAACATCTTCCCATCAATTTGATTCATTTTCCTTTTCACATAAAATAACGTCATTTATGTAAAAAATATGAAATACACATCTTCTTGTTCAACAATCCCCAAACTTAACTTGCAAACTAAAACCTGTTACTTTTCATAATAAATATTTTTTTGAAATCCAATAATGTTCCATGACCAATAGGTGATACATTTCTAAACAAACAAAAACAATTTCACTTCCCATGAAATAATACAAATTAAGTGCTACACATTAAAAATACACTTTTCATGGGAAACATGTCACAAATCCAATTCGCGCACCCAAAACCTATTCGCTTTCCCATTAAAAACTCTTTTGAAATCCAAAGACATTTTCAAACCAGTAGTTACACTTCCCCCATAAATCCCAACAAATTCCCTTTTATTTCAAACAATGCAGCTTAAGTGCAATCATAAAAAAAACCTTTTGTAAAAAATCTCAAAACCACAAACGCGCATCAAATACACTTAAAATTTCACTTCAAATTGCACATAAAATTTAAAGAACACATTAGGGAAAACCAAGGTAGTAATAGATTCATCCAACAATACAAATAACACAAAATCATCTACTTCAAAATGGTGGCGGATGGATCAAGACAAATAGAAACATTGTGGATTCAATGTAGGATGACAAAACATGATCAAAGCTATCCTAAAATACCCATCGCACACCCTACAAACAAGGGAGAAGTCAAAAATTAGTTTACCCAAAACCCTAGGGTTCAGTCGAAACCATCCGGATGATGTGGAAGGGGGAAAACACTGAATCAAGGGAGAGAGGAGATTACCTTGACAAGCCGAAAAGGAATCACGAAGAAATTAGAAGGAAACATTAGCAGAGAAAGATCTCATTAGAGAGGGTGGTGCATGGCATGGAGGAGCGATGGAGGTAGATGGGTCGTGTGAACAGGGAGGAAGGGGGCACGATCATTGAGAGGGAATGTCATCAAAGTAGGGTCGTTGAAAGGAGAAGAGGGGGCATCGGCCAAAGATTGCTAGGGTGCCAACTAGGGAGGAACAGCACGCAGGTAGGGTTAGGGGAAGGTAGTGTGTGACGTAGGAAAGAGGGGAGAGGAAGAGATGAAAGAAAATAGAAAAAAAAGAAAATAAAGAATAAAATGAAAATATAAAAAGAAATAAAATAATAAAATAAAAACCTAATAAATAAAAAAAATTAATACTAATAATAAAACCAAAATAATAATAACAACCACAATAATAATAACATTATTTATTATTATTATTATTATGACTAAAAAATTCTCTTATTAAGGTTGGACACTATGCATGGTTGCGCACCCGTATAAAAACCCAATTTTTTTTAAAATTAAAACCAGTTCGAATTGAAGCTCAAAAGCGAGACCCAAAATAATTAAAATAAAATAAATCATTGGGTTGGGTTGTGACAGGAAGGGAGGGTAGTCTAGTTGTAATGATTTATTTTCTAAACTTTAATGAGTAAATCCATTTCTTATGTTAATTTATATTTATATTCAATCGAATTTTAAAATTTTAAAAGTGATTTTGTTTTTATTTATTTCTTCTCATTATCCATTAACTTGGTCGATGATCATTCATCTACCTCTAGTTAGTTTAGGTAATATACAATGGAATAGATTGAGCTGAGTAGTGAAGTGTGTAAGAACCCACATCTGAACTGGTTGACATTTCAGTGATAATTTGAATTTTCTTCATTGGTGAATGGTTCATTTAGAAATCCTGAAGATAGAATGGTGTTTTTGGATTTTAAACATTCAGACATAATGTTTTAATACATGGTTTAAGTTTTGGTAGAAGTATCAGGGATTCAGGAGAGTATTGGAGGAGGAATAGTAATGTTAGGCTGTTGAAAATAGTTATATTAGGTCATGCACATAATGAATATGATTCACGATGTGAATGGGTTTCATGGGGTTTATATTGGGGGTTTTATGATTTGAAAAGGGGATCCTGGGGGGATTACCTCAAAAATTCACGATGTGAACCCCAATTTCACACCATTAATCTTGTATTACTTGTTTTTTTAATGTTTACATAGGGGGATTGGACCCCTTATTTCTTCAGCAATATGGAATGCACATGGGAGGGATTAGTCAACACCAATATCCCTATGTTATTCATTATTCCTAGAAATCTTGTGTGTCATTCAATAATGTCAGTGAGTAATATCTTCCCCTCCTTCCTCCTTCTATATTTTTTCCCTTCATCATTCCTAATTTTGGAAGTTTATGTTTTATGTTTCTTCATTGATTCCACTAGATCATAGTAGAATTGACTATTTTAGATGCTATTTTCGCTCAACCTAGGAAGAGTCAAACTTGAGATGATGTTTTCCTTCATTCATGAATTGATATGTTGAGGTATGCATCCATTTTAATTTTGTAAAGTATTTCCCCTAAATTAATTTTATCAAGATATTTATTTGGAAGAATATATTGGGAATTTTTTTCATCCTAGATCTGTAGTTTCCTTGAGAGTGTAATTCACCCTATTTTATGTGGTTTCAATGTAACAGATTGACCTAGTGATTTAGCCAACAATATTTCAAGTTTGTATTTAATTAATTAATTAATTAATTATAAATTGTTATAATTAATTAATTACTATTTCTTGATGTGATTTAGGCTCTGAGATGATTTCAGTTGGATAAGGATGGTGTTGCGAGAGCTTGGCGGTCCTTGGAATATATTTTCGGCCCTTGGTGTCAAAGTTTAAAAGCTTCTTTTGAGGTAGGTGGTCTCACATACTTTCCCTGCAATATTTAATTTTGTTTTATGATGTATGTGGATGCTCAGGAATTCCATTGGGTGCATTAAACCTATTTAATTTAATTAAATAAATTTTTTTATTTAACTCAAATGCCTAATTGGAATGGTAACCGACATGGGTTTTGAACAGCCCCTAAGCGCTTGACTGACACATCAGCTGCCGATGGCCGATGTAGATACCTTGAGAATATGGATAGCTTCCAAACCTCTTGTGAGGTGAGTTTAGGCATTTTTTTAGACCCCATTTTTAATGGTTTATTTAATATAAATAACATGTTTAAATTAAATGAAAATATCATATTAAAATGAATAATCACCAAGGGGAATGAAAAACCCTTTTGCATTGGCTTGTTGCCCAGACTATCAAAGGCCAAGGCTAGGACTAAGAAATATCAATAGGATTCTAGACTACTAGTTAGGGGAGTTAATACCATGATATCCTTAACCCATGTATTGTATCTTAAGACTTTATATGACTCCCTTATGGACTTCAAAGTGTTTGAGATCATCGAGGTGAGGACAGGACGAGAAGCCTCTCCTATATGATGTAACCTAGAATAGGTTGACAAACCATAATCTAATTGGAATTGGGTTTGTGTGAGTGGAACAACCTAGAGTAACACTGATTAATAAGATGGGAAATGGAACATCTCTTTAAATCCACCTATGTGGAATGACCAGTATAGCCAAGGAGGTTGTGCTACCATGTTGAAAATGCCATGGGAAAAGTTTTCTTAGTGTGTTGGGTGTTTTCTATGGATCATGACTGATATTGAGGACTAGGTGAGGGTTCCATAGCTATATAGAGACTGATGGGACCCAATGGTTACCCCATTGATAGACTACCTATGAGTGGGTGATGTGATACAGTAGCGAGTGTCATCGTGGAACCCATACTAGACTTGAGGTCCAAGGGGTTGTCGATAAAGATGAAAATCATGGGAGTTCGACCATCTATTTGTTTTTTCTTTTTGGATATGCCCTTAAGGTGAATGTAACAAGTTTTGGTTGTCATGGTTAGACCCAGGGTACTAGTATGGGCTTCCATGTTTGGGATCTGAATATAATTAGAGCTTAAATGGAGATTTATCTTAGTGGTGGAGCCACCATGGATTTGGGGATCAGACATTATGGTAGAGACCTTGGATTAGGAGCTCAGATAACTAGGCTACCATGGATTTGGAGCCTAGATATAGTCTACCGAGTCGATCGCCCCCAGAGTCGAGTAGATAATGGGAGCTTACATGGATTTGGTGTTGACCCATGATATATATGGGAGATTCCATTCTTATATCTCATCTTCTGTGATACTCGGTTGATCATCCATGGAGTTATGAGGGAAATATTGGGGCTTCCATGAGGAGGGAGCTCCTAGATTGGATATCAGGTTGATTATGACAACTCGTATTTTAATATACTTTATTTCATGATTTATTAGATAAAGGTACACATTTTACTATCCCAAAATATTGTGAATCCATGTATTTGGGAAATTAGGTACATAGAACATCAAATTGATACATGCATAAAAAAATTATTGAAAATTTCTTTAACATGCTCCTAAAATCTCATTTCTCTTTTAAAACTGCATGGGATAACCTAGGGACATACATAAGAAATGGGTGATCTATAAAGCCCAGTAAGATAATAAAAAAATAATATAATAAGGTAAAGTGGTTCATGTGATCTACGAGGCATATCAAGGTAACATAATAGGGTTTAGAATCGTAATATTGAACAATAAGTCATGATATAAAAATATATCATAAAGGAAACATGGGAATGTGGAAACAATATTAAACATGAAATCATAAACATAGGTTAGGTCTAACCACAAATATATAATAACATGGTATAAAAATTCCTTTAATAGATTAGTTTTACTCACTAATCCCATACATGATGTCTTATAACACTAAAAAATCACCAAATTCATTGGATCGCTATCTGAGCGCACCCATCATTTTCATATCTTGTATATATATAAGTGTTCCACATGAATCATACAACATAAAGATGCATTTCATCAATTTTAATCCCACATTTAGGGAGTGTGGGTTATATAAATATAATTTATTAATCAATTAATGATAGGTTTATCTAGTTGAATACTCTTGAGTGGAAATAAGGATAGGTATTCACAATAAAAATGTTTGTCATGGAAAATCATAGGATAATTCTAAAAGCATAACATGGGTATGTAAAGGATCATGGGAGGAACTAATTAGAGTTAAATTGGTCTATAATAACTTATAAATCGTAATTATAGTAATAGGGATGTGATAAATCATATCCCAATATAAAAAATGTAAAATAAGGGGCATAATATAAAGGAGGTGCTTGAATAAAGAGGATAAGTAAAGGATCCCTTACCTTGATAGGGTGTTTCCAAAATCTTGGTAGGGGCTTATTAAGAGATTGGTGACACCTTGTGAGGGATATATAGAGGTAAGGGTATATTAATTTTATGTTCCAAGGGTTTTTAGTGAATAGAAACAGAAGTTTGGGTGGGTTTATATAAAAAAATGTAGGAGAGTTCTTTATAAATTTCCAAACTTAGGTTTTGGACTCTATATGATAAAGTAATCAAACACACAAATCATTCCATGTTTTTTCCAATGGTTTCTACCAAATTGGAATTGGTTTAATTATTATACATGTTTAAGACTCTATATCATTGAAATAATACCCTCAGCTATGTGTAAGTGAGTCATGTTTACAAATAATTGATTTTAAAACCTTAAAATATAATATAGGTTTTGGAGGATTCATTAAGGGTTTATAAAATAAATAAATAACCTCAAAACACATTATTTTAAATTAAAAATATATATTTGTTTGTGGATACCTTTTATGGCATATATTACATCACCTTTAGGTCATTATGATGTCATAATACACACTGTATACTTATACCGTATTTAATTTTTCCTAACAATTTGATTGTCTCCAAAAATTATGAAAAAAATAACTATTGGATAATTTTGATGTGATGATTTAAAAAATAATATTTATTTTATCCAAATAATTCTCTATGAATTTTAATTTAAACTTTTAAATTAAAAATCCATATTTATTGAATAATTCTTGTATTTTTTTGACAATAACAGTTTTTTAACCCTTATAAAATTTATTTTTGACTTCATAAATTTATATTATCATTTATATTTAATAAAAATAATTTAATATTAATATTTTATTATAATATTATTTATTTTATAAATTCATTAATTCACTAAAATATATTGTCTTTATTGAAGCTATACATTTCCCAAAAATATAATTTGTGTTTCATTATATCATAATCTAATTTTTATCAAACCCATTATTTAATCATTTAAAAAAGTAATATTAAAAAGTGATAAATATAATCATTTTTGTATTAAAATAAAACATAAAAATTCATACTATTATGGTCTAGATACATAACCCTTTATTGCACTAGTGAATTCCCTAATGGTAAGGTGTGTGATGATGAGATTTTCTTAGGGTGGTTTGGT